>CM059416.1:36655000-37905000 GCA_030378225.1 Knoxia roxburghii | reverse complement strand
TTCCATTTTAGATTTAAACTGCACAAGATCTTCCCACCAATTTAACATCTTCAAACACTTTGACAGCTAGAACTGACACAAGTAGCAAAGATGACCATAACAGCACGAGTTTGCATCTATCCTCATAGAGGCCATTGCAAGTATATTCTTGTTGACACAAAACGTTCGAAATGGAATTTTGGTTCCAAGAATTTCTTGGGTGCAGGCAAATTTATCAAAGAACTGTGACACAGAAAATTATAAAATGTAAACGATTTCTATATCTCCATCCAATGCTGAACCCAAATAACACAATAAAGATAAACAACAATTACCAGCTTAAGATTTATGGATTGGAGATAACCATTGATGACGACAACAGAAAAATCAGTTAGTGCAGTGGAAGCAAAATCTTCAAGCAATGTCCTCTTTGACCCAAACCCATACATTAGTAGTCCAAAACCACACCTATCATGCATCAAACACAGTTTCAATCCGATGAATATAGTTTCCTTATCATGTCAAATCAACTAAAAAAAACCCAATAAAATGAAATATAGAAAATCACCTCAATTCAAGAACCCATTCTTGATACAAGATCTTGTAACTTGTCATCAAATCATCAATTTCTTTTTCATGTTTTTGCTCAATTTTGACTACTGCGTCTCTGAGCTCCTGCCATTTCCCAAAACTAAAACAAATAATCATCAAATAACTCAATTCAAAAAAAAAAAATCCAAATAACAACCTGTTCATCCGCAAGGTTTATATCTGAGAGCTTATGGGCAGACTTTTTACCGGAATTGCCTATTTCTTTTGCCAAAAAATAGTTTCTAGAGAATCCAAACTCATCTTCTTCAATTTCATTGTGTTCCATTGTAGATCTGATGAATCTGTTGAGGAAAGAGTTGGTCGGGTTAATAGATGGCAGACAACTGAAAAATAGTTTTCAAAGGGGAGAGTGGTAGAAGCCAGATGTCACAGCCCAAAATGCATGATAACACAAACGATATTAAAAGCAATTTAAGCTATTCAAAGTTACCAATTATTCCAATTTAGATTATAATCTTTGAACCTTATCAAATCATACATAAGTTCCACATTTCAAAATCTAAGCTCAAACCCAAAGTTACAAGTGTTCAAGGATTCAACTTTTCATGAAAGTTCTTCTCAACCCAAGCTTCACTAAGAGCCAACTCTCTCAAGCTTCAAACCTAGAAAATAGTCAAAAGAAAATTAAGTATGTGCCGTGAATAATTAGGGAGGATTTCACCTTTCATTACCTGAGGTTGCAAACAATATCATATAGGCAATAAAGCAAGAAGGCAAATTAATAACTTAACATGCCCACATATCATCAAGACAGCCCAACCAGCATATTACCATCCATATAATATGTCGTACCTCACATAAGTCACAAAATGGGCAAATAGGCACATCGAAAGTAGACACATCGAAACTATCCTTTGGAAGGCCATATGCTTATATAGCCATAAAACCAAATATTAGGGAATAGCACGATTCATATCATCATATCACAAGATTACTCGTCTAAAACTACAAACCACCAGTTTGGAAACCTAGGTATACCGACTAAAAACTTCTCATATCCACTCCTAGCCTTCGTCCAATTCCTATAACAGCACGAGGATTTGGCTCCTTTCAATACAGACAAGGCCTTATAATGTCAAATAAAAGCAATTAACCTACCAAATCATATAGTCCACCTAACTTTCTTACATGCCAAAGACTCCAACAATAACTACCAAACTCAAGTCATATACCACACAAACCATCCCTGAGAGCACTTATAATCACATTCATGGCATTACACATAAAGCGCACAAAATATGACATCCAAAGAAAACCTAGAATCTAGAAAAAGAGATTATTTTCCAGATTATATCAAAGTTATATATATACTTTTAGGGGGTATATATATATACGCTAAGATATAACTACAAACAAAAGTTAGGGAAGTCAACTCACAGTGGTCCAATGAAGCTCTACACAAACCAACTCCGAGAAACTATCATCGTCCAAATCCCAACCTCTTGGAGTATCTAAGGTAGAGAAATCTAAGCTTTATAAGTGAACAAGATCCCTACTACATACTGTTCAAGCTCACAACCTAAACTAAATGCTTTTCTAGATATAAAATTCTACTTAGCCAGCTCATTCTATTTTGTTGCAAGACATGAACAATCAATTAAGGTTTTACTTGGATCTACTAGGTAGTGCAAATACCAAAAAGAAACAGGTTCAAAATCTTGAGGTGATAAATCTCAAGTCGACCAACTGTCCTATTGAAAAGAGACTAATTAGAAGGCATGATTTAGGTAAAAAGATATATTTCAAACCTTAAGCTTTTAGGTTGATTAATTTTAAGAAACCCCTTAGCATTTTTAATTGTTCTTTTGAAAATGGAGTAGTTACCTAAATCATTAAACTAACACTTTGGCATCGAAACGTAATTGTTAATATGAGCCCCAATCTACAGCTTAATAGGAATTAAACAAATTAATGCTTTAAACTTTTCTAAAAGCCAAGAAAAACCACCATTTTGTATTATCATCCTCAATATCCTCATTATACCTAGCCTGAGAAGCCATTAGTTCAAAGTATTCATATAGTGTCTTGCTTTTCTTCACCGATAGAGAAAAGACAAGGCATGTAATCAAAGAATTGCCAATTTGACACCATATGATAATACAAACAGCAATCAGTTATTAAAAAAAAGGTACAAGACGTGGCATCACCATTTCATATTACTTATTGAAAACAGGCAACAAAGGACAATAACACCAAAACTATTTTAATGGTGGAAAGTTCGATTTTTACTTTTATTTTAAATAATATGGTAAAAAAGCAAGAAAGAAAAGGAAGAAAAAGGAGGGCTGCCAGCAGACATGACAATTCCATCTTGTATCAAGAGAACAGAACCCGACCACAAATGATATTAGTCCAAAAAGCAATGATATATTTGGTAACTAAATGCTAATTATCATGAAATGGCATAACTGGCCAGTAGAATAACAAGAAGGAAATACAAACTAGAAAGGAAAATCACAAGATACAAAAGGAGTATCCACAAGTATAATCCTGCAATCAATGTGGGATTAGCCAAATAAGACAAATGCAGAAAGTGGATAATCAATGGAATGTGCCACTGTGATCCTACCACATGCTGAAATCAGATTTGAGCAACCCAAATATGATAAAAGTAATTTATTTTTAATATTGATCTAAAATAGTATTTATTAATTCAATAAAGACGACATTTTTGGGGATGAAAGCAGCAATAATTTAGGCATAGATGGGATAGTTTTAACAAATGAGACCCTGTCAACAAATATCCAGCAAACACCAATTGAGAACTCAAGACCAAACAAAGAAATAATGTTGCAAGTGTAATAATCTAAACGTAATGGAATAAGCAGACAGAACAGCAATCTCTCAGAGCATAAACTTTCTGTACAAAACTAGTCTGTTATAACAAAACTGCATTCCCATTTCAGCTTTCTCTGTTCTGCTAATCCAAAGCTTAAAGAATCCACTAAAGCAAGTAATCAATCATTGCATACTAATCACATGTTCATATATAATCAACAGGAACTACTACAGATGCTCAGTGGAAGGTTGCCCAGTAAAGAAGAGAGTTGAAAGAGACAAGAGAATCACAGGTATGTAATAACAACTTATGAGGGCATCCACACCCATGAAGACCATTCTCAATTCTGACTACCACAAAAAGGGTTCATGATCCTTCACCAGGGTTCAGTATCAAATAGCTAGAACTGTTCCAGATCCTATGGAGCATGGGTACTATCTGGTGTAGTTCATAGTCTCTCCCAACTCCCCTTTTTTCAGATGCTTTCGTCTGTGTTTGGCGGTTTCAATAGGCCAGGCTAGAAAATAGGATGCTACACCTATACCCAGCCACTAATAGAATGCAAGTAGGTTCAGTAAATTGCATGTAATAGTTGTGGTTGGTTCCTTATGGAAATTTTTCACAGAATTGCAGTTGCATTTCTGTATAATAACTATTTCAATCCAATCTCACTCCATATCCGCTAAAGAACCAAAAACAGCGTAAGAATTCAAGTTTACTTTCAGCTAAGTTGTAAATGTACTGAGGTAGCATTGAGAACACAATAGTTATCTGGAGTACAAAATGGATGTTCTGGAATGCAAAGCAGGGCTGACAAAAGACTGACAGATGAAATTCAAAAGAAGGGTATGAGATTTGAACCAAACAAATAAAAAAAATAAAACAAAGGACAAGGTAACAACAATACAAGATGGTCTTTCTTCGAAAAGAAACAAACCTCTCTAAATTGGGTCCGAAATCACAACAACAGCAACAAACAAACAAGAAGCAACACCCTCGGCAGCTGGAAATTCTCTATCAATAGCAGCAGAAAAGAGGGAGCCCTATTCAAAATGGAGGATAAAGAATATAAATCTGAGGTATGAATGAATCAATCAATAAATTGCGACCCGATAGTATATTACATTGTATACTAAAATCACATCTGGTACATTATTATTCAAAAAAAGGGAGTAATATTTATATATTTATATACGGGTGTAGGGGGAGGAGTGAACCAGAAAAAAACCCACCAAGACCATACACACACATCTATGGAGGAATCTGTAATCGCAGTAGTGGGTGGTTGTGTGTGGTACGTGTGGGGAGGAAGATATATAGGGAGGGGGAGGAAGAGAAAGACAAAAGAAGAAAAGTATACCTCTCTGTTGTGGAAGAACAACCTCAAGGAGATTCTAGGCCGTGAACTGCCACTCCGTTTTCGAACTCCGGCCAATTCGGCACCTGAGAGAGATATGGAGCGGAGACGATGGCTGAGGACGGCGGATGAAACGAGAAGAAGGGAAGAACTCGAGGGTTAGTAGTTTCAGAAGAAGAGAGGGGTTATATTTCTAACCCGCGTATGACCCGTAAAAAACCCATTATAACTCACGGGTTGGGTTTGTGGTTTTTTTTTTAAACCACAACCCATTTAAGTCAACCCAACGAGTTAAATTGCGGGTTGGGTTGGGCGGGTTGATGGGTTATTTGACCGCCCTAGTATAAATAAAGGCTCAAGAAAGTTTTGACTGTTTGTAGATCACTTTGTAAATAGATGACGGTTGAGGGATCAAAACTACAATTTTACCATTTATGAACTATACATAATCAATATTTAATATAGTATTGAATGAAATAAATTTTTTTAAAAACAAAGGTATTCCAAATGTAACACTGTACAATAATTTAATAAAATAAAATTTCAAAAATAGGATTTCGTACTTGGTGTCCAAAATGCAAAAGTAATATTGTTTATTGGTTAAATCTATTTTTGGTCCCCTTTAATAGAAGTTATTCGGCTTTTTGTCCTTCTCTTATTTTGATAACCAATACTAGTTTCATTTAATTTTTTTATATATAATTATAATCTTTTTTTTACTAAAAAATTTAGAAGATAACGGATTAACTCATTTGATCGCTAGTCAAACCTAATTTTTTCTTCATCATGATTTTTCAATCCATTTTATGACTCAGTTTCTCGTAAATATTTAACCCATTGAGATCGACTCACAATTCAAAATGACATCTGAAATGCTAAATGGGTTGAATATTCATGAGGATCCAGATCATAAAATTATTGAATAAACTATGTTACAAATCATTGTTAAAAAAAAGTATGTTTGACTAGAGATCAAATGAGTTAATATGTTATTTTTTAAATTTTTTTATAAAAAAAAGACTATAATTGTAAAAAAATAATAATAAGTCGAACTAGTATTTGTGACTAAAATAAAAAAGAGATCAAAATTGAAATAACTCATAGGGATAAAAATGGATCTAAACTTTGATTATTTAGGGTCTGTTTGATAAACTAATTCAGTACTTATTCTAAATAGATTAAGTACTTAATTGATTAAGAGCGTTTGATAACTCAACTTGTTTCTGACTTAATGAATTAAGAACTTTTTTAATTAAGTACTTAATAATTAAGTGCGTTTGATAACTATAATTCAAAGTCTTAAGAGATTAAGTGGGTCTGAATTGCAAGTATAATTGTTAGCCTAAAAATAAGTGATTGGCGAATCACTTATTGCTGAACTGAATTGGTTGCAAATTTTTTCTTATTTTCAATATTTATTATTCTTTTTAGTTTTTTCTTTAAATAATTTGTATTTATTAAATATTTTTTTTAAAAAAAAATATTTTATCATTTAAATAAATAAAAAATATATTTATGACATGGATTTTTATTTTTTTATAATTTTAATTAATATGTGATATTTATTTAATTAATATTTTAGTTTTAAAATAATAATAATAATATTCTAATTTATTATTAAATTTTTTAAAATATTTTTATTAGTAGAATTTCACAGTATTATATAAAAAATTACACATCTTAAAAATTATGATATATATATATTAAAAAAATATGTTTCTAGTATTTTTTTAAAAAAATAAGGTTATTTAATTTAAAATTTTATAAACTTATTTTTGTAATTCAGACTTCATTATTCAGACTTCAGATTCAGACATATTTTCTAATTTTATCAAACACAGCTAACTTAATGGATTCAGACTTCAGAATTCAGATTTCAGACTTCAGACTTCAGACATCAAATTAAGTTTTATCAAACGGAGCCTTAATTAGTGGAGTTGAGGGGGGAGGAGAAGAATGGAGGCATGCATGAATAATGTGTGCCACCTTTTTTACCCAAAATGTGGAGGCATTCAGGGTTTGTATCCTGTATATCATTCATTAATTTCCACAGCCAGAAAATGAGTCCTATAATTCCTCAAGAGTGCAACAAAGCCTTTACACTTTCACTCCTAACACCTCTTCATACGTAATGTTTTTCCCATTTGGATCTCTTGCTTAACCACCCCCTCCCACATCCCAGGTTGTCATTATAATATTTTCGGATTTCAATGCCATCTTAAATATACAGCAAGTTTAAATTTGCCACTAAATTTTTCGTCCCTTTTATGAGGAAAATTAGTTAATTATTTTTGTGAAATCTAGTCTCACATCGTTATGTACTCTTGTATATAAGTTATAGTTTCATAAATTACTAATAAGTTAGGTTAACTATTTTAGACTAACGAGAATGAAACTTGAAAGTTATTAAATCATCTATGAGACTGAGATGTTACAGATGGTATCAAAACTAACTTTGTTATAGGAGTTAGTTGTTATGTCATCTATGAGTCCAAGGGAAAAAATGATATGAGTCACCTCTAGAGTCTCATTTCCAAAGAAACTGTGTCACTGAGTGTTGGATTTTGCGAGGACGCAAAGATTCAAATGGAATGAGGAGAGAATGTGAAATCCCGTCTCGTTTCGTTAATATACTGATATAAGTTCTAATTTTATATGACTATTAATAATTTGGATTAACCATTTTAGGCTTACTGAAGAAACTTGAAAGTTATTGAATTCGTCTATGAGATTGAGACGTTACACTGTTACTCGATATACTCGATAATATAAAAATAAAAAATTAAATTAGTTAGGAAAAAAGAAAAAGAATTGAAGAAAGGGAGGTACATATGGAAGAAAGAAGAGGATGGAGGATATAATGCTTTTGCTGGCATGAGATTTTACCCCCAGGGAAATAACCCAAATGGATAAAAGTTTTCTTGACATACTTGACTTGAGCAAAGGGGGAAGATGGAAAGGAGGAAGGGAGTGGTTGTGATCTCTGCCAAATATTTGGCCATAAATTTGGGACAATGCTGAAAGGGCTCAGTCTGTGTTCTTTTACTCAGTTGTATTTAGGACATCTGTACATTGGAAGATGTCTGCTTCTTTAAAGATATGTACTTTAATCAGCGCCTAAATGTTACAAAGCAATTTGCCATTTCTATTTTTACATTTATTTCTTTCTCTTTTTATCTTTAAAATATTTGAACGGTTTATTATTATTATGTATTTTTTTTACTTATAACTCTATATTATAGTTGTAAATTATATAAAAATCTTTGTTGATTTTAAATATTAAAAGTAAAATAATATATATTAATAGTAAAAATATAAAAATTATGCTATTTTAATGAGACAAAATATTTTTAAAATACAACCCGTTAGATAGTAAGGATGGTTCATTGGATGGTTGGTGCAAAGCCAAAAATTAAAACACATCGAGTCTACTTGTTTCTGACCCTTTACTATAAAAAAATTGGGCTTTCACCACGCCATTTTTGTAATATTAAACTACAGATACATCTATTACTATCTACCATCAAATCAAATATAACTTTATTTATATTTAATAAAACACTGCAATAGCGATGTTGTTATAACTATTTTAACGTGTCATCAAATAAAATTCTATCATGATACTAGAAATAAGTGTTATAATAGAATTTAAATCAAAACACTAAAAAGTATAATTAAAATTTTATAGGTATAAAGACACAATCAATTATTTTTTAACTTGTTAATATATTTACTAACAAAATTGACATATCGTCACACCCTTACTACATGTGTAGTGAAATAAAATTGACATATAACAATATTAAGTGTAATTTTATTATATTAACTCGCTTCAAAGTTTGTTCATCAGTATAGTCAATATATTCCATACTTGTGGACAATAAAATTTACAATTATTCACTAATTATGACGATTTACCTGGCCTCTCTCCTATGAAGTCACAAACAATATATAGTGTACTATTCCGTGACTAAAAATGCATATCACGATTTTCAATACATTCACGATTTTTTAAAAAAAGAAACAAATTTTTAAAAAACCTAGTGTTCATGCTAATGATTTCTCCATTGCTTTTGTAGGGCTTTTTCTTTTCTCCCCCATTTTCATGCACCAACAAATTAATCTTTTTTCAAAAAAATAAAAAGTTGCCTAATAATCATATGAAAGTACCTCGAATTTTATTTTGAGCAATATTGGAAAGTAATATTAAAAAATAACAAAAAGGAAAAAAAAAAAAAAAAACCCACAATGATGCAAAGCAAGTTCTTGGTTAGTGAATGGTCATCCTAGCGATTTGAAAGCCAAAAAGGACAAAAGCCTTGACAAGTTCCATATACTTTGAAGTAGGGTCGTCCAAATAATCAATTTTTTTTTTTTTTTTGTCTATATCTATATTAACTTTAGCTTTTGAACATATATAAATACTAATGATGGAAGAAGAAATTTAACACCATGTTAACTGTTTACTAATTTGTTTATTTTAAAAAAGGTATGATAGGTGAAATTTCATTTTACATTGTTAGTGTATTGACTAAATATAAATTTTAATCTAATAGGGTTCTAATAATTTTGATTAATTATTTTTAATTAGCAAGAATGAAGTTGGCAAGTTATTAATCCAGTTTATGAAAATAGATGTTATAAATACTCTATCATTTTAATAGTAATAGAGTTTTGATTCAAAATTTTTATTCCCACAAAAATAATTTACTTTTTATATTTTTATTATTAATGCATACCTTTTTACCTTTAAATTTTAAGTTGTTATTATTATTATATATTATTTTTATATAGCTTACCACTAAACTATAAAGTTACAATTAAAAGAAATACATTAAAACTTTTTATATAGATTGTAACTTGCCTAAATACAACTATTATTATCAAACAAAGAGACCCAATTTTGTATTTATTGAACTAAGCTTGTACAATAAACAAAACTGTTACTCTCAAAGTAGCGGTAGTGGTAAAATTTTTAATATTATAAATAAAAATTTTTAAATCATTATTTAATTTAAAAAGATTAATCAAAATGTTGTGGAAACAAAATCCACCTAATCGAAGTTCGACTTGCAGTCACGCCATTACATTTAAAGTAATTTTAAAAAATGCTGCAATAATCATTACCAAAAGAAAGGGCAAAAAAGGAAGAAACAAAATGAAATGAAATTAAGCAAGCCTCGAAGAAACCTGGCTTCATATCATATGCCAGCAATAATGTTGTACGTACCACTTCATAATCAGTACTTTTTGTACAAAATCGGGGGAAACTTTGAGTGAGCAAAAAAAGTAAAAAACGAAAAGACGTAAAATGAAAAGGACAAGGAGGAATTAACATTAATGTCTCAGTAATAATACTACTCATATTTACTGTTGAACTTAAGTAATCATTTTAATTACATTCTAATGAGAAAAATTATATTTACCACCACCAAAAGTAACTCTAAAAGTTACTACTAACCCCTTGTAAATTGGACCCTACCACATTAATTAATCTTTTTCCATCATTCATCCAAGATTCCAATCATCGTCACATAATCAATGCAAGCCCTAATTAAGAGCAAAAGTAGACTCTTTAGTTAAATTAATTACACCAATTAGTGCTACCTCGACCAAATAATATTGTTTCCGTTTCATAATTTGAGTTTCGATTTTATATTATAAACCGAATTCAAATTATAAAATTTATACAATTACATTACATTTGATACTCTAATTTGATAATCTTGGCTGGATAAAAATTTTGGTTCAGAAGAATTAAACCTGAGGAGGGGAATCTCAGATCATAAAAAAGAGAAAAAAGAAAACAAGGAATTGGAATTTGAAGAATGATTCCCTGTTTTGATTATGAAGTTATGACGTGATGTTCAACTACAGTGAATCGGAATTCCGGTGAAAGAAACCCTACCAAAACCCAAGTGTCCAACTTGATGCAACTCGAACCAGAGTTGTTGCTCAGCATCAAGCCATGCACTGAAATTCCCACTCTTCCGCTGCTCCCCATTTTCGTCATCTCCTCCGAACAACAACCCGCCAGCCGGCAACTCGAATTCCGAAAACGCCCCAACCCCATCTGCCCTCGATGCTGATGCCGCCCTTCCTTTTCTGGAAATTCCCTCCACCGCCGACACCAGCCCTCCGCATCCCCCCCACTCTTCTTCTTCCAGTATTCCCCGCAGGCATTTCTTCTTCTTCCTCAGTTTCAAGATTCTCCTCCCCACCATCCACGGCACTTTCAGGAATGCAAACACCAGGATGTTCACCACCGCACAGGGGCAGCAGCAGCACACAGCCACGCAGTCGGCGATAACCCCCGCCGTGCATGATTTACACGATTTCCCTGTACATTTGATGGGATCTCCGTATATTTCATCCTCCATCTTCAATGTCGCCGCGGAGGTTGTTGTTGTGTGCCGGCGGTGGCCGCAATGTCTGGACGGCGGCGGGGTGGTGGCATTGCAGCTGGCAGTGGCCGTTGAAAGGGCCCCATCTCTTGCCGGAGATGGGTATGGATAGGGCCGGTACGAGTACTCATTCATTTGATCAGCTGAGATCGATGATTGAACCAAAAAAATGGGGGAAAACGGATAACTGCGAAAGAATTGAAATGGATTAAAGTTGGGAAGAAACAAACAGCACCGGAATAACGCAGAAATGGTGATAGAGAGAGCATTTAGTTTGGGATCTTATTCATTCCACTACTACTAATACTATTCCATGTCCGTTTTTTGTTGTTGACTTCTTGTTGCTGTGTGTGACAAAGGAGTGAAGAGTGAGTCGAAGTGGGAGGTACATTTTTATATGCCTCAATAAAAAAATGTATATATATATATTTATATATATCAAAATTATTGAATAAAACAAGAAAAGATGGAATTAGATTTAAAAATTCAATCCTGATGTTAAAATAAACTGGTGTAAATTATAAACTACTCCATCTCTTATATTATTAAAGAATAAATTAATGAAATTTTAATTTTGATACAATATCACTCGAACTCAATACATATTGTCTTAAACGGGAACTGCTTATCATTGAATTATAATTCTTTTGCTAATGAATTTTTAATTTAGTATTTAAAATTATTTAATTAATCCTAAGTTTTATATATATAAAAAATTATACATCATATAAGATGGTTTATGGACATAAAAGCATCTTTTTATTAACATAAATACCTTTTTGAAAACAAGAAGCATTAATGAAGTAAAAAGTAATTCTTATTTATGTTTAGTTTAATAAATGTTGAATTCGCATAATGCAATTTTTTTTCAAAAAATAAAAAGAAAAACATTATAATTTTTTTTTAAAATAAAACTGAAATTATAACATTTTTTATTTATCGTAACTTATTTAAAAAAATAAATTATAGAGGGTGAGTAAACCATAGAGAATAGTAACTCATCAAAAGACAGTACAGTAACTCATCAAAAGATAGTGACAGGGCTAGAAATAATTTTTAAAAACTTGGGAAAAGGTTTAAGAGACGATTGATTATTTTTAAAAATTAGGGGGTGAATTAGAAAGAGGAATTAAAAATTAGAGGTTGTATTAGAAAGAGAGGAATTTAGTAAGGGTAAATTTAGTAATAAAGAAGAGTACATTAAAGACTAGTAGTAGTACTAGACATAGGCTTTTTGATGTGTGGGAGGTCTTTAATGCAGCAAAGGTACAAAATTGGAGTATTATTATCTCCTGTTTCCAAAGGGGCATTGAGGTCCATGATTTTGTGTGGGAAAAGGCTGAACTAATTTCCGAAAACGAATACGGTGAAAACGAGATCCACGCTAACTCCTGGAGCGTGCATACCACACCGGTTACGGATAAGTTAAAAAGGAAAGGGGGAAGAAGCGATGAGCATTGGAGGCGCGTGGTGGCATATTTTCCGTTTTTTGACAATATGGAAACTTTGAAAGCAACAGAGAATTTTCCATGGCACGTGGACATGAGAGTATACCCAATCAACCCCATCCTTTTTAAGGTTTGAAAAAGCAGTCTTTGAAATTATTCGTTATTAATATTCTTCAAAAATTAATTTACGTATAATAAGAATTAAAAATAGAAACTCTACTTCAGAGCGTTGAAATTATTATTTATTTAATCGGTGGAATAATGTTATTGCTAATTTTTGTGCTAAAAAATATTTATATTTATTATACTATTTGAATTTAATAAATAGAACAAAATAGAACATCTACCTAAATTTTGACATAAATTACTAGTCTTAGTTTTTTAAAATATTAAAATTGTGAAAGTTAGGACTTAAATTCACTTTTTATAATATTCCTTTTAATATATCATATGTTGGATTATTTTTATAGAATTTTTAAAGTTGTTTTTTTTTTTTTTTGTAAAGTTATGGTAATTTATATGGTGGTCCTATAGGACCACCATGAATTTTACTCCTACCCCGCTACAGTAGCGCGCTACAGTTCCGCGCGCGCGCTACAGTAACGCGCTACAGTTCCGCGCGCTACAGTAAACGCGCTACAGTACCTTCGTTTCTTTTGTTATTTTTGGCTATTATGATACATATTATGGACGTTTTTGTTGTATGATATGATTTCTTTTATATTTTTGATCTGATATCTAAATTCTGTTGATCTGATGTCTGCTATTTTGTGATCTGATGTCTATATAATCATGATTTGATCTACTTTGTTAAGTATATTTTAGTTCTACTGTATGATTTCTTTTATATTTTTGATCTGATATCTATAGTCTGTTGATCTGATGTTAAGTATGAGTTGATCTGATGTCTATATAATCATGATTTGATCTACCTTGTTAAGTATATTTTAGTTCTACTGTATGATTTCTTTTATATTTTTGATCTGATATCTATAGTCTGTTGATCTGATGTTAAGTATGAGTTGATCTGATGTCTATATAATCCTGATCTGATCTCCTTTGTTAAGTATGTTTTAGTTCTGCTGTGTGATTTCTTTTAAAATCTTGATCTGATGTCTATAGACTGTTGATCTGATGTCAAGTATACGCTGATCTGATGTCTATAGTCTGTTGATCTGATCTCCCTTTTTAAGTATGTTTTAGTTCTACTGTATGATTTCTTTTAAAATCTTGATCTGATGTCTATAGTCTGTTGATCTGATGTCAGTTATGAGTTGATCTGATGTCTATATAATCCTGATCTGATCTCCTTTGTTAAGTATGTTTTAGTTCTGCTGTGTGATTTCTTTTAAAATCTTGATCTGATGTCTATAGTCTGTTGATCTGATGTCAAGTATGAGTTGATCTGATGTCTATATAATCCTGATCTGATCTCCTTTGTTAAGTATGTTTTAGTTCTGCTGTGTGATTTCTTTTAAAATCTTGATCTGATGTCTATAGTCTGTTGATCTGATGTCAAGTATACACTGATCTGATGTCTATAGTCTGTTGATCTGATCTCCCTTTTTAAGTATGTTTTAGTTCTACTGTATGATTTCTTTTATATTCTTGATCTGATATCTATAGTCTGTTGATCTGATGTCAAGTATTCGCTGATCTGATGTCTATATAATCCTGATATGATCTCTCTTGTTAATTATATTTTAGTTCTACTGTATGATTTCTTTTATATTCTTGATCTGATATCTATAGTATGTTGATCTGATCTCTTGTATTCTCTCATCTGATGTCTATATAATCCTGATCTGATTTCCCTTGTTAAAAAAAGTATTTTTTTTTTAAAAAAAGAATTTTTTATAAAAAAGTTTTTTTTTTTTAAAAGTTTGTGCGTCAAAAAAAAAAAAAAAACTGTAGCGCGTTACTGTAGCGCGAAACTATAGCGCGTCACTGTAGCGCTACTGTAGCGCGCGCGCTTACTGTAGCAAGTAGGAGTAAAATTCATCCTACTCCTATAGTACCACCGTAAACGGACTCTAAAGTTATTCATATAAATTTAAGATCAATCATTGTCTCATATTTTTTTAATCATAATTTTTTGTAAAAATAATATCTCTTTTTTGACCATTAAACTTTTATTACTAAATAAAAGTAATTTATAACCAAGGATCTAAAAATAAAATTGATTTTATATATAAAAAAAAATGGAACGGTGGTATAAGTCAGAAAGTTTAGACTAAGGGGAGACGGTTGAAATACTAGTCAAACTTAGACTAAGGTGAAAAAGAAATAATAGTAAATTTTGAACTTTGATTCATAATTACCATATAAAGGCAAAGAATAACTTTATAGTAATTGCAATTTTGGGCTTCACATTTGTAAGTTTTCAAAATTAAAATTGGAACATAACATGTTTTGCAAATTTATACAATATATTTAAAAATTATTTTGAATTGGTGAAATTAAGAAATTATATCATCCATATAAGAAAATAGATGGAGAAGTAGAATCCACTCAAGATTGAAGATACCACCCCCTCCCCCCCCCCCCCCCCCCCCCCCCCCCAAATTATAATGAACTATCAAAATCTAAGGAGTTGGCAAGTTGGCATTGGTGCTTGATAAGAGGTCAATTTTGTTTCCAATATGTTGTTAGGTCTTGGGCTTGTTTTGATGTGTAAGTAAATGAATGTGGGATGATAGAAGAAGAAGCTTGGAAAAGGAATGTGAGATGTGATGGAGACAAAGACTCCACACAAGACACAACTCCCCTAATTTTGTGAAACTATTTACCTCTATATGGAATACTATATATTCTAAAATTAAGCCATTTAGTTTTCATGTCTTTTACGCCCTCATTTTTTTTGAATACATATCGTTTTAGAAATTTTTTTTTAATTATGTATTTTTATTTAAGAATTTAAAATTTCAAAACGGTAATGATTAATACATTTCTAATTTACCTTTTTAATCTCTTCTCCGTGATATACTTTATATTAGCCCACATATAATTCTATATGTGAAATTAACTCTAAATAAAAAATATATATATATATTTCTATATAAAAAAAAAAAGATTTAAACTTAATTAGATCATGACTCCATATATTTTTTTAGTGACATAAATAGTACAAATCAAACAAAATTTAAATTAATGATTTATATGGTCAACGCAGCAGAAACAGTGGTAGTATTAAATTAAGAAGATGAAATTGAAGTATGATTAATATTGTGCACGCAGCCACACACCGCACATGTAACATGATGCGTAGTAATGGAGCTTTGTATTGTACCAAGATCTGGGATTTATTGTGAACTATTGTTTAGTCCCCTCTAGATCTCACCATCCCCTCAATTAATTACTTTCACCCTACATTTTTCTTTCTTAAATCTAATTATTATACATATATTAATAGACTTAATAAAGTGATATTTCTATATTTAATATTACTTTGGTAAATATAAAACCACAAATAAAGAATGATACATAATACTATCAACGTTTACACAATTTTATAAACGAGTAAAATTGGAAAATTTATTTATAATTCATCTAGGTCATTATGAACATCAATAACACTCAAATGGTGTACATAATGCGAAACTTAAACATTCCATACCTTTGTAAGTGCAAATGAACTGAGCCTTCGTAAATAATTCACGAGCGACTCGATTAAAATTTGACTCGAATTCTGAGTTCGAGTTGAACTCAAACTTATAATGTATAAGTTTGGTAAGTTCGTCGAATCTAACGAATCTGTATATAAAATATATTTATTTTATTATAATAAATAATTATACTATTTTAAAAAAAATTTCTCTTTTACCCTTGTTCCTCCAAATTTGTCAAATTCAAAATCAAACCTGCTCGTGATCGAGTTCGTGAGTTATCGAGTTCACGAGTCGAGTTCAAGTTTAAAGTGAGCCGAACTCAAACCCGACTCGTTTACTCCCCTAATCCACACTAGTTAAAAAAAAAAATTTTACTATTTCTGATCAACTCCCTTTAGTAGAAGGTAAATATTTTAACATTAAAGTAATTTTAAATCTGGCAAAAAAAATTAGTGAGAACTCGTAATATGGATCCCCGGATTGTTGCTGACCCGCAACTCCAACTCCCATGATATCCGCATTGCTATTATTATTAAAAGAAAACTTGTGAGTGCTGCTACTACTTCCCATGACTGTATTGAGATTCCACATATTGGAATCCTACTGTTACCCATATTTACCTAGATCTGCTTTGGACTACCTCATTATCTTCCTGCTCCACCCCACACTGGATCATTTTTAACAATATTTATTTTTCTTTTTTCCAATCCTAAATTCATATAAACTATAATTACAATTTTCAATTCAATTTTTAATCAGGAAGGGTCATTGTTTCACGTAAGATCATACCGCCTGATTTAAATCATAAAAAAAAAAAACTAAAATGGATATAATATTCATATTATTTGGTTTATTGTACTAAATTTATGGGATGGTCACATATACATACTAAAATTTTAATTAGTATTTAATTTGTCTTTTATAAATTGATTTTAATCAATCATTTCAAGATCATTTAGTGAAATGTTTCAAACTGATTAATCTCAATCTTCCTACACTAATTAATTTTTTTAAGGTAAATGAAATTTTAATTAGGTTACTAATACATCCTTCAATGAAAAGAAAGGATTTATTTCTTTTTCAAAATTAGAGTTATGTTCATAATACTCAAAATCATATAATAACTTTGTCCTATAACTGTATTTATATAAAATATTTATTAATTTATTTTTTAAATATAATTTTATATTTTAATTTTAAATTATATAAAACAATATATAATTATATTAATTTGAAATCTGAAAGAAAGATAATATGTATAGCTGGTAAAATTATCAAAATCAGACTATTTTTTGCTTCAAAAAAAAAAAAATCAGACTATTTTTTTACAAAAAAATTAATTTTCAAACAAGAACCATAATATACAAGAGGACTATTATATATATAGCGTTACTTTTAAAACAGATAACATTTACTTTTCACTGATGTGACTAAATCTTTTCAGTAAACAACAACAACATTTTATGGTTTTTTTTCTTCAAAAAAAAAATTATAATCTTAAAATTCCAACTCAAAATTAAAAAAAAAAAATTACAATCTTCACCCCCACCCATTTCCCTAAACATCAATGCTGTTTCCTTGAATCTCAAAGACCAAAAAAAAAAAAAAAAAAAAAAAGTATAGTAGTTAACTATGTTTTGCTTAATTAATTATTGGGATTATCTCTCCTAGCTGAGTCCTCCTTGACATTGGCTTTTTATTATTATTGTCAGATGCCAAAGCCACATGGGGAAGCATGGGGTTAATTACCTGTAAATCACTTTATTAATTGTGGTAATTGTGGTTCAAGTGGCTAATCATTGAGCAACTCCTAGATTAGCATTTTTTTTTTTTGGCTTTAGCCCCCTCTTTCTATCTTTCTTACGGCCGATTTTTAGCTTTTTAATAGCACAAAAGGGGTCTTGAAAATAATATAAATGATTCTGGCTGACGTTAGTGATGCTGTTAGTTATAAATGGGCCAGATTTCAATTTTAAAAATTGCATTAATCTCGGGTTGAACGTGCTCATGTGACCCAAAAAATTATAATGATTCTCGCTGATTAATCAATACTCCGTCCGTTTTAAATTAATTAACCTTTTTAAAAAATTGTGTTTTACAATTTTTTTATAAAAAAAATAAAACTTATTAACTCACCCCAAATATAATTCAAACTCAGACTTTCACAATCTCACGTGAAAAGTGACCATCGCTAGACTATCTCTTTTTTATCCGTTTTACAATTGTTTAAATATAATCTCTTAACCATTTAAGTAAATAAAGTTAATTTAATATAATCACATTTTAAAAAGTTTAAAACATCACTTATTTTAAACAAGATTAGTTGTGGATTCACCCTTGTTATAATATTCGAACTTATAAAGTAATTCAATTTACCCAAACAAATACTCTCTATTCTAAATTAAATGACCTTTTAAGCAAATTTTATTTATTCTAAATTATTTTTTGCTCTCTATTTTCAGAAAGTAACTTATCAATTATGTACTATTGTCCCCTTCTGCATTAATGATGGGAAATATAGAAGTTTAGTTATTAAAAAAATAAATAAAGTTAATATAGTTACTATAGATATGTAACTAATGCTTTCTTAATTCTAACAGAACTTCTAAAACATCATTTAATAAAAAATAGAGGGAGTATCATCTTTTCTACAAATTGGCCTTACAAACCAGATTTTTTTCTTGCAAACGACTTGAGCTATTTCAAAAAATATTAATATAATTATTTTTTTGAGTTAGTTATATTTACCTTTCATGTGGTTTGGTCAAACTATCGATTCCTTATTAAGTTTTAAAAATTACATTTATTCCCTTGATTAAAGTCAAATATCAAAAAATATTAAAGAAAAATCTGACAATTTTCAACCAAACTAAGGTTATAAAATGAGGTTAATTTCTTATTTTGACTTAATAAAATAGTTTACGTCAACAGTTTTGCTCATTTTTTCATTCGACCAGGGACTGATTGTTATGATAGTTAAGGGGGTAAATGTAATTTTTAAAATTTGAGAGAGTATTGATAGTTTGACCAAACTACGAAGGAAGTAAATGTAATTCATCATATTTTTCTTTTTCAAAAAACAAAAGATTGGTTGTGGATTAATGATTTTCTAAAATCTTTATTAAATATTTTGGCCATTTTTTTCTTTTTAAGTACGAAGAAAGAGGTTAAAACTTACATAATTCGAATTCAAAATCTATTAATTTGAAGCGAAGAGGTTAACCACTTGGCTATAATATGTGGGCCATTTTTAGTCGGGTAGAGATTACAAATTGACAAATGGAATGAATTACTAAAAAAAAAAAAAAAAGGAAACAAAGTTTGTGGAGACCACGATCTTAATTAATAATAGCTAAAACAAAAGTTCATTACCTTCATGATCCACCTTAAAAAGACACAGAAATTTGACCAACCATTGCTGGTTTTAATATTTTACTTTTATGTTTTTAAAAAATAATTTTGTTCATTCAGAATTAAATACAAAATTATCTATGAAAAATAGAATAAATACTACCTTACCACAAAAAATAATTACGTTTGCAATAGTGAAATTAAAGTTTCAAATGTTTCTTTTAAATATATTACTTCCATCCAAGAATAATGACTTCATTTATTATATTATTTAAATTTAGTAAATAAAATTATTATTTTGGTGTATGTTTTTGCGAATAAAAGCCAAAAGGGACAATTTTGCACGGACTTGTTGGTCTCATTCATGTCCATAATAAAAAATTTAAGAATTTAAATTATATATCGAGTATTATTTTTTTATTAAAAATTAGAAAGAAAGAAAACCCAAATCATGATTTGAGTTCACAGACCATAAAGACCTCAATTTTCGATTCAACCGCTTTCATTTTAACAGGGTTTTAGTAATATTTGATATGACATAACATTATTTTAAACTTTTTTTTTTATTTTTTAAAATATAAATTCCATCTATTTACCTTATATTCTTCAATATTCATGTAATGGGCTTTCTTGAATGAATTATTAGTTGATGTTTGGCGAAATATATATAAAACTCCAAATACATTATTAACCTTATAATTTTGTTAGTAAGAATTTACTTTAACCATCAAAACTCAAGACTTTTTTTTCCCCGGAAAGAATGCTGCCATTAAGCAAAAAAAACTCCTCCAAATCCATGAATGTTGATCAGAATAAGAATTCAAAGTCTTCATTTCTTATTTCTAACCCTAAAACTATTATGAGGTTATTGATTTCGAGACAAAATTAGTATTAAATTTTTACGTTTTTTATTTATTTTCACCGTAAATAACCTAATTAATTTCCAAAATGCAAAACCTCAACCAAAAATCAGTGCTATCATCATAGACTCAAATTGCAGGCAACAGAAAAATCATGGATGAAGGAACGTACGAACAAAATGAATCCAAGCAAATAAAAATCACCACAAAAAACAACTCGAATTAGTGTAAATAAAGTAGAGAATTCACAACATACCTTAAAGAAGAGAAAACATGAGCAACTGTTCTTGAAAAACCCACATCAACTCCACTTGCATTCTTCTGTTCCTTAAGCCCCCCACAAAAAAAAAAAAAAAAAAAAAAAAAAGTTTTGATCTGATCTGAGGAAGCCCGCTACTCAGAAAAACCCCTTCTTCATATCCTTCATCTTCTTTCCTACGTTGGAGCTACCTATATATACATACATACACCCCATATTTATATATATTTACAATGGTGGCCAAGATTTTTTAATTTTCTTTAAAAGCTCGGAATCCACAATATTGTTTAGCTTATCCACAGGAAGGAAATGAGTTGTACATTTTGGTACTTGATGGAGTATTTTAAAGCATTCATACGGAGTAACTCCCAGTCGAAATTATTTTAAGGGGAATATGGTTTCCCCATGTCACCGAATAAAGGAGGAGGGTGTCTCTTCTTGCCCCAAACTCTTTTGGGGCAGTCATGATATTAGAGCAAAAACTAGGGTTTACGAAGCAATTATTTTTTAATAATTTTTCAAAGCTATTCTCATCACCTATGATACACCTCTATATGTATCTATAATAAGGATATTTGTGGAAAAAAAAGAAAATTTACTATGTATTAAATTACTCTAGTTAATAATATACTTTCAATAGAATAAAAAAATAAGTTTCTTTTTTTTTTTAAAAAATTTTTACTACAAAATAAATATTATATTATTTTTTAAAATATATAAGTTTAAATATTTTTACATAAAAAAATTCTGACAATTTAGATTGTCAACCCTTTCTTCTTTATTTATTTATTTTGTGTTGTTTGTGTGTTACGAGATTGAATACATGAGTCAACCACATGAACAATCCTTCTGCCGTGATTGCTCTCTCTCTCTCTCTCTCTCTCTCTCTCTCTCTCTCTCTCTCTCTCTCTCTCTCTCTCTCTCTCTATTTATTTGTGTTAGTTAATTTATTTGGATTATTTTTTATTAAATTAAAAAATGTAAGAATGATCGTATAACCTAGTCTTAAAATTAGTTAAAATTGAATAGATATTGTAGACCCAACTTACATAAAGTCACAAAAAAGAGCCAACGGCTACAACGATCATGACTCACTACACCACAATCACGACTCACTACTCTGGTTGCCCATTCTCACGCTGCCGTCGATCCCGTGGTGGCGCCATCACATCTTCCGCCTGATAAACTCTCATTTGCAGCCACTTTACTACGTCAAGAAAAATCACTCCAATTGCAAAAGAATTTCGAGAAGAACCAACAATCTTGTTGTCCGATGAAGATGTGTTATCCCTAGCAGAGCCACTAAAATTATCCATCATCGGTAAATCCTCAAAAGGCATACCAAAACTTGACTCTTTGCGTGAACAATTGCGAATAATTGGTTTTAAAGGAGAATATTGTATTTGAGCGATCGATTCACGGCACATTGCTGCTTAGATTTTCTTTGGAGGAAGATTTTCACTGTTGTTGGATAAAAGGAATTTGGAACCTAGGTTCATACTACATGAGTGGTTAAATGGACGCTAGAATTCTCAGTCAATCATGAACCTCCAATTGCTCCAGTATGGATTTCTCTCCATGGTTTATGGTTCCACATGTTCACTTTTGAGATGCTATCAGCTATAGGAAATATAATAGGGAGAACGTTGAAGGTAGATACACCCTTCAACTTTACTCGGCCTTCAGGAGCTAGAATTTGTGTGGAAATTGATCTGTTTCTGTAGCAAATCCTTCTTTCAAACCATCACTTATGAAAATCGTCCACAGTATTGCAAAAAATGCTCCATTATAGGCCACCTTGAATCCAGTTGCCGCAAGAATTCTCACAACTACAGAGAGGGGGAAAATAGAAAAGGATATATTGCAGGTTTGGAAGCCTAAGAAAAGCACAACAGAGGAAAAACAAAGAGGAAATACAAAGAGCTTCAACAGTCTAATGATGCAGAGGGGTCTTCGGGGCTGTCTAATTCAGAGAAAGAATTGGTCTGAATTGATGTACAAGGTGATATTGGTAAGCTTTTGTAAAAATTTGTAAAACATCCAATTGTTTTGGATGAAGATAAATCGGGAGAGATTAATGTGCAGGATAAAGCCCAAAATTTGGGTTCAAAAAATTCAAAAAAATTGGGTGCAGTGAATTCTGCAGTTATTGGTAAAAGCCTTAATGTCAATACCAAACCAGATTTTTTGTTGCCTCCGAATTTGGAGTCTCCTGAATGTTACGGAGAAATTGTAGCCTAATTAATTGTATTGTATATTTACTTAGAATAGATTATTTCGATTAGCACTAATTAAGCTAGGTACTTTATTCTAATTAGGCTAGATAGTTGCTTACCATATTTTGTAACATGTCTGTACTATATATCTGCTGTTTGCCTATCGAAATGATAAGGAAAAATCTTTCCAAATGTCTTGTTCTTAATTCGCACATGGTATCAGAGCCACTGCCTCTCGTCAATCATGGCAAAAGAGGGTTCTAGCAAAAATACTGAAGAAACAACTAAAAGAAAGACGATATCTCCATATGATATCACTGCCAACGACAACACTGGCAGCGTAATTAGTCAAGTTATCCTCAAGGAGGATAATTATGCAGAGTGGTCGACGTCCTTGCAGATGGCACTTCAAGGGAGAAAAAAGTTTGGCTTTGTTGACGGTTCCATCACCCAGCCGTCAGAAGAATCTGGAGACTTGGAAGATTGGCGTACTATCTAATCTCTTATCTGCTCGTGGATCATGAACACGGTGGAGTCGTCATTGCGGTCGTCCATAACTCACACTGAGATCGTGACAGCAAGGGAATCGTGGGAAGATATCAGAGAGCGTTTCTCTATTGTTAATGGACCTCGTATTTTTCAGTTGAAGTGCGAGTTGGCAGATTGTAAACAAGCTGGGCTGAGTATCACTGCTTACTACGGTAAATTGAAAAAATTGTGGGGTGAGTTATTTAGTTATGAAAGATTACCTGGTTGTGGAACTTGTGCAGTTTGTGCTTGTGGCATCAAACAGACTTTGGAAAAAAGAAGAGATGAGGAAAAGATTCACCATTTTTTGATGGGTCTTGATGCAGGTGTCTATGGCACGGTCCGTTCAAGCATTCTTGCTGCGGATCCGTTGCCTTTGTTAAACCGTGTTTATTCTTTGATAATACAGGAAGAGAGAGTGCGTACAGTGGTCAAAGGACAAGAAGGTATGAATGCTGTTCAAACCATGGCATTCACCGTTCAAAGTGGCCGAAACAGAATTCCCGGGAGAGGACGAAATTTGATGTGCAATGTCTGTGGAAGAGGCGGACATGATGCCTCTGCATGTTTTGAAATTATAGGCTACCCAGATTGGTGGGGAGATCGACCAAAAGGAGTTGTTGGTGGAACGTCGGCCGGCCAAAATTCTGGGTTCGGAATTCCGGCAGGACAAACTCTAGCGCCTGGAAGTTCAGGTACTGCAGGATTTGGAGTCGCGAACAGGCCTGGTAGTGCGGCGGCTGGGCTCGGAAATTCCGGTGCTGGAAGAGAGATTTGGCCAAGTGATGGAGGAAGAAACCGCAATGGAGCTTCATATTCCAGAATTGTGCGTGGCAGAGGTGTAAATGGAAAAGGGGGGCAGCTGGGAGCATTTAATGCTCATGTGGGGTCCCCAGCCATATTTAATGGAAAGGGGGGGGGCAGCTGAGAGCATTTAATGATCATGTGGGGTCCCCAACCATATTTAATGTGTCAAATTTCCCTGAAGATGGTAATTCTAGTGGAAATTTTGCAGGCAGCAACACATCAAATATGGGATTTAATTCTGTCCAGTGGGAGCAACTAATGTCAGTGTTAAATAAGTCAGATACTTCAGAAAAATTATCTGGTAAAACCCTTTCCAGCTCTTGGATGATAGATTGTGGAGCTACTCATCACATGACAGGAAATGAAAATTATTTTTTAGATTTGCAAAATATTTCTTCTCGTCCTGTGCAGTTACCAAACGGTTCTGTATATTTTGCAAATAAAGCTGGCACGGTTCGACTAAGTGCTCGTATAATTTTGTTCGATGTGTTATATGTGCCCAGCCTTCGGTGCAATTTGATTTCACTATATCAATTGTTGAACCAGACGGGTGGCCATGCCTATTTCACTAATTATTCTTGTGTTATTCAGGACCCCATTTCGAAGACGCTGATTGGAGCGGGTGAGCAAGTGGAGGATTGTATTTTTTCAAAGAATTGGCATACACTGCAGCTGTTCAAGCAACGAAAGAAGTATCATCAGCATTGTGGCATAATCGTTTGGGGCATCCATCTGCGCGGGTGTTGAATCAGTTAATTGTGGGTAATAAAGAAGAGAATAAAACTTGTGATGTGTGCTTTAGAGCTAAGCACAATAGACACTCATTTCCTATTAGTCGTAATAAAGCATCTGATGTGTTTGTCTTAATGCACTGTGATGTGTGGGGACCTTATCGTGTCCCAGCTGTTTGCGGATCTCGTTATTTTCTCACTATTGTTGATGATTACTCACGTGCAACGTGGCTTTATCTGCTCCGTGACAAAACAGAAGTGCCAGGGCGTTTGTGTCAATTTATTGCCATGGTACAGCGACAATTTGGCAAGTTAGTTCAAACCATTTGGAGCGATAACGGTACAGAATTTATGAGTTTGAAAGGATTTTTTACTGCACAGGGAATATTGCATGAAACCTCTTGCGTTGCCACTCCTCAGCAGAATGGACGGGTGGAACGCAAACATCAACATATTCTGAACGTTGCACGTGCCTTGCGATTCCAGGCTCACTTGCTGTTACAATTTTGGAGTTACTGTGTTATGACAGCTGCATATCTAATTAACCGGACTCCTACGCTTGTTCTGGACGGTATCACCCCATTTGAATGTTTGTATGGCAAGCGTCCTTCTCTGCAACATCTTCGCGTTTTGGGTTGTTTGTGTTATATTTACAATCGAGATCACCGGGGAGACAAATGTGAAAGTCGTAGTCGTCGTTGCATTTTTTTGGGCTATCCTTTTGGTAAGAAGGGTTGGCAAGTCTATGATTTGGAAAAGGAACGTTTTCTAGTGTCTCGCGATGTTATTTTTTGCGAAAATGAATTTCCTTTTGCCAAACCTGAGTCAGTTACTCCATCAGTTGACATCCCTCTTTCTATGAGTACACCTATTGCTGATGATGATGAACATGTTCCTTCTGATCCGTCGGTTCCCGACTCCCTGGTAATACCGTCTTCTGATCCTTCTATTACACCCCTTGGTAGGGGACATCAGACCAAAGTAACTTCCACCCGTCTCCAAGATTATGTCATAAATACAGTTTCACCCCCCACTGATCTCCACACCTCATCCGCTTCGTCAGGTAGTCTTTATCCACTATCTCACTATGTTGATTATAGTTCATTTTCTAATCAGCACAGGGTATTTTTGGCTGCCCTCACTGCGGGGGTTGAGCCTACTTCTTTCCGGGATGCGGTCACCGATCCTCACTGGCGTGTCGCCATGCAATCCGAAATTTCTGCCCTTGAGGCCAATCGCACATGTCTGTCACTTCTCTTCCACCTGGCAAACGTGCCCTTGGATGCAAATGGGTTTTCAAGCTCAAATATCAGTCTGATGGCACTGTGGAACGTCATAAGGCCCGGTTGGTAATTTTGGGAAACCGTCAAGTTGAAGGAATTGATTATACTGAAACGTTTACTCCAGTTGCCAAAATAGTGACAATTCGTACGTTCCTTGCAGTAGCGGCCGCATGTCACTGGGAATTGCACTAAATGGATGTACATAATGCCTTTCTTCATGGCGATTTAGATGAGAAAGTTTACATGAAACTTCCCCCTGGTTTTCATTCTTCAGTTCAAGGCCAGGTTTGTCGACTTCATCGATCATTATATGGTCTCAAACAGGCCCCTTGTTGTTGGTTTGCTAAGTTGGCCAAGGCTCTTCAGCAGTATGGTTTTGGGCAATCTTCAGCCGATCATTCCTTATTTACCTTCTCTCGTGCTCATATTCAGCTGCATGTTCTGGTCTATGTGGATGATCTGGTTATTTCAGGTAATAACTCGACAGCTATTTCTTCTTTCAAAACTTATTTAAGTAACTGTTTTCATATGAAAGACCTCGGACATCTGAAGTATTTTCTTGGCATCGAGGTTGCTCGCAATTCTTCAGGTTTATTTCTTTGTCAACGAAAATATGCTCTTGATATTATTTCTGAAGTAGGTCTTCTCGGTGCTAAGCCTGCAAGTTTTCCTCTGGATCCTAATCATCACCTTTCGTTGGCCGAGGGTGATCTTCTTTCTGTTCCTGATCGATATCGACGTCTGGTTGGTTGTCTCATTTATCTTGGTGTAACCAGACCAAACTTTCGTACTGCATTCATATTCTTGCTCAGTTCATGCAGAAACCACTTCAGGCGCATTGGGAAGCGGCTCTGCGTGTTGTTCGATATTTGAAAGGGAATCCTGACCAAGGCATTCTTCTTCGATCTGATTGAGACCTCCAACTCTATGCCTGGTGTAACTCGGACTGGGCTAGTTGTCCTCTTACTAGGCGGTCCCTCACAGGTTGGATCATTCAGCTTGGTCAGTCTCCAATTTCGTGGCGTACTAAGAAGCAGCAGACGGTCTCCCGCTCGTCTGCTGAGGCTGAATATCGCGCTATGGCTTCTACCACCTGCGAGCTCAAATGGTTGCAATCTCTGCTTTGCAGTCTTGGAATTGCACATCCACAGCCCATGCGCATCTATTGCGACAATCAAGCGGCTTTGCACATCATCGCTAATCCAGTGTTTCATGAACGAACCAAGCATATTGAAATTGATTGTCACTTTCTTCGTCATGCCTTTCTTCAACGCATTATTTCCCCCAGTTATGTTCCTTCTCACTATCAACTGGCTGATATCCTCACCAAAGCCCTTGGAAAGCGCCAGTTTGATGAGTTCTTTCTCAAGTTGGGCATTCGGAATCCCCACGCTCCAACTTTAGGGGGGGTGTTACGGAGAAATTGTAGCCTAATTAATTGTATTGTATATTTACCTAGAATAGATTATTTCGATTAGCACTAATTAAGCTAGGCACTTTATTCTAATTAGGCTAGATAGTTGCTTACCATATTTTATAACATGTCTGTACTATATATCTGCTGTTTTCCTATCGAAATGATAAGGAAAAATCTTTCCAAATGTCTTGTTCTTAATTCGCACACTGAACATGAAGTTCCAATTGCAGCAGAAAAACGTTGCGACGGCTTTGGTTGTGGTGAAATAACAGTCCCAACTACAGGGTATTGAGGCTTTAGTTGCAACGACTAAAGCGACATTCGGTGATTCTAGGGAGTATGGGATAGCAGTTGATAGAGGAGCCATATTGCAATCATCATCAAAACCAAACCTTAATGAGATGGAAAACCAACAAGGGACTAAAGGACTAAAAAACGCAGGCCCTTTCAATGGAAGTTCTATTATGGCAGAAAAATAGGTGAAGTCTGAATCAGAGGGAGCATTATCTGTGACATCAGACAACGAGCAGACCCTTGCAGTAGGAGAAAGAGATGGATTTATCGAAGTCAGACTGAAGTGAGACCAGCCGCGAGGTGCAAAAAATAAGAATCATGCCTATTCCAATGCGGTGGAGTCACAATGTCGCTCTGAGCGAATGCAGGTTCATCTCATTCGAAATATACGCCGGGTAGCAAATAAAGCTTCCTTGCAAAGATTACAATTATTAATTTTCTGTCATAATATAACTATTCTTTGTTTACTTGAACCGTTTGTAATGATGGATCGCATGATGGAATTTGGTCCTTTATTGGGTTTTTACTCTGCTGTGGCTTCTGAGTCCCAAAAAATTTGGGTTATGTGTAAACAAGTGGTTTCTGTTCAGTTGCTTGTTGATCTTGGACAGGGGATCTGTGGAGAAATTTTGCGTTCTCAATTATCGGAGCCTTTATTAATTAGTGTTTCTACCATTAATAACGGAACTCTAGAGTGACACTTAGAACAATAATGGTCAAGTGAACCTATGTCGCTCAAAGTTAAGATGGATTAGCTAGTGAAACTATAAGGATGCCTAATGATTAGGAAAACTAAACTATTTAGAGATAGGAAGCAAACTTAGATACTAGAAACTAACTTGCATTTGGCTTTTAAACTAATCTGAGATTAAAAGGATGGGAGAATCCGCTTGGGGTTCACGAGATTTATGGAATCTTATTCCCTTCAATCGTGGAATTGGTTTTAAGACACAAATTGGAATAGGATTAGGTTAGTTTTCATTTAGAGAATCCTAGGACATATGCATATAAAGATCATCTTTATATGAGAAATTGAGTAGTGTTTCGTGTATGTTATTTTTAATAGGAGAAGTTCGTAATAAGGTAACAGTTGGCATTTTCGTGTCAATTGAGGTTCTATAGGTAAAATGCGATAAGGTGAGTGTCTCCCCCTTAGATGTGCTTGTTGTTCTGACTAGGAGTACACCGGTATGTTCTATGGACATACAGGCGTAACCTAGGAAGGACCTGGATTACATTCAAAGTTTTATTATGCTTGTGTTTGTTTAATATTCTGTATAGAAGATTATGGCCTTGCTGGCATATAGGTTTCAGCCATGTATATTATGTTGTGCTGTTGGTTGACTATGTGGCTGTTTTGAATGATTTTGTGCTGTTTGGAGTATTTGGGTTTGTTGTATTTTCAGTCGTTATGCTGTCAAAATTTCTGTAGAGTTTATGGCACGACCGTATAATTATTTGTACTAATTGTTGTATGGTTTATTTAAGAGTCATGGTTGTGTTTGCATCTTTTGGGGGCCCCGCCCTTTTCGCGCTGACCTACTAGGTAGGGGCCGTATTGAGGCTTAGTACGTAGGACATGTATGGCCCGAGGTACCTTTGGTGGCTCGGTGGATATTGGTGGCTCGGTTGATAACGGGTGGGATGCCCGTTTTCGTTGGTTGGTACAGATCCAGGTTTGTTGGTTATTTTGGGTGCGCATTATGTAGGTAGTTGGTATAACATTGGCATGCTAGTTGAGTTACGTTTTGAATACATGACTTACGTTGTACGCTTTCCTGCTGTTTGTTGTTTTTCATTTTGCTTTGTTGGGTCCAGGAGGTGACCCTCACTAGGTATGCGTTTTCGCATACTTATGTTTATTTTATCTTTGAATGTGATCCAGGTAGGAGATTACCGGATACAAGCTTAGGAGAAGCTTGGGAGTGGTTGGGATGTCATAAGCTTTGAAAATACTTAAATGTAATAGATCGTTAATTGGAATTTTGTAGGTTGTAATTTGTTTAAATTAGCTTTATCATGCTTTTTTATGAGTTTAGGAAATCAGGTGCTTTCGGGGGCCTGACAATTGGTATCAGAGCTATAGGTTAATAACCTTAGCACATCTAAATAAGTTTTAATAAGTGGAAACAAATCTGGGTAGCAATTAGGTGCATTTATAGGTTAGATCCTCTCGCTTGTGGGAACGAGCCGTATTCACGCATGCGTTAATGACGTTTAGCTCACTAGCATTACATGAAATTACAAGATTTTTGGACTGTTTCGTGTGGTCTAGCTTAGCTCATAAGGCAAATTTTTAAGAAGTTTCCTGAGTCATGTTATGTTTATAAATAAGGATCGTTGACTTAATGATTGTTAAGTATTGAATTGATTATTGGAAATTTAAAAAGTTGGATTATTCGAATTGTATCTCCTATGTAGTTTTATGTCAAAAGAGCAGTTAATCGTCTTGGGCTTGATCACCCCAGGATTCGAACCCGTTTCCTTTGGCATTTTACTTCTAGTGAATGCATTTGCATGAGTGATTAACTACTAGGATTCAGTGGTTTGGTAGACAAATTAAATAAATAGTAATATATATAAGGTAATAATAACAATCTTAAATAAAGAATACATAGTTGAATTAGTGTACGAATAAATTACTTAAGTTATATACCATATGAAAACATACAGATAGCAGAGATCTTTTATAACTTTATATAGGTGAATACTCTACACTCATATTTTAGAATTTACAAGTAGAATAAATAAAATTAATTAGTACTAATACTAATAAAATGAGGATAATAACAAGTCATATAAGGGAAATAACGATAAGGGTATGAGTAAAACACTCTCCTAGTAAAATGTATTCTTAGGTTGAGTTTCTAAGTAGAACCTAAATATAGAGTCATGAAACTTATCCTTTGCTAAAGCTTATACATAGCTAACTTTGGTCCATCAACCTTGAGAATGAAGCAAAACATAAGTGCCTTGGTAAGTTGGGTTTATCGAGAAAATTAAGTCAAAGTCAAAGTAGGAATTTAAATGGTAGACTTAAGTCAATTAGTGGTAATAATCATAATAATAATAAATAAAAATCATCAGAATGATAAAATAAGATAATAAGAAAGTAAAAAAAAAAAAAATTAAAGTAGTTAATAAGAAAGTAAAATAATAAAATGATTTAAAGGAGTTAATAAACGTACATAGAGATAGGAAAGAATGATAATATTCACTTAATTATCGGATAACTGAATAACATATATATATATATAAATAAGAAAGAAAGAAATAATGAGTATTGAAAATGTAGAAGTACGTAGGTATATAAGGGTGAAGAAGCGAACTTAAGTGTAAGTGTTAGAAAATTTATCTAGGTACGAGTCCAAGGATAATGTCTATTAATAAATTTTAGGGTGTAAAGTGTATAAATATATTATTAAGGATAAACCTAAGGATGTACAACTCGATTAACGTATTAATAAACTACCTAAGCTACTGGGTAAACAAAGTTGAACGATTATAAAAGTTAGAGAACATAGAGGATAACTTAACAAAGGTGTAATGGTAGACCACCTAGGCTTAAAAATATATAATAATACTAATAATAACCTGAATAATAAGATAATGACATTAAAGTTAGTAAATAAATATAGAAAATAGAAAGAAAGAAATAGAAGGCAACTTGATTGTAAAATTTATCTTGCAAACATGAAAATTCACAATCCTAACAGTAGTAAATAGTACTAAGTCTAGGGTGTAAACCTCATAAACATATTAGTGAGCCTAAACATAGAAACATAGAATTGGAATAATGTATGAATAAGTTATCTAAGCACAAAGCACGTAAACATGTTCATATAGCGGATGAATAATAACGATAATAAGAATTAGGGAACATGAAGGCATCGGGTGGTTAGAACATAATATCAAGTCGTAAAAGTTAAATAGGGCTTAACGTAACTGGTGGTTAACTTAGATTAGTGGTTCATCATCAAATCATAAAGTACCATTAACTAACCTAATAAATCCATTAATCACTAAGAGTGTAGTTAGGGCTAGGATAACCACTCAAACCACAACCTAAGTCCAGTTTAGAAATCTACCCTCGATATTTCCTAAGCGCTCTATCTATACTTCACTTGTCAGCTTTTAGTCAAAACTTCTTCCCATATTATTCCTCTTTCATCCCAATAGAATATTTTTCTTAATTAATTACAATTTTATACCATTACTGGCGAATTAGTTCATGAGAACCTTAAACATGTAGCATTCATAACTGACCCTACTAAAGAAAATAAGCTTTAATACAACCCAATTGGTAAAATAAATAATACTCAAACTTCTTAGGTCATACTTTTCCCTGCACCCAAACTTCTTCACTCTTTCCACCCACTTAAGAATTGTTCCTTCCTCTTATACGCCTTAGGGGGTTACAAGTCGCTAGCCCACCTAAACACCTAACTAGCCTTCCAATCTAAGAATCTCTTTTCAAACCCTACTTTACTCTAAAGATAAGCTTGTGAAGAATTTACTAGATAATAAAAGTTAGTGACCTCAGGCACTTATGAACTTGGTAATCTAAAAGGAAACTTTAAGTAATATATGTTTGCAGATCATCGTTAGAACATAACAAACCAGTTCGCGTGTAACCAATTTGTTAATCATTAAAGGCATAACAAGAATTAGGTCAATAAACCCGAAGTGCAAATTAAGTCTAGCTTAAGAATCGTTCCTATTAAGCCTTGTGCCACCTTACCCGTCATTTCTCAGTTGGTTATTTTTTTTCCTACTTAGACTCTTACTTAAACCGTTGTTTTCTCTTAACCTTATATACTATTTGTTTCACTTCAGGTCTTAATTCATTCCAATTGTAACGACCCCAAAAACGGTCATTCTACCTGAATCAGCATACAAAGCTCGATTTGACTTTTCCAAAATAACTTAACGTTTATAACATCAAATTCGTAACAGCTAAACCCAAAATCATCATTATCTTGCTACAATTGCTTTACAAGAATCCTAAACAAGTTTAATCATAAAGTACTTAAGTACATTACATACAAGTTCTAGTTTTAAATTCAATTCCTTAGTTCGCAGCTTCGAACACCTTCCTTCAAACCCATAAACCAACCCAACTTCCCCCTAGGCTCGCTCCGGACTTATTCCTGGAAAACACACTTAACTAAATAAGCATGCTAGGCATACTCATTGAGGATTCTCTTTTAGTTTACCTGGCACCGCCTACGATGGATGGAGGGTCAAAAAGATAAGCACACAAACAACAAACCCACAAACATATACAAGAACCATCGATAACATAAGCACATAATTAGGCATCAAAACGGTAAAACATTTAAACATGCTAACAAGAAACGTCAACTAACCAAATAATGTGCAACAACTTAAATAAAGCCAACCTAAATCCTAGAGAGGTATAGGTCATCGCAACCAATGCCCTCCCTAGGATATTTCTGTACCAACCAACGGAAACGGGCATCCCACCCGCTATCAACCGAGCCACCAATATCCACCGAGCCACCAAAGGTACCCCGGGCCATACCTGTCCTACGTACTAAGCCTCAGTCTGGCCCCTACCTAGTAGGTCGGCGCGAAAAGGGCGGGGCCCCCAAAAGATGCAAACACAACAAATGTGCGGAAATAACACCCATCAACCATCACGCTAAACATCCAAAGTCGTAAATACCACACATAATTCATTACCACAAACTAGCATCAAAACATAACCATGGTTACAGAGAATAAATCCTAAGTGCCGGCAAGGCCATAATTGTCTAGATGCATCGAGAGCAATAAGCAGAGACATGCAAAAGTACATACGAATGTTTTCCAGGTTAAACCCAGGCTACCTATATGCTTTTGAGGGCATATAAGTACTCCTGAATTTAACAAAGCAACACATAAAAAGAATCAACTCACCTTTACTAGGTCAATCTCGCACAACTCAAGTTGACAAGAAGACACCACCTGTCTCTTGGTCACAAATATTCCTATTACACATAACATATAAAGTCCACTTATCAAAATCCCACATAAAGATTGTATATAGTGCATATGTCCTAAGGGTTACTAAACAAAAACTATTCTAATCCTATTCATGTCTTAAGACTAATTCCAAGACTAAATGGAATGAGATTCTACAAGGGGTCGCGAATCCCACGTTGATTCTCACGTCCTTTTAACCTTAGGTTAATCCCAAGGCACATGCAAGTCTATTTCCATTACTAAGATGAACTCTCTCTATGTGATTTCTAGACTGTCATTTACTTGAATGTATACATGTTAATAACTTACGAATCACTAACCTAGCCACCCTTCCAAGACTCCAGTTATCTTACTCCTCACAAGTCTACCCTTAGCTATCCAGTTTTATCGTCCCTAAATTAACAATATTTTTTTTTATATATATAAACTGTATTTCCATTAGATAGATGAATCCATTAAATATCCTATAGTTCATTAATCGTTCACTACAACCATTCGACCCACTGACTCCCTTAATCGAAACATGCATACTAGCCTAGATAGTTACCATTTCAATTGAACAATCTACCTTAAATATGAATGAACATAACCTTTCCTAAAATATGTTACTCTTGAATTAAAACTACTAAAGGAGTGGACATTATACCTATACTTGATAGAAGGGTTGTGATGACACAACGAGGCCATTGATGGTGGCGGTGCGGCGGCTATAGGAGCTGCAGCACGACGGTGGAAGGTGGTAGCGGAATTTCGACAATAGAAATGCAACAAATCTTGAGGGATTTTGTTCTAAGGAGGATAGAGATCATGTTGGTGGTGAGAATCGACCGACTACATAGCCAGAAAGGGAGAAACTGGCAGTGAACATCGGCGGGACGAACTTGAGCCGGGGCAGAGAGAGGCAGCGCAAAACGAAGGAAATGTGTTTGGGTTTTGATCTAGGAGAAGAGGGGATTATTTTCCAAGGCTTGCATGATTCAAAAGAGGCCAGAGGAGGCGAAACCGATGGAGGCTCGTGGCTGGAGGCGGAGGAGCCCAACGGGGAAGAAAAAAAGAAAGAAGGAAAGAAGAAAAGAAAAAGGAAAGGAAAGAAAAGAGAAAGAAGAGTTTGACTGGCTGGGATTTAAAAGAAAATTGGGAAAGTGGAAAGTTTAGGGAAATTTCCTTTTAATTCCCAGGATTCTTAGGCTCTTTCAATTTCACCCTAAATAATGCCCAATTCATCCTATTAAATCATTTTCTTAAATTTCTAACTTAATTACTCTAATCATTTGAATTACATTAATCCTAAAAAGAACTATAATATATATAGTTCATGCCCATACATTATTTTTAACTAATTGACCAACCTATATTTATTTAAAACCTGATTTATTTTATTCCCTTAAAGTTCAAACCCCTAAAATCTCCTAGTCGTAATACCCATGTTTGGTTTGGGTATTACAATCACCCCTCCTTAGGAAATTTCGTCCCGAAATTTCCCTTGGTAGGTCTTATGGTGACTATATTACACATGACTGATAGTTTCTTTGCATCCTAGGTGCAATAAAGAGGACAGTTTGTTTCTGGTTGTGTACTTCCAAGAAACAAGCTTGAATTTACTGTTGTACTTGGAGATTTTATTTCCAATGTAGTTTTTTTTTTTTTTTTAATGTGAGTAAACTAATTGGATTTCCATGTTATATGATTAATTGTTGGTAAACTTCACTAACCTAAGTTGCATAACTAAGTTATTATATTTTCATCTTCAAGATAGTCCTTTAGTCTTATTTCAGCTATCCTATTATCTTAACTATCTTAGTATAAGGGACATGTGATGGTAGTTTAGTTTTACTAAGTTCTCATATCATTCTAAACCCTCGATTATCTCTCCCTAGGTTTCTTTATAGGTTTAGAATCACTAACTACTCATGTTATACATGTTTAGATAAATTTCTATTACTATTACCACCACTAACTGAATTATGTTAAGTTTGTATGATTGACTTGTGTGCACTATATAAGGTTCTCACTTCAGACCTAGCTTAATCTTCTTGAGAGCAACCAAACTACACACTAAGCACTTGTTTTAGAGTCTGGAATTTAATATGAAGATCGTTACTCTCAAGGTTGATATAACGAGCTAGCTATTTATAGACTATAATAAGGGATAAGTTTTCCTGATTCTTATATACAGGCTCTTCCTTACAAACCCAGCTTAACTGGCCAACAGGTGGCACCCTCCAGAAGATCACGTAAATGAACTTACTTAGTGGGTCAAGGTTAGCGGTCTAACCATTCAACACATTTGAGACTTGTTAAACTATTGAGCTTAGCAACCGAAACCAAATAAGAGTAGTTAGTCTAAACAAGTTCTAATGAAAATTGTCCTAGGTGGCTCAGTAATTCAAGTTTACACCAATTTAACCTTGAACTTTACGCGTTTCCAAGGTGGACTATAAATAATGTGCATCAGAGACAATTGTGAGAGTTTGATGAAAGCTAGGGATTTTACCTGTTAGGACCTTAATGCCAAATTGAAAGTAAGCATAACCCCACGGTTAGTCATAACTTAAATATTCAGATGGTAACAAAGTAGTTAATATTCAACCGTAATCCTTCCCCAAGGAAATTTCGGGACTAAATTTCATAAGGGGGAGAGATTGTAACATCCCCGCAAAACAGGTGAAGTCTTCAAGGGAAATTAGAAGACTCAAGTCCATAAATTAATCAAATAGATCAAAATATAAATGAATATGACTTAAATAATTAGTCAAATAGAAAATTAACAATTAAATTAGTGGAATAACATATAGAATGATTTAATTATGCTAAAATGGTAAGATAAGGGTGTAATTGGAGGAAATAATAATTGTAGACTTAAATTAAGAAGAACTTGGTAGTTTAGGGACTAAAAATGCAAATTCCTAAAGTTTAAGCCTAACTTTCCTTTTTCTTTCTCTTTTCTTCCTTCTTCTTTCTTCCTCCCTTCACTCCCGCCGGATTCCTCACCACCGGACCACTCACCGCTGCCCCTTCCTGGCCGTTCAGGCCTTCATTTCGTTCGCCCATCCCCATGAAAATAATCCTCTTCATGCGAGGAACAAAACCCAGCCTTCATTTGCCTCTTCCTCTCGCGTTTTCTCTCTCCCCGACATCATCACCCTCCTCGTCGGTTTAAGTTTGGCCGCCCATTTCTGGTCACCCGGCCTTATCCTCAGCGACCTGAACCCACGAAAAGAATCCCTACACTCTAGGGAACAAAGCCCATGCCTTAAAAACTACTTTCTCCCTCGTTTTTCTCTCTCCCTGCTCAGGCCTCGCCGCCCCGAATCGACCTTCTCCGGCCTCGTTTTGATCACCCACTACTTTGCATGGACTCATGTCTCTTAGAGCTTCAAAACCCACCAAGAGGTTTTGCATTTTGATGATCGGAAAAGTCATGCCGCCACCGAACCACCGTTGCCGTCGCCGAACCGCCACCATCGGACTCTCTCTTAGCGAACCGCCGCTATCAGTGGATCCATTGTGTCATCACAACCTCTTCCACCATGATTAGGTACAAGGGCTAAACCCTAGGCTATTATTGTTAAGAATTAAGAGAGATTATATTATAAGGCTAACCATGTTCATGCATATAATTTACTATAATTAATTTAGGTTCATTGGGTAATTTATGCATGCATGAATTAAATATCTTTTATTAGTAGAAAGGAATAGTAACCATGAGTTGGTATATAGTGTATACACTAGATAAAGGAGAAAAAAGTAACTATAGCTAAATGGAAGTAAAATAGGTGGATTAGTGTTTCTACCATTAATAACGGAACTCTAGAGTGACACTTAGAACAATAATGGTCAAGTGAACCTATGTCGCTCAAAGTTAAGATGGATTAGCTAGTGAAACTATAAGGATGCCTAATGATTAGGAAAACTAAACTATTTAGAGATAGGAAGCAAACTTAGATACTAGAAACTAACTTACATTTGGCTTTTAAACTAATCTGAGATTAAAAGGATGGGAGAATCCGCTTGGGGTTCACGAGATTTATGGAATCTTATTCCCTTCAATCGTGGAATTGGTTTTAAGACACAAATTGGAATAGGATTAGGTTAGTTTTCATTTAGAGAATCTTAGGACATATGCATATAAATATCATCTTTATATGAGAAATTGAGTAGTGTTTCGTGTATGTTATTTTTAATAGGAGAAGTTCGTAATAAGGTGACGGTTGGCATTTTCTTGTCAATTGAGGTTCGATAGGTAAAATGCGATAAGGTGAGTGTCTCCCCCTTAGATGTGCTTGTTATTCTGACTAGGAGTATACCGGTATGTTCTATGGACATACAGGCGTAACCTAGGAAGGACCTGGATTACACTCAAAGTTTTATTGTGCTTGTGTTTGTTTAATATTCTGTATAGAAGATTATGGCCTTGCTGGCACATAGGTTTCAGTCATGTATATTATGTTGTGCTGTTGGTTGACTATGTGGCTGTTTTGAATGATTTTGTGCTGTTTGGAGTATTTGGGTTTGTTGTATTTTCAGTCGTTATGCTGTCAAAATTTCTATAGAGTTTATGGCACTACCGTATAATTATTTGTACTAATTATTGTCTGGTTTATTTAAGAGTCATGGTTGTGTTTGCATCTTTTGGGGGCCCCGCCCTTTTCGCGCCGACCTACTAGGTAGGGGCCGGATTGAGGCTTAGTACGTAGGACATGTATGGCCCGGGGTACCTTTGGTGGCTCGGTGGATATTGGTGGCTCGGTTGATAACGGGTGGGATGCCCGTTTTCGTTGGTTGGTACAGATCCAGGTTTGTTGGTTATTTTGGGTGCGCATTATGTAGGTAGTTGGTATAACATTGGCATGCTAGTTGAGTTACGTTTTGAATACATGACTTACGTTGTACGCTTTCCTGCTGTTTGTTGTTTTTCATTTTGCTTTGTTGGGTCTAGGAGGTGACCCTCACTAGGTATGCGTTTTCGCATACTTATGTTTATTTTATCTTTGAATGTGATCCAGGTAGGAGATTACCGGATACAAGCTTAGGAGAAGCTTGGGAGTGGTTGGGATGTCATAAGCTTTGAAAATACTTAAATGTAATAGATCGTTAATTGGAATTTTGTAGGTTGTAATTAGTTTAAATTAGCTTTATCATGCTTTGTTACGAGTTTAGGAAATCAGGTGCTTTCGCTGGCCTGACAATATATTTACTTGGGTGTATGCAGCTTCGTCCTATTTGGACCGTTGCGGATGAGTTAGAAATTAATGATTGGATTTTGTTTAAATTTAAGGCCAATTAAAATGAACTTTATGGTTTAATGGACTATATTTTGAATATAGGAAAATATGGAGTTTGATGGAGCTGAATATGCATTTTGACCATATTTTTGAAAGAAAATCCGGAATTTAGTAGAAAGAAGAGAAATTATACTTGGGCTTGCATGAATATATCAACTCTCGATAAGTGAACAAAAAGATGCAATTGGATTTTATGGTAGACCTAAAAATCAGACCTAAAAATCAGAATGGATTTTGTAATTCGTATGATTTAAGTGGGTTCCAAAAGAGAATTGGAATTAGTAAAAATAATTAGTTTCATATATATTACGGTGGGCCGCCCTAGGGTAACATATATATATATATATATATATATATAACTTAGAATTTTTAGTTAGGTTAAGTTTTTTACCTAGGAAGGACGAAAATGTTGGGTTGTGCTCCGATTGGTGTGCGAACTCCACAGTTAGTCCTTTTCTTTCCTTAAGTTTAGTAATTATTTTATATTATTAATTTTGGTTTTGATTTAATTTTATTTAGTAGCAAAATTTATTTATTTTAGTCAAAGGATATTGAACCCTTGATGATGATTAATTGTTAGATTTAAATGTGTTTCATCTCAATTAAATTGTGATTATTTATTTATTATTTGGGTTTGTGTTGTTGATTATTTGGCACTATTTGAATAGCTAGTAGCATTCATGTTTTCCTTGATAATCTAATTTATTTGAATATACAAGGTTCGATATTCTTAAGAGCAACAATTCAATTAATCACATGGTACGTAGTTTAATTGTTTTGAAGAGAATAAATAATCAGGTTTTATTTAAACAAGGTTTGTTTATTTAGAATTTGAATTGGTCTTTGATTATCAAGAACATGTGTCCTAGAAGGTTCCAGGATTGATTCTTGATTACAGATGCGATTAACGGATGTTCCTTAATTGCTGATGCTTAATTAATAAGATTGAGTTGTTAGAAGGTTCCAACAATGATAACCAATATAATTGTGATTTAGTTGAGTTAATTCTTGCATCGAGGTTCAATTGTCTCATCAAGGTGGAAATAATCCTTTGGCTAGAGCTTTTCCTATATTTGATCTCACCAGTTTATTTATTTTATTTTATTTCATTTTGGTTGAATTTTAATAATTAGTACTAAATTTCAAAACCCTTCATTGGTTACGTTGCTTCTAATTGAAATTAATTCACTTTCTTGTTCCATGAGGGGACGACTCTACTCACTGCTTTACTACTAAAATATGTTAGAGTAGGTCTTTTAGTTTTGATCAGGTTAAAATCCATCAAATTTTGGCGCCGTTTCCAGGGAGCACGGTGTAGGTTTTTGCTTTTTAGTTGGAATTTTGGTTATTTTGTTCCTTTTTATGGTTCGCTCGTCTCGTACAGGAAAATTAGGTTTTGATCCAGAGATAGAGCAAATGACAAGAAGGAACACGAAAGAGAAGAAGCAAAGAGATCAACTTTATGAGTCCACATCTATGCCTCAAACAGTTGATAAAGAAGAAGAAATCAAGATCCCCAAAGAGGAAGATAATCTGATTGAAAAGTTCATGGAAGACAGGACTTTAAGGGAGTTGGGAACTCCAAACGTTAACCAGCAGTCATTATGCATTGTTTTTCCTGACAATACTCCTAGATTTGAATTAAAATATAGTACAATACACTTACTGCCTAAATTTCATGGTTTGACAGGTGAGGATCCCCACAAGCATCTGATGGAGTTCCACATTGTGTGTTCAGTAGTAAGCTATTAGGATGTCACTGAAGAGCAGGTCAAACTCTGTGCTTTTCTATTCTCCCTAGAGGACAAAGCTAAGCATTGGTTCTTTGGGTTATCAACTGGCTCAAAGACTACATGGAATGAGTTTAAGAAGTTAATTTTGGAGAAATTTTTCCCAGCATCTCGTGCCTCCAACATCAGAAAGGATATCTGTGGTATCCGACAGCTTAGTGTCTAGAGTTTGTTTGAATATTGGGAGAGATTTAGTGATCTATGCAGGAGTTGCCCTCAGCATTAGATTCCTGAGCAGCTGTTAATCCAATATTTTTATGAAGGCTTATCTGAGTTAGATAGAGACAAAATTGATTTAGCAAGTGAAGGAGCACTCATGAACAAGACTCCTGCAGAGGCAATTAGGTTAATTTATGTAATGGCTGAGACCTCACAACAGTTCTATAAGAGAGCAGACACCACCACCAAAAGAGAGAATGAGGTTAGTGTTTCGAGTATGAAAAGTAAAATGTCTGAATTAACTAACTTGGTGCAGGAAAATTGTAGGCAGTTAAGGTTTGTGGGATATGCGCAATGCAAGGACACACCTTAGATGACTATCCAACTATGCAAGAAGGTGAATAGGTGAATGCTATAGGCAGATTCTAGGCTCGACCCCAAAGAAGGTATGATCTATATGATAATACTTACAATCCAGGATAGAGGAATCACCCCAATTTCAGTTACAAGCAGCCAGGTTTCCAGCTACAACCACAACCTCTCATAAGGAATCCAACTCCAAGCAGATGCTCCAGGTATGTCCTTGGAAGATATGGTTAGAAGTTTAACAGTTACTGTACAAAGAATTATTGAGAGGGATCAAGCACGTGAGAAGACGTCATAAGCATATAAGCAGCAGGCACAAGCAACAATAACAAGCTTGGAGAAACTGGTATCACAATTAGCCACCCAGAAGCACGAGAGGGAGAAAGTAGGTGGGAAACTCCCTTCTCAGCCAAGAACTAGTTCATAGGAGAATGTCAGTGCAATAAATCTAAGAAGTGGGAAAGAGTTGCCAAAATCCTAAAGTCAAACTCGAGCAGTCCAAGGATTTTCAAATAAATCTGATAAAGAAGGGGAAGATGAAGAAGTGACAGAAAAAGAGGTACGTCCTGAGCCTACTGAAACTAAATATGAAATTGTAATACCACCACCTTTTCCTGGCAGGTTGGCACAAACGAAGAAAGAGTATAGTGATAAAGAGGTATTGGAAGTGTTTCGCAAGGTGGCCATAAATTTTCCATTGATGGATGCCACTGGTTAGATTCCTAGATATGCCAAGTTTGAAGTCACTGTTTACTAAGAAAAGGAGACCGAAAGGTAAGATCTATGTGAATGAGAATGTCTCTTCTGTACTTCAGCGAAAATTGCCTCAAAAGTGCACCAATCCAGGATATTCGCTATCTCTTGTGTCATTGGATCAAAGGTGATAAAAGCGACTATGTTGGATTTAGGAGACTCTATCAATGTCATGTCATTATCTCTTTTCAATAAATTGAAAATTGGAACCCTTAAGGATACCAATGTGATAGTTCAGTTGACCAATAGATCAATGATTTATCCTGAAGGGACAGTGGAGGATGTTTTGGTTAAGTATGATAAATTAATTTTTTCAGCTGAATTTTACATCCTTGACATGAATGATGAGCATGTTCCTAACGTTGATATTCTTTTGTTGGGTAGATCATTAATGAAGAAGGCTAAAACAAAAATTGATGTTGATTATAGAACTTTTACTTTTGAGTTTGATGGTGAAAAAGTTAAATTCAATATGTATGAGGCTATGACGTATCCATCAGACTCTGAGTATTTTGTTAATGTTAGCCTAATTGATACTATTGTGCAAGAGAAAATAGAATTTAACTTGATGCTTGATGAGTTGAATTCTGTGCTACAACATAGCTTGCACGAAAAGAATACTTACAAAGAAGTGAGCGAATACATCATTGAGGCAATAATGGCATTTCATGCCAATCCTGAACTGCCACCCATATTTACTAATCAATATTTGGGATTGCATATTAATTTTGAAAAAATTTTACCTTCTGTGGCACTAGCACCCAAATTAGAGTTGAAGACGTTACTCAATCATTTAAAGTATGTCTACTTAGGAAAGCAGAAAACCTTGCCTATGATAATTTCCAAAGACCTCACTGAATTGCAAGAGGAGAAATTACTGTGAGTGCTGAGGGATAACAAAATGGCAATAGGATAGACACTGGCAGATACTAAGGGAACCAGTCCCTCAATCTGCATGCATCGCATATTATTAGAGGCAGACTCAACACCGATCAGAGAAGCTCAGAGGAAACTAAATCCTGTAATGAAAGAGGCAGTCATGAAAGAAATTCTTAAATTACTAGATGCAGGAATAATCTGTGTTGTTTCTGATAGTCATTCCAGTTCATGTGGTGCCTAAGAAATCGGGTTTTCATTTGGTAAAAAATGAGGCTAATGAATTGGTTCCTATGAGACTGCAGACAGGTTATCACAGGTGCATCGATTTTCGTAAGTTAAATGCAGCCACAAGGAAGGATCACTTCCCTCTTTCTTTCATTGACCAAATGTCAGAATGTTTGGCAGGTAAGAATTTTTTTTGCTTTTTAGATAGATACTCTGGTTACTACCAAATAGCGGTAGCTCCAGAGGACCAAGATAAAACTAAATTTACCTGTCTATTTGGCACTTTTGCATACCGCCGCATGCCCTTTGGTTTGTGTAATGCCCCTGGTGAAGGAATTAAGATCCGGTCTGGGTCAAATCAAAAATTTCACTTTCGTGCTATGCATTCCAGAATCGAAAACTTTCGATCGAGCCCAAACTCTAAAATCAATTCTCATGAGTGGATCTTGACCCTAGACTTATACTTGTTAGATCTATTAAACGACACACTAAAAATTAAATCTTTAAATAAAAACAGAATTAAAGATTTGACCTTTGAAGCATGTCCCTTAAAGAAATCCCAAAGATGTCTCATAGAACGATCCGAAAGTCATGTGAGCAACTATCTATCGGATCCACAAGTTTAAGCCCATGAAAACCCCTCAAGAACTTCCCTGGAAAACTTGAAGAACTGTCAAAAAAATCCAAGCACTTCACAGGAAAATAATCTCGCCGGAACTTCTACAATCCTGAGCCAGAATCACTCTAAAATGCCGAAAAAAGGAATGCCCAAAACCCACGCCAAAGATAGCAAAATCCGGAGCAAACCACCGGAAAACTAGTTTGCCGAAACTACCGCTAATCCACAGAAAAAAAGGGATCTTGCCCGGAATTAGGTGCTATCAAAAAAATCAATAAAATCTACCGGCCAAAATTCCAAAATCTGAACTCTTTCGTTAATCCGAGAGAGAATCAAATCGACTTCGAAAAAACTTTCTTGAAGATGAAGAAAACTCTCTCTAGGCTCTTTCTCTCTCTTGGTGGCAATCTTTCTTGAAATCTCACCTAAGTTGTCTTTCAAGACTCCAACTTATTCTATTTGTAGGGAACTCCTACGAAAACCTTTAAGTGGGCTTAAGTTGGGCATTCTAGTTAGATCCTTTTACTTCTATGTCTTCACTAGACAAGTCAACGCTTAATTAACCCAAGGATAATTAATTGATTCAACCCATTTCGTTAATTGACCCGAAGATAATTCATCGAATAATTAAATCCTCTATCAAGTTAATTAAGGATTATTAATTAATTCTTAAATCCGCTTTGTCTATTTAATCCAACTCATAATTAATTGTACCACTAACGGATCAATTATGGAACTACCGCCTAAATCGAAATTGGTTTCGGGTCCACTTTTAATTATTCTTTAATCTCCCCACGCAAAGATATAGTGCTCGTCAATTTATTAATTTACTGATAAATTAATTAATCTACTTATTGGTTATCCGAGATTAGTACCACTCGACCTTATTATTATACCGGACATAATCCCACTGACTGGGCTTAGTATAATAATCCTTACGATCTCATCTCGGGAGCACCATCACCCTGGACACACCGGTACATGGTTTTGTTTCGACAAACAACGACACAATAGGAAATCAAACACGCATACCCAACTTACTGAGATCTAGACCTCAATTGACCGCACCATTTGGCAAATCAAAGTACACTATGTCTAACCCTCATGCCCGCTCTAGTCTAGGGATTAAGAGAAAGAATGCAAAGCTCGAATTAACTACAAAGATCAGTACATGTTAATTCAATCCTACTCAAGGTTCTGCTCAATATGCCCCGGGCATATCTGTATGATTCAATAGTCTAGAAAAACTAAATTTCGAATTATATAATAAGCTCAACTGGCAGTATGTCCAAACTGTCTCAGTTACGAGCGTTATTTATATATCATAACTTTAACCAATGATAAGATCTACTGTGTCACACCAAACACCTTATCATCTAGACATATGATATAAAGGGACAATTTATAATACTGAAACACAATCGATATGTAACTGGAAAATAGTTTTTCATACAAACAAAGCTTTTCACTATTTAAAACTAACACCTAGAACTTTTCAAAGATGCATGACGAGCATATTTTCAGATTTTCTTGAGAAGTGGATTGAGATTTTCATGGATGACTTTACTGTTTATTGTGACTCTTTTGATCAATGCTTAGATAGTTTGTCACAGGTTCTTCAGAGATGCATTGAAAAAGATTTGGTTTTAAACTATGAAAAATGTCACTTCATGGTGAGAGAATTAATTGTTTTGGGTCATGTAGTGTCATCTAGGGGGATAGAAGTGGATAAGGTCAAGGTTGATTTGATTGCTAGTTTGCAGTATCCTACTAATGTTTGAAAAGTTCGAAATTTTTTTGGCCATGCAGGGTTTTATGGACACTTCATCAAGGACTTCTCAAAGATTACACAACCTCTATCAAGGCTACTGCAACAAGATGTGCCCTTTGAATTTGGTGAAGAATGCAAGAATGCCTTCCAGAAATTGAAGGAGTTACTCATGTCAACCCCCATAATCCAACCTTCAAATTGGGATATGCCTTTTGAGCTCATTTGTGATGCAATTCATTATGCTGTGGGAGCTGTGATTGGACAAAGGAATGGGAAACAGAGCCACGTAATCTACTATGCATCTAAGACACTCGACTCAGCGTAGTGCAACTATACTACTACTGAAAAAGAGCTTTCGACTTTTGTGTTTGATTTTGAAAAATTTTGTTCATATTTGCTAGGTTCTAAAGTGGTGGTTTACTCTGATCATGTAGCTCTCAAGTTTTTGTTGACAAAGAAGGAATCAAAGTCGAGACTTATTCGATGGATTCTTCTACTACAAGAATTTGATTGGGCGATTAAAAATAGGAAATGGGCAGACAAATTGGTTGCTGATCATCTCAGCCGATTAGTGCGTGAAGAGGACTTCAGGCCCATATCAAAAGTCATTCCAGAGGAGAAGTTGTGGGCACTGCAAGGTAGAGAACTATGGTATGCGGATATAGTGAACTACTTGACAAGTGGTAAGTTTCCTCTCAACATGAGTTTTATAAGAAAAATAAATTGAGAAATCAGTTTAAGCAGTATGTTTAGGATAAACCTTACTTGTGGAAAATTTGCTCTGACCAAGTAGTTAGAAGATGTGTTGCTAACCATGAAATACATTCTATTCTTGAGTTTTGTCATTCTCATGCATGTGGTGGGCATTTTGGTCCAAAACTAACTGCTAGAAAAGTTTTGGGCTGTGATTTTTATTGGAACTCTTTGTTTAAAGATGCATATGATTTTTGTAAGAGATATGACAAATGTCAAAGAGTGGGTAACATATCCTCTAGGAATGAGATGCCTCAGGTTCCAATGTTATTTTTGAGATATTTGATGTGTGGGGCATTGACTTTATGGGACCGTTCCCGAGCTCTTGTGGTAAAGTATATATTCTGCTTGCTGTGGATTACGTGTCAAAATGGGTAGAAGCAAAAGCTACCCAAACTAATGAAGCTAAAATTATAGCAGGATTTCTTAAGTCGAACATTGTTAGTAGGTTTAGAGTGCTAAAAGGGATCATCAGCGACCAAGGCACGCATTTTTGCAATCAACAGGTGGAGGCCTTAATGAAAAGGTATGGAGTTAATCATCACATATTTACTGCATACCACGCCCAAACTAATGGTCAAGTTGAGATATCCAATCGAAAGATCAAGAGTATCTTGGAAAAGACGATGAATCCTAGTCACAAGGATTGGAGCTTACGGCTCGAATATGCATTATAGGCATACTACACAGCCTACAAACTCCAATTGGAATGTCTCCCTACAGGTTCGTTTTTGGTAAAATGTGTCAAGGAGGACGTGTCAACCCCCATTGATCGGCAAGCCAATGATCGAGTTCGCTTGTATTTCTTGAAAATATCCCTTTTTTAAGCAAGGTATAATATTTTTAAGAATTTGTTTAATTAGATGAAGCCAACGTTCGAGTTCGCCCGTTCTTTACGTTGAATAAATCATGTCAAGAAGTTAAATTTTAATTAATTTTGTATTTTTATTTTAAATAAAATTTCAAAATCGTGTGGTTGTGTGTTATTCATGTGGATCGCACATCATCACCAAAAAGTGTCTAAGAAAGTTTGAAAATTTTCTTCATAAAAAGATTGAGTCTTTAATAGTTCTTTTAATTTGTCCGCTTTTTCTTTGTTTTTGAGTATATTTTAATAATATAATTTTGAATTTGTGAGTCGGTGTGTGCTCTTGTGTGATCACACATCATCTTGTGCAAGTGTCCATAAATTTCGAAAATTTGTTTCACCAAAAAGAGTTGTTTTGTGTCAATTGTTTTAATAGTTCTTACAACTTGTCCGGTTTTAAGATCATATCTATTTCGCTCATCTTCGAGTCTAGTTTTTAGATTTAAATTTTAATTTTCAGTTCGGTGGACTTACCATAGTTGTTGCACCTATTTTGTGTCCAAAGGTCAAGAAAAATAAAAAATTGTGTTCCACCAAAATATTGTTCGTTTGTGTGTCTTTTAACCTTTGTTGGTTGAAAGATTGTTTCTTGTGTGTTTATTTAGTGTCTAGAATTTAGTTTTAAGTTCAATTCTTGTGTTTAGTTTGTTGTTAGTGAGATAAGACCTCATAGGCCATAAACCGAGTCAGAAAATCGAAAATTTTGTTTCACCAAAAATAGTGTCTTTTGTGTTATTTGAATTAATTGAAATTTTAAATTGCATCTTTTGTGATTGTGTGTGATTTATATTGCATCCAAACATAGAAGTCAAGTTAAATTAGTGAAAAGAAAAAGTTTTTGTCCTAAGTGAACCCAACCATACTAATTTGAAATTCTTGGTGATTTCTTGCAATAAGTTAGTATCTTTTTTGATTGAAACAGAGAAGTTTGTTATAAGGTCTATTCCACTGAGGGATCTAAAAGCCTTAAGACTTGCCATCTAGTGGTGTTCTTACTTGAGACGTTGTGTGTGTTTTGATTTTCGTTTTACTAACCTTCTTTTTGACTTGTAGTGTGGTTGGCTTGTGTCGTCATCAAGTTGGAAAGAGTGTAGAGAAAAAAAAAGAGAGAAATCCCAAAGGAATTCGAAGAAAAAGATAAAGAAATGTAGACATAATCAATTGTGTCTAAAGAAAAAGAAAAGAAGTTCAAAGGAGCTTCCTTGTGTGAAAAGAAAAGAGAATCCCAATGGATTCCAAAAAAAAAAAGTAAAAGAAAAGTGCAAGTGTGAAAAGACAAGCCTCTTAACCAAAAGGAAAAGTCGAGACTAAAGAGTCCTTGAGGCGAAAGTACAAGTTTATAAAGCTATACTTGAGCTAAAAGGAGGGTCGGTGAAGTAAGAGTTGAGATTCACATAATTATCAACATTAGAACCCAGACGTGAGTGAGAATAAAGGTAAAGGTGAACTCACCGGAGTCTTGATTCTTGTAACAGGTGTCTCCCAACTTTGAGTAGGATAACCGAGGTTGAGAGAAGGTTTGCTAAAGTGAAGTTTAGAGACTTAAAGAAATTTAAGTTTTAAGGAAAAAGCTAGAATTTGGTCATGTTCATACTAGCACCGTGCATATTTTGTAACTTTTTTAATTTATTTGATTTTTGTAGTTTTTAGAATTTTGATTTTTGAGTTTTTGGAGTTGCCGCATTTTTGTTGGTTTTTGTGGCCCCGATTTTTTTTAATTCTTTAGCTTTGTTTTTTTTTTTGTTTTGTGATTTATTTGATTTGTGTAATCTTAGTTTTTTTGGTTTTTGTGGCTTAGTGTAGTTGCCACAATTTTGTAGTATATTTTTAGGCTTGTTTTGATTTCTATTCTTTGTAGTAATTAATTGTTTTAGTTACTAACCCTTAAGGAGAAGTCTTTACTTCTACTTGAGTTTAAGTGTTTATTGTCAGAAAGATGGAAACATTCAACTCTCGGCAAAACCAAACATTACTAGAGTGCTTGAAAAAGATGGGTCAATCTTTGGATAGGTTGATTGATTCAATGAAAGAGTTTTGGGCAGCAAGGAATTTTTCAACCAAGATTGATGAAGTCCCACCCTACTTGAAGAAGTTGTCACCACCTTCTTTCCTCTATAGATCTACTAAGAAATATGAGGTTGATGATGAACTTCATGAAGTTCCAGAAATTCCAAAAGGTACATGTGGAATCTCACTTCAAGTACCAAGTTCAAGTGATTCTAAATCACAATCTTCTACTATGGTAAGAACTTCTAATTCACAAGAAAATCTAGAAGATCCAAGTGAGCAAAGACAAACGGTATTTCATATTTTAGGTGAAATCAATGGTGGCAAGTGCTTGTTTATAATAGATAGTGGTAGTGAGAATAATCATGTTTCTAACTATCTTGTGTCTCTTATGAATTTTCCTACTACTCATCACCCTCATTCTTATCAATTGCAATGGCTCACTCAGCGAGATGAATTTGAAGTTACCAAGCAGTGCATAGTACCATTCTCTATTGGTGACTATGAAGACCAAGTCAAGTGTAATGTAGTGCCCATGAGCGCGGCTCACGTATTGTTAGGGAGACCGTGGTAATTTGACAGAAAGACTACACATGACGGGTTCTTAAATAGGTATTCCTTTATCTTTGGTTGTAAAAAGTATGAACTTAATCCAATGTCTTATTCTCAAGTTTGGCAAGTCAATCAAGAAATTCAAGAGGCTAATGCAAGCAATAAGACACAAACTGAGCAACTAAGGTTGGAATGTGGTGTGATAAAAAGGAACACAAGAATGAAAGTTGGAGGAAGAAGAAAAAGAGGACCGTATGCTTTTAAAATGACCGAAAATAACTCTTCTGGGTCCAACCACACGCCGGGATCATTCAAAGCTAGTTGGATGAGTTCATTTACTCAAAAGGCTTGAAACCAAACAAGCTCTGCAAGATTAAGTTGGATAGACTAGCCATCAGAGGAAGAAGATTCTCTTACTCCATATGAGGAAGAGATTGTGGCCAAATATGATGATTGGCAAGAGTCTAGAGAAGAGGAGAATGAAATGACATCTAGTCATGATAATGGAAAGAGGAAAAGAAGAGCAAGTATGAGGATTGATTGTCCTACCTCATCAAGTGTATCAAGCTCAAAGAAGAGTTCATCTCAAAGAACTCTAAAGAAAAAAAGCTCCATTCCTTTGGTAATAATAGACTCTTCGTCTGATGAAGAGAATAATTCGACCTAATCTCCATCTAAGGTTCGTGATGAAGAGGAAGAGTCCACATAGAGTTCAATTAGACCTAATTCTTTGAAGAAGAAGTTGGAGAATCGGTCGATCAACAAATCCCTGAGTCTGTCGCACCTAGTAGCTCCGGAAGATTTCATTAGTTAGACTCAATGATATATTCATCGCATGGTTCTAGTAGTCATGTGAGCGTATATTCTTTGGCTCTCAAATCTGCACTTACGGGTCCGAGCTTTAAGAGGGAGGGGTCAAATCAATCATATGGCTTTTGATTGCATGAGTACACCAAAAAGGGAGACATTCTTTACTCATACTTTTGCTTTATTTAAAAGTGTTTGTAACTTTCAATTTGAATTGTCAGGAGTAGGAATGAGATGTGTATTGTTGCATGACACGAGCATTATTGGGAGATTTAGTGCGAGGCTTAGAGAAACCATGGTAAGTTATCATGACAATGCCTCTAATATGTTCACTAATATGGTTGAATTTTATGGTTGCAGGGACATTGACCATGTAAAGAAGCTAGGAAGTTGTTATATGCAAGACACTAAGGGTCTATTTGATAAACTAATTCAGTACTTATTCTAAATAGATTAAGTACTTAATTGATTAAGGGCGTTTGATAACGCAACTTGTTTCTGATTTATTGAATTAAGAACTTTTTTAATTAAGTACTTAATAATTAAGTGCGTTTGATAACTATAATTCAAAGTTTTAAGAGATTAAGTGAGTCTGAATTGCAAGTACAATTGTTAGCCTAAAAATAAGTGATTGGTGAATTACTAATTAATGAACTGAATTGCTTGCAAATTTTTTCTTATTTTCAATATTTATTATTCTTTTTAGTTTTTTATTTGAATAATTTTTATTTTATTAAATAATTTTTAAAAATATTTTATCATTTAAATAAATAAAAATATATTTATGACATGGATTTTTATTTTTTATAGTTTTAATTAATATGTGATATTTATTTAATTAATATTTTAGTTTTAAAATAATAATAACATTCTAATTTATTATTAAAAGGTTTTAATATATTTTTATTAGTAGAATTAGAGTAGTCTAGCTTAGAAGGGAGTGTGCCTTATAATTCGGTTTTCAGAATTCACTCTCTCTTACCCCTTGTAGCTCATGCGTTGAGCATTCACTTCTTTTGTAAATATTTGAAAGCAATCAATATTATCTGTGGATATTGAAGAACGAGACTCTGTAAGTTAGCTCATGAGTTGAGCACAATTTGTTTATATTGTTTAAATTAAATTCTTATAGAATGATGTTTAGCCTTATAGGCTAAATTCTTTGTGTGTTGACTGATAACTGTTCATACTAAAACATGTAATCGATCTTGTTTATTGCTTAGGGTACTCATAGGTTGGATAAGTCTAACTGGCCTCCACATAAAATTTATATCTATTGAACATATGGCCGTTGTAAGTCCCGCTTTAGCCGTTGTTACGTGTTTAGGGTAGTTTGGTATTATGTTTTGGGTAAAAGGTTTTATGAAAGGTTGCCTGTTACATGTTATGCTGTAAAACATCCTTATGTATCCTAAGCCATAGATGGTATCAAAGCCTGGTTAGTATGTATTATGTTATTAGTCAACACATAATTTACATCATGAATATCATGAACATCATTCATAAAAATTCTAATATTAAAAATTTAAAAAGTGAGGAATATGATATTCCACAAAATTTAGACTTACTTAATAAATGGACAATTCCAAGAGTTGAACCTAAGCTGATATACCAGTTAGGTACTTTTGAAAAATTAGGTTTAAAACAAGTAGTAAAAACTACTGAGGAATCTATTTCATTAGATAATAATGAAATGATAGTCAGATTATTATCTGAAAAAGATATAAGTCAATATAGACAAACACATAAGTTTTTACACATAGGATTAGTGAAAATTGCATTTAAACATTTAACTTTAGAAGGTTTGTCAGAAAGCTTTATAGCAGCTTTAAGAGATGGTAAAAATTTGAACTGGAAACAATCCTTAATGGGAATTATACAATCCAGTTTATCTCATGAACAAGTTTATTTTAACGTTTATCCTAATTTACAATTATCATTATCTGATGTGAATATTTTAGATGCTTTAACATTAAATGTTAAAACGCATGGTTATAATTATATTGCTGGAACATAAGTTAAATGTCTCTATTATAGAATATATTATAAACCTTTGTTTACCTTGAATCCACAGTGTAAGCGAATGGATAAATCTAAAAATGAAACAATAATAATTGAAACTAATTTCATAGGTCAAATATTACTTGTAGAAGACCTATAAAATGGGAAGAAATAACTTTTCCAGAAAATTGGATAATAGAACAAGCTATTCCTGTTCAACCATAGATTCAAAATCATGATAATATCATTGATATAGTTCAAAATAATGAAGGAAATGTTAATAATAGATTTGATAATCATTTGAAATTGTTGTCATTTCCAAAAAGTACTTCTATGAGATCATATATATCGCATATAGATTATAGGATAGATTCTCCTATGCCTGCTAGAGCATCTACTTCTCAAATAAGGGAATCAGATATTTTAACCCTACTGAAAAATTGTATATAAACAGACAAAATATTGTAAGAGAAATAAATAGTCAAACTCAGAATAAAAATGAGTTAGAACCAACAATGTCAGAAATGGAATTTCTATTTAATGGATAAAAGTCATATTATAGATTTCAGTCCTGGCTCCCTAGCCAGAAAAATTATTTCTAAAGAATTTAAAGATCTAGGATATAACCAGTTCAGAATATGGTTTTCTGAGAATTTTACTAGGGAAGAAATGTTATACTTTCAAGAGGAATTTTATAAATCCTGTATTATTAACAATGCTTTAATACCGTTCACCTTATGGTTTATAGATACTTATATAAAAAGTTATATTTCAGTCATTGAAAGAGATTATAAATTGAAAACTAGAAATGTTTATAAGGGTATATATCCTCCACAACAAGTTTTTCATATTGAAAAGAATGGAAAAATTCATAATTTTACATTATTTGTTAAAATGATAGAAAATGATACACTATCTGTTACCTGTAAACATATTAATAATATGTTTGAACATCAAAATTATACTAATATTTTCCTAAATATACTAGGAGAATTGATACAATCTATTCATAAGAAGATTAAAATAATAATCAGGGCTGTTAGTTTTGAATACAGAAAAGCTATGACTTGCATCAAAAACTAATATCCACAGATGACATATCATTTTGTTTTAGTATTAAATTGTTCCATTATATCATAGAACTAGATAACGGGGTGTGAAAAGACACAGTAGATACCGTTATTGTTTAAAGTATTGATATATAAAAAGTATGCTCGTAACTGAGATAGTCTGAACATACTATCGGTATAGGTTATCGTGTGGTTTGGAAATTAGTTTATTTAGACTAATTAAATCACATGGACATGCCCGGGGCATATTGAGCACGACCACTTTGGATAGAATTGACTTATACTGATAGAATTGACTTATACTGATAGAATTGACTTATACTGATTGGCGTAGTCAATTCGGTCATAGTATTCAGTCTCTCAATCCCGAGATTGGGACGGGCGTGAGAGTTGGATATCGTATGCTTTGATGTGCAAAATAGTGCGGTCAATTGAGGCCTATACCTCGATAGGTTGGGTATGCGGTGTTTAGCTACTTAGGTGCCGTTGCTAGTCGGAGGAATCCACGTACCGGTTCACCTGGTTTATGGTGCTCCCGAGATGAGCTCGTAAGTTTTATTATACTAAACCCGGCCGGTGGACTTTATGTCCGGTATAATAAGAAGGTAGAGTGGTACTAATCTCGGATACCAAGAAATTGGTAAATTAGTTTGTCAGTAAATTGATAAACTGACGTGCACTAGATCTTTAATGTGGGGAGATAGAAGAAAATATTGTGGCGCGATGTAAAGTCATTTTTGAGCGGTAGTTCCATAGTTAGTCCGATAGTAGTACGACTAATTATGTATTTGATTAATCGACAAAGTGAATTAATTAATCCTAAGGGTTTAATTAATATTTAATTGACAAAGTGGATTAAGAAATTAATTCTATATGAATTAATTAATCCTAAGGGTTTGATTAAATTAAATTAACGAAATGGGTTAAAAAATTAATTCAAATGGGTCGATTGGAGTTGATTAGTCTAGGAAAGACTAAGAGGTCAACAAAAGTCAAATTAAAAGGCCCAACTCAAAAGCCCACTAGGTCTCCTTAAGAGCTCCCTATAAATAGAAAGCTTAAGGCCAAAAGAAACTTAAGAAAATCTTGCAAGATAACTTTGTCTTCCTTGAGTGAGAAAGTTCTAGAGAGAGACTCTCCTTCCTTCTTGGGTTTCTTTCAAAAACGAACTTGGAATCTCACTTCTCGATTTAGATTAAGCTTGAAAGATCAAACTTTTAGATAGCCCATCGATTTTTGAGTTTTCCCACTGCTGGATTTCATTTCTTTTCGCCGAATTCTTCACATTTTTGGCAAAAATTCTGCCCAATTTTTTTTTGGTGTTTGGCCAAATTTTAGTTCTTCACTTGGGCAGTTCGGCAGCTGTTTCTAATCACTCCGGGGTGCTTGATCCAGCTGGGTTTGTGTTGATTTCTCCCTTGGGTTGGTGATCCACAATCCCAATTGTCCAGATTGTGACCGGAGTTGAAGTGGGTTCGATTTTATTGGCGAGAAAAGTAGTGGGCAACCATTTTTTGGGTTAAAGGTTTGATCTTTTGGGCAGATTTAATCTTTTCGAGGGATTTTCTTTGTGGGTTTTCGTTGGCATTGATAGAGCACTTCGATATATTATTGCCCACGCAATATTCGAAGTTTCTTGGAGTTATCTTTCGGATTTTGGTGGTAATCGGAAGGAAAGATTTGATTTTTCTTATTGCGTTGGACTTCGCTTCAAAGGTATAACCTTTAATCCTTTCGCTTTTAATTAAAGGTTCAATCTTTATGCGTTAGATGTCAATTTAATAAATTAAATAAGTATATGCCTAGATCTGTTCATGGGAAAATGAATTTGAGCCTGAGCTTTGTCGAAAGCTTCCGATTCTGGAATGCATTGCACGAAAGTGAGGTTTTCGATTTAGCCCGGGCTTGTTCTGTTTTCCTTCAAAATGGTATCAGAGCGAGTTTTTCGGCTTTATACTTGTTTGATTTATTACACGGCTTTATTTTGGCATTATTTAAACAGGTGGTTATTAGTTTCCCAGCTATTATGGTAGAATTTTATTTTTCATTCATAAACCCAGGGACATGTCCGGGCTCGTATTGTTTTTGAATGGAAATGTCTGTAATAGTAATAACCATGAACTGGAAGCCATGTAGGATTAGAAAAATCTTGTAGTAGGATTTGATCTAATCATGTCATTTTTAAATTCCTAGAAAAATGCCTTTGTATATAGGAATTTGTGTATTATGACGAAGATGTTATTTTGGGTAACTTATATTCACGGGTTTTGGTTTCTCATAATTTTGGGTGATTCCTAATTACGTAGTAAACCGAGAAAACCCGGGTGAATCGAGAGGAATCCAAATAATGAGTGAGAGAGACATGACGGGACGTGTCACCGAGGCGTCAAGGAATCAACGATAGAGAAGGCCATAATAGTCGGGAAATTTTATTTCTTTAATTTCCCGTATTTATGTCTTTTCGTTGATTGTGTGTTTTTCATTTTATTTTGCATGAACAAAACCGAACCAAAACATTTTAAAAGTAAAGTGCAATTAACTAAGGTAGATTATTTGCATATTAAAACTCCAACGGTTTTATGGGTGCGAATATCCTTTGTTAAGATATTGCATGTTAAAACGGAAAAATCCTCAAAGTTAAAAATCTAAGTGGGAGCGGGTTGGTAAATATCCCCATGGCCTCCATTACGGATTCATATGTGATGTGGGTTAGACCGACGCACTGGCCAAGGGCCTTCTTCCCTACGGATAAGTCTTCAACCCCGAGATATCACTAGATTGAATTTCTAAAGGGATGACTATAGCAAGTTTAATTGGAGAAAGTTGCGACACCCTCGCTAACTGAGGCGTATTAGTATCCTAAGTAACAAGCTTAGAAGTCACGTAATGGCAAACACTTAGTGTACCATTTGTAGTATTCCTCCTAAGAGGTTACGCTGCTTATTGAGTACGGCTAAAATTATCGACTATTAATTTCATTGATAATAAGATCGTTGGTCAGATAATGGAATTAATGAACTTTGATTCTTCTCAAACGAATGTGGGTTGGCGTAGACGTTCACCCAATGTGACCTACGTTAATCCCGGTGTGAGAGATGTCTGTAGGAGAATGTATTGTTTTGATGATATCAATATTTTCGAAAAAGTATACTGAAACTTGACTGTTTATTTTTTCAGTTGTTGATATGTCATTCAACCCGCTAGCTGTCATTTTGAATCAGAACAAACTTACGGGTCCAAATTACATTGACTGGAAACGTAACCTGGACATTGTCCTTACCGCTGAGGGTTACAAGTACAAAGATTTTGCTGAAAAAGGGAATATTATTCCTATAAATAGAAGCATAGATTTTGCTGATAAATTCCCTGATAAAATAATTGATAAAACAGGTTTACAAAGATTTTTAGGAAGTCTAAATTATATTGCTCCCTATTATAAAAATTTGATACAAGATACTACAATTTTATATGATAGGCTTAAAAGAATCCTAAGCCATGGTCTGAAGATCATACTGAGGCTGTTAGAAGGATAACATCTAAGGTAAAAACACTACATTGTCTAATGATTAGTAATCCAAATTGGGAAAAAATAATCGAAACTGATGCTTCTGATATAGGATTTTGAGGAATATTAACCCAGATAAATCTAGAAAATAAGCAAGTTTATCTTGTTAGATTTCAGTCAGGAAAATGGAATGAATCACAAAAAAATTATGCTACTATAGCTAAAGAAATTTTGGCAATAGTTAAATGTGTTTTGAAATTTCAAGATGATTTATATAATCAGAAATTTATCATAAAAACTGATTATAATGCTGCTAAATTCATGTTTCAAAAAGATTTTAAACATGATGTTTCTAAACAAATGTTTGCAAGATGGCAAGCACATTTAGCCCCATTTGATTTTGAAATTGTTTATAAAAAAGGTGAAGATAATAGTCTTCCAGATTTCTTGACTCAAGAATATTTATGTTCATAACATATATGAGTGCTCAAGGCAGAGGATCTTCCTCTTATAGAGGAAGAGGGGGCCGAGGAAAGTTTCCAGAGATTATATCTCAACAGGGAAACAAAAATCTTATAGCTATGGATTTATCTCAAGATTCTGAGTACCAAGGATTCCTTGAATTTAAAAGGAAAAGCCAGCAAATTGCTGAGGGAGGGAATGGAAACCATTCTTATGCCAAAATAATTGGCAACAATGAATCTGAATCCAATAATATTGGATTTTTAGAAAATGAATACAAAGAAATTATATTTCTTTTGGAAGAAAAAGATTTAAAATGGAAAAATGATCCATGGCTTTTGATACAAAGATATATGGATAATTCATGCATACACACCAGGACTTATAAGTCCAGGTATTTTTATGAACAAATATTGGTTCAGAATGGATCTTGTGAAATTTCACACTTTACTAGAACAAATAAAGATATTTATAATTTCAGTAAAATGATCATTAAAAAGGTCATATCCTTGGAAGATTGGGGAATATCTTCAATGAAAGAAAGAGAAATCCTGATTAATAAATCAACAGTAATTAAATATAATTATTGGGATTACTGTGATGCCTTTATAAAGGTATTCTACTATGAGAATGACAAGCACAAACATTCCTGGTTTATAAAAATTTATGCTCATGTTTACAACAATGAGGTCCCTCATTGGTTTATACACTGGTTCTATTGTTTTGGTCCTACTCTGAGTATTTTATCGGAGAAGATGAAAATCTTTTTTGATAAATGGGTAGAAATTTCGCCCCAGCTTCTAAAGAAACAAAAGATAAAATTGTATATTGAGGGAATAGCCTCATGCTTCTTTTTTTTTTTTGAATTCTCAATCCCATGGATTTGGAAATAGACTCCAAAAATTGGTTATACCAAAACGGGAATCCCATGTTTACAGAGGATTTTTCATACAAAGTTCTGGAATAAGATGATGCAAATTGATCCAGTCACCCAAGAAATCTTGGGAAAAGAGACAATTAACCTCATGGAAAGACAAATCAGTCTTTATGAAACACAACAGGAGGCTAGTAACACTCCATCTCCTTTTGATCACATCTCAAGAAAATTTAAAATGAGATCAGAAAATTTAACTAAGGAGAAAATGATTGCGACCTATGTCGAAGAAATGAAAAAAGATCTAATTTCTCAATTTGAAGAAGTAAGATCAACAAAATCAGATTCTACTATGGCATCTGAATATATGCAAGATGCGCAAGATCCTAATGAGGTATGTATTGAAGATATTTTCGATGCCATCAAGGATACACTGGTGGAAACAATCACAAAGAAAAATGGAGAAGGATCTTCCTCCACCCAAAGAAAAGCGGGAGAATAAAGGCAGAAGATTGTTGCTGATGAAGACGTATTCCTAATAAAGGAAGAAAATGAAGAAAACAATATCCGGGAATCCCGGCTTTACTTTAATTGTGCAGCCAAAATAATTGGCTTTTACTGTACATATTAGTGATGTGAACTATTCATAAATAGTTCTTTCACTTTTCTTGTATATAAACAGAGTAGTCTAGCTTAGAAGGGAGTGTGCCTTAGAATTCGGTTTTCAGAATTCACTCTCTCTCTTACCCCTTGTAGCTCATGCGTTGAGCATTCACTTGTTTTGTAAATATTTGAAAGCAATCAATATTATCTGTGGATATTGAAGAACGAGACTCTGTAAGTTAGCTCATGAGTTGAGCACAATTTGTTTATATTGTTTAAATGAAAATCTTATAGAATGATGTTTAGCCTTATAGGCTAAATTCTTTCTGCGTTGACTGATAACTGTTCATACTAAAGCTTGTAATCGGTCTTGTTTATTGCTTAGGATACTCATAGGTTGGATAAGTGTAACTGGCCTTAACTTAAAATTTATATTTGTTAAACATATGGCCGTTGTAAGTCCCGCTTTAGCCGTTGTTAGGTGTTTAAGGCAGTTTGGTATTATGTTTTGGGTAAAAGGTTTTATGAGGGTTGCCTGTTACATGTTATGCTGTAAAACATCCTTATGTATCCTAAGCCATCGTTTTAAAATAATAATAACATTCTAATTTATTATTAAAAGTTTTTAAAATATTTTTATTAGTAGAATTTCACTTTATTATGTAAAAATTACACATCTTAAAAATTATGTTATATATTAAAAAAATATGTTTCTAACATTTTTTTAAAAAATTAGGTGATTTAGTTTAAAATTAAAATATATTTAATTTTATAAACTTATTTTATAATTCAGACTTCAGATTCAGACATCAGATTTCAGATTCAGACATATTTTCTAATTTTATCAAATAGAGCTAACTTAATGGGTTCAGACTTCAAAATTCAGACTTCAGACTTCAGATTTCAGATTTCAGACCACATATTAAGTTTTATCAAATGGAGCCTAAGATTAGTGTGCCGCAAGCTAGTGCGAGAAGATTACTACTTCAAGATGCTCACTGTGGAGGAATCAAAGGACATCAACGAGAAATCATGATTCTTGAAACCCTTCAAAGCAGTTTTTTTGGCCCACAATGAAAAAAAGATGTGAAAAACATGTGTCAAAATTGCATTACATGCAAGAGAGATAAAATTAAATGCTATGCTCAGTTGGATTTGAATACATAAGCTATGCTTGTATTGTACATTTTCCCAGTTAATATATCGATTTATGTTTTGGTTATATTTTGTTGTGCATTATTTGTCCATTTATATTATGTAGTTAGATGATGAGGTGTCTTGTGTGACACAGTAGATCTCATCATTGGTTAAAAGACATAATATATAAATGAGGTTCGTAATCGAGACAGTTTTAGACAAACTGTCTGTTTAGGTTATTATGTGATTCGAATAATTGGTTTGTCTAAACTGATTGAATAATATAGATATGCCCGGGGCGTATTGAACTTGACCATTTAGAATGATTTGTCTTGTACTGATTTAATAGACAAATCGTTCTTAGTATTCCATCTCTTAATCCGTAGACTTGAATGAGCATGAGGATTAAACATAGTGTACTTTGATATGCCAATGGATGAGGTCAATTGTGGCCAATAGTCTCGGTATGTAGGGTGCACATGTTTAGTTACTTGGTGTGCTGCTGCTTGTCGAAAGGAAACCATGTACCGGTGCGTCCGAGGTGATGGTGCTTCCGAGATGAGCTCGTTATGTTTATTATACTAAACCCAGCTGGTGGACTTATGTCCAGTATAGTAAAAAGGTCGAGTGGTATTAGTCTCAAAATTAAAGAACGGTGTAGCAGAAAGAAGTAATCGAACTCTCATGGAAATGGTTAAGTCGATGATGAGCTATAGTGATTTGCCGAGTTCGTTCTGGGGATATGCCTTTGAAACAATGATGTATATTCTTAATCTTGTACCATCTAAAACCATGCCTTCAACCCTAGTAGAGTTGTGGAACAGGCGAAAGCCTAGTTTAAGACATCTCAGAAATCGGGGTTGTCCAACACATGTGCTTAGGGCAGATGCGGCTAAGTTAGATGCAAGAACAGAATTAATGCTGTTTGTAGGATATACTAAGGGAACGAAAGGTGGTCTATTTTATAGTCCTAAAGATCAGAAAGTGGTGGTTAGTACCAACGCTAGATTTTTGGAGGAAGACTATATCCTAGATCACAAGCCCAAGAGTATGATAGTACTTGAAGAGCTTAGAAGACAAACTAATAATCCTGATGTACCAGCACAAGTAGATACACCATACACTGCACAAAAGATCACAGATGATGCGCCTACACAGGTGGTGCCACTTCGTAGTGGGAGGGTTATAAGATAGCCCAACAGGTTCATTGGCATGGGAGAGGCCTCAGACCTAATCCCAGGTGCGCTTGAGCCTGACCCAGTAAATTACAATGAGGCTCTCCGAGATAAAGATACAGAATCTTGACTTAAGGCAATGATATCCAAAATGGGGTTAATGGACCACAATCAAGTCTGGGAGCTTGTGGACCTGCCTGATGGGTTTAAGCCCATTGGATTTAAGTGGGTCTACAAACATAAGAGAGGACCTAACTGAAAGATGGAAACCTTTAAAGTTAGGCTGATGGCGAAAGGGTATTCTCAGAAAGAGGGAATCGATTATGAGAAAACCTTCTCCCCGATAGGCATGCTTAAGTCGATCCGGATTCTCTTGACCAAAGCTGCTTATTTAGATTATGAGATATGACAGATGGATGTCAAGACAGCACTCCTAAACGGAAGTCTTGAGGAAACCATTTTCATGCAGCAACCAGAGGGATTCGTTGAAAAAGGCCAAGAGCATAAGGTTTGCAGGCTTAAGAGGTCCATTTACGGACTTAAGCAGGCATCCAGATCTTGGAACATCCAGTTTGATGAGGTAATCCAGTCCTACGGATTTACTCAGTGTCCGGATGAGCAATGTGTGTACCGCAGACGTGATGGAAACTCAGTGGTGTTTCTTGTGCTTTACGTAGAAGACATTCTATTGATTGGCAACAACAAGAAAGTGTTATCAGACGTAAAGGCATGGTTGTCCAAGCAGTTTGATATGAAGGACTTAGGGGAAGCCGGACATATCCTTGGGATCAAGATAATTCGAGATCGTAGGAAACGTTCGTTATCACTCTCCCAAGCTTCATACATAGATATGATTCTTACCCGTTTTAACATGCAGAACTCCAAGAAAGGTTTTCTACCTTTCAGATATGGAGTGCATCTGTCTAAAGAACAGTCTCCCCCAAGACTGTTGAGGAGATAGAGGCCATGAAGACAGTTCCTTATGCTTCGGCTGTAGGAAGTCTCATGTATGCCATGTTGTTACGAGACCTGATATCTATTATGCCATTGGCATTGTAAACAGATATCAGAGTAACCCTGGGAAAGCTCATTGGGAGGCAGTAAAATGCATTCTCAAGTATTTGTACAGAATGAGAGCTAAGTGTTAGTCTATCAGGCGCCTGAGTTGGTGCCCCGAGGTTACATAGATTCAGATTTCCAAGGCGATAGGGACAAGAGTAAGTCTACCTCAGGGTATGTGTTTACTCTAGGAGGTGGAGCCATAGTTTTGCGAAGTGTCAAGCAGAAATGCGTGGCAGACTCTACCATGGAGGCTGAATATGTTGCCGCATCAGAGGTAGTGAAAGAAGCAATATGGCTTACGAACTTCCTAGTGGATTTAGATATGATTCCCGGTATGCAGAAGTCTATCACGGTGCATTGTGATAACAACGGTGCAGTAGCAAACTCGAAGGAACCACGAGCCCACAAGGAGAGTAAACATATACAGCACAAGTACCACCTGATACGAGATATCATAAAGAGGGAAGACGTGGTTGTGGCTAAGAAGATAGCATCAGAGGATAACCTTGCAGATAAGTTCACGAAGACATTGACTTCAAAAGTCTTTGACTTCAAAAGTGTTTGAGGCTCACGTGGAGGGCATGGGAATCAGATACTTAGGGGAGCCATGACAGTTTTTTTCTAGATATATAGTACTAGAGTGTATAGGAGTTGAATGTAGTTGTATAATTAAAGCACATCTTAAGTATTAGTGGGAGATTATTGGAGTTGAATACATAATCTATGCTTGTATTGTACATTTTCCCAGTTAATATATCGATTTATATTTTGGTTATATTTTGTTGTGCATTATTTGTCCATTTATATTATGTAGTTAGATGATGAGGTGTCTTGTGTGACACAGTAGATCTTATCATTGGTTAAAAGACATAATATATAAATGAGGTTCATAACCGAGACAATTTTGGACAAACTGTCGGTTTAGGTTATTATGTGATTCAGATAATTGGTTTATCTAAACTGATTGAATCATATAGATATGCCCGGGGCGTATTGAACTTGATGATTTAGAATGATTTTTCTTATACTTATTTAATAGACAAATCGTTCTTAGTATTCTATCTCTTAATCTTTAGACTTGAGCGGGCATAAGGATTAGACATAGTGTACTTTGATCTGCCAATGGGTGAGGTCAATTGTGGCCAATAGTCTCGGTAAGTTGGGTGCACGTATTTTGTTGCTTGGTGTGCTGCTGCTTGTCGAAAGGAAACCATGTACCGGTGCATCCGGGGTGATGGTGCTCCCGAGATGAGCTCGTTATGTTTATTATACTAAACTCAACTGGTGGACTTATGTCCAGTATAGTAAAAAGGTCGAGTGGTACTTGTCTCGGAATTAAAGAAGTTAATTAATTAATTTATCAGTAAATTAATAAATTAAAGAGCACTATATCTTTGATGTGGGGAGATTAAGAATAAATTAATTAAATTTTTCTGAAAGCAATTATGGTGTAGGATGGTAGTGCCATAATTAATCCGTTAGTGGTACGATTAATTATGTATTGGGTTATTGACAAAGGTAGATTTAATTAATTAAATAATTAATTAATCATTGTGTCAGTTGTTGTGAATCATACCAGGAACTGTATTGGGGATAAGTGAATCCCTGTATCTGTTGGTTGTGAATCATACCAGGAACTGGATTGGGATAAGTGAATCTCTGTATCAGTTGGATGTGTATCAGTCCAGGATCTGGATTGAAGGAAACAGAAACCCAGTAGGAAGGCCAATCCTAAACCAACTTGGGGTCTCTCTTGTAACTCTATATATAGACAAGGGATTAGTTATTACACAATATACAATTCAATAGTTTTTAAGACAAGAAAACTAGAGAGAGAAAATTCTAGAGAGAGAAAACTTTCTCTCTCTCTCTCTCTCTCTCTCTCTCTCTCTCTCTATGTCTGAATTTTAAGGCTTAATTGCGGCTGGAATTTTCTCAAATTTCTGGTGGCGCGTGAAGCTTTCTTTCTCTCCGGGCGGCGCGTGGATTGTTCGTGCCAGGTGCGGTGGTGCTGGGATTTTTTCGGCAGGTGGATTGTGGTGATTAGCTGATCAATTGGTTGCTAGATCGTTGCCCACACAACATTCAATCAAAGCCTTGAGGCATACAAGAGAATCACCTGAGTATAATCATCGATAAGTAATTCTTATGTTTCCGCTTTAATTAAGAATTTTTGTTGCGTGGTAAATCGAATGAGTGCAAACCCAAATCCTGCGCAATATTATTTCAAGCAAGGGTTGGAATAGCGATTGTGCTAGTGTCTAGGTCTGACCAGAGATTCCGATTCTAGAATGCGTAGCACGAAAGTGAGTTTCTGGCTAGGCCCTGGTAGATAATCTTTCATGCTCAAATTTTGAAGATGGCCGAAAGTGATAAAGTGTCCAAGCAAAGTGTGGAGACCATGTTGAGTGACCATGTGTCACGCAAGAGATGTCTTACATCAATGACATCTAATGAGATGATACCCTCTAGTGGTATCAAGAAAGAGATCAAGGATCAAAACGAACACAATAGAGGGGATAAGAGAATTTGTGCTTATTTTCCTTTTACTAACCTACCTCTTCTTGTTTACAATGAAGGATGAGAATTGAGGACAATGAAGGAAAATAGAACAAACCCAGGCTAAATCGAAAATCTCACTTTCGTGCAATGCATTCCAGAATTGGAAACTTTCGACAAAGCTCAGGCTCAAATTAATTTTCCCTTGAACGGATCTAGGCTTATACTTATTTAATTTATTAAAAAACACACAAAGATTCAATATTTAATTAAAAGCGAAAAATCTAAAGGTTATACCTTTGTAGCGAAGTCTAACACAAATAAGAAAACCAAATCTTTGCTTGCGATTACCATCAAAATCCAATGGATAACTCTAAGAAACCTCGAATATTACGTGGGTAATAGTCTATCGAGGTGTGCTACCAAAGCCCACAAAAACCCACAAAGAAAATCCCTCGAAAAGATTAAATCTACCTAAAAGATCAAAAGTTTTTCAGCCCACAAGTACATATGCCCACCGCCACTAGAGCAGTCCGGTTAATCCATTTTTAACACCAAAATCTTGTCATGATCTGGACAAATCACCAAGTGGATCACTAATCAAGAGATCAACACAAGGAAATTTTGATCAAGCACCCCGGATTGATGCCAAAAACTGCCAGAACTTCAAGAACAAATCTGGGAAGAATTTTTTGGCAGAAAACCGTGAATCAAGGCGGCAGATAACTTAATAGACATCCAAGAATATAAAAATTTGATCTTTCAAGCTTAATCTAAATCGAGAAGTGAGAATCCAAGTTTGTTTTTGAAAGAAAACTCAAAAGAAGAAGAGAGTCTCTCTCTAGAACTTTCTCACTCAAGAGGCAAGACAAATATCTTGCAAGATTTTCTTAAGTTTCTTTGGCCTTAAGCTTTCTATTTATAGGGAGCTTCGATGGAGACTTAGTGGGCTTTTGAGTTGGGTCTTTAACGTTTCACTTTCGTTGACCACTTAGTCTTTCATAGCCTAATCAACTGTGGATATTAGTTTTTGATACAAGCCATAGCTTTTCTGTATTCAAAACTAACAATCTCTCACTAATACTCAAAGCTATGCTAAGAAGTACAAAAACTGTCCAACCCGCTATTACACTGCTGTCATAATGAAATCTACAGAACACCTTTAAGTTCACTAACATGGCTCCCTCAAGAATCTGACTCCCATGCCCTCCACATGTCTCTCAAAGACCTTTGGGGTCAATGGCTTTGTGAAAGGATCTATAAGGTTGTCATCTGATGCTATCTTGGCCACGGTCACGTCTCCCCTCTTTACGATATCTCGTATCAGGTGATACTTGCGCTCTATGTGTTTACTCGCTTTGTGGGCTCGTAGTTCCCTCGAGTTAGCAACTGCACCATTGTTATCACAATAAACTATGATAGACCTAGGAAACTCAGGAACCACATCTAAGTCCACCAGGAAGTTCTGGAGCCATACAGCTTCTTTCCCTGCCTCTGATGCGGCAACGTACTCAGCCTCCATGGTGGAGTCTGCCACACATTTCTGCTTGACACTCTGCCATACTATGGCTCCACTTCCTAAAGTAAACACAAACCCAGAGGCATACTTACTCTTGTCCAAATCACCTTGAAAGTTCGAATCTGTGTAATCCAATGGTATAAGCTCATACGCTCTATAAACTAGGACATGATCTCTCGTCCTATGTAAGTTCTTGAGAATGTATTTTATTGCCTCCAAGTGAGCCTTCCTAGGGTTACTCTGATATCTGCTAACCATGTCAACGGCAAAGCAAATATCAGGCCTCGTACATAACATAGCATACATGAGGATACCCACTGCAAAAGCATAGGGTACCGCCTGCATGACATCTATCTCCTCAGCAGTCTTGGGACACTGCTCCTTTGATAGATGCACTCCATGCCTGAAAGGTAGTGAACCCCTCTTGGAGTTCTGTATGTTAAAACGGCCCAGAATCGTATCTATGTAGGATGTCTGAGAGAGTGTTAGAGAACATCTCCTATGATCTTGAATAATCTTGATCCCAAGGATATGTCTAGCCTCTCCCAAATCCCAAGCATCTCAAAATTGGAATATTCATTTTGATGAGGCAGTAAAGGGTTACGGCTTCATAAAGAATGAAGATAAGCCTTGTGTTTATAAGAAGGTTAGTGGGAGCAAGAATGTTTTTCTTGTCCTCTATGTGGTCGACATCATACTCATAGAAAATGACATCCCCATGTTGTTAGAGATCAAACGATGGTTGGGGAGTGTATTTTTTATGAAAGACTTCGGAGAAGCCGAGACGATACTAGGTATCAATATCTATAGAGATAGGTCTAAGAGACTTCTGGGACTAAGTCAAGAAGGGTACATAGACAAGATATTGAAAGGTTCAATATGTCTAATTTTAAGAATGGTATGGTACCATTCAAACTTGGCGTCCTCTTAAAGAAGAACCAATATCCTTCTACTAAAGAGTAGATGGATACGATGAGTGGAATCTCATATGCTTCGACAATAAGATATATCATGTATGCTATGTTATGTACTCGTTCAGATGTCACACATGCACCTAGCATGACTAGAAAATACCAGCAAGATCCAGGAATGCCTCATTAGACTACAGTCAAGGCAATCCTTAAGTACTTACGAAGGACTAAAGGATTGATGCTAGTGTATGAAAGACTCGTTGTACAAGGGTATGCCGATGCTGCTTTCCAGACAAATCAAGATGACATAAAATCACAATTAGGTTATGTGTTTAACCTGAATAATGGTGCAATGAGTTAGAAAAGCTCAAAGTAAGATACAATGGCCGACTCTACAGCAGAATATGAGTACTTTGCTGCATGGGATGTTGCAATGGAAATGTCTGGTTGAGGGAAGTTTATGTCTAATATTGGAGTGATACCAAGTATCTAAGATCTGATAGACCTTTTCTATGACAACAACAGGGCCATCGCACGAGCTAAGGTGCCCTGGTTACACCAAAATACAAAACACATACTCAGTAGGTTTCACAGAATTCGACAGATCATCGATCGAGGAGATATGAATGAAAGATTATCTGTCCGAGCCAGGTCAAAAATTCACTTTCATTGCTATGCATTCCATAATTGGAACTCTTGACTAGGCTTAGACTCTAGCACAATCGCTATTCCAATCCTTGCTTGAAATAACATTGTGTAGGATCTTGGCTTATGCTTGTTTGATTGGCCACACAACAAATAATTTCTAATTAAAGCGGAAGTTTAGAAATACCTCTTGAAGCGTGAACATAGGTGGTTGCTTGTATGACTCAAGATAGGATCAAACGTTGAGTGGGCAACGTACCAACAATCAACAACTCACCACAACTGTACTCGCTGGAAAAATCCACAAGCCGCCGCCTGTGCGTGAATTACACGCGCCGCCTCGGGGATCTCCACGCGCAGCTAGCACAATCAAGAAAACCAAACGTCGGCCGCCTAAGGGAATCCGACCCGCTGAGATTTCGAAGGAAAAATTCTAACTTTGAGAAAGAATTTTAATTTCTCTCTCTAGTTTTCTTCTCTTAAAACTTATGAATTGTGTGTGTAGAATTGCTAATCTCTTGTCTATTTATAGAGTTACAAGAGAGACCCCAAGTTGGTTTAGGATTGGCCTTCATAATGGGTTTAGGTAATTAATTAGTTTCCAAATCCAATTAGGTATAACTAAATCCAATTAGATTTCCTAATCTCTAGAATTTCCTAATTCTAATTAAAACTTAAGACTTAATTAATTAATTTCACTTTGTTAATTACTTAATTAACCCTTATAAATAACTAATTAAATAATTAATTTTATTTAATCAATTAACCCACAACATAATTAATCGTACCACTAACGGATTAATTATGACACTACCATCCTATACCAGAATTGCTTCCGGAACAACTAAATTAATTTATTATTTAATCTCCCCACATCAAAGATATAGTGCTCGTTAATTTATTAATTTACTGATAAATTAATTAATTAACTTCTTATAATCCGATATTAGTACCACTCGACCTTTTTACTATATCGGACATAAGTCCACCGGCCGGGTTTAGTATAATAAACATAACGATCTCATCTCGGGAGCACCATTACCCTGGACGCACTGGTACATGGTTTCCTTTCGACAAGCAACAATACACCAAGCAACTAAACACGCGCACCCAACCTACCGAGACTATTGGTCACAAATGACCTAAATCTTTGGCAGATCAAAGTACATTATGTCTAATCCTTATGCCTGCTCAAATCTAGGGATTAAGAGATAGAATATTAGGAATGAATAGTCTATTAAATCAGTATAAGACAATTCAACCTAAATGGTCAAGTTCAATATGCCCCGGGCATATCTATATGATTCAATTAGTCTAGACAAACCAATTTCAGAATCACATAATAACCTAAACCGACAGTGTGTCCAAAACTGTCTCGGTTATGAACCACATTTATATATTATGTTTTTAACCAATGATGAGATATACTATGTCACACCAGACACCTTATCATCTAATTACATAATATAAATGGACGACATATGTAAACACATAAACAATTTAACTGAAACATTCAATCGATATATAAAACAGGGAAATAGTTTAATACAAGCAAAGTTTTAGTATTCAAACCTAACAATCTCCCACTAATACTTAAGCCGCGCTTCAAGTATAAAACTGCATTAATCCTACAACTACAATACAACTGGAAAAACTATCATGGCTCTACTAAGTATCTGATTCCCATGCCCTACACGTGAGCCTCAAAGACTTTTACAGTCAAAGTTTTTGTGAAAGGATCTGCAAGGTTATCTTCTGAAGCTATCTTAGCCACGACTACATCTTCCCTATTGACGATGTCTCATATTGGGTGCTACTTATGCTGTATATGCTTACTCGCCTTGTGGGCTCTTTGAGTTTGTTACTGCACCGTTGTTATCACAATATACTATGATCAAATTCTGTAAACCAGGAATCACATCTAAGTTCACTAGGAAGTTCTTAAGCCACACTGCTTCTTTCGCTGCCTCTAATACTGCAACGTACTCAGCCTCCATGGTAGAGTCCGCCATGCATTTCTACTTGACACTCAGCCAAGCTATGTCTCCACCTCCCAAAGTAAACACATACCCTAAGGTAGAATTGCTCTTGTCCCCGTTGCCTTGGAAATCTGAATCTGTGTAACCTCGGGGTACCTGCTCAGGTGCTTGATAGACCATGTCTTGGTCTCTCATTCTGCACAAATACTTTAGAATGCATTTTACTGCATTTCAATGAGCTTTACTGGGGTTACTCTGATATCTGCTTACAATGCCAACAACATAACAGTTATCAGGCCTCGTACATAATATCGCTTACATGAGTCTTCCTACTGCCGAAGCATTAGGAACTGTCTTCATGGCTCTATCTCCTCAACAGTCTTTGGAGATTGTTCTTTAGATAGATTCACTCTGTATCTGAAAGGTAGAAAACTTTTCTTGGTGTTCTGCATGTTAAAACGAGCCAGAATCATGTCTATGTATGAAACTCTGAGAGAGCGTTAATGAACGTTTCCTACGATCTCAAATTATCTTGATCCCAAGGATATGTCCCCCTCTCCTAAGTCTTTCATATCAAACTGTTTGGATATCTATACCCTTACATCTGATAACACTTTCTTATTGTTGCCAATTAGTAAAATGTCATCTACGTAAAACACAAGAAACACCACCGTGTTTCCATTGCACCTGCGGTACACACATTATTCATCCAAACACTGAGTAAATCTGTAAGATTAGATTACCTCATCGAACCAGATGTTCCAAGATCTGGATGCCTGCTTAAGTCCGTAAATAGACCTCTTAAGCCTACAAACCTTATGCTCTTGGCCTTTTTCAACGAATCCCTCTAGTTGTTGCATGAAGATGGTTTTCTCAAGACTTCCATTAAGGAAAGCTATCTTGACATCCATCTGCCATATCTCATAATCTAAATGAGCAGTTATGGCCAAGAGAATCCGGATTCACTTAAGAATAGCCACCGAGAAGGAGGTTTTCTCATAATCGATTCCTTTTTTCTGACTATACCCCTTTGCCATAAGCTTAACTTTAAAGGTTTCAACCTTTCCATCAGGTCCTCTCTTGCGTTTGTGGGCCCACTTATATCCAATGGGTTTGAAACCATCAGGTAGGTCTAGAAGCTCCCAGACTTGATTGTTGTCCATCGACCTCATCTCGGATATCTTTGCTTTTCGCCAAGATTCTACATCGTTATCTCAGAGAGCCTCATTGTAGTTCACTGGATTAGGTTCAGGTGAGCCTGGAATGAAGTCAGAGGCATGCTAATGAACCTATCGGGCTGTCTTACAACCCTCCCACTACGATGAAACACCACCTGTGTAGGCACATCATCTGTGATATCTTGTGCAGTGTGTGGTGTATCTACTTGTGCTGGTGCATCAGGAATATCAGATTGGTTCCTAAGTTCTTCTAGTACTATCTTAATCTTGGGCTTGTGATCTAGAATATAGTATTCCTCTAAAAATCTGGTGTTAGTGCTAACTATCACCTTCTGATCTTTAGGACTATAAAACAGACCACCTTTCATTCCTCTATAATATCCTACAAAAAACATTACCTCTGTTCTTCCATATAATTTAGCCATATATGCCTTAAGCACATGTACTGGACAACCCCAAATTCTGAGATATTTTAGACTGGGCTTGCGCCGTTTCACCACTCTGTAGGGGTTGAAGGCACAGTTTTAGATAGTACAAGATTTAGAATGTACATTGCAGTTTCTAAGAAATATCCCCAGAATGAACTAGGCAAATCACTATAGCTCTTCATTGACCTAACCATTTCCATAAGAGTTCTATTTCTTCTTTCTGTACACCGTTCTGCTGTGGTGTGCCAGGTGCAGACAACTGATACTGAATTTTGACCTCACTGAGGTATTCTCTAAATTCGTGGGTCAGGTACTCACCACCACGATCTGATCTCAGTGTTTTGATACTTTTACCGAGATATTTCTCCAACTGATACTCTTTGAATTTACTAAAGCATTCGGACTTGTGGTGCATTAGGTAAATGTATCCATACCTCAAGTAATTATCAGTGAATGTCACAAAATACTCAAACCCACCTCGTGCTTGGACCGACATTGGTCCACACAAGTCAGAGTGAATCAATTCTAATACTTTTTTGGCTCTATAACCTTTTGCCTTAAAAGGTCTCTTGGTCATCTTACCTTCTAAGCAAAATTCACAGGTTGAATAACTGTCGATCTCTAATGAACTCAACGGTCCATCATCGACTAACCCTTAAATCCTACTAAGCTTTATATGGTCTAGCCTGAGATGCCAAAGATAGGTTTGATTCATTTTAGAAGGTTCTTTCCTCTGATTATTGTTAGATGATGCACCATTTAATTCAGTATTTGCACAACAGGGGAGTTTGATTTAACCATAAACAAATTGTCTACTAATAAACCAAAACAAACAAGTTTGCCATTTTTTTCTAACAACAACAGATTTATCAGAAAAAATAAACTTGTAACCATTCATTAAGAGTTTAGAAACCGAAATAAGGTTCTTTCTAAAACTCGATACATAAAGACAATTATGAAAATCTAGCCTAGAATTTTCAAAAAAAGGCTAACTACTTCCACTGCTACTACTGACACTCTTGTAGTATCGCCCAAGTGGACTTCTAGCTTGTCTTCTCTAAGCTTCCGGGTTACCTGAAACCCTTGCAAAGAATTACAAACATGGTCAGTGGCGCCTGAATCCACACACCAAGTATCTGCGGGAATCGCCGCTAAACATGTCTCAATAATTAAGGCAGAAAATGTCGTACTTTTGAGCTTTAGAAAATTTGATTTCTAATGTCCCGTCTGATTGCACTTGAAGCACTTACCTTTCGGCTTCTTCTTTGCAATCTCTGGCTTTGGCACAATTTGTGCATTTTGAGCTATGCCCTCGAGCTTTCTCTTCTTCTTTTCAGCCTCAGGCTCAGAAGAAGATTCTGAAGTTCTGACTGCGGCTAAAGATTGCTTCTTCTTTTGAAAAAGACTTTTAGCCGCCACTAACTTGTTGGAGTTGAATACATAAGCTATGCTTGTATTGTATATTTTCCCAGTTAATATATCAATTTATATTTTGGTTATATGTTGTTGTGCATGATTTGTCCATTTATATTATGTAAGTAGATGATGAGGTGTCTTATGTGACACAATAGATCTCATCATTGGTTGAAAGACATAATATATAAATGAGGTTCGTAACTGAGACAGCTTTGGACAAACTGTCGGTTTAGGTTATTATGTGATTCGGATAATTGATTTGTCTAAACTAATTGAATTATATACATATGCCCGGGGCGTATTGAACTTCACCATTAGGAATGATTTGTCTTGTACTGATTTAATAGACAAATCATTATTGGTATTCTATCTCTTATTCCCAAGAATCGAGCGGGCATGAGGATTAGACATAGTGTACTTTGATCTGGCAATGGGTGAGGTCAATTGTGGCCAATAGTCTCGGTGGGTTGTGTGCTCATGTTTAGTTGCTTGGTGTGCTGCTGCTTGTAGAAAAGAAACCATGTACCGGTGCGTCCGAGGTGATGGTGCTGCCGAGATGAGCTCGTTATGTTTATTATACTAAACCCAACTGGTGGACTTATGTCTGGTATAGTAAAAAAGTCAAGTGGTACTAGTCTCGAAATCAAAGAAGTTAATTAATTAATTTATCAGTAAATTAATATATATTAACGAGCAATATATCTTTGATGTGGGGAGATTATGAATATAAATTAATTAAGTTATTTCGGAAGCAATTCTGGTGTAGGATGGTAGTGCCAAAATTAATCCGTTAGTGGTATGATTAATTTTGTAATAGGTTAATTGAATATGTAGAATTAATTAATTGATTAATTATTCATAAGGGTTAATTGAGTAATTAACAAAGTGGAATTATTTAATTAATTAATTAAATCTTAAGTATCAATAGAATTAGGAAATTCTAGATATTATGAATCTAGTAGGATTTGGTTTATCCTATCAGATTGGTTACCTAATTGGATTTGGAAACTAATTAATTACCTAAACCCATTAGGAAGACCAATCCTAAACCAACTTGGGGTCTCTCTTGTAACTCTATATATAGACAAGGGATTAGCTATTCAAGACACACAATTCAATAGATTCATAATTCAAGAATCTAGGGAGAGAAATTTTCTCTCTCTTAGAATCATATTTTTAAAGCTTATTGGGGCCGAAATTTTCTTCTGAATTTTGGCAATGACGTGTAGCTTTCTCTCTCTCTGGGTGGTGCGTTTATTGTACGTGCCAGGTGCAGCGGTGCTAGAATTTTCTGGTAGGTGGATTGTGGTGATTAGCTGATCAAGTTGCTGGTTAGATTGCTGCCCACACAACATACAAGCAAAGTCTTGAGGCATATAAGAGAATCACCTGAGTGTATGCTTCAAAGGTATTTTTCTAGGATTCCACTTTTAATTAGAAATTTTTGTTGAGTGGTAAATCGAATAAGTGCAAACCCAGATCCTGCGCAATGTTATTTCAAAAGGGTTGGAATAGCAATTGTGCTAGCGTTTAGGACTGGCCAGAGATTCCGATTCTTGAATGCATAGCACGAAAGTGAGTTTCTGGCTAGGCCCGGGCAGATAATCTTTCAATTGGTATCAGAGCCTGGTTTTGGGTTTTGTGTTTTTTTGATTTATTACATGGTTTTATTTGCAGTTGGTTAAAAAATTCTGGCTATTATGGCTACGTTTGTATTGGTTTTAATTAAACTCCAGGACATGTCCATATTTTGAAGCATATTGGTTTTATGGTTGCATATAACGTAGAGTTAGTTAATTGCATGTTAAAACTGAAAAAAATCCTCAATTTGGAAATCTAAGTGGGAATATCCCTACAGCCACCATTACGAGTTCATATGCGATGTGGGTGGGCTTGCGCGTTGGCATTAGGGCCTTCCTCGATTCTGATGAGTCCAGCCCCGAGATCGCTAGATTATGAATTTCTGAGTAAGATGACTTGAGTAAGTTTAACTAGGAGAAATGCGACACCCTCTCCATCTGAGGTGCACTATCCTGAGGTAACAAACTCAAAAGTCACGTAATGGCACACACTTAGTGTGCGATCTGCAGTATTCCTCCCTCGAGGTTACGCTGCTTATTTGTACGATTGAAAGCACCAACTATTAGCTACATTGATCAATAGATCGTTTGGTCAGATAGTGTAGTCAATGAACTTGGTTCTTCTCAAACGAATATGGGTTAGCGTAAACATCCACACTGCGTGGCTTGCGAGAATCCCGGTGAATGAGATGTTGGTGGATTAAGATTATTGTTTTGAGAGAAGTCAATAATTGATAGAATTTCCTTGTTTTCAAAATTCTAGACTTAATAACTGAAACATTGTCTGTTTATTTATTTTATAGTTTTTATCGATATGGCATTCAACCCCTTAGCTTCTATATTGAAAAACAACAAGTTAACTGGACCTAATTATGTCAATTGGAGTCGTAACTTGGACATTGTCCTTATGGCTGAGAGCACTCCTGTGAGAGATCATGCCATTGATGTGATTAGTAACATCAACAAAGATGAGGTAGTGGGAGGCAAAATCGTTGGTGAAACCAAATTCGATATTGTCCTTCAGAGCTTGCCTCAAAGCTATGAGCAGATTCGATTGAACTACAACATAAATAAGATGTTGTGTACTTTATCCGAGCTCTTGGCAGAGTTGGTGGCGGCTAAAAGTCTTCTTCAAGAGAAGAAACGAGCTTTAGTCGCAGGCAAAGCTTCAGAATCTTCTTCTGAGCCTGAGGCTAGAAAGAAGAAGAGAAAGCTCAAGGGAATAACTCAAAAGGCGTAGATTGCGCCTAAGCCAGATATTGCAAATAAGAAGTCAAAAGACAAGTGCTTTAAGTGCAATAAGATGGGACATTGGAAATTGGGTTTTCCAAAGCTTATAAGTACGATAGTTTCTGCCTTAATTACTGAGACATGTTTAGCGGCGATTCCCACAGATACTTGGTGTGTGGATTCAGGTGCCACTGACCATGTTTGTAATTCTTTGCAAGAATTCCAAGTAACCCGGAAGCTTAGAGAAGGCGAATTGGATATCTACTTGGGTGACACTACAAGAGTGTTAGTAGATGCAGTGGGTGTAGTTACTCTGAATTTCGAGAATTCTAGTTTAGAGTTAGTTAGTTGTCTTCATGTACCGAGTTTTAGAAAGAACCTTATTTCGGTTTCTAAACTCTTAAGGAACGATTATAAGTTTATTTTTTCTGATGAGTCTGTATTTATTAGAAGAAATAGAAAACTTATTTGTTCTGGTTCATTGGCAGATAATTTGTTTGTGGTTAATTCTAACTCCCCTGTTGTGCAAAACATAGAAACAGATAGCTCTTTATCTAACCATAATAAAAAGAAGAAACCTTATGAAATGAATCAAACCTATCTTTGGCATCTCAGGCTAGGTCATATAAACCTTAGTAGGATTCAGAGGTTGGTCAATGATAGACCTTTAGGTTCATTAGAGATTGATAGTTATTCAACCTGCGGATCTTGCTTGGAGGGCAAGATGACCAATAGACCTTTTAAAGCAAAAGGTTATAGAGCTAAAGAAGTATTAGAGTTCATTCATTCTGACTTGTGTGGACCAATGTCAGTCCAAGCACGAGATGGGTTCGAGTATTTCGTGATGTTCACGGATGACTACTCAAGGTACGGGTACATTTACCTAATGCGTCACAAGTCCTAGTGCTTTGGCAAGTTCAAAGAGTTTTGGGCAGATGTGGAGAAGCATCATGGTAAGAGTATCAAGACACTGCGATCAGATCGTGGTGGGGAGTACCTATCCTACGAATTTCGAGAATACCTCAGTGAGGTCAGAATTCAGTCTTAGTTGTCTGCACCTGGCACGCCACAGCAGAACGGTGTAGTAGAAAGAAGGAATCAGACTCTCATGGAACGGTGTAGAGTTGTGGAATGGGCGTAAGCCCAGTCTAAGACATCTCAGAGTTTAGGGTTGCCCAACACATGTGCTTAAGGCAGATTTGGCTAAGTTAGATGCGAGAATTGAATTAATACTATTTGTTGGGTATCCCAAGGGAACGAAGGGTGGTCTGTTTTATAGTCCTAAAGATCAGAAGGTGGTGGTTAGTACCAACGCTAGATTTTTGGAAGAGGACTATATCTTAGATCACAAGCCTAAGAGTAAGATAGTACTAGAAGAGCTTAGGCGACAAACTACTAATCCTAATGTACCAGCACAAGTAGATACACCAGACACTGCACAAGATATCACAGGTGATGCGCCTACACAGGTGGTGCCACGTCGTAGTGGGAGGGTTGTGAGACAGCCCGACAGGTTTATTGGTGTGGGAGAGGTCTCAGACCTAGTCCCAGGCGTGACTGAGCCTGTCCCAGTTAACTATAACGAGGCTCTCCGAGATAAAGATGCAGAATCTTGGCGTAAGGCAATGATATCTGAGATGGGGTCAATGGACCATAATCAAGTCTGGGAGCTTGTGGACCTGCCTGATGGGTTTAAGCCCATTGGATGCAATTGGGTCTACAAACATAAGAGAGGACCTGACGGGAAGGTGGAAACCTTTAAAGCTAGGCTGGTGGCGAAGGGGTATACTCAGAAAGAGGGAATCGATTATGAGGAAACCTTCTCCCCGGTAGCCATGCTTAAGTCAATCCGGATTCTCTTGGCCATAGCTTCTCATTTAGATTATGAGATATGGCAGATGTATGTCAAGACAGCTTTTTTGAATGGAAGTCTTGAGGAAATCATCTTCATGCAGAACCAGAAGGATTCGTTGAAAAAGACCAAGAGCATAAGGTTTGCAGGCTTAGGAGGTCCATTTACGGACTTAAGCAGGCATCCAAATCTTGGAATATCCAGTTTGATGAGGTAATCCAGTCCTACAGATTTACTCAGTGTTCGGATGATCAATGTGTGTGCCGCAGACATGATGGAAACTCAGTGGTGTTTCTTGTGCTTTACGTAGATGACATTCTATTGATTGGCAACAACAAGAAAGTGTTATCAGATGTAAAGGCATGACTGTCTAAGCAGTTTGATATGAAGGACTTAAGGGAAGCGGGACATATCTTTGGGATCAAGATAATTCGAGATCGTAGGAAACGTTCGTTAACGCTCTTCCAAGCTTCGTACATAGATACGATTCTGGCCTATTTTCACATGCAAAACTCCAAGAAAGGTTTTCTACCTTTCAGACAAGGAGTGCATCTATCTGAGGAACAGTCTCCTAAGACTGTTGAGGAGATAGAAGCCATGAAGACAGTCCCTTATGCTTCGGCAGTAGGAAGTCTCATGTATGCCATGTTGTGTACGAGACCTGATATTTGGTATGCCATTTGCATGGTAAGAAGATATCAGAGTAACCCTGGGAAAGCTCATTGGGATGCAGTAAAATGCATTCTCAAGTATTTACGCAGAACAAGAGACCAAGTGTTGGTCTATCAGGCGTCTGAGCTGGTACCCTGAGGTTATACAGATTCAGATTTTCAAGGCGACAGAGAGCAAGTCTACCTCAGGGCATGTGTTTACTCTAGGAGGTGGAGCCATAGTTTGACGGAGTGTCAAGCAGAAATGCGTGGCAGACTCTACCATGGAGGCTGAATACGTTACCGCATTAGAGGCAGTGAAAGAAGCAGTATGGCTCAAGAACTTCCTAGTGGACTTAGATGTGATTCCTGGTTTGCAGAAGTAGTCTATCACGATATATTGTGATAACAACGGTGTAGTAGTAAACTCGAAGGAACCACGAGCCACCCACAAGGCAAGTAAATATATACAGTGCAAGTACCACCTGATACGAGACATTGTAAAAAGGGAAGGCGTGGTCGTGGCTAAGATAGCATCAGAGGATAACCTTGCAAATCCGTTCACGAAGACATTGACTTCAAAAGTCTTTGAGGCTCACGTGGAGGGCATGGGGATCAGATACTTAGGAGAGCCATGACAGTTTTTCTAGATATATAGCAGCAGAGTGTATAGGAGTTGTATGTAGATGTATACTTAAAGCACAACTTAAGTATTAGTGGGAGATTGTTGGAGTTAAATACATAAGCTATGCTTGTATTGTACATTTTCCCAGTTAACATATCGATTTATGTTTTGGTTATATTTTGTTGTGCATGATTTGTCCATTTATATTATGTAAGTAGATGATGAGGTGTCTTGTGTGACACAGTAGATCTCATCATTGGTTGAAAGACATAATATATAAATGAGGTTCGTAATCGAGACTGCTTTGGACAAACTGTCGGTTTAGGTTATTATGTGATTCGGATAATTGGTTTGTCTAAACTAATTGAATCATATAGATATGCCCGGGGCGTATTGAACTTGACCATTATAAATGATTTGTCTTGTACTGATTTAATAGACTAATCGTTCTTGGTATTCTATCTCTTAATCCCTAGACTCGAGTGGGCATGAGGATTAGACATAGTGTACTTTGATATGCCAATGGGTGAGGTCAATTGTGGCCAATAGTCTCGGTGGGTTGGGTGCGCTTGTTTAGTTGCTTGGTGTGCTGCTGCTTGTCGAAAGGAAACCATGTACCGGTGCGTCCGGGGTGATGGTGCTCCCTAGATGAGCACGTTATGTTTATTGTACTAAACCCAGCTGGTGGACTTGCGTCCGGTATAGTAAAAAGGTCGTGTGGTACTAGTCTCGGAATTTAAAAAGTTAATTAATTAATTTATTAGTAAATTAATATATATTAACGAGCAATATATCTTTGACGTGGGGAGATTATGAATATAAATTAATTAATTTGTTCCGGAAGCAATTCTGGTGTAGGATGGTAGTGCCAAAATTAATCCGTTAGTGGTACGATTAATTTTGTAATGGGTTAATTGAATAGGTAGAATTAATTAATTGATTAATTATTCCTAAGGGTTAATTGAGTAATTAACAAAGTGGAATTATTTAATTAATTAATTAAATCTTAAGTTTCAATTAGAATTAGGAAATCCTAGAGATTATGAATCTTGTAGGATTTGGTTTATCCTATCAGATTGGTTACCTAATTGGATTTGGAAACTAATTAATTACCTAAACCCATTAGGAAGACCAATTCTAAACTAACTTGGGGTCTATCTTGTAACTCTATATATAGACAAGGGATTAGCTATTCAAGACACACAATTCAATAGATTCATAATTCAAAAATCTAGAGAGAGAAAATCCTAGAGAGAAATTTTCTCTCTCTTAGAATCAGATTTTTAAAGGTTATTGGGGCCGAAATTTTCTTCTGAATTTGGGCAACGACGTGTAGCTTTCTCTCTCTCTGGGTGGTGCGTTTATTGTACGTGCCAGGTGCAGCGGTGCTAGAAATTTCTGGCAGGTGGATTGTGGTGATTAGCTAATCAAGTTGCTAGTTAGTTGCTGCCCACACAGCATACAAGCAAAGTCTTGAGGCATACAAGAGAATCACCTGAGTGTACACTTCAAAGGTATTTTTCTAAGATTCCATTTTCAATTAGAAATTTTTGTTGTGTGGTAAATCAAATAAATGCATACCCAGATCCTGCGCAATGTTATTTCAAAAGGGTTGGAATAGCAATTGTGCTAGCGTCCAGGCCTGGCCAGAGATTCCGATTCTGGAATGCATAGCACGAAAGTGAGTTTTTGGCTAGGCCCGAGTGGATAATCTTTCATAACTCTGCTAATAGCTCGGATGAAGTACACAGCAATTGACTTATGGTGTAGTTTAACCGAAACTGCTCATAGTTTTGAGGCATGTTCTGGAGGACAATATCGACTTTGACTTCACCATCGATTTCGCCTCCCACTACCTCAACCTCGTTGATGTTACTAATCATGTCAATGACATGATCTCTCTCAGGAGTACTCTCAGCCGTTAGGACAATGTCTGAATTTCGACTCCAATCAACATAGTTCAGACCAGTTAATTTGTTGTCTTTCAATATTGTAGCTAACGAATTAAATGTCATATCGAAGACTGTAAATAAATAAACAGACAATGTTTCAGAAAAATAAGCATAGAATTTTAGAAATAAATTCTTTAATTATTGACATCCCTCAAACAATAATTAAATCCACCGATATCTCATTCACCAGGGTTTTCGCAAGCCACGATAGTGTGGACGTTTACGCCAACCCACATTCGTTTGAGAAGAACCAGGTTCATTAACTACACTATCTGACCAAGCGATCTATTGATCAATGTAGCTAATAGTCTGTGCCTTTTAGCCGGACAAAAAAACAGCGTAACCTCGATGGGAGGAATACTACAAATCGTACACTAAGTGTGTGCTATTAGGTGACTTCTGAGCTTGTTACCTTAGGATAGTGCGCCTCAAATGGATAGGGTATCGCATTTCTCCTATTTCAACTTACTCTAGTCATCTTACTTAGAAATTCATAAGCTAGTGATCTTATGGTTGAACTCATTTGATATGGAGGAAGACCCTAATGCCAACGCACAAGTCCATCCACATCAGGTATGAATGTTAGTTTTGAATACAGAAAAGCTATGGCTTGTATCAAAAACTAATATCCACAGTTGACATATCAATTTTGTTTCAGTATAAATTTGTTCCTTTATATCATAGAACTGGATAACGGGGTGTGGACAGACACAGTAGATACCGTTATTGGTTAAAGTACTGATATATAAAAAGTATGCTCATAACCGAGATAGTCTGAACATACTATCGGTATAGGTTATTGTGTGGTTTGGAAATTAGTTTATCTAAACTAGTTTAAATCACACAGATATGCCCGTGGCATATTGAGCATGACCAGTTTGCATAGAATTGACTTGTACTGATCGCCGTAGTCAATTCAATCCTAGTATTCCGTCTCTCAATCCCTAGATTGGGATGGGCGTGAGGGTTGGATATCGTATGCTTTGATTTGCCAAAGAGTGCGGTCAATTGAGGCCTATACCTGGTAGGTTGGGTATGCGGTGTTTAGCTTCTTACGTGCCGATGCTAGTCGGAGGAATCCACATACCGGTTCGCCGGGTTGATGGTGCTCCCGAGATGAGCTCGTAAGGTTATTATACTAAACCCGGCCGGTGAACTTTATGTTCGGTATAATAAAAGGACGAGTGGTACTAATCTCGGAAACCAAGAAGTCGGTGAATTAATTTGTCAGTAAATTGATAAACCGACGAGCGCTAGATCTTTAATGTGGGGAGATAGAATAAAATATAATGGCACGATGTAAAGTCATTTTCGAGCGGTAGTTCCATAATTGGTCCGTTAGTGGTACGACCGATTATGCATTTGACTAATCGACAAGGTAAATTAATTAATCCAAAAGGTTTAATTAATATTTAATCGACAAAGTGAATTTAAAAATTAATTCTATTTTGAATTAATTAATTCTAAGGGTTCGATTAAATTAAATTAACAAAGTGGATTAAATAAATTAATTTAAATGGGTCGATTGGAGTTAATTTAGTTGTACGATTAATTGTACTTAATCAATTAACCCACTATATAATTAATCGTACAACTAAAGGATTAATTATGACATTACCATCCTACACCAGAATTGCTTCCAGAACAACTAAATTAATTTATTATTTAATCTCCCCACATTAAAGATATAGTCTTCGTTAATTTATTAATTTACTGATAAATTAATTAATTAACTTCTTATAATCTGATATTAGTAGCATTCGACCTTTTTACATTACCGGACATAAGTTCACCGGTCGGATTTAGTATAATAAACATAACGAGCTCATCTCGGGAGCACATCACCCCGGATGCACCGGTACATGGTTTCCTTTCGCCAAACAACTAAACACTCGCACCCAACCTACCGAGACTATTGGTCACAAATGATCTCACTCTTTGGCAGTTCAAAGTACACTATGTTTAGTCCTCAAGCCTACTCAAGTCTAGGGATTAAGAGATAGAATACTAGGAATGAATAGTCTATTAAATCAGTATAAGACGATTCATCCTAAATGGTCAAGTTCAATATGCCCCGGGCATATCTATATGATTCAATTAGTCTAGACAAACCAATTTCAGAATCACATAATAACCTAAACTGACAGTGTGTCAAAAACTATCTCGGTTACGAACCACATTTATATATTATATCTTTTAACCAATGATGAGATCTACTGTATCACACCAGACACCTCATCATCTAATTACGTAATATAAATGGACGACATATGTAAGCACATAAACAATTTAACTGAAACATTCAATCGATATATAAAACAAGGAAATAGTGTAGTACAAGCAAAGCTTGAGTATTCAAACCCAACCATAAAAGTATGCAAAATAGGATAAGACGACAATGTAGCATATCCTCACAAAAAAGCTCTACCACATTCAAAAATTGAGAAGCATGTAATAGAGCTTGGTCTTAAAGTGTTTAGGGCAGAGCCCTTCAACGGGAAAGTGGGAGATTGTTGGTGTATGTGCCCTTATAAGGGCTATATAGACGTTTGTCGATTGACTGATATATATCAAATGAGTTAATTTCATCGGTTTATTATTCTTGTGCATATATAAATGATGAAATGATCCATGTACTAGAACATATGCTTATGATTGAACCTTAAGAATGTCATGGTTGTGAAACCCAATAAGCAAAACATGTTATAAGTACAAAACTATCCCTAGTCGGTTATTGACGTGGGAACGTTAATATGATAAGACTAGTATGTGCTTTAGTAATGGTCGAGTTTCACTAGCCATGATATAGTGACATCAACTAAATATATAAATGAATATGTTTGGAAACATATCATTGGATCGATCCGCCAAAAGAAACACTCTATGGACTAATTAGATTATGAGTGATTCTTTTGAGTAGTACTCGTACTAGAATCCTTGGACCAGAAATCACTACATGGTATTAAGTGAAGAGTGGTGTACTTTGACATATGTCTAACGATGTCATAACAGGTTGCCAAATACGGGTATGATTGGGTATACTATGAATCATGCTAAGACATGTGAGTGAAGTGATGAGACTGCAAATTTGTCTTAAGTAAGTGTATGGTCGTGCCCAAGAAATGATAAATATTATCATTTACTTGATGAAATTTAGTGTCACTAAGAGATCAAGTAAATGTTTAGCTAAATAAGGATGATGGTTCCATGTCTTATGCTAAACTGGATTTCAATGTAGATGATCGTACGTAGTATGCTCTAAAGGTTGTGTTGAATCACTATTCGACCCTCTATTCTAAATTGGATAGTCATTATGCCTTGCTAGAGACCACTAATGACTTATGGATTAATCAATTAGATTGAGTTATCCATTGCCGATATTAGAATGAGCCTACAGGATCGCACATGAGAGAGTTCAATAATAAAGAACATGTAATCATGCCTGCACTAAGTATAATTGTTATACTTAGATAAATAATGTTTAATTAAATGTTTTAATTAAAATTTCTGTGGTATTAATTAGGAGTTAATTAAGAACCTAGGAGCAGTTGGGATAGGCTGATAAGTCAAGGGAACAAATTGCAATTGTGGTTTTCTTGACCCATCAGTCTGATCCATGGGTTACTGGATTAATCTATGGGTTTGGTAAATCTAAATCAGTAAAGTAATATTCTAATATTACTGAACTAATTTGAGACTCTTCTGTTATATATCTTTATGATATACGTGATCGCCGAACAGAAGAAAAAAACTAGAAAATTAGATATCCCATATCCTCTGCAGGTGTGAGAGGCTAGCACTGGTTTTATGAAAACTCTTAGTGCTTGAGAGTATAGGATTCTTTTGGGAAGAATCTATGGTGATTAACCACACCAAACGAGGATGCAGACAAACGAACAACTGATTACGCTTCAAGGGTATGTTTTACATGCTTTGAACGTAGGTTAATTAACACTAAAATCAGATTAAGCATGAATCCATTGCGAAAGATTATTGAAAATCATGCCTTAGATCCCAACATCCTCTACACATCTTGATGTGAACATCAAGAGCTCTTCCTCCACTCCCATCAAATTTGCACACCATCTCCCTAAACTGACAAAGGATTTTCGCAGCTTTGGTTTAGGGAATTGAGATTTTGAATTTCATATTTGTGTTTTGATGAGTTATTGATGTTTGGGTATATGGAATAGGTAGAATTGTGATTTTGAAGTTCGTATTTGTGTTTTGATGAGTTATTTATTGATGTTTTGGTATACAGAATAGGTAGAAGTGAGATTTTGAAGTTCATATTTGTGTTTTGATGATTATAGATTGATGTTTTGGTATATGGAATAGGTAGAAGTGAGATATTGAAGTTTATATTTGTGTTTTGATGATTATTGATTGATGTTTTGGCATATGTAATAGGTAGAAGTGAGATTTTGAAGTTCATATTATTGATTGATGTTTTGTTATATGGAATAGGTAGAATTGCGATATTGAAGTTTATATTTGTGTTTTGATGAGTTATTGATTGTTCATTTTTGTGTTTCGATGATTATTGACTGATATTTTGGTATATGGAATAGGTAGAATTGTGATGTTGAAGTTCATATGTGTGTTTTGATGAGTTATTGATTGATGTTTTGGTATGTGGAATAGGTAGAAGTGAGATTTTGAAGTTGATATTTGTGTTTTGATGAGTTATTGATGTTTTAGTATATGGAATAGGTAGAATTGAAATTTTGAAGTTCATATTTGTGTTTTGATGAGTTATTGATTGATGTTTTGGTATATGGAATATGTAGAAGTGAGATTTTGAAGTTTATATTTGTGTTTTGATGATTATTTATTGATGTTTTGGTATGTGGGAAAGGTAGAAGTCAATATTGAAGTTCATATTTGTGTTTTGATGAGTTATTGATTGATGTTTTGGTATGTGGAATAGGTAGAAGTGAGATTTTGAAGTTGATATTTGTGTTTTGATGAGTTATTGATGTTTTAGTTTATGGAATAGGTATAATTGAAATTTTGAAGTTCATATTTGTGTTTTGATGAGTTATTGATTGATGTTTTGGTATATGGAATAGGTAGAAGTGAGATTTTGAAGTTTATATTTGTGTTTTGATGATTATTGATTGATGTTTTGGTATATGGAATAGATAGAATTGTTTTCTATGAAAACTCTTAGTGCTTGAGAGTATAGGATTCTTTTGGGAAGAATCTACGGTGATTAACAACACCAAACGAGGATGCAGACAAACGAACAACTGATTACGCTTCAAGGGTATGTTTTACATGCATTGAACGTAGGTTAATTAACACTAAAATCAGATTAAGCATGAATCCACTGCGAAAGATTATTGAAAATCATGCCTTAGATCCCAACATCCTCTACACATCTTGATGTGAACATCAAGAGCTCTTCCTCCACTCCCATCAAATTTGCACACCATCTCCCTAAACTGACAAAGGATTTTCGCAGCTTTGGTTTAGGGAACCCCAAAGAGACCTAGGATGAGCCCAAATTGAATATTTTATCATGTTAAAAGACACCTGGATCAATACATGGGTCAAGCCCTTCAAACGGGTCTCAACAGATGTCACATGACATCAATATGCTTGCTCAAAATTCAGGACGTGCCTAGTTACAAAATTCCTTATGAAGAGTTTATTTGCGCAGAGAATAGCCCAAGAAACTCTCAAGTGGATCCAAATCTCATCACGCCAGATCCACTAATTCATATTGTTAGACCTATGATGATTAGCATATGAAAGCATAGAAGAAGTCCTGAAGTTGCTGATCGAAGATGCCTAACAACAGGCCCAAGCCCATTTACAGATTTGAAAGCCCAAACCCATTAACATTTCGAGATTATTTGATAATAGACTTTCTGATACAACATAGATGAGGAATGAAACCCAAGAATACAAGCTAAAATTTGGAGTAAATAAACAAAAAGTCCAATTCGAAAATCCAAGCTCCCCCTAATCCAACTGAAGCAGGGAACCTCAAGTCTCTTCGTAATAGGATTGTCTTTTTACTTTCATAGTGTGAGATGGTTTTAGAAGTGTATCTTATTTGTACTAGGATATGCTGAGTTTTCCCTTCTTGATTAAGAATTTAATTTTGTCTTATAGTACAACTCTAAGTGGCCGAAACTTCCACAAGCCGACTAGAGTTTGTTTAGTTTGTTTCCTGATCTCTAAATCACTAGGATTTGAGATTACCTTTTTAGAATAGGAAGAGAAGACTTGTAATTGACTATAAATAGGCCTCCATATTCACGAATTTAGTAGACATTGTTGATTGAAAATTTCGAAACCCCTTGTTGAGTTGTTAACTCATTAAAATCTCTTTGAGTGATCTTGTGAGATCGTGAGTTCTCCTTGCGAGGAAACTTACAAACCCTTGTTTTATTGGTTATAGTTGAATGGTTAGACTATAAAACCATAGTCACGTGTTGACTAAAATCATCATAAACCATCACCCATCCTCTGTCTAGATTTTCGCACAAAGAGGTTTAAATAACAGTGCATTTTCTTGAATTGAGCAACTTCGCCGCTACAATTCATGCTTGTGAAAATAAAAGGAAGGGATAGACGAGAAAGGTCCATCAACATTAAAGGACTTGTTCATGTATCAGCCAGCTTGTCAGCATCCACTTTCACGTTGAATTGAATTCCGATCAAGATTACTCGTCAGATTGGTATCAGAGCTTAAGGTCATTTTCGTCCTATTTTTCTATTATTTTTTGATTTTTTTTGTGTCTTTTTTATTTTGAACCTATCCCCATAGTTTCGAAAATATCTTGAGTCAATTGGTTGAAAATTAGTCCAATTTTCAGTCCAAATATCTGTGTCAGAAGTTGAGTCTGAGGCCCCCTCAAGGAACTGGGCGTTTCTTTTTTTCTTTTTTTTTTGTCTTTTTTGTGATTTTTATTTTTTTGAGTCTAGAAGTCCCCTTCTAAATTTAATTTGTGTCGGTGTCAAGTTTTGGTGATTGAAAAATCAATTTTACCCCTAGTCAAAACGCTTCAAAATTTGCCAAAATTTACCAAAAATACTCTTTTTGTGAGTTATGTGATTTTCGAATACTTGTGTGTATTCTTTCCAGTGTCAAGGTTGCTTTTGTTCTATTTGAACTATTTTTGTTTTTTTTTCTGACAGGTAGTACGAGTTTGGAACTTGCAGGGTGAAACGTATTTTCACAAATCAGCGCAAGAAGAACCCAGAGTTTGACAACTCTGAGGTTAGTGGCTGTTCTTGAAGGTTGAGTTGTGATTTTCTTGAGAATACTTAAAGCTTGATAACCTTACCCTCTTGTTGTGTACTTGAGGTAGAAATTCCCCCTCGCAAATGGATAACAGTTCTAGACTCTCGGAAAAGTCTAAAAATAGTGAGAAGAGGCAAGAGCCAAAAATCCTATCTTAAGAATTTGACAAATTCTATAAAAGAAAAGCTCTAATGCAAAAGTCTGGCTAAGTAAAGAAAAAGACAAGTCGAGGTTACCAAAGTAACAAGTTCTAAAGTTAGTATGGAAGCAAACGAAAGTCAGAGATAGGAGTGATCACACCATGAAGAATGGAGGTAAAAGTTAAATTTCCCAGTGTGTATAAACTCTTTCCTCTCCCCAATAGTTGAGCTCGTGTTCTTGAGGGATTACAGGTTGACTCGACAGAGTACCTGCTGATTTTGGTTTTGTTTTCGTTTTGTGTGACTTAATAAGAATCTATACTATATAGTTACTTGTTTTTGTCACCTTTGTTTTGTTTCAGATTTTTACTATTTTGTTAGACTTGTACTTTGATTGCTAGTTTGTTTTTGTGTCTTTTGTGTCTTTTGAGTTTTGTTGAGTTTTTAGTTTGTTTAGAGTCTTTTTCTGTGTTTGAGTTTTGTGTGAAGAGAAACCATTGAGTTAGCACCTAAAGGATCAGGTTATCGGTGGGAGCAAACTGAAAAGTTGAAACACGGCACGGCAACCCTTGCGCTAACCCTAGCACCAGCCTTTTAGCATCGTCCATAGTGCCTTCACTAATTCATGGCCATTAGTTGCAGGTTGTGCATCTCAAGGATTTAGTGACATGTCCGTTTCGTCGCTAATCCCCTTGCGTCAAGAACCCGCACACTCAACGCGACACATTAGTACTTTCTTTTGTTTTCTTTTCGTTTTGTGTTTTGTTTCATTTTGTGTCGGATTACACTTGGTTTTCTTTTGTGTTCTACCTTTTTCTGTAGGTTGGCATTGAAGAACAAGCAAGTTGGAAGGTTGAAAGATAGTAAGGAAAGCCTTATAGTGACCACCTATGGTTGTGAAAGATTATCTGCCCAGGTCTAGCCAGAAACTCACTTTCGTGCTATGCATTCCAGAATCAGAATCTCTGGCCAGGCCTAGATGCTAGCACAATCGCTATTCCAACCCTTGCTTAAAATAACATTGCGCAAGATCTTGGTATGTACTTATTCGATTTATCACGCAACAAATAAATTCTTAATTAAAAGCAGAAACATAAGAATTACCTATTTAAGCGTTCACTCAGGTGATTCTCTTGTATGCCTCAAGACTTTGTTCGTATGTTGTGTGGGAAACAATCCAACGAATAATTGATCAGCTAATCACCACAATCCACCTGCCGGAAAAAAATTCCAGCGCCACCGCACCTGGCACGTATAATCCACGCGCCGCCACCACCAAAATTAGGAAAAATTTCGGCAGCCTTTAAGCTTTGTGAAATCCGATTTTTTAAAGAGAGAAAGTTTTCTCTCTCTAGGATTTTCTCTCTCTAGATTCTTGAATTATGAATCTATTGAATTGTATATTGTGTAATAGCTAATCCTTTGTCTATATATAGAGTTACAAGAGAGACCCCAAGTTGGTTTATGATTGATCTTCCTAATGGGTTTAGGTAATTAATTAGTTTCCAAATCCAATTAGGTAACAATCTAATAGGATAAACCAAATCCAATTAGATTTCCTAGTCTCTAGGATTTCCTAATTCTAATTGAAACTTAAGACTTAATTAATTAATTAAATAATTTCACTTTGTTAATTACTTAATTAACCCTTAGGAATAATTAATCAATTAATTTATTCATAATCTCCCCACATCAAAGATGTAGTGCTCGTTAATTTATTAATTTACTGATAAATTAATTAATTAACTTCTTTAATCCTAGACTAGTACCACTCGACCTTTTTATTATACCGGATATAAGTCCACCAGCTGGGTTTAGTATAATAAACATAACAAGCTCATCTCGGGAGCACCATCACCCCGGACGCACCGGTACATGGTTTCCTTTCGACAAGCAGTAGCACACCAAGTAACCAAGCACGCGCACCCAACCCACCGAGACTATTGGCCACAATTGACCTCACCCATTGGCAGATTAAAGTACACTATGTTTAATCCTCATGCCTGCTCAAGTCTAGGGATTAAGAGATAGAATACTAAGAACGATTTTTCTATTAAATCAGTACAAGACAAATCATTCTAAATGGTCAAGTTCAATATGACCCAGGTATATTTATATGATTCAATCAGTTTAGACAAACTAATTATCCGAATCACATAATAACCTAAACTGACAGTTTGTCCAAAACTATCTCGATTACGAATCTCATTTATATATTATGTCTTTTAACCAATGATGAGATCTACTGTGTCACACAAGACACCTCATCATCTAACTACATAATATAAATGGACAAATAATGCATAGCAAAATATAACCAAAACATTAATCGATGTATTAACTGGGAAAATGTACAATACAAGCATAGCTTATGTATTCAACTCCAGCAATCTCCCACTAATACTTAAGTTGTGCTTTTAAGTATACATCTACATTTAACTCCTATACACTCTGCTGCTATATATCTAGAAAAACTATCATGGCTCTCCTAAGTAGCTGATCCCCATGCCCTCCACGTGAGCCTTAATGACTTTTGAAGTCAATGTCTTCGTGAACGGATCTGCAAGGTTATCCTCTGATGCTATCTTAGTCATGACCACGTCTTCCCTCTTGACGATATCTCGTATCAGGTGGTATTTGCACAGTATATGTTTACTCACCTTGTGGGCTCGTGGTTCCTTCGAGTTTGCTACTGCACCGTTGTTATCACAATACACTGTGATAGACTTTTGCAAACTAGGAATCACATCTAAGTTCACTAGGAAGTTCTTGAGCCACAGTGTTTCCTTCGCTGCCTCTGATGCGACAACGTATTCAACCTCCATGGTTGAGTCTGCCAAATATTTATGGTTGACACTCCGCCAAACTATGGTTCTACCTCCCAGAGTAAACACGTACCCTGAGGTAGACTATCTCTTGTCCCTGTCGCATTGGAAATCTGAATCTGTGTAACCTCAGAGTACCAGCTCAGGCGCCTGATAGACCAACACTTGGTCTCTCTTTCCACATAAATACTTGAGAATGCATTTTACTACTTCCCAATAAGATTTCCCGGGGTTACTCTGATATCTGCTTACAATGCTAACGGTATAACAGATATCAGGCCTCGTACACAATATGGCATACATGAGACTTTCTACTGCAGAAGCATAAGGAACTGTCTTCATGGCCTCTATCTCCTCAACAGTCTTGGGAGACTGTTCTTTAGATAGATGCAATCCGTGTCTGAAAGATAGAAAACCTTTCTTGGAGTTCTGCATGTTAAAATTAGCCAGAATCATATCTATGTATGAAGCTTGAGAGAGTGTTAACGAACGTTTCCTACGATCTCAAATTATCTTGATCCCAAGGATATGTCCTGCTTTCCCTTAGTCATTCATATCAAACTGCTTAGACAGCCATGCCTTTACGTCTGATAACACTTTCTTGTTGTTGCCAATCAATAGAATGTCATCTACATAAAGAACAAGAAATACCACCGAGTTTCCATCACGTCTGCGGTATACACAATGCTCATCCAGACACTGAGTAAATCCGGATGACTGGATTACCTCATCAAACCAGATGTTCTAAGATCTGGATGACTGCTTAAGTCCGTAAATGGACCTCTTAAGCCTGCAAACCTTATGCTTTTGGCATTTTTCAACAAATCCCTCTGGTTGCTGCATAAAGATGGTTTCCTCAAGACTTCCGTTAAGGAAAGCTATCTTGACATCCATCTGCCATATCTCATAATCTAAATGAGCAGCTATGGCCAAGAGAATCCGGATTTACTTAAGCATGGCTACCGGGGAGAAGGTTTCCTCATAATCAATTCCCTTTTTCTGAGTATACCCCTTCACCACCAGCCTAGCTTTAAAGGTTTTAACCTTTTCGTCAGGTCCTCTGTTGCGTTTGTAGACCCACTTACATCCAATGATTTTAAAACCATCAGGCAGGTCCACAAGCTCCCAGACTTGATTGTGGTCTCTCTTGTAACTCTATATATAGACAAGGGATTAGCTATTACACAATATACAATTCAATAAAATCATAATTCAAGAATCTAGGCAGGTCCACAAGTTATATGCAAACCCATGATAGTCGGAAAATTTATTTCCCATATTTATGTTTTTTTAGTTTTGTGCTTTAATTTTTATGCTGTATTTTAGATGCATGATTTTAAAGCATGACTGGTTTTCTGTTTGCATATAACTTAGGGTTAGTTAATTGCATGTTAAAACTGGAAAAACTCTCAATTTGGAAATCTAAGTAGGAGCGGGTTGGTTTAATATCCCCACAGCCACCATTAGGAGTTCATATGCGATGTGGGTGGACTTGCGCGTTGGCGTTAGGGCCTTCCTCCATTCGGATGAGTCCAACCACAAGATCGCTAGATTGTGAATTTATGAGTAAGATGACTAGAATAAGTTTAACTAGGAGAAATGCGATACCCTTTCCATCGAAGGCGCACTATCCTGAGGTAACAAACTCAGAAGTCATGTAATGGCACACACTTAGTGTATGATTTGTAGTATTCCTCCCATTGAGGTTACATTGCTTATTCTTATGGCTAAAAGCACCGACTATTAGCTACATTGATCAATAGATCGTTTGGTCAGATAGTGTAGTTAATGAACTTGGTTATTCTCAAACGAATGTGGGTTAGCGTAAACGTCCACACTATCGTGGCTTGCGAGAATCCCGGTGAATGAGATGTTGGTGGATTAAAATTATTGTTTTGAGGGAAGTCAATAATTGTTAGAATTTCCTTTGTTTCGAAATTCTAGATTAAACACTGAAACATTGTCTGTTTATTTATTTTACAGTTTTTCGATATGACATTCAACCCCTTAGCTACTATGTTGAAAGACAAAAAGTTAACTGGACCTAATTATGTCGACTGGAGTCGTAACTTGGACATTGTCTTGATGGCAGAGCAGTATAAGTTTGTGCTCACCGAAGTATGTCCAGATGTGCCTAATGAGGACTCTCATCAAGAGGATAGGGATGCCTATGGTAGGTGGAGAAAAGTGGATGAGATGGCGCGGTGCTATATTTTGGCCTCTGTGTCGAATGTGCTGCAACATCAGCTTCATCCCATGGTCTCTACCTTCAACATGATGGCTCACCTGAGGGAGATGTTCACTCATCAAGGCAAGATGGCTAGGCAAGCAGCCATGAGAAAGTTGATGAACACTAAAATGGCTGAAAGTGGATCGGCGGGAGATTATGTGCTTCACATGATCAGTAACATCGGCGAGATAGATGTGCTGTGAGGTGAAATCAACCCAGAAAGTCATAATGATATCATCCTCCAGAGTTTACCCTCTAGTTTTGAGCAGTTTTGGGTTAACTATAATATGAACCAAAGAGTTTACACTCTACCCGAGCTCTTAACAGAGTTGGTGTTGGCCGAAGGCATCTTCCATGAGAAGAAGTAAGCTTTGGTCACAGTGAAGGCTTCAAGTTCTTCTTCTGTGCCTAAAGGCAAGAAGAATAAGAAGAAGAAGAATGCCAAGAAACTTGCTGCTAAGCTTGAAATCGCAAAGAAGAGCAAGCCTAAAGGCAAGTGCTTCAGATGCGGGAAAACGGGACATTGGAAAGCGGATTGTCCAAAGCCTAAAGGTACGATAGTTTCCGCCCTAATTACTGAGACATGTTTAGCGGTGCTTCCCACAGGTACTTAGTGTGTGGATTCAGGTGCCACTGATCATGTTTGTAATTCTTTGTAGCCCAGAAGCTTAGAGAGGACAAGCTGGACATCTATATGGGCGACACTACAAGAGTGTCAGTGGAAGCAGCAGGAGTAGTTACTCTGAATTTTGAGAATTCTAGTTTAGAGTTATTTAATTGTCTTTATGTACTGAGTTTTAAAAAGAACCTTGTTTTAGTTTCTAAACTCTTAAAGAATAGTTAAAAGTTTATTTTTTCTGATGATTCTGTTATTATTATAAGAAATGAAAAACTTATTTGTTATGGTTCATTGATAGATAATTTGTTTGTGGTTAATTCTAACTCCCCTGTTGTGCAACACATAGAAACAAATAGCTCTTTATCTAACATTAATAAAAGGAAGAAACCTTCTGAAATGAATTAAACCTATCTTTGGCATCTCAAGCTAGGTCATATAAACCTTAGTAGGATTCAGAGGTTGGTCAATGATGGACCTTTAGGTTCATTAGAGATTGACAGTTATTCAACCTGCGAATCTTGTTTGAAAGGTAAAATGACCAAGAGACCTTTTAAGGCAAAAGGTTATAGAGCCAAAGAAGTACTAGAGTTGATTCATTCTGACTTGTGTGGACCAATGACAGTCCAAGCACTAGGTGGGTTAGAGTATTTCGTGATGTTCATGGATGATTACTTAAGGTACGGGTACATTTACGTAATGCGTAACAAACCGAATGCTTTAGTAAATTCAAGGAGTATCGGGAAGATGTGAAGAAGCATCATGGTAAGAGTATCAAGACACTGAGATCAGATCATGGTGGAGAGTACCTATCCCACGAATTTTGAGAATACCTCAGTGAGGTCGGAATTCAGTCTCAGTTGTCTGCACCTGCCACACCACAGTAGAACAGTGTAGCAGAAAGAAGGAATCGTACTCTTATGGAAATGGTTAGGTCGATGATGAGCTATAGTGATTTGCCGAGTTCGTTCTGGGAATATGCCTTAGAAACAGCGATGTATATTCTTAATCTTGTACCAACTAAAACCGTGCCTTCAACCCCAGTAGAGTTGTGGAACGGGCGAAAGCCTAGTCTAAGACATCTCAGAGTTTGGGGTTGCCCAGCACATGTGCTTAAGGCAGATGCGGCTAAGTTAGATGCAAGAACAGAATTAATGCTGTTTGTAGGATATTCTTGGGGAATGAAAGGTGGTCTGTTTTATAATCCTAAAGATTAGAAGGTGGTGGTTAGTACCAATGCTAGATTTTTAGAGAAAGACTATATCCTAGATCACAAGCCCAAGAGTAAGATAGCACTAGAAGAGCTTAGGAGACAAACTGATAATCCTGATGCACCAGCACAAGTAGATACACCACACACTGCACAAGACATCACAGATGATGTGCCTACACAGGTGGTGTCTCGTCGTAGTAGGAGGGTTGTTAGACAGCCCGACAGGTTCATTGGCGTGGGAGAGGCCTCAGACCTAGTCCCAGGCGCGCCTGAACCTGACCTAGTGAACTATAATGCGGCTCTCTGAGATAAAGATGCAGAATCTTGGCGTAAAGCAATGATATTCGAGATGGGGTCACCAAAAAACAAATCATTCACCTAATAGAAGCCAAGACAATTTGCAACGTCACCTTGTGTTCTTTGCTAAAAGTATTTGGCCGATAGAAGACCAAACGCGCAAGGTGCAGGCAAAATTCATTTTGGGTTGATCAGACCCATCTGCGCAAGACGCCGAAGTAAGCTATTCAATTTGCATGTAATTCCTGTGTACGTAGGTTTCTTTTTTTTTTTTTTTGATTAGTAATTTTCTATTGATTGTGTGTTTTTATTATTTTAGATACCTATGAATTTAATTCTTAGTTTTCAAAATAAATATGTTTTATTTTTGACTCTTTAGTATTATTATTAGTTTTAAGAGTTATAAGAAATTGATTTTCTTGAAATTTTTGAAAGTAAATATCCTTTTTCCATTTAGAGTCTTTTTTATTATTTTCGAAATAAGTGATAGAAGATACTTTTTGAATTTTATTCGAAAGTAAATATCCCCCTTTATATCCATTTGAAGTTTGGAGAAATGCGGAGTATTATCCTTTCTTTTTCCGAATCCTTGTTTTCCTGTCTATTCTTGGTGGTGGTGTTTTTGTTGTATGCAGTACATCCACTAGGAAAGAAGAGATCTGGGGAGCAAGCCCCTGAGCATCACAAGCACAGTTCCCATGTGTCTTGTTATATGCTCTTGTTCCATCTCTAGTGATCAGAGGTGAAGAGGATGATGAGACTAGTGAAGCAGTTCAGGAGAAAACTCGACAAACCCTCCTTTCCTTACATCAGGATTGCCCAACAGTTGAGCACCCACATGTGTTGTGTGTTGTTCATGTTAGGAACTAGGCATGCATAATTTCCTAAATTATGCTACGGAATAGCCTAAATTCTATGGAATCGGGTCTTACCCTCGACGCGTAATCGGTTGCGCTCGTCGCCTGGATCCCTTGGGAAGATTGCGTTCACCACCAAGAACAATTCACACGAATTGCCTCTACGTTCTTGCACTGGAGTCTCTCAGAACCGGTGCTAGCCCAAAAGTGCCTGTCAAAGAGAAAACCTTTTTCTCTCTGGAAGAATGTTTTTTTTTTTGAAAAAAAAGTGATCTTTTGGAAGAGTCAGAGAGAGCCCTTTAAAATTTTTTTTCAAAACGTGTTTTAAAACTAAATTAGTTAAAATCTCTGAACAGACTCCCAGATACTTCTCTGATTAAAGAGTTGAGAAGTATCTGTAAATAATTAATTATTAATAATAATTAATTATTTACTGAGTTGGGTTTAATCAGCACCATGGATCAACCCATTGATCCATGGGTCAGGCTGATGGGTCAAGAACCTTAATTCACAATTAGGTCCCTTGATTTGTCAGCCCAACTCAATTCTTCCTAGGTAATTAATTAACTCTAAATTAATACCATAATACTCTTCAATAATATTTAATTAAACTATTTAATTAAATATTATCAATTTAAGTATAACTCTTATACTTAAAACAGGCAATTTAATTAATTCTGAATCATCGAACTCACTTATGTGCGATCCTGTAGGCCCATTCCAAATTGGCAATGAATAAATTAATCTCATTAATTAATCCATAAATCATTAGTGGTCTCTAGCAAGACATAATGACTACACAATTCAGAACGGAGGGTCGAATGGTGATTCAACACAACCTTCCGAGTATACTACGTAATGTCCTCTACACTGATATCCAGGTTAGCATAAGGCATGGAACCAATCATCCTTATATATAGCTAAACGTTTTACTTAATCTCTTAGTGACACTGAACTTAATCAAGCAAATGATAACACTTATCATTTCTTGGGCACGGCCATGCACTTCTCAGTTCACTATCAAGCGGCCAAGATATCATCTCTCATTTAAGAGAGACTTGTAGTCCCATCACTTCACCTACATACCTTAGCGTGACTCATAGTGTACCCAATCATAGCCGTACTTGGCAGCCTGTTACGGTCCCGTTAGGCATATGTCAAAGCACACTCTAATTCACCTAAGACTATGCTGTGATTTCTGGTCTAAGGATCCTCGTACGAGTACTACTCAAAAGAATCACTTATGATCTAACAGTCCATGGAGTGTTTCTTTTGGCGGATCGATTTCATGAAATTCAATATGCACAAGAATATAATTTCATGAAATTAACTCATCAGATAAATAACCAATCAAACGACAAATGTCTTATTCATATAAATAACCCTCAAAGTTTATTTACATAAATAGCCCTCAAAAGGGCACATACACCAACAGTTCAACCCTCCCCAGATGCTAGCTCAGAGCAAGGATTGCAATGGTTAGATGGTTCTGGCAGAACCCAAGGTGCAAATGCCAGCCATGGCTGTAGTATACCTTAGACTAGTCAAGGTGTAGCACTGTGCGATGTTGTACTAATATATGCCTGTCATGTTCCCTTATGAAGGTCTTGGGAATTTGACAAAAGAGTCACCCGTGTGACTACCAGGTATTCTTTCATGTCTCATGGTAAGAAAGCTAACTTGTTACTTTGTCTCCTGGACAGGTTTCTATTAAAAACATTATGAGAAGAGAAAAACAATGCAAAGCAATCGATTCCTAAATATTGAAAGGAATACAACCTCTAGACAACTCAAGCAGAGTTTTGCCCCTTTTCCTAAGAGGATATGTGAAAACCCATTTGATTGGGAGCTAATAGTTTTCTTCTTAAGTCCTTCTATTTACCTTTCCACCTTTTGCTTACAGTGTTATGCAGGTTTGAAGGTTTATAAAGGAGACTTAAACTATAAACCCAGATAGCTTTGAACGACTTTCACTCATCGCTATGTGTGAAAAGTCTTATTTCCCATAAGGAGAGTACAGTGAGACTGTCGTTCCTTGCTGGATACGCCCTACAAATAGTCCTATCTTCCAAATGGGAGAGTATAGTTGTCTGCTTAAACTTTTTAATGTACCCTATTATCCTAACTTATCTGTATGGTGCAGGAAATAAAACAGGTTCAACAAGAAGTTTAACGTAATTCAGAGAATTGAGCAAATTTGTTTCACTAGTCCTAAGCCTAGGAAACTTGGTAAGTCTGTTTCTGTTCATTGCAATATTTCTAATATTGCTTTGTGTGACAATGTAGATTCGAGGATGAATCATTTCTGGCAAGGAGGGGATGATGTGAACATTAAGAGCTCTTCCTCCACTCCCATCAAATCTGCGCACCATCTCCCTAAACTGACAAGGAATTTTCGCAGCTTTGGTTTAGAGAGCCCCAAAGAGACCCTGGATGAGCCCAAATTGAAGATTTTATCATGTTAAAAGACACCTAGGTTAATACATGGGTCAAGCTCTTCAAACGGGCCTCAACAGATGTCACATGACATCAATATGCATGTTCAAAATTCAGGATATGCTAAGTTACAAAATTCCTCAGGGAGAGCTGATTTGCGGAGAAAATAGCCCAGGAAGCTCTCTAGTGGATCCAAATCTCGTCATGCCAGAGCCACTAATTCATATTGTTAGACCTATGATGATTAGCATATGAAAGCATAGAAGAATTCTTGAAGTTGCTGATTGAAGAAGCCCAACAACATGCCCAAGCCCATCTAGAGATTTGGAAGCCCAAACCCATTAACGTTTCGAAATTATTTGATAATGGACTTGAAGATACAACGTTGATGAGGAATGAAGCCCAAGAATAAAGGATAAAGTTTGGATTAAAGAAGCTAGAAGCCCAATTCGAAAATCCAAGCTCCCCGTAATCCAACTAAAGCTGGGAACCTCATGTCTCTTCCTAATAGGATTGTCTTTTTACTTTCATAGTGTGAAAAGGTTTTAGAAGTGTATCTTATTTATAATAGGATATGCTGAGTTTTCCCTTCTTGATTAGGATTTTAATTTTGTCTTGTAGTACAACTCCAAGTGGCTGAAATTTCCATAAGCCAACTAGAGTTTGTTTAGGAATTATTTTTGTTTCCTAATCTCTAAATCACTAGGATTTGAGATTACCTTTTTAGAATAGGAAGAGAAGACTTGTAATTTCCTATAAATAGGCCTCCATATTCACGAATTTGGTAGACATTGTTGATTGAAAATTTCAAAATCCCTTGTTGAGTTGTTAACTCATTAAAATCTCTTTGAGTGATTTTGCGAGATCGTGAGTTGCCCTTGCGAGGAAACTTACAAACCCTTGTTTTTCTGGTTATAGTCGAATGGTTGGACTATAAACCATTGTCACATGTTGACTAAAATCATCATAAACCATCACCCATCTTCTGTCTAGATTTTCTCACAAAGAGATTTAAATAACAGTGCATTTTCTTGAATTGGGCGATTCCTCCTCTTCAATTCATGTTTTTGGAGATAATATGAAGGAATAGATGAGAAAGGTCCATCAACATTAAGGGTCTTGTTCGTGTAGCAACCAGCTTGTCAGCATCCGCTTTCACATTAAATTGAATTCCGACCAAGATTACCCGTCACATCTTACCTCAAGATTATTAAAATGCACTAAAGTATATAGTAAATGGATCTAAAAACAATTAAGCTTGCCACACAAGAAAGCATAATTAGCCTAAATCAAATGCTACATAAGTTAGGGAATCAACCATTCTACAAGCAATGAGTAGATTCAACTCCATATAGCCATAGCAAAGGAAAATCAATAGAATAATTCAAGAAATAACTCATTTGCATGAAACGCATTTGTCAATATGCATGGAAAACCATTGAAGATAACAAAATAACCAAACAAATAAGTAGCTACTCATGATAGAACTAAATCAACAAGAAAATGTGCAGCTTTTATCAACCAAAAATGATAAAAACCACCTAAGACTTGGAAACTCATAAACAATATCTTCTTCATTGAATCCAAGGTTTTTGTCCAACATCTTTGGAAATCCACTACCCCCTATCACTTAGAGGGGTAGAATTCTCTAGAATCTACTTAGAACATCACAATTCTAAGAGAATTCATCTAGTGTGTGTGTGTCTTCTCCACTAAACTAATATGTACAAGAAAACCTACTAAAGTGTGAAAGTATGTGTTTTACAAAGGGCATTGGCCATTAAGAAAGAGGTCTGATGGCTAAAAATGACAAAATACATTTTTAAACAAGCTAAGGGTAATTTGGAACATTCAGCAACGGTTTCCGGGCGACAGCGATGTACGGCGTCGAGGTCGGCGGCATATAGGTGCCAGCTCCTGTAGGTCGACGGTCTTGGTCTCTTCAGCTCAATTTTGCTCTTTTCCAAATTCTTCTATTTTGGCTCCATTTTTTCGTGTTTTCTTCCCTTTTTCAGCAAAAGTCTTTAAGTTTCTTCCATAATCTCCAATATAGATTTTTACTCCAAGATCATGCAAATCCAACTATAAGTGTATTGAAAGCTCATAAAAGATATCATAATCATTGAAAACCAACTAAAAAGTAAGCTAAATATGCATGATTTTGGGTCATGAAAAGTTATATTTTGGAGTCACGTCAATTGTCCATATTTTAATCAAGAGGGATTGTGTGAGTTCCGAACTCACCAAACAATTATTAAATAACCTCAAACTCCACTCTTTAGGAATTAAAACATTCCAAATCTCTAGTATTTAAGGGTCGAACCCACAGGGAACGATGGTTTTTATTGTAATTTTTCTTTTGTTTTCTTTAGTGAAAGCAAGTAAAGTGTAATTTGTGTTTTGTGTGTGAGTGTGAATGATATGAATCATTTTCTCATATTTTATAATGGAAAAATTATGCAATTTTAGCTTGTTTTTAATAGATTTTTCAATCTAAGTGTGCTTTAAAGTGTAATTTATGGTTGATTTTGTGTGATTTGTAGTGAAATGACAATATATGGAGTTAATGGAGACATCTGAAGACTTTGGAGCTAAAAGGTGTATAAATCTTGAAGAAATGAAGGAAACTCAGAGAACAAGTTAGTAAAAAGAGCAAAATTCAGAAGTGTGAGGAGGCAACTAGGAGGTCACAGCACGATGGTCACCAGCATAGGTGGCAACCATTAGGCGACAATGCTTGATGAACATCTATGCCGGAAGGAACACCAGATGACCACCAGGCGCCAGCGCCACCTCACCGCTAGTTGCAATTTTCCTAAATTGACCATCTAAAATTTTAAGTGTCAAATGTCCATTTTAGGCTTGTAATAAACTTTATTAATTTATTCTTTATTTGTAAATGACAATAGGCATATAAAACACATACTAGACAATACACATAGTTACACTTTTAACACATAGTTAAGTTTTCTTAGTAACTAAGTTGGAGAAAAAAAGATGAGTTCTTATCTTAGAACAATAATGTTCTAAGATTAAGATAGGAATTTTCACTCCTCTAAGTGATAGAAGAAGTGGAAATCTATGTAAATAGGATGGAGTTGTTTAATTTTCTATGAGAATAAACACATTAGCTCAAGTTGGGACTATGGGTTACTTTGTATCATGATTTTGCTAAAAGAATCTAACTCTTTTCTTTATAAATTTGAATTTACATTTTGTTATTTCTCATGGGCAGATGTAACCTAAATTTACCTAGTTTTAGAGAGCTAAACGCATGGATTTGTACCTCGCTTATGCTACGAGTTGATTTCAGGTTTCTTATTGGTATTTTTATGCATTTTGCAGGTTGAATTCAGGGAATGGTAGATTTGGAAGTTGAGATTAAGATTTTGAAGATTCGGGAAGAAAAAGCGAAGAAAAGTGCAGAAAAAAGCTGAAAGGAGAAGAAAATGACAACAAAGGCCCATGAGCAGAATGCGACAACAAAATTACCACAATGCCCTTACTAACCTACACAGACAACCATGGTGTGATCACAATTTTTTAGTTATCAAACTGGAGTTCTCACGCGTTGTGATCACTGTTAGATCATAAGCTGGTTCAGATGCTTTCCAGTGGCAACGTTCGAGCAACACTGTACTGGATCAGCTGGAATTCCTGATCATGTCTCTGACCTACCAACTACTATTCATTTGTCTATTTAATTATTTGTCAATCAATATCCTAACATGTCCTACAGGCAACAAGCTTTTATTCCTTAGTTTAGTTTAGTTTTGTTTAGTTTTTTACTTAGTTTTGTCTCTTATTCTTCCTTAGTTAGTTTTTTATCTTTCTTAGCCAAAAGAACATGATGTTCTAATCCCGTACTAAGGATTCTCACCTCCCGATGGTATAAAGGAGGTGGGGATCTCATGTAAATATTATTCAAAAACACCATTTGGTATGTTTTATTTTATTACAAGTTCAAGACTCCAAGGTTGTAGCTTATTATGACTGCATATCTATTGTTATGCTATCGTTGATTATGTTTATACTTGGTTTCCGTGGTATAAAAGTATAACTTTGAAGGGGTTTATGATATTTTTAATGTAATGTGTTAGATCTACTTGGTATGTCTTCATTGTGCTGAAGCTAGTGATCAAACCTGTAGTCACGGTAGTATCTCATGGTAACTAGGTCTCCTGAACAATGCCTTAAAGGTTTGATTGAGATCTAGTTTATTATGGGTGCTATTGTGTTTATAAGTAAGAAAACCAGTTGAAGGGTAGATAGGATATCTGTTTATCAGTTTGATGATCTATTAGTTCATTGCTCCATGTGTGTCGAACTTATACACATAGGCAGCAGGGAAAAAAAACCACCTAAGTACATCCTCTAGAGCTGTGACAGGGTTCTGGAGCTGAATGAAGTGAACTCATGATGATTGCATATTGACGATTTTTTTTTATAAATATAGAAGATAGCTCTTGTTTGCCCGATCTAGTGCTTTAGTACCTCAAGAAACCTTCTCTCTTGGATAGAATTATGGTTATATGATTTGGAATTCAAAAGGAAGCTCCGGGTAGAGTGACACCTTAATAGTAATAACCAAATACTATTGATAAAGTCTTAGGGGATGCAAAGAGAACAAATTCTCGATTTTTGGTAGCTCACAATTATAATAGGGGTAGTATCGCTTTTGGTCCCATTTAATTTTAGAGGGACAATTTAATGCCAATGGATTTAGTGTCATGTACCACTCAGAATTATTAATTTATAACTTAATACAACAAATAAACGTAGTATACGGGTCGATCCACAAGGAACAGAGGGTAGAATTATGTTGTCAAGCTAGAAATATGAGCAATACAGAATAAGTATAAAAACAACAAATAAACAGAATGGTAAGGTATGCAAAATAAGGATGAAAAGAGAAAGTAAAATGAACAGAGAAATAGAGGATGAGAGTTGTGATTTTTACTCCCCTATGATGTAGAGGCTTTTGTTATGGCTTGCGTTTGACAAGATAGACTTTAGCTTCCAACAACTAGGATCAAGAATGTGATGAAGAGCACCCAATTTTGGCTCCACTTGAACAGTACCCGTGTCACTTTACTCTGTAGCCACTCTACCTTATCGACCATTAGAGTCCCCGATTGTTCTTGTATACGGCCTAGCACCAATCCAACCATTCATATTGACAAGGGAACTGGACCCCCTCACACACATATATTACACCAGGGCTTGAATAAATTGAGTATATAAGTGCTAAGGTACCATCAATAAAGATCTCCCTTTAAGCACTTTAACTCTAGTTTACTCATAGCTTCACAAAACAAGAAGTTATTGAGGTATTGTTACTGAAGACTTACCTAAAGTAATTCCCATTCTGTTACACTAATAAGTTTCATGAAATAAATGTTTCTAAGGTACTGTCAGCTAAGACTTCCCTGAGAATGTACCTATTTTGCTAGTCTCTTGAACTTAACAAAGTACGCAATTGCCGAGGTATTGTCAAGCAAGACTCCCTATAAGAAATTTGACTTATGTTAAGCTTTGGAGTTGCAGAGTAGATATTTTCCAAGGTATTATCAATTAAGATTTCCCTACAAGCATGTCTACTCTTATTGATCTCCGGACAACACAATATCAGTGGCTACCACAGTATTATCAGTGAAGAGTTCCTGATAAGTATTCCAATATTGTGCTATCGCAGCCCTTTAAATTGTATAATACTGTCATAGCTTGGATTTCTGTGACATCCTCACATCACTCTTTACTCACGATGTGTTTAAACTATTGAACCTATACTACAACACTCATCATAAATAAAATAAGTGAAAACTCAAATATAATTAATGCTCAGTAAGTTTAAATAGTGACCCAATCCACACATCAGCTGGCAGAGAGGCTTATGCGTGTGGTTTGATACTATCATACCCATTTTAATACTTTCTTGTAAATGAGGCTTTCACATCGACTCTACCTCATTAGAGGAAGAAAAGTCCCAGCCAAGGTTCAGTACCTCATCGGTTCCAAACCACTCTCAAATGCTCAAGAACATGAATAAAGAGAAAATAAGTTTCAGATTAAAAACCCAAGTAAAGAATTACAAGGGATAAATAACTCTGAACTCCTACTTTACTTTTCCTTTCTCCCTAATGTCTCTGTTAATGAGTATGGAGTTAACTACTACTATTTATACAAGGAAATCTAGTGAAGGAAATGCTGGATGGCTATAATGGAAATTTCCGGATTTCTTGGAGGCTAAGGACTTGCAAGATGGCTTCTTTGACATCTTCTAGGGGCAAACACTGATAACCAGCCGCAAAAGCATTCTTATGCGGTTCAAAAATGGTTAAAGTAGCTTGCAACACTGTTTTGGGCGTACTTCAACTGCGGGATTCTTATGCCGGTGTACTTTTTGTCTCTTTGGGTAGGAACCATTAGTTGTAACATTGTCCTTCTTGTCTCATGTGGTCCGGCCCTTAGCTGTCGCCGGCGTACTAACTGCCCTTCTGGAATCTTCCCACTACCTGTGCTCGTGATAATGGTCGGACGCTCAGTTGACGGTGCCTTCAATTGAGTGTCACTTGGAAGTGTTCTTTCTTAGTCACCCGGCAATGAAAGGTTGGACTTGTCTTCACTAGACGCTGTAATTTTCGATCATCATCTTCTCACGTTCCTTCAACACTGGTATTTGGTGGTTGTCACATCGGGACTTTTATGGGATGCTGCCGTCTGAGGATCGTGATCGTCTCTATAAGCTTCTACTGCTTCACTTCAGTACTTCATCCATTTTTTCGGGGTCACGTCCAGTGAACGATGTCATGAACTAGACGTCTTTAGCTCACTGTTGCCAAATGATGAATTTCACTTCACTTGGTGAATTCATGCTCAAGTAAAGTTGTTGTTTGCTGGCCATGTCATTTCTTCTAGCTTGAGAATCCTTGGTTCTGCTCCAAATGCTAAGTCCGAAGTGTGGTTTTCTGCAATCTCATTCCATGCACATTTTTCCTGCAATTAACACAAGTAGAGTTGTAACTAGTATTTTATTGTACAAACAGGTTAAGATTCTGCCTGTAGGTAGCTCAAAACTAGGCCAAGAACAAGTAAAAATATGTATAAAATGAATCGCATCACAGTTTTAGTCCCCTATCTTTTTTTTTTTTTTATTAGGAGTTTGTATCCCATTTAACGGGAAAGTTGGTCAACTATTGAGTTGACTATGTTTGACCGTTAATTAGGGACCCTTTTGTGTAAATTTTTTTAAAGGGCTTTTGTATAAAAAAAAAAATTAGGGGCCCTAACACCTCCACCCGGAAACCACCTCAGCCGCCGGGAACCACCGTCGTAGCCGAAAACCACTGGAAAAGCCACCACCGTCTTCTTTTTCTTCCCGTCGCCGCCTCCTCTCCATCTTCTCCTTATCTTCATCCTCTTCTTCTTCTTTATCTTCTTCTCTCCCTCGTAAATCTGTATTGTTTGGTGTATTATTCATAAAGGGCCTTCCTCGTTTTTCTTGGAGAGATGGTTCAGTGTAATCATGGAGGAAATTTACTGTTCTTACAATTTTTGTTTACCTATCCATAATTCTTTGTTTTCCTTAGATTATTTTGGTGACTGTGATTTATACTATTTTTTGTCAAATGGGAGAAATGAGAGAGGAAAACCCGAGCAAGTAGGGGAGAAGAGAAATTGAGAGGGAGGGGAGCCTACTGATGGCAGCATATTCGCCAGAGGGAGTTTTTAACAGGTGAGAGAGGAATGTTTATGGCATAAAGGGAGGGAGATGGTGTCGATAATGGCATAAATAGAGGGTGAATAAGAAGAAGAAGAGGGAGAGAGGCACGGTGGGAAGAAGAAGATGAGAAGTTGGATAAGAGGCTGCAGCGGGAAAGGGAGAATGGGTGGTTGTGTTAGGGCAGTGGCGGCGGTGGTTGGGAAGGCAAGGGTTTTATGGTTTGGATAAGGAGGGAGATTAAATATAAATATATATATATTTTTACATAAGTGGCATTTAAAAAATTTTACACAAAAACCCATTGACTAGCAGCTAATTTGGTCAACCCGTTAGTTGATCAACTTTCCCATAAAAAATGACACAAACTTCTAATAAAAAAAAAAATAGGGGACTAAACGTGTTTCCGTAAAATTTAAAGGGACTAAAAGTGGTACTACCCCTATTATAAGGGCCCAAAATTGCCTTTTGTCCTAAAATTTTAAATAATTATGCCACGTAGCAGCCACATGGATGATACATGAAATAAAGTTAGCGGATGCTTAGTCGGCTATTTTTAACTAATTTTGATAGAATGTCATTTTGGTTCCTTATAATAGGGTAGTACCACTTTTGGTCCCTTATAATTTTACTGGGACGCTTTTAGTCCCCTATCTTTTTTTTTTTTTTTTTTTTGGTTATGAGTTTGGATCCTTTTTAACGGGAAAGTTGATCAACTAATGGGTTGACCATGTTTGACCATTAATTAGGGACCCTTTTGTGTAAAATTTTATTTTAAGGGCTTTTGTATTAATTTTTTTGCTTCTTCTTCCTCCGCCGTCATTGCCCTAACACCACCACCCATTCTCCCTTTCTACTTGGAAAGCATCGCCGACGCCGTCAAAAGTCACCGGAAAATCCACCGCCATCTTCTTCTTCTTCTTTTTACTATTTCCCACCTCCGTCGTTCGTTTGCAGTCGTGTCCTGATCAAAGCTGATCCATCTTGATTGTCCCTTCCAGATATTATCTTCCAAAGGGGAGGCCAATCCGACTAAGTGTGGGAAGAATAAGAAGAAGAAGAAGAAGAAGAAGAGGGAGAGGAGGCGGCGGCAGTTGGAAAAACTCCAAATAAGAAAAAGATAGGGACTAAAAATGTCCCTGTAAAATTAAAAGTGACCAAAAGTGATACTACCCCTATTATAAGAGACCAAAATTGCATTTTGGCCTTCTTTTTTTAAAGGCTTAAATGTATTTTTGATCCCCCATAATATGAGTAATTTCATTTTTTGTCCCTCTTATATTTTGAGTGACAATATTAGTCTCCATCTTTTTTTTTATAGCAGATTTAGTCCATTTTTACGAAACAATTTAGAAGATAACGAATTAACTCATTTGATCGCTAGCCAAACCTCATTTTTCTCTTCAAAATAATTTGTACCATGATGTTTTTAACCAATTTTATGATTCGAATCCTCATGAATGTTCTACCCAACCGTCAATTTGGATTGTGAGTCAATCTAAATGGGTTGAACTTTCATGAGGAATCGAGTCATAAAATGGATTGAAAACATCTTGGTACAAATCATTTTGATGAAAAAATTAGGTTTAACTAGCGATTAAATGAATTAATCCGTTATCTTCTAAACTGTTTCGTAAAAAGGGACTAAATCTGCTTTAAAAAAAAAGGATAGGGAATAATATTGAAACATAAGAGGGACCAAAAGTGGAATTATTCCTATTATAGGGGACCAAAACTGTATTTAAGCCTTTTTTAAAATTTTTTCCTTTTTTATTTTTTAGAACACATTAAAAATATATTTTTATACCTATCAGGGGTTTATATCAATTCAACATTTGATTATATCAAGTAAGGCATGAAACTCTACCAAGAAAAAATGTATTTATACAAGAACAACCTTTTTTATATTAAGTTAAGGCCAAAATGTTTTTTTGTTCTCTTATAATAGTCCTTGTCTCACTTTTGGTCCCTTATAATTTTACGGGTGCTTTTTTAGTCCCAAAACATTAATTTATTCTTAACAAAAATTTTGGTTAACTAGTAGTTTGACTATGTTTGACAATTGATTGGGGACCTATTTGTGTAAAGAAAAATGCAAAAGTCTTTGTATACTTTTTTTCCCTAAACCCTAGCAGCTCTCCCCTTTCTCCTCCCCTACCCAGTCACCACCCCACCTACCCTAAACCCTAGCGCCGCCCGCCGGCCCGCCACCCCGCCACCAGCCTTCCCTGTTTCTTCTCCTTTTGCTCCTTCTTCTTCTTCTCACATCGCCATCTCTCTCCCCGATTTTCCAGCCTTGAACCTCGAAACCTCCCATCTCGCTCTTCTTTTCTTCTTATTTTTCTTCTGATTCTTGCCGGGGCACAAATCTGGCAAGGGTGGCGACGTAGGCAATTCCTAGGGTTTATAGTATCACCAATCGGACATCAAACTACAAGATTAAGTGAGGGGTTTTCTTCTAGGGATGATTGCGATTCATTTGGTGGTGCGAGTCGACCCAAAACGTTGCCAAACAGGGGGGAATCGGCTGCGAAACTCGGCGGAGAAAACTTGGTCGGGGAGAGAGAAGGTTTTGAGTTATGGGTTTTGTAGCTTGAGAGGTGAAGAATATTTCTGGGTGAATGCAAGACCGAATCAGCATCAAAAAAAGTTGGAAACATGCGGCGGTCGGTGGCGGGGAAGGAGAGGTCCAACGGGCAGGGGAAACCAAACATGTGACCAAAATAGTCATGCAAATCTCTCTAGAAAAACTCTCCAAAATTGCACCACAAACTTTGTCCTACGCTATATCGCGCAAATCGATGAAATTATTTTTCTTCACATGCAAATTGAATAAATTGTCTCAAAATGGAAAATTTTCGCCTACTTCCAAAAAAGAGCCTATTCGTTCTAACAAAGAAAAAGATCGTCGTGCTTATGCATTTTCCTATTTCCCCAAGTACCAAAACTTCTTATTTTGCATCGACCCCAATGCACTAGATCAACCAAGGGCTTAACTTCTGAGACTTGGCTAAGGCATTCCTCCCGGATAAGGGCAAGTTTAAAGAACAATTTTACTCAAAAGCTGATACGTCAGGTCTGATCCCTTTTCTTACGCAAAATGTTTATTTAGAATTTAGAACAAATACAGGATTTCTTATCTCATTTTTTCTTTTTTGAAAAGTAAGCAATAAAGCGCGATTGTTTTAAAAATAGTGAATTACATCAAGTAAAAAAATAAAAAAAAAAAGAAAAAAGGTGTTGCAGATGGAAGGAAATTGGGTGAATAGTCGTGGAAGGAATTTGGGTGGTGCTATGGACTTCCGCGCATGTAAATATCCGCGCGCAGATGAGAGTTATGGTTAATAGTTTGTCGTGTATTAATTGGGATATATTCCAGCCGCTTCACAACGAATTAGTAAATAGTAGTGCTAGGACTACTATGCTACATAGTTCAAAACATTATTAACAATATTAGGAAAACAATAAATAAATTAACCAAAGGCGCGCGCATAAACAATTATCTAAAAACTTCATATTTTGTCATGCGAAATTTTAGCAAAACATCTAGGTCATTATATATATATATATCTGTGGATTCTACCCAAAGCTTTATTCCAAAACAAACTAAAATCTCACCGCCGTCATAACTCCGGGCATGTGTTAAAAACCATCGCGCACCACCGAAAAAACCCTACATTACGTTTCTACAAAAGCCCCCGTCGAAGAAGCACAAGAGAATCCCCACAATGGATTTCTAAAAATCCCTCGTCAAAGAAGACGAAATCCCACCGCGATTGCCAACTGAAGACCAACGTTGAAATCCTCTAAAGTCTGTCTAAATTCTACCACACAACACCACCAAAAAGGTAACGACTTTAAATTGTATTGACGAATGTTTTTTGTTTTAATTGAATTGAATTTGTTGCAGAAAAAGTGTGTTTTGATGAAGTAATGTTGTGGGACTTTGAAAATTCCCACATATTAATAAACAAAACTCCACCAACAAAACCAAATATCCCACCATGGTTTAAAAATTCCTATTATATGTACAAGACAAATAAAAAATCCCCAAGAATTAAGATGACGGAGAGGAGGCAGCGGCGGGGCGACTGAGAGGAGAGGAGAGAGGGGGAAAGGGAAAGGAGGATTTAGGAATTTAACTAAAAGGTATGGGCATTTATGTCCAAAAGGGGCGGAGAAAAATAGGAAGAGAAGCAAATTAGATAGTACTCTTAGGTGTACTTTAGCATTGTACACTTAGGAAAATTTTGTATAGGAATGGCTTGAAAATGAGCATTAATTGCAGTGGTCCCTACTTTTGAAAAAAATTTCATCTCACGCGCCAATTTTCTTGCAAAATCTCACGTTTCTTCCTCGTTTTCATCTCTCTCTATAAAATCCCTTATTATTCTCACCCATTTCCTTCTTTCTTATTTTCTCTCTTCATCTCTCCTTACTTCCTCTCTCACTAAACCCCCTTGCCGATTCAGTCCATTCTGTGTGGAGTTTTGAAGATCTCTCACTGCTAAAATACTTCCCACCTCTCAAACTTCAAAATCCATACCTTGTTCCACCATTTTTGTTGTTTCTAGGGTTTGGGAAAATCACAAATCAGCCATCAAAATGAGAGATTAAGTAAAAGGTTTTATAGATCTAAGGTAGGGGATTCGTTTGGTTGTGTTTTCAGCCCACGAAGACATCAGTTTCTACTTTTGTGTAAGTAAATCGTTTTAAGAAAACTGATGTTAATTCATTTTTTGACTTTGGTTGATATTGATGTTAAATAGGTTTTTGACTTTGGATTATTTTGATGTTAAATCATATGTTTTGGTTGAAGGAAAAATGATATTAAATCAGTTGGTATTGATGTATAATAAGTTACTAATGTATAATAACTTAGCTATGATGCTTAGTCGTTTGATCTTTAGGTAATATTAAATGTTGTTGTTCATCTGAAATTATGTAAAATACGTTGAAATTTGATGTAAAATGCTGTAAACTGAAGGAAATTAATGTATTATATGTTTTGGTTGATATTGATGTTAAATATGTGTTTTGATGTATATTCGTGATACTGATAAGAGTCTTGAAAGTGTTTATGATATTGATGTTAAATATATATTTGAAATGTTGTCTTAAAAATTGTTGTGTTTGAAAAAGGGTTGGAAGAAGAGTGATTACACGGTCACAAATTTAAATTATTTCTAATTTTTTTTACTAGGTGTACTAGTAGTATATAAGAACCGAGGAAGAGGGGGGTAAATATTAGTGTCATATTAAAATTCTATTTCCGTGTTTAATTCCAATTTCCATAGATTTCATGTCATTAATCTCTTTCAGGAATAGAATTTGTATTCGCGCCTCCTTTTTCAACTTCAACTGTCTCTACCCCTCTCTTGCTCGAAAGTTTTTTGCTAATTCCAACGAAGAATGGAAGATCAACTCCAACTGTCTCCGTGGAAGGTTTTGTTGGAGAAAGAATGGGAGAAGATGGAGACGGGGATTACCAAATTGAAGAAAATCTTTGAAAGTAAGGGAACGACGACCGAATCCTTCCGAGCAGAAGAATATATAGAACTCTATACTACAGTCTTCAACATGTGCACGAATGTAAAGTGGTCTACCAAAATTTCTGGAGAGCTTTATCGAAGGTACAAGGAAGTGTTCGATGAATACCTTGTCTCGACCGTCCTGGTAATTTTGAGGAAAACCCATCATGAATTTTTGCTAAAAGAATTACTTCAGAGGTGGGATAATCATAAGGTTATGGTTAGGTGGTTATGCAGGTTTTTCCAGTACCTTGATCGATACTATGTACCCGGGCACCGTTTGACTAATTTGAACAGTGTTGGGGTGAGTAGTTTCCAGACTATAATCCTCCTCGAGGATATGAAAGGAGCGATCAAAGGCGTTATTTTGGATCAAATCGAACGGGAGCGGAATGGGGAACGGATTGATAGGCTTTTGTTGAAGAATGTGTTGCATATGTTTGTTGAAATTGGAAGTGGAGAGATGTCCAAGTACGAGGCTGATTTGGAAAGTTGCATGCTTGAGGATTCATCCTCTTACTACTCGAGAAAAGCCTCATTGTGGATTGTACAGGATTCATGCCCTGATTACATGGTGAAGGTGGAAGATTGTCTCAAGAGGGAGAAAGAAAGAGTGGCTTATTATTTCCATTCATCCATGGAGACGAAGCTCCTTGAGAGAGTCAAAGATGAATTGCTGGCTCGGTATGCCAAACATCTGCTGGGGAAGGAGGATTCTGGATGCAGTGTATTGCTTCGGGATAACAAGTTTGATGATCTTTCTAGGATGTTTAGGCTGTTCGATAAAATCCCAACTGGCTTGGCATCAGTTTGTGATTGGTTTAAGCAACATGTAACGAAAGAAGGCATGGATTTAGTGCAAAAAGCTGAAGATGCAGCTCTAAACAAGGCAGAACCAGTGTCAGGAGGGCATGGTTTTGTGAGGGGAGTTCTTGATTTACATGACAAGAGCATGGATTATGTGACTCGGTGCTTCGCAAACCATAGTCTATTTCACAAGGGGTTGAGAGAGGCTTTTGGAGCCTTGTGCAATAAGATGGTTGCTGGAAATCCAAGTGGAGAGCTTTTTGCTTTATACTGTGACAATTTCATGAAGAAGGGCAGCAATAGCAGAATGACTGAGGAGAAGATGGAAGAAACGTTGGATAAGGTTGTGATTTTACTTACCTACATTAATGACAAGGATGTTTTTGCTGAATTCCAGAGAAAGAAGCTGGCTCGTCGCCTGCTGTTTGATTATAAAAGTGTGAATGATGATCATGAGAGGCTGCTTTTGACCAAGCTGAAGCTTCAATTTGGCGCACACTTCACTTTGAAGATGGAGGGAATGGTTAATGACTTGATAATTGGGAAGGAATTTCAGAAGGAATACGAAAGCCACATAAGGGGGACTAGTGGGAGTGGGATTGATTTTTGTGTGACGGTTTTAACCACCGGATGCTGGCCAAATTACAAATCCTCCAACCTTACACTCCCTGAAGAAATGGCGAGGTGTGTTGAGAGCTTCAAGGAATTCTATGCCACAAAAGAAGGAAAACGTAAACTCTCATGGAAATATTCGTTGGGAAGTTGCAACATAAAGGCCAACTTCAAGTCACAAACTGTTGAGCTGGTCGTGGGAACATATCAGGCTGCTGTACTGATGCTTTTCAACAATGCAGAAAGATTGAGCGTCTCTGAGATCAAGGGGCATTTGACCATGGAAGAGGAGGATGTTGGGAGGGTGCTTCATTCCCTCTCATTCTCCAAGCACAAGATCCTGAAAAAACAGGATGATCTCTTCCAATTCAACAGCGAATTTAGGGACAAAATGAGGCGGATTAGGATCCCGTTACCTCAAGCTGAAGACAAGAAGAAGATAATACAAGATGTGGACAAGGACAGGCGATATACCATTGATGCATCACTGGTTCGGATCATGAAGAGCAGGAAAGTATTGAGTCATCAGCTCCTGGTGCAAGAGTGTGTTGAGCAGATGAGCAGTATGTTTAAGCCTGACATCAAATTAATCAAGAAGAGGATTGAAGATCTCATTGCTAGAGATTACTTGGAAAGGGACAAGGACAAATCTAACATGTACAAGTACTTGGCTTAATCATCATATTCACCTCTTTCTATCATAAAAAATACATCTCTTTTTGTATGCTGCTATTTTTGGCTCTTACAATTCTTTTTGCCCTATTATTTCCGAAAATATTACTAAAAAATATGAAATCTCGAATATTTCATTTAATTAAATATTTTTTTTATTAATTTTCTAAATTTATTTTTAGTTTTTTATTAATATTTTGGCTTAAATTCATTTTTTGTTCTCATAATAGAGATAATTTCACTTTTGATCTTCTTATATTTCGAGGGACAATCCATCCGTTTTTCTAAAATCATTTTTAGTCCTTTTAGATAAAACAATTGGTCAATTGTACTTTTTTTTTTTTCTTTTCAAAAATTTTTCTCCAAAACCCTAATTTTTTTCCCCCTCCTTCACTTCTTCTTCCTCCCATTTGTTCAGCCAATTGCAGGCGAATTCTTTTAGCTAAGCTTTTGGGGTGGCGCCTAATATTCTTCATGAATTTAGCCATCTACTTAGACGTTGAGTCATGGTCCTACTGACAAGTTTAGATATCAGCACGTTAATGTAAAAACACAAGTTCAACTTACAGTGACACGTATATTTAATAGAGCATGTAAAACACATAAACTCATAAATATGTCTAGAGCCCCCAATTATTCTTTTAAGAGGTTATTCTAACCACTCTTTATCCCTCTTAATCGTTTCATCAATGATCTGGATAAATAGCTATGATTCTTGATTACCCATGTTTTCTTAAATTATGTATAGTTACATTAATCATCAAGACATATTCCCTAATCTTCCTTTAAATTTTCTCGAACCCTCAGTCAAATTAAATAATTGAACACCCTCTCTATAAAAAAAATTCATCGCTCGTATAGAAGATAGTAGTAAATTTAACTGATTTTTTTATTTATTTATTTACATGCTTCTCTGTTTCGAGCTAACTTTTTCTCACTCTATGAAATCACCTAAATAAGTTATATCTACATTTAATCGAACTATAATTTCATTGAGTCCACTCAAGAGCGGAACTACAGCAGAGCAAGGGAGGGCGCCTCCCCACCGAAACGGCCAGAATTTTCCCTAGTAGGGATATTCTGGCCGATTTTCACCCCTAGGTCCGCCCTCTGAAGTCCGACGGTGGTGGCTGCTCTGTGCTGCTGCCCGTGCTTGTTGTCCGCTGACGAAGAAGAAGAATAAGAGATGGTTTTGGGCCTGTTTCATCAAGATTTTTAACCCTCTTGGGTTTTTAAAAAGGGTAGTACTATTTGTAGCTCATTTTTTACTATTTGTAACCCTATTTTCGAAACAATCTTCACAAATTGTCCTTTTACTAATTTTTAAATAATTTATCAAAATTCAACAAAATGAATATATATTTTTTTATCCCAACAAAATGAATACTATCTTAATTATTGTAAACATATTTAATCCTATAATAACTAATTATAAGAACAATTCTCACACATACAGTATTTTTTAAAAAAAATAAAAAGTTTAAAAAAAAAAGAGGAAATGAGGGAGGAAAATAATCAAAAAAAAATTTAGTAAAAAATTCCTGAACAACTACTTGTGTTAATCAAATGAAACCCGAATCAATTACTAGAACCAGTACCATCACCATCACAGCCGTCTCCATGGACATGATCACAACAATGATTTTGATTTTCATCCTCGTGATCATCGTAGTCATCTTTATCAAAGAGTTTATTTTTGTGAAAAATGCAGCATTTCTTGGAGCGATTCTTCCTGCTACTATTGTTGCAGAGAAGACAAGGAAGATGACGAGGACATGGTTAGGATTTCAGTAAGGCTGGAAGAAGAAGATGACGGCGTCAATTGCCTCATGGTGGCTCTGGTTATCGTTAAGTGGTATCCACGGGAAGAAAAATAATTCTAAAAAATGAGCAAAATAAATAAATATATATGTGTAAATATGAACAAATTCTATTATATTATTATCTTATTATGAGAATATGTTATGCACTAAGTAAAAATAATTGTTTCAGAATTCAAATGTTCTTTAATTAAACTTTTTGTGCAAAAATTTTTCCCAGGGTAATGTGTTTGTGATGGAGTTTGAAAAAGGAGAAGAAAAAATAAGAAAGAATGTTGAGTTATTTTTGTTTGTTAGAGGGGCATTTTGGATAGTAAACTTTGAAAATAGAGCTACAAATAGTAAAAATTGAGCTACAAATAGTAGTCCAGTTTAAGAAAATATAAATAGATGGCTCGGGCCTGGTTAGACAGGCCCAAAACCATACGAATTTAAAAAAAAAAAATTAAACTTTCCCTCCCACCTTCCCCTTAGCTTCCCCACGCCCGACTGCAAATTATATGTTGTACCACTAGATACATGTACCTAGTAATACATCACCACTATCATTATAAGAGAGTGAGATACACGCTCTTTTCTTCTTCTTTTTTTTCAAAAACTCACTTTCTTATTCTTCTTATTCGCCGCACTCCATTCGAAACCGCATTCAATCAAATCTTTATCCAAACATAAATTTAACGGATATTGGCGATTGCATTTTACGAAGAACAACACCAATTACAACGAAAAAGTCACTCCTTCCTCTTCAAAAATCTCTTCTTTTTCTTAAAAAATAACTTATTCTTCTTAAAAAAATCACTATATCCTAAAGTATGAACTGTATTTGATGGATTTACGGAACCTTATTTTCGGGATTGGATGTTGGGTAATGTATTAATGATGTTGTATTTGTGTTTTTTTATTCAAATAATGCTCTATTACTCCGAAATATGATATATAAATGTTTTCCGTGACGTATTGACACTTTCATGTGAAATGGGTTGCTTTTGATTCCTCTCTGCTGCTGGACGTGGTAGAAGGTGTTATGGGACGTAACGGAACGTAATGGGACGTTGCTGCTTTGTATTTTGGACATAGCGGGATGTGGTTGACTGTGTTCTGTGAAAAATTAAGCTAAAATTTACATGTTTGGATGTAGACGTGGTGTGGTAGTTATTTTTGGACGTGGTAGTAGTAGTTATATTCAAATTAATTTATTCCCACATGAAGAAAAAAAAAAAAAAAAGTGGTAGACATTTTTGGATGTTGCGGTAGTTGTTTTTTGGACGTTGCGGCAATGTTAGGAGACTTGGTGGAAGGTGCTATGTGAAAAAATCAGCTTTAATTCACATGCTTGGATGTAGACGTTTTTGGACGTGTTCGACTGTCTTTATGAAGGGGAATTGCTGTCATCTATGAAGTTGTATTGCAGGGATGGTTCGAGAGGGCATAATTCGACACTCGATTGTCCGATTTGAACACGCGAGTAGTCCATTTGATATTTCTCAACTAGATCTACGCAATGGACATGACAGACGGGCTTTTGGAGATGGGTTTGATATTGGAAAACGTATGGTTTTGGACGAAAACTTTAAAAGGTCATAATTTTGCGCTCGGGGTCCATTTTAGACGAATTTTTTTGGATGTTTTGGCAGTCATTTTTTGGACGTACGAGGACGTTGCAGTAGTGTTAGGAGACATTATGGATGTGAAAAAATCAGCTTAAATTCACATGTCTGGATGTAGACGTTGCGGCAGTTGTTTTTTGGACGTATGGGGACGTTGCGGCAGTGTTAGGAGACGTGGTGGAAGGTGTTATGTGAAAAATTTCTTAAATTCACATGCCTGGATGTAGACGTTTTGGGTTATTTTTTGGATGTACGGGGACGTTGTGGCAATGTTAGGAGACGTGGTGAAAGATGTTATATGAAAAATTCAACTTAAATTCACATGTCTGGATATAGACGTTGCGGCAGTGTTAGGAGACGTGGTGAAAGGTGTTATGTGAAAAATTCAGCTTAAATTCCAAAATTCGCAAAAAAAACTTTTAGAACGACAATTAAACAACCAAATTCAACAGAAACATCAATCGCGGAAAAAAAAACCGATGATCATGATCCAAAACCAAAACAACGATTTGAATGTTTGCAGAATATATTCAGCAGCAGCATAAAGAGAATTTAACTGAGTTTCTCTCGGTCTCATTAATTTTTAGGAAAAAAAACTACAAAACCCACGTTGCGGTTGGAAAAGAAGGGAAAAAAAAAAAGAAAAAGAGGCGCGTCTGCTAATTAATACTATAAATAGAAATTTTATAGCTGTCATAAAAAAGTTACTATATATAATAGTAAGTACATGTACCACTTGTACAGGATATACCTTCTGATGCCCGACACCAAAGTCTACCGCCCACCACCTCCTCCAAGCATCCACTACCTCCAAGCATCAGCCAGCTGCGGTCAATATGTTATAATCATCTTCATTCCAATTTAATCATAATATGAGGTAAATTTTTATTTTTATTTTTATTTTTTAGAGTTTGAGTATTATAAATTTTGGGGTTTGAATATTGTAATTTTTTTAATAGTTGATTGTTTAACTAAATAATTTAATGATTAATTTAGTATTTGATTATTGTTTAGGAAAACATCTACCTTGGATAATTTTTTTTCTAAAATTGGCAAAGGTTCCTAACCAATTGTAGATACATCCTCTCAAAATAATTTGAATTCCAATGACAATGACAATGATAATGTGAGTATTAAAAAAGTTCGAGAAGATGTCGAATTGTCAGAGGAAGAGATTTTTCATGATCCCAGATTGTGGGGACAAATTGAGGATTTTTCTTTTCATCTTAGAGATCAATTAAGTTAGCATTGGTCTTAACTGTGACAACAGCTTCTGTTGAAAGGTCATTCTCTACAATGAAAATTATCAAGACTGATTTGCGTGACTCAATGGGAGATGACTTTCTCACGGATTGTTTGATGTGTTACGTTGAGAAAGAATTTTTGCAAATATTGAAACTGAATCAATTTTGCAACGGTTTCAAAATATGTCTAGATTACAACTTTCGCGTCTAGGTTAAGAACATATTTTATTACTATTTATGTAAAAATTATTATGCATTTTCAAATAATTTATATTTTAATATTAATTATTTGGTACTTAAATTTCATTTTATCAACTTAGCCCCCCGAAAATGTAAATATTGTGTCCGTCAATGAGTCCACTAGTTCCAAAAAAAATAAAACAAAATAACCATTTTGTAACGGTAATAAACAAAAAGCAACGGGTAACCAGTAATCATTGGCATATGGAAATAGACAACTGAACATTAATACATGAAGCCATGTTTTCTATTACTGAAATTGAATTGAGTTGGAAACCAATAACCGGGAGAATTCGTTAAGCTTTACCCAGTTGTACAGAAGGTATATCCTGTACCAGTGGTACATGTACCTATTACTATATATAATAATTTTTCGCATGACAGCTGTACACTTACTAAATATAGTAAGTTTCGCCAACACGCGCACCTTTTTTTTTTCCTCGCTGAGTGAACAACGCCTTCGCTGAGTCAACAACGTCTCAGAACAACTGCCACAACGTCCAAAAAAATCTGTTGCAACGTCTACATCCAGGCATGTCCACAATGTCTCCTAACATTAGCACCACATCCAGAAATGTCTACATCCATACATGTGAATTTAAACTGATTTTTTCACAAATACAACTAACACCATGTCAAAAACAACTAGCATCACGTCCAGAAATGTCTTCATCCATGCGTGTGAATTTAAACTGATTTTTTTCACAAAGACAGTCCACCACGTCTCAGAACAACTAGCACCACATCAAAAACAACTAGCACCACGTCCAGAAACATCCATGCATGTGAATTTAAGCTATTTTTTTCACAAATACAAATAGCACCTCGTCCAAAAATGTCTATATCCATGCTTGTGAATTGAAAATGATTTTTTTCACAAAGACAGTCTGCCACATCTCAGAATAACTAGCACCACGTCAAAAACAACTAGCACCACGTCCAGAAACGTCTACATCCATTCGTACCACGTCAAAAACAACTAGCACCACGTCCAAAAACGTCTACATCCATTCGTGTGAATTTAAACTGATTTTTTTCTCAAATTAGAGGTAATACTTGGAGATATTGTTGTACAAATTGCGTTGTGTAAAATTGTTATTCTAAAATTTTCTTGTCAAATTTGGCAGCCGGAATCACAACTGGCCACTAGCAAATTTGGCAGCCGGAATCAAAACTGGTCACTACCACACCATGTATACATCCAAATATGTGAATTTTAGCTGAATTTTTCACAGAACATAGTCTACCATATCTTGATACGTCTAAAAAAACTAGCACCACATCCTGCTACGTCCCGCAACGTCCATCTATGTCCCACCACAACATCTCATCCAGAAACGTCTCAGAACAACTAGAACTACGTCAAAAACAACTAGCACCACGTCCAGGAACGTCTACATCCATGCGTGTGAATTTAAACTAATTTTTTTCACAAAAACAGCCCACCACGTCTCAGAATAACTAGCACCACGTCCAGAAACGTCTACATCCACGCATGTGAATTTAAGTTATTTTTTTCACAAATACAACTAGCACCACGTCTCAGAACAACTAGCATCACGTAAAAAACAACTAGCACCAGGTCTAGAAACGTCTTCATCTATTCGTGTGAATTTAAACTGATTTTTTTCACAAAGACAGTCCACCACATCTCAGAATAACTAGAACCACGTCAAAAACAACTAGCACCACATTCAGAAATATCTACATCTATGCGTGTGAATTTAAACCGATTTTTTTCACAAAGACAGTCCGCAATGTCTCAGAACAACTAGCACAACGTCAAAAATAACTAGCACCACGTCCAGAAACGTCTACATCCATATGTGTGAATTTAAAGTTATTTTTTCACAAATTAGAGATAAAACTTAGAGATATTGTTGTACAAATTGCGTTGTGTAAAATTGTTATTCTAAAATTTTCTTGTCAAATTTGGCAGCTGAAATCACAACTGGCCACTACCACACCACGTATACATCCAAACATGTGAATTTTAGCTGAATTTTTCACAGAACATAGTCTATCACGTCTCGCTACATCCAAAAAAACTAGCACAACGTCCAGCTACTTCTCGCAATGTCCCAGAATGTCCAAAATACTAAGCAGCAACGTCCTGTTACGTCCCACTACGTCCAAAATACAAGGCAGCAACATCCCGTTATGTCCCGCAAAGTCCCGCAACGTCCCGCAACATCTATTTACGGCCCATAACACGTTCTACCAAGTTCAGCAACAGTGATGAATCAGAAGCAACCCATGTAACATGAAAGTATCAATATCTCACGAAAAATATTTATATATCATATTTCGGAGTAACAGAGCATTATTTGAATAAGAAAACACGAATATAACATCATTAATACATTACCCAAGATCAAATTGCGAAAATAAGGTTCCGTAAATCCATCAAATCCAATTCATACTTTATGATGTAGTGATTTTTTAAGAAGAATAAGTTATTTTTGAAGAAGAAAAAGAGATTTTTGAAGAAGAAGAAGAAGAGATTTTTGAACAGGAAGAAGTGATTTTTTAAGAAGAATTGATTTTTTCGTTGTATTTTGTATTGTTCGTCGTAAAATACAATCTTTGATCTCCGTTAAATCTGTATTTGGATGAAAGATTTGATTAAATGCGATTTCGAATTGAGTACGGCGAAGAAGAATAACTAATTTTTTAAGAAGAAGAAGTGATTTTTGAAAAAGAAGGAAGTGGGTTTTTGGAGAAGAAGAAGAAGAAGAAGAGAAGAGCGTGTATCTCACTCTCTTATAGTGAGAGTGGTGACGTATTACTAGGTACATGTCCATAGTGGTACAGGATATAATTTGCTCCCAGTTGTACACGCTGCTACGGTCCACTGGAGACAGTCGAGACTACCTAGAGGGGGAGGACGGAATAGGTGGCAATTCACGCCCACAATTCGTAGTTATCACCTCATTAAAGTGCCAATCAGCAAATCCCGATGACATAAATTAAATATTTAAGAGCAAATAACCACCCTCAAGTTTCACTTATTTGTACGTTATCAACACAAAAAATTTTTTTTAGTCTAGTATTAAATATCCTTCATTTTTCTTATTTATTACTTTATTTTTTACCCAAATGTCCTTATTATTTTGGTAAAAAAGAGACAAACTGATAATTCAAAAGGAGATAAATAAAAAAATGAGCGATATTTAGCCATCCACTTATTTTATAATTTTTACATAAAGATAAAGTATCTACAAGTTACAACTCCTCGACTAAATTGTAAACATAGTTCCTAATAGTTAGATAATTTTTTTTTCTCCCTCTTAATAGGTAGTGTCATTTTTGGTACCTCTTAAACTTTAGTCGAGAATATGTCACTTTTGGTACCTCTTAAATTTTGGCAACCAAAATAGTCCGTCTTAATATTTTTATTGTCACTTCTTGTCCCTTTTAACGGAAAAATTAAGCAACTAATGGATTTATTCATATTGTACGTTAGTCAAATCTAAACTAAAAAATTAGGGGTTTTGATGCCAAAAAAAAAAAAGAAAACTTTTTTCTTTCTTCTTCCATTCTCTCGATCAGCCGTCGCCACCCACAACTTTTTTCTTTTCCTTTTCAAACTGCTATTGTCGCTGCCTACTACCGCCGCCTACTCTAAGATCTTGTCATCAGTGATTATTGATAGGTTGTGCAATCCCTAGTCAAAGGTGTCACACCCCACACAACCAGCTCGATCAATTCATCAATGGGTTTGTTTTTTTGGTTCTCAAGGTTTAGGATTCCAGATATTCGAGCATGAAATCCAACCCAAAAAAAAAGATTAATTGCAACAGCAAACGTTGTGGTTTTCAATCAGCAGCTTTAGTCCACGACTAGTCCGGTCATGGAAGAGCTTCCGAACAACCAAAACCTTTTGGCCAACATTGGCTAGAATAGTTCTGGCTAGATCAATGTGCTTCTAAAGTTGATGCGAAAAAACGGGAAGAAAGAGAAAACAAACGAAAAAATCAAGAAAAAAGAAAAAAGATGAAGGAAAGTAGCGGTGGGCGAAAATCATAGAAAGAAAAAAACATTTTATGCATAATAGTCTCTGGACTTTGTACCTTCTTTAACTTTTACACGAAAAGTTTTAATTAACTAATGGTCAAGTAGGTCATATCATGCATAGTCTGGTTTCATATCAATACAACATACATTTTCTTATATAAAAGTAACAAAGGGTTCATATCATACTGAACATAAGTTCATATCACACATAACATAGTTTCATATTAAATAAAATATGATTTTATCATGGGTAGCAGACTTTTATATCAATACAACGAGTCCGTTTACGGTGGTCCTATAGGAGTAGGATGAATTTTACTCCGACTAGCGCGCTACAGTTGCGCGCTACAGTTTTTTTTTTTTTTTGACTCACAGCCTTTTTAAAAAAAATACTTTTTTAAAAAAAATACTTTTTAAAAAAAATACTTAACAATGGAGATCAGATCAGGATTATATAGACATCAGATCAGCGAATAATTGACATCAGATCAACAGACTATAGATATCAGATCAAGAATATAAAAGAAATCATACACAAGAACTAAAACATACTTAACAAGGGAGATCAGATCAGGATTATATAGACATCAGATCAGAGAATACTTGACATCAGATCAACAGACTATAGATATCAGATCAAGAATAAAAAAGAAATCATACAGTAGAACTAAAACATACTTAACAAGTGAGATCAGATCAGGATTATATAGACATCAGATTAACAGACTATAAATATCAGATCAAGAATATAAAAGAAATCATACACTAAAACTAAAACATACTTAACAAGTGAGATCAGATCAGGATTATATAGACATCAGATCAGAGAATACTTGACATCAGATCAACAGACTATAGATATCAGATCAAGAATATAAAAGAAATCATACACTAGAACTAAAACATACTTAACAAGTGAGATCAGATCAGGATTATATAGAGATCAGATCAGCGAATACTTGACATCAGATCAAAAGACTATAGATATCAGATCAAGAATATAAAAGAAATCATACACTAGAACTAAAACATACTTAACAACGGAGATCAGATCAGGATTATATAGACATCAGATCAGAGAATACTAGACATCAGATCAACAGACTATAGATATCAGATCAAGAATATAAAAAAAATCATACACTAGAACTAAAACATACTTAACAAGGGAGATCACATCAGGATTATATAGACATCAGATCAGCGAATACTTGACATCAGATCAACAGATTATAGATATCAGATCAAGAATATAAAAGAAATCATACAATAGAACTAAAACATACTTAACAATGGAGATCAGATCAGGACTATATAGACATCAGATCAGCGAATACTTGACATCAGATCAAAACACTATAGATATCAGATCAAAAATATAAAAGAAATGATACAGTAGAACTAAAACATACTTAACAAGGGAGATCAGATCAGCGAATACTTGACATCAGATCAACAGACTATAGATATCAGATCAAGAATATAAAAGAAATCATACAGTAGAACTAAAATATGTTTAACAAGGTAGATTAAATCATTATTATATAGACATCAGATCACAAAATAGTAAACATCAAATCAACAGACTATAGTTATCAGATCAAGAATATAAAAAGAAATCATATCTTACAACAAAAGCGTCCATAATATGTATCATAATATCTAAAATTATTTAATTATAAAATAAATAAAATGATAATTTAAAAATATTTTTTTATAAAATTCAAAAACATTAAAAAAAATACTGTATTGTTTAGAAAAAAAATGGGCGAAAAAAAGTCTCAAAGTAGAAGGCAAAAAAAAAAAAAAAAAAGCCAAAAATAACAAAAGAAAAGAAGACTACTGTAGCGCACACTGTAGCGCGCTACTGTAACAGTATGAGTAAAATTACATGATAGTCCTATAGGACCACCATATAAATTACCCTATCCCTGTCTCAAACCCCACCTGAAACCTCCACAGAGACCGACCCTATTGTCACACCCTCAAGGTCCTCTCCGTTAGAATTTGAACGGAGGTTAGCAAATATAGAATCAATCAGACGGATTTAAAGTTAAGGAAAAACAAAGCAAGCAAGTTACAGCCAAACGGCCAACCTTTGTAATTAAACTCGGAACAAAGGAAACTCTCAATGAAGGCTCAACACAAAACTCCCCCCAGAAGTGTTCTAAGGTAGTTTGCTGGCTCATTAACGCCTAAATAGGCAAAAGGGACAAAAGGGAACGGTTACAACCGCCACAAAGGCCATCAGGCCTGAATGCCTAAAAACAAGGAAAATAACTGCCCACTAAGCCAAGGCCAAGCCAAGTGTAATAACTGCTGCCACCTGCCTTCCTTCTAGCTTTCCAGGCTTTTCCATGCAATAACCGTCCAAGGAGATTCAGCCAGCTCACGTAAATCCCCATGCAGTCCCATGAAAACCATGCAACACTCTTCATGCAAGGTTAAGGCCGAAATCCCTAGCACATAGCCCAGGACTTAGCCTTCCAACATGTAACTCACATTTCCGTCTATGTTGGCTTAACGGAAAATCACATCAAGTAAATAAGGGGCTAACAGACCACCCCCACTTGAGGTGTTGACGTCCCCGGCAACTCCAAACTCGCCCGGTAGTCAGTGATTTGCTTCTCGAACTGCCACAAATCCTTTTCAAGAAACCATTCAGCATCACACTCTTGCTCCCCCTTCCATTGTACCAAAAATCTGGTCCGCCTATTCTTCTTGCTCATGCCCAACGTTTCATGCCTCAAAATCTTTCCAAGCTCCTTCTCAAAAGATTTATGAATCACAGGTGGTGCCCTCTTGGTCTGCTGCCTCTCAGCATCACCATCCTCATGAAAAGGCTTCAAATAACTCACATGGAAGGTTGGATGTACCTTCAATCGATCAGGCAACAGCAACCTATAGGCAACATTGCCTACTTTCTCGACCACTTCAAACGGACCATCATACTTTGGCACAAGGCCTCGGTGCACGGATTTGGCACTGATTCTCTTCCAAATCTGAGGAGTTAACTTCAGCATCACTTTGTCCCCGACCTGAAACTCTAAGTCCCTCCTGTGTGCATCGGCATATTTTTTCATTCTCTTCTGAGCCACGGCCAAACTGTCCCGCGCCTCATCAATCATTTCTTGCTTGGCTCGACCAAACCGGTAAGCTGCTGGACACTTGCCTCCGGTAGTCTGAACAGCAACTTCATGTGGAGTAAGAGGCTGCTGCCCATAAGCCAACTCAAAAGGGCTCATCCCTGTAGCTGAGGATTGGTGCAGATTATAACAAAACTGCGCCACATCCAAAATCTCTAGCCAGTTCCTTTGGTTTGCAGTCACATAATGCCGCAAATAATCTTCAAGGAGGCCATTGATCCTCTCTGTTTGGCCATCAGTCTGCGGATGATTGGTTGTAGAAAACTTGAGTTGTGAACCCATAGTGTTGAACAATTGAGTCCAGAACCGCCCGGTGAATCTAGCGTCCCTGTCGCTAATGATGTCAACCGGTAAACCAAAATATTTCACAACATACTTGAAGAATAGCTCAGCTGCCTTATCAGCTGGGCACGCTGCAGGAGCTGCAACAAAGATAGCATACTTCGAAAATCTATCAACAATAACCAAGACCGAAGCCATACCATCCACCTTTGGGAACCCGCCAACGAAATCCATTGAAACTGATTGCCACGGCCTATCCGGGATGGGTAAGGGCTGCAACAATCCAGCTTCTTTCCTTCTCTCAGTTTTGTCCAGCTGACATACAAGGCATGTTTTGACATATGCCTCAATGTCATTCTCCATTTTCGGCCAAACAAACCGTCTAGCCAACAATGCCCGCATTCTCTCGACGCCTGGGTGACCAGCCCATTGAGCATCGTGTGTCTCTCGCAACAACTTCTGCCTCAGCTTCCCAGCGGCCGGAACGTAGAGCCGTTCCCCCTTTGCATAGAGCAATCCATCATCAAGCCAATACCGACGTACCAAGCCTTGCTGTACCTGTTCACACAACTTAACAAACACAGCATCATTAGCACACTCAGCACGCACTAGTGTCATAAAGTTTGACACCACCGAAGTCATCGAGCCCACATACTCAGCAACATCCTTCCTGCTCAGCGCATCAGCCACAGAATTTTCCCTGCCAGGCCGATGCTGCCACTCAAAATCAAACTCAGCCAAGAACTCTTGCCACCTCGCCTGCTTCGGGGTCAATTTCTTTTGAGTCTTAAAATAAGTATTGGCAACATTATCCGTCACAACAGTAAACTTGGTTCCCAGCAAATAATGCTTCCAGATCTCCAAGCAATGCACCACCGCCGTCATCTCTTTCTCATGTGTGGTGTACCGTTGCTCACATTCCTTCAATTTCCGGCTCTCGAATGCAATAGGGTGCTTCTGCTGGACTAGCACACCACCTAAGGCACGGTCAGAAGCATCTGTATGGACTTCAAAAGGTAAACCAAAATCCGGCAATCCCAAAACCGGTCCTGAAGTGATAGCCCCCTTCAACTCAACAAAGGCATCTTCAGTTCTTTCGTTCCACTTCCAAGCCACATTTTTCTTCAACAAATCGGTCAATGGGGCAACAATTTTCGAATACCCCAAAATGAACCTGCGATAATAATTCGCAAGCCCAAGAAACGATCTCAGCTCAGCTACTTTGGTTGGCACGGGCCAATCAACAATTGCAGCTATTTTTCTCTCGTCCATTCTGATTTTTCCCTTACTCAAGACATGGCCCAAGAATGTGATTTCCTCCCTGCAGAACTCACACTTTTCTTTCTTGACATACAACTCATTTTCCCTCAGCTTTCTAAAGACCTGTCCCAAGTGTCTCACATGATCTTCAAGGGACTCAGAATAAACAACAATATCATCCAGATAGACTACCACAAATCTATCTAAAAACTCATATAAGACATCATTCATCAAGTTGCAAAATGTAGCAGGTGCATTGGTCAGGCCAAAAGGCATAACTAAAAATTCAAAAGAGCCATACCTTGTGACCACAGTTGTTTTCTCCTCATCACCGTCCCATATCCGGACTTGCCAATAACCAGCTCTCAAGTCTATCTTGGTAAACACCCGGCCTTTCACCAATCTATCAAATAGATCATAAACATTAGGGACTGGATACTTGTTCTTCACCGTTAGCTTGTTCAGCGCCCGGTAATCAACACAGAATCGAAGGGACCCGTCTGCCTTTTTCTGGAACAAGGCTGGTGCACCATAGGGAGCTTTTGAAGGTCTCAGCAATCCACCCTCCAACAATTCGTCCAACTGCCTCCTCAACTCAAGCAACTCAGCTGGAGACATTCTGTATGGAGCTTGGGCCGGAGGTCTGGCCCCAGGGACTAGCTCAATTCGGTGATCGGTCGGTCGTCTTGGCGGCAATTTCTTAGGCAACTCTGCTGGCATGATATCAGCAAATTCCTCCAACACCTTTGCTACTGGCTCAGGTACATCCTGAAAAACATCAGGCTTGATCTCTATCATCACAGCCAGATAGGTGGTTTCCCCTCTCTTCAATCCATTTTCTAACTGCATCGCCGATAACATCACCCCCTTGCCTTTACCATCACCCCAATCTAACTTTCTTGGCACATGCACACATCTTACAAAACAGGGACTTTTCTCATCAGCAAACATTATCCCACTCAAGTGAGGGATGGGATAAATCTTGTTATGGAACATCGTCTCCTTCCCAAGAATAATGTCGAAGTCGTCCAATTTACTCACGACTAAGACATTGAAAGCACCGGTCCAGCTTCCAAAAGTAGCTATCATCACAACTCTCCCAAGGACATTCTCAGCGGCTGCATTCACGGTCTTAATCTTACTGTTATGAGGCTCCAATTTCAGCCCCAAACGTTGGACTTCTCTTTCCGTCATGAAACTGTGTGTGGCTCCAGTGTCGGCCATCACAGTCACAGCTTTCTCATTCACTTTCCCCTCCATGAACATCAAGGAGCAAGCAGCATTCAAATTAGTAGGAATCTTTTCCTCACTAATTGTATTCAACAATCTGAGAGGATTCACTCGGGTCAGCACTTCAGTCTCTTCCTCACGCACACTAGCGGCAATCATAGCATTCACCCGTTCCTTGTGTGGGCAATCTTTCGCCAAGTGTGGTCCGTCGCACTTGAAACATCCCCGCTTCTTAGGGTCAGCTTTCTTTTCCTCACCAGTGCTGGACTTTTCGAAGACCTTCTTCTTCCCTTTCTGGAATGCTTTCCCGTCCTTCTGACCTTTCCCCATCTTGGATTTCTTTTTCTCGTTTAAGCCGGCACCCACAGCTTTGAAATCCACAAGTTTCTCAGCAGCAGCAATGGCTTGAGAGACATTCTGCACGCCTTGTCGATTCAACTCCGCTTGTGCCCAATTTTGTAATCCCGCCATGAAATTAAACAACTTATCTGGTTCAGACATGTCTTTCACATCAAGCAACAAAGACTGAAAATCCTTCACATAGTCATGAACCGTACCTGATTGTTTCAACTTTCGAAGGGACTCCCTTGCAATCCAAGAGGTGTTAGTCGGTAGGAACTGAGCCTTCAGTTCTCTCTTCATCATATCCCAATTCCCAATCCGTGGTAAAGTCTCATCCGTCACTCTTGACCGCCACCAAAGCTTAGCATCTCCAGTCAAATACATAGACGCAAAGTTGGTTTGTTGTGCCTCTGCCACCTTTGCGGTCTCAAAATATTGTTCAATGTCCCACAAGAAGTTCTCAAGTTCTTTAGAACTTCTGTTCCCAGCAAATCCCTTCGGCTCCGGCATCTTGAAATCCCTTCCAAACGAGGAGGTTCGGCTCTCAACTGGACCAGAACCGACCACCCTCTTCAGCAACGCTACATCTTCCGTCACTCTTTGTAACTCGGAAAGATCATCTTCAATTTCTTCCCGTGAAACCGTAACATCAAGCCTTCTAGTGAGGACCACAATGTCTTGTCTAACCGCCTCCAAAGCACTGGAATGCAATGAAGAAGGCGAAGAACTAGTAGAAGCCGCACCAACTGAAACCCTTCTCTCGAGTTCTTGAGTTCTAGTTGTCAAAGACTCAAGAGATCTTCTTAAATCATTGATAGAAGCCATGAAATTTACAGTCTCATCATCAGTGCCCAGAAGACGAAGCAAAGAATCCATCTGGGACTCGATCCGGCCAACTCTATCTCCCAAAGGATTCACCATCTCGAAACCCTTGAACAGCACCCAATTCTATAGTTGCAACAGCGAGAAACCAAGGCCGAAGTTCCAACCTGGCTCTGATACCAAATTGTCACACCCTCAAGGTCCTCTCCGTTAGAATTTGAACGGAGGTTAGCAAATATAGAATCAATCAGACGGATTTAAAGTTAAGGAAAAACAAAGCAAGCAAGTTACAGCCAAACGGCCAACCTTTGTAATTAAACTCGGAACAAAGGAAACTCTCAATGAAGGCTCAACACAAAACTCCCCCCAGAAGTGTTCTAAGGTAGTTTGCTGGCTCATCAACGCCTAAATAGGCAAAAGGGACAAAAGGGAACGGTTACAACCGCCACAAAGGCCATCAGGCCTGAATGCCTAAAAACAAGGAAAATAACTGCCCACTAAGCCAAGGCCAAGCCAAGTGTAATAACTGCTGCCACCTGCCTTCCTTCTAGCTTTCCAGGCTTTTCCATGCAATAACCGTCCAAGGAGATTCAGCCAGCTCACGTAAATCCCCATGCAGTCCCATGAAAACCATGCAACACTCTTCATGCAAGGTTAAGGCCGAAATCCCTAGCACATAGCCCAGGACTTAGCCTTCCAACATGTAACTCACATTTCCGTCTATGTTGGCTTAACGGAAAATCACATCAAGTAAATAAGGGGCTAACACCTATCCTCTATGGAGCCACCGAAGCCCTCCGGTGGTCTCCCCATCTCCATGATCAGACAACCTCATATTTTTGCTAGCCTTCTTTAGGACAGAACCAGCCACGTCACTCTCCAACCTGAAATCAATCCAGATAATAGGCGGCCAGCCACACTTAATCTACGAAGATGAAGAGTTCGATAGATTAATATAGACCTATAAGCTTTCTTTAGTGGGGAAAAAAGCTCTCATTTAGAAGACCTAAAATGACGGATATCAAGAAAGAAATTGAAGAATTAGGGTTCAAGGGCAAAATCAATTTGGGGCTTCTCGACTCGAGGCATGTTCTTCTTCGATTTCAATTAGAACAAATTACCAAAAGTGTTGGATGCGGGGTACATGGATGATCCGTGGTCTTTAAATGTGTATGCTCAAATTGACCACCTACTTCTAATTCGAGGATGACCCGCCAATCGCCCTAACCTGGATTTCCCTCGATGGGCTTCCAATAGAATGCATAAACTCGGAATCGTTGTTTTCGATAGCATCCGCAGCTGGTACCCCGCTTCAAATTTATTTGCCTACAGCTCTTCTCTCCCGCCCTTGAGCAGCCCATATTTGCGTGGAGGTGGATTTAGAGAAGAAGCTCCCAGAGAGTATTACTTTAGATGCAAGAGGGAAATCAAGAGTACTTAGGTTCATCTATGAGAATGTCCCAAAGTTTTGTGCGGATTGCAAAAAGATTGGGCACGACTTAGACAATTGCAAGAAAATGGAGTCAGCCCAAAATAGACCCAGCAAGCCTAGCCAACAGCAGAAGGAATTCCTGCCCAAGAATATTGCCCGCCCCCCCCCCCCCCCCCCCCCCCCTTCGTGGGGGAGAAATGAGACTGAAGGATCTCAAAAATCAAAGTGTCCAAAGTCTGGAGAAGAAAAGCTGGAACAGCGAGAAGACCACTCAAGGTCGGAAAAAAGTCCAGAAACCCCAAGTACCGAGAAGACAAGCACGACAGAGAAGGAAATTGTGGGAATCAGAAGCTCCCCTGAATCCTCTCTAATCGTGGACCTCAATGGTTGGAAGAACAATGAAGCAATCCCGGCAATCCAAAGATTGGTTGAAGTGGAGGTGGTAGTGGAAAGGCTAAAGAAAGATGTGGGAGCCACTACCGGTAGGATGGAAGTTCAGCCACTCCCAGATCCTTCCCTGAATATAAACTCCATCAGAACCCTCGATATGGAATCAGAAGTAGAACTGCAAGACTCCGATGAATTGACAGATTATAGTGAAGTTGAAAAGGAAGCCCGATCAGATAAGGAAAGTTTTATTCCGGTTAGGAATAGACGTTGAAGAAGGAGGAAAATATTAAATTGGGACCAATTTTTTATCCAGACTCGTCGCTCGGCAAAGATTCAGGTACGGTCTTGCCCATACTCTCAATGATAAATACGTTACTATGGAATATTAGGGGCATTGGAAAGGCCCAATCTACTAGAAGACTCAAATACCTTGTCAATCGTTATAATGTGTATGTGTTAGCGATTTTAGAACCGATGCTGATGGCTGATAAAATTACTGGGATTTGTGCTAAACTTGGCTATTTGTTTTGTTTCGCCTCGAATTCAAAAAAAAATATTGATATTCTCAAGGCATGATTTTTTGGTTGATGTTATTTGTGATGATGATCAGGTTGTAAATATTAGAATAGCACATCATGATTTTGGGGGTTCTGTTCTGTTTCGTTCATATATGTCAGCTCTGATTTTTGGGTGAGGAGAAACCTGTAGGAGGGTCTTCGGGCATTCAGGAATACAAATCCAGATCTCCCCTGGGCCATGGGCGTTGACTTCAATGTTATGAGGGACTTAGGTGAATATAGAGGGAATGCAGAGCCTAACTCAATCTCTATCACGGATTTCAATGATTTTATTGGAGCTGAAGAACTACTGGAACCTGTAACCGTAGGGAGAACATTAACCTGGGGAGGTACCAGATCCTCGGGCTGGGTGAGTAAAAAAAATAGATAGGGTGCTAATATCAAAGAAATGGTTTGAAAAATTCCCGGTAACAATCTCTCATGCAACATCGGATCACTGTCCTATCCTTCTGCAGATAAGCCAAACCCAGGAGTCCAAGTCTAAGCGATTTGTGTTCCAGAAAATGTAGCTCAAATTGTCAGATTTTCTGCAATTGGTTGATAACGGTTGGTCTGCTCCCACAGACTGTTTTGGTATGATGTTATTCTCCAAGAAACTTCAGAGACTCAAAGGGGACTTAAAAATCTAGAATAAAGAAAAATTTGGGAACGTCTATCAAAATCTTGAAGAGGCTGAAAAAGAAGTGGATAGGAAGGAAATTGAATTTGAGAGGAACCCATCCCCGGAACTCAGGTTGGCAGTCTCTAAACCACAATTGAATTGAAGGAATTATCCATCTGGGCCCGATTAAAAATTTCACTTTCGTGCATTGCATTCTAGAATGGGAAATCAATCACAAGCCCGAACACTAGTGCAATACTATTCAAACCCTTTTAAAACACCATTGCACAGGATCTTAGATTTACCTTATTCGATTTGTTAACACATGGCAAAATAATTCTAATTAAAAGCGAAAGGAAAAGAATTGACATTTGAAGCGTGTCCTCAAGAAAATCTCTTGTATGACTTTAGACTCGTCAAAAAATTGTGTGGGCAATTATCTACCAAACGAATGGATCAACACCAAGAAATCTACACAAACTGGCTAGAAAAGTTCCCCAGAAGTCCGTCGGAAAAACCGTCGATCGCAGTCGGTTTTCACGCGCCGCCGAAGTTGACCACCACACTCCGCCCTAACCGATAATTGTTGTTGCTGCTGCCGATCGGTCCTTGCCGTGCGTGCCTGAGGAAAAGCTGACTTCGAGGGAGAATTCTTTTAAGTTTTCTTTTTAAGCTTTCTCTCTGTAAGGTTATTGAATTATGAAATTAAGAATTGTGTCTTGTGTTGTTGACCCTCTATGTCTATTTATAGAATTACAAGAGAGACCTTAAGTTGGAAAATGATTGGTCTTCTTATTGGGTTTGTGTTTTACTTCAATCCTACTCCTGGACTGATTCACATCCAACTGATACAAGGATTCACTTATCCTTAATCCAGTTCCTAGACTGATTCACAACCAACTGACACAATGATTAATTAATATCTTAATTAATAAGTCTATATTTGCCAATTAACCAATACATAATTAATCGTATCACTAACGGATTAATTATGACATTACCATCCAAACCAGAATTGCTTCTAGTACAACTAAATTAATTATTCTTAATCTCCTCACATCAAAGATATAATGCTTGTCAATATATTAATTTACTGATAAATTAATTAATCGACTTCTTATTATCCGAGACAAGTACCACTCGACCTTTTTACTATACCGGACATAAGTCCACTGGCCAGGTTTAGTACAAACATTACGAGCTTATCTCGGGAGCACCATCAACTCAGACGCACCGGTACGTGGTTTCCTTTCGAACAAGCAACAACACATCAAGCAATCAAACACGCGCACCCAACCTACTGAGACTATTGGCCTCAAGTGACCTCACACTTTAGCAGATCAAAGTACACTATGTCTAATCCTCATGCCTGTTCAAGTCTAGGGATTAAGAGATATAAAACAAGATTTGACTTAACTACTAACGATCAGTACAAGTTAATTCAATCCTCGATGGTCATGCTCAATATGCCCCGGGTATATCTATATGATTCAATTAGTCTAGACAAACTAATTTCGAAATCACATAATAACCTAAACTGACAGTTTGACTAAAACTGACTCAACTATGAGCCTGGTTTATATATCAAGATTTTAACCAACAATGAGATCTACTGTGTCAAACCAGACACCTCATCATCAAGTCACTTGATATAAGTGGACAACATATGTAAAACATAATATGATTTTAACCAAAACAATTAATCGATATAACTGAGAAATAGTTTTCATACAAACTCAGTTTTTCAGTATTCAAAACTAACAAGGCGAACCTGAGGAAAACAGAACAAGCCCAGGCTAAATCGAAAATCTCACTTTCGTGCAATGCATTCCAGAATCGGAAATTTTTAACAAAGCTCAGGCTTAAATTCATTTTTCACTGAACGGATCTAGGCTTATACTTATTTAATTTATTAAATCGACAAACAACGCACAAAAAATTAACCTTTAATTAAAAGCGGAAAACATAAAGGTTATACCTTTGAAGCGAGTCCAACGCAATAAAGAAAACCAAATCTTTAGCCTGCGATTACAACTGAAATCCAAATAATGACTCCAAATCGACTCCGAAAAAGTGTGGGCTAGTGTCTACGGAGTAGCCCAAAGCAAAACGAAGAAATCCTAAGAAACCCGCTTCGAAAAAACTCAAACTGCCCAAAAACATATTAGTCCGGAGGCTTCCGCACAAATCTAGAAGCCACCGCTAGAAAAATCAAATCTTGTCGTTGGAAAATGGTCCAACCGGTCAGAGATCAAGACACTAGCTCAAAGCTTTCGCCAAGATAGCGGTTCACCACACCGAAAGCAACCAGTTCACGGCGGCACAACTGCCGAAAAAAATCCAATTGTCGGCGGCGATAAATTCAAACCAATAAGGAACAGCAGTGGCGGCTTCAATAAATCGAGGGATAAACGGGCTGAGTTATTTTCGAAGAAGAAAGTTATCTTAGCTGACTTCGAGGAGAAGATTCAAAAAAGAAGAATTTCTCACTCTAAGCTTGACTTTCACTCACTAGGCTTGTAGCCACCAGGGTTTCTAATGTCTTCATTGTTGGATTGTGTTTAGGCATTTAATTCAAAATTAAACGGCGGAATTCCTAAACACTAAGGATTCGGGTCTTACCCTCGAAGCGTAATCGGTTGTGCAGTCGCCTGGCTCCTCTGAGAAGATGGCGTTCACCAACAATTCACGTGAATTGTCTCTACAATCTTGCACCGGAGCCTATCAGAATTGGTGCTAGCCCAAAAGTGCCTGTCAAAGAGAGAAAATGTTTTTCTCTGTGGGGAAGAGTTTTGGAAAAGCGTCTGTTCTATTAGTCTGAGAGAGTCAGTTAGTCTTTTAAAAAAAAACTTTAAACGTCTTTATAAAACTGAGTTTGTTAAAACCTTTTTTAACAGATTGAGAAGTATCTGTTTTAATTAATAATAATTAATAATTAATAATTTATTTACTGAGTTGGGTTTAACCAACACCATGGATCAACCCATTGATCCATGGATCAGGCTGATGGGTCAATAACCTTAATTCACAATTAGGTCCCTTGATTTATCAGCTCAACTCAATTCTTCCCAGGTAATTAATTAACTTTTAATTAATACCATAAAACTCTTCAATAATATTTAATTAAACCAATTAATTAAATATTATCTATTTAAGCATAACTCTTATACTTATTACAGGCAATTTAATTCTGAATCATCAACTCACTTATGTGCGATCCTGTAGGCCCATTCCAAATTGACAATGAATAAATTAATCTCATTAATTAATCCATAAATCATTAGTGGTCTCTAGCAAGACATAATAACTACACAATTCAGAATGGAGGGTCGAATGGTGATTCAACACAACCTTCCGAATAAACTACGTACTGTCCTCTACATTGATATCCAGTTTAGCATAAGGCATGGAACCAATCATCCTTATATAGAGCTAAACGTTTTACTTGATCTCTTAGTGGCACTGAACTTAATCAAGCAAATGATAACCCTTATCATTTCTTGGGCACGGCCATGCACTTCTCAGTTCACTATCAAGCGGCCAAGATATCATCTCTCATTTAAGAGAGACTTGTAGTCCCATCACTTCACCTACGTACCTTAGCGTGACTCATAGTGTACCCAATCATACCCGTACTTGGCAACCTGTTACGGTCCCGTTAGGCATATGTCAAAGCACACTCTAATTCATCTAAGACTATGCAGTGATTTCTGGTCTAAGGATCCTCGTACGAGTACTACTCAAAAGAATCACTCATTATCTAAAAGTCCATGGAGTGTTTCTTTTTGGCGGATCGATTTCATGAATTCAATATGCACAAGAATATAATTTCATGAAATTAACTCATCAGATAAATAATCAATCAAATGACAAATGTCTTATTTACATAAATAACCCTCAAAGTTTATTTACATAAATAGCCCTCAAAAGGGCACATACACCAACAATCTCCCACTTGCCCGTTGAAGGGCTATGTCCTAAACTGTTTAAGACCAAGCTCTATTACATGTCTATCAAACTTTGACTGCGGTAGAGCTTTTGTGAGAGGATCTGCTACATTGTCGTAAGACCCTATTTTGCACACTTTCACATCTCCTCGATCAATGATCTCTCGGATGAGGTTAAACCTTCTAAGTATATGTTTGGTTTTCTGGTGTGACCGAGGCTCCTTAGCTTGTGCGATGGCCCCGTTATTGTCACAGAAAAGTTCTATCGGATCTTGGATACTCGGTATCACTCCGATGTCTGACACAAACTTTCTCAACCAAACAGCTTCCTTTGCAGCATCTGATGCAGCAATGTACTCAGACTCTGTTGTAGAATCGGCTGTTGTATCTTGCTTTGAGCTTTTCCAACTTATTGCACCGCCATTCAGACTAAACACGTAGCCTGATTGTGACTTCATGTCATCCTGATCTGTTTGGAAAGCAGCATCAGCGTAACCTTGTACAATGAGCTGTTCTTGTCCTCCATACACTAGCATTAATCCTTTAGTTCTTCGTAAGTACTTTAGGATTGCTTTGACTGCAGTCCAATGATCTGTTCCTGGATCTTGTTGGTATCTGCTAGTCATGCTCAGTGCATGTGCGACATCCGGGCGGGTACATAACATGGCATACATGATAGATCCTATTGCCGAAGCATATGGTACTCTACTCATTGTATCCCTCTCCTCTCTTGTTGAAGGAACTTGGTTCTTCTTCAAGAGAAGGCCATGTCTAAATGGTACCTTACCATTTTAGGAGTTAGACATATTGAATCTTTTCAATATCTTGTCTATGTACCCTTCTTGACTTAGTCCCAGAAGCCTTTTTGACCTATCTCTATAGATCTTGATACCTAGTATCATTTTGGCTTATCCTAAGTCTTTCATAGAAAATACAGTCCCCAACCATTGTTTGATGTCTTTCATCATGAGAACGTCATTTCCTATGAGTAGGATGTCGTCCACATATAGGACAAGGAAAACTATCTTGCTCCCACTAACCTTCTTGTAAACACAAGGCTCATCTTCATTCTTAATGAATCCGTAACCTTTTACTTCCTCATCAAAATGAAGATTCCAACTTTGAGATGCTTGCTTTAGTCCATAAATGGACCTCTGAAGCTTACATACTCGATTAGGATGCTTTTGATCAATGTATCCCTCGGGTTGTTTCATGTAAATATCCTCGAGTAGGTTTCCATTCAGGAAAGCTGTCTTAACATCCATCTGCCATATCTCATAGTCATAATATGCAGTTATGGCGAGCATAGTCCGAATGGACTTGAGCATCACGACAGGGGAGAAGGTTTCATCATAGTCTATACCATGAGTCTATCTGAAACCTTTAGCCACTAGTCGTGCCTTGAAGATCCCGCCAGGTTTTAACTTGAAAATCCACTTGCAATCGACAACCTTTGCCTGAACAGGAAGGTCAATCAAAGTCCATACTTTATTGTCCCTCATGGATTGCATTTCAGATTCCATTGCTTGTAGCCATTTATCTGATTCTGGACTTTCTAAAACCTGTTTGTAGTTCACGGGCTCATTAGAGTCCGTCAAGATCAGATCTTGATCGTCAATCATGAGAAATCCGTATCTCTCGGGTTCATGACGAGATCTACTAGACCTTCTAGGTTCTTGTGTTGTTGACTCAGGCAGCTCATCTTCATGAGTTTCCATATCAACTTCCATATGAGTTTCTATAGTTCGTTCTATATTCTCTAATGGTTTTGGAACTTCTCCGAGTTCTATTCTACTCCCACTATCTTTCTTGTAGAGAAAATCTTTCTCTAAGAAAGTGGCTCCTCGAGCAACAAACACTTTGTTCTCAGTTGGATTGTAGAATTGATATCCTTTTGTTTCCTTAGGATTTCCCACAAACAGGCATTTGTCAGTTTTAGGTTCAAGCTTACTACATTGTAAACGCTTTACATAAGCTTGACATCCCCAAACTCGTAGATATGACATATAGGGTTTTTGACCCGTCCATATCTCATATGGAGTCTTATCTACTGCCTTAGATGGAATACGATTTAGTAAGTAGGCAGCTGAAAGGAGGGCATAACCCCAAAAGGACATAGGGAGAGTCGCTTGGCCCATCATAGATCGAACCATATCTAATAAGGTCTGATTCCTCCTCTCGGATACACCATTCCATTGAGGTGTTCCTGGTGGAGTCAGTTGTGAAACAATTCCACACTGTTTTAGATAGCCATCGAACTCATCATTAAGGTATTCACCTCCCCGATCGGAGCGAATAGCCTTAATCCTTCTATTTAACTGATTTTCTACTTCGTTTTTAAACTCTTTGAATTTTTCAAAAGTTTCACTTTTATACCTCATTACGTAGACATAACCATATCTACTATAGTCATCGGTAAAAGTCACGAAGTATTCAAATCCACCTCTGGCTTGTGTGCTCATTGGTCCACATACATATGTATGTATTAGAGCCAATAGCTCACTAGTCCTCTCGCCTTTCTTGCTGAAAGGACTCTTCATCATTTTGCCTTGCAAACAGGGTTCACATGTGTCATATGATTCGAAATCAAATGAACTAAGCACTCCATCCTTATGAAGTCTTTGAACTCATTTCTCATTTGCATGGCCTAGACGACAGTGCCACAGATATGTTGGACTTAAATCAGATTGAATTAATTTGGCTTTCTTTTCAATGTTATATACCGGTTTCTCTTGGGTCAAATCCAAGATATATAGGCCATTGCACAAATTTGCAACTCCATATAAAACATCTTTTTCATATAAAGATAACGAATTATTACCAATAATAAAACGAAATCCTTTAATATCCAAACAAGAAATTGAAATAATATTCCTACTCATAGTAGGTACATAATAACAATTCTCTAAAACAATGTTTAAACCGGAAGGCAAAGACAAAGTGTAATCTCCAACTTCAACAGCTGCAACTCTTGCCCCGTTGCCCACTCGGAGATCTACTTCGCCTTTCTTTGTTATCCTTCTATTGCTCAGTCCCTGCACATTAGTACAAATATGAGCCCCACATCCGGTATCTAATACCCATGAGGTGGACATAGAAAGATTAATTTCAATAACAAAGATACCTGAAGCCGAAGGATTCTGTTTCTTCTCTTCAAGAAACAGCTTGCAGTTTCTTCTCCAATGCCCCTTCTGATTGCAATGGAAACATACTGCGTCCTTCTGAGCATTTTTCTTAGCAGGAGGAGTTTGAGGCTGAGCCTTAGGAGCTGTCTTACTGCGAGGCTGCAACTTTTGCCTTGCCTTTAAACTTTCTCTTGTTGCCCTTACCTTTTTCTACAACAAGTACTGGCGTTGCCTTCCGAAGGGTTTGCTCAGTATTTTTAAGCATTCCATGGAGCTCAGGAATCGTCCTCTCCATGTTATGCATGTTATAGTTCACCACAAAATCATTGTAATCATCAGGCAGTGAAGCCAAGATGATGTCGATGGCTAACTCTCTAGCAAGAGGTGCATTTAATCTCTCTAGGGTATCAATATACCCCTTCATCTTGATCAAATGCGTGCTTACTGACGAACCCTTCGCCATCTTGCACGAGATCAATGCTTTTATCGTAACGAACCTTTTGTTACGGGCTTGTTCACGAAACATTTCCGTTAGTGACCTATAAATTTGGAACGCTTCCGAATTCATAAATTGTTTCTGAAGCTCGCCTGACATAGTTGCGAGCATCAGACATGTCACGTCATCGGAATCGCTTTTCAGCTTTTCCCATGCCCGTTGAACAGCGGCCGTAGAATTTACAGGTGGTTCAGGTAAAGCAGCGTCTAAGATATTTAGCTTCCTTTCTTGTTTGAGAACAATTCTCAAGTTTCTTTCCCAATCTAAGAAGTTTGGACCAACAAGTTTTTCTTTGTCCAAAATGCTTCTTAGAGTGAGATTAGATGTATTAGTGCTAGTAGATGCCATTTCTACAAAAGAAAATTGCAAAATATTAGAATGAGTTTTAAAATATTTTCCACAATAGCCAAAATTGAAATCCCAAACAATTTTGTGTTGGTGCTAGATTGTGGGCCGAAAATTCACAAAGAGTCAACCCCAGTCTTGCTTTGGCAAGTATCGTAGGGATTGGGCTCTTTTGGTAGGCAACGTTCAAATCACATCCCTATGTAATTTAACGATTTCCAATTGCATCACTATGCAATTTTTCGGTGATAGGATGAACATTCCAAATGTTTGACACCATCCTATATTTGCAAAATTAATCCCTAGTCAACTTATCGGGTCAAGCTAGGATTAATTTTCCCAAGTTAAACCATCCCTCAAGGCATCATATCAATAGACACCCACACAGTTTTTCCATAACAAGTGGTAGTGATAAAGTTGAGCATCTAATACCCAAACAGTTTTTCCACTCATTAATGGTAGTGATAAAGTTGGGCACTATTATGTGACAACCCGCCGTACGAAGAAAACCTGAGGCCCTTGGGCTCTCCAAGTCAACCAGACGTTCGACGCTCAAGCGGGCCCTCAAGTATGGAAGCAAAATCTTGGGTTTTTGGGATTTAAGTTTGATCGGCTTAACATGCATTTTCGTTTTCATTCATTCACAAAACATAAAATTGCGGAAATGCGATAAATTGGGCTCTAATCTATTACAGGGCATTTTTTTTTAAAAAAAAACTTCTTTTGGGCCTCCATTTTGGGCTTCCGTTCCTGGGCTCCACCATGTACTCCTTTGGAACCTCCTTTTGGGCCTAACTATTACATAATTATTTAATAGGCACACAGGCCCAATTATAAAATGACTCGCTGGCCCAAAATTTAAATAATAAATTTTAAGCCCAATTCATGCATAGAAAAACACACAAATGCATATTCTTCATACAAGCCAATTTTATTAAGCCGAATCATTTAATTAGGGATTGTGTAACTCTTACACTATTAAAATTGATCGTGTCATGATCAATTTTAATCAATCCCATATTCATTCATTTTAATCGAATGATGCATGGTCATACCAATAATGCGTGCAATTATTTAAACACTTTAAATAAATAACACATTATTTGAAAATGAATAACAAAAACATAATAATTAATTAACTAATCTTATTAATTAATTAATTATTTATTTATTCATTTAATTATCTAATTTTATTAAGATAATTTTTCTAATTTTAAAATTTAAATATTTCTAATTATCCTAATCTCATTAAGATAATTATTCAAAATTCTAAATTTTAAAATTCTATAGGATAAGAATTAAATCTTAATCTAATCCTATCTTATCGTAATTTAAAATCTGATAATATCTTTTAATTTATCCTAAATTATAAATTATAATATTATCAAATTTTAAAATTCAGAAAATTAAGGTTTTTCTGAAAATTTTGAGGCCAATCTGTAATTTCACAAAATCCTCGGGCTAGGGTTTTAAAGTTTAAAACTTCTGGGGTTGTTTTTGCAATTTTAAAACAAATTTTTTTTTAAAACTAGCATTTCTAGGATTATGGAGTGCGGCGGGGGAAATTTGGTCATTTCACCCAATTAGGGCACCAGCCTCCCGCCGCCTCCTTTCTTCTCCGGCAAACATGCCATCGGGTTTCAGCCGGCTTCCTCGAATCCCGGCGACACTCGCCGTTCATCTCATCCTGCTCGGTTCCGACCAATCGTCGTCTCTCCGTCGCTGCAATCTTTCGGCGACCGGAACATTTCCGGCCCCGATGGAGATTGCCCAGACGCGAACCCAGCGACCGCTTCGATGAAAACGAAGCAGCTCGCCAACATGGATTCCGGGGAAACGGACGACCCAAAACCTGCAAATCAAAACGGGAAAAAACACAGCAGCCCAGCAACTTGTTTAATCCAAAGCAAGCTTTCCGACTAGTTTCGAAACAAAACCAAAAACAGAAATCGGCGGAAGTTTCCGAAACCCAGAGCAATAATTGAAAACCCAGTTCTTCGTTCAAAATGCAAGCACCCAGATTTTCCAAAATTCGATTTCTGGCAATGAAACCATGAATCGTGTCATATGAATTCAAACACAAACCCAGTTTTGAAAACCCAAACAACACAAAACCGTTCCCCATTAATAAAAGAACAAAAACACAGGAAAAATTCAGGCCAAAAAAAAACCAATTTTCGAGGTGGCGCGATTTCCCGGCGACCTTCCGGCCGGCCGGAACAATTCCGGCGAGTCCATTCCCAGAAACCGGCGCAAGCAAGCATCAAATGTTTTCTTTTTTTTTTCAAACGGTTTTTTTTTAAGAAATAAACACTTATACCCGCTTCTTAACTCTTTTGTTTCAATTAAACCATTTTAATTAAAACAAAATTAACCTATGGCTCTGATACCACTGTTGGATTGTGTTTAGGCATTTAATTCAAAATTAAACGGCGGAATTCCTAAACACTAAGGATTCGGGTCTTACCCTCGAAGCGTAATCGGTTGTGCAGTCGTCTGGCTCCTCTGAGAAGATGGCGTTCACCAACAATTCACGTGAATTGTCTCTACGATCTTGCACCGGAGCCTATCAGAATTGGTGCTAGCCCAAAAGTGCCTGTCAAAGAGAGAAAACGTTTTTCTCTGTGGGGAAGAGTTTTGGAAGAGCGTCTGTTCTATTAGTCTGAGAGAGTCAGTTAGTCTTTTAAAAAAAAATATTTAAACGTCTTTATAAAACTGAGTTTGTTAAAACCTTTTTTAACAGACTCCCAGATACTTTTCTGATTTGAGAAGTATCTGTTTTTAATTAATAATAAATAATAATTAATTATTTATTTACTGAGTTGGGTTTAACCAACACTATAGATCAACCCATTGATCCATGGATCAGGCTGATGGGTCGTCAAGAACCTTAATTCACAATTAGGTCCCTTGATTTATCAGCTCAACTCAATTCTTTCCAGGTAATTAATTAACTTTTAATTAATACCATAAAACTCTTCAATAATATTTAATTAAACCATTTAACTAAATATTATCTATTTAAGCATAACTCTTATACTTATTACAGGCAATTTAATTCTGAATCATCAACTCACTTATGTGCGATCCTGTAGGCCCATTCCAAATTGACAATGAATAAATTAATCTCATTAATTAATCCATAAATAATTAGTGGTCTCTAGCAAGACATAATAACTACACAATTCAGAATGGAGGGTCGAATGGTGATTCAACACAACCTTCCGAATAAACTACGTACTGTCCTCTACATTGATATCCAGTTTAGCATAAGGCATGGAACTAATCATCCTTATATAGAGCTAAACGTTTTACTTGATCTCTTAGTGACACTGAACTTAATCAAGCAAATGATAACCCTTATCATTTCTTGGGCACGGCCATGCACTTCTCAGTTCACTATCAAGCGGCCAAGATATCATCTCTCATTTAAGAGAGACTTGTAGTCCCATCACTTCACCTACGTACCTTAGCCTGACTCATAGTGTACCCAATCATACCCGTACTTCGCAACCTGTTACGGTCCCGTTAGGCATATGTCAAAGCACACTCTAATTCACCTAAGACTATGCAGTGATTTCTGGTATAAGGATCCTCGTACGAGTACTACTCAAAAGAATCACTCATGATCTAAAAGTCCATGGAGTGTTTCTTTTTGGCGGATCGATTTCATGAATTCAATATGCACAAGAATATAATTTCATGAAATTAACTCATCAGATAAATAATCAATCAAACGACAAATGTCTTATTTACATAAATAATCCTCAAAGTTTATTTACATAAATAGCCCTCAAAAGGGCACATACACCAACATTCATTAATGCCTAACAAGGGATATTTATATGAAGTTTCTAAGAAGACCTAGGGGGCCTTTTAATTTGACTTTCGTTGACTCTTTAGTCTTCCCTAGACTAATCAACTCCAATCGATCCTTTCGAATTAATTCTTTAATCCACTTCGTTAATTTAATTTAATCGAACCTTTAATTTCTTAATCCACTTAGGATTAATTAATTCATATAGAATTAATTTCTTAATCCACTTTGTCAATTAAATATTAATTAAACCTTTAGTATTAATTAATTCACTTTATCGATTAGTCAAATACATAATTAGTCGTACAACTAACAGACCAATTATGGAACTATTGCTGAAAAATGACTTTACATCACGCCAATTTATTTTCTTCTATCTCCCCACATCAAAGATCTAGTGCTCGCCAGTATCAATTTATTAACAAACTAATTCACCGACTTCTTGGTATCCGAGATTAGTGCCACTCGACCTTCTTATTATACCGGACGTAAAGTCCACTAGCCAGTTTTAGTACAATAAATCTTACGAGCTCATCTCGGGAGCGCCATTAACCCGGTGAACCGGTACGTGGATTCCTCTGACTAGCAACGGCACGTAAGAAGCTAAACACCGCATACCCAACCTATCGAGGTATAGGCCTCAAATGACCGCACTCTTTGGCACATCAAAGCATATAATATCTAACTCTCACGCACGTCCTGATCTCGGGATTGAGAGACTGAATACTAGGACCAAATTGACTACGCCGATCAGTACAAGTCAATTCTATCCAAACTGGTCGTGCTCAATATGCCCCGGGCATATCTGTGTGATCTAAATTAGTGTAGATAAACTAATTTCCAAACCATACGATAACCTATACCGATAGTATGTTCAGACTATCTCAGTTACGAGCATACTTTTTATATATCAATACTTTAACTAATAACGGTATCAACTGTGTCTTTCCACACCCCGTTATCTAGTTCTATGATATAATGGAACAATTTAATAATGAAACAAAATGATATGTCATCTGTGGATATTAGTTTTTGATACAAGCTATAGCTTTTCTGTATTCAAAACTAACAATCTCACACTAATACTCAAGGCTATGCTAAGAAGTACAAAAACTGTCCAACCCGCTATTACACTACTGTCATAATGAAATCTACAGAACACCTTTAAGCTCACTCACATGGCTCCCTCAAGAATCTGAATCCCATGCCCTTCACATGTCTCTCAAAGACCTTTGGGGTCAATGACTTTGTGAAAGGATCTGCAAGGTTGTCATCTGATGCTATCTTGGCCACGGTCACGTCTCCCCTTTTTACGATCTCTCGTATCTTGTGGTACTTGCGTTCTATGTGTTTACTCGTTTTGTGGGCTCGTGGTTCCTTCGAGTTAGCAACTGCACCATTGTTATCACAATAAACTATGATAGACCTAGGCACCTCAGAAACCACATCCAAGTCCACCAGGAAGTTCCAGAGCCATACAGCTTCTTTCGCTGCCTCTGATACGACAACGTACTCAGACTCCATGGTGGAGTCCGCCATGCATTTCTGCTTGACACTCCGCCACTATGGCTCCACCTCCTAGAGTAAACACAGACCCAGAGGTAGGCTTACTCTTGTCCATATCACATTGAAAGTCCGAATATGTGTAACCCAACGATATTCTGCGCTCTACAAACTAGGACATGATCTCTCGTTCCGCGCAAGTACTTGAGAATGCATTTTACTGCCTCCCAGTAAGCCTTTCCAGGGTTACTCTTATATCTGCTAACCATGCCAACAGCAAAGCAAATATCAGGCCTCATACATAACATAGCATACATAAGGCTAACCACTGCAGAAGTATAGGGTACCGCCTGCATGGCATCTATCTCCTCAGCAGTCTTGGGACACTGCTCCTTAGACAAATGCACCCCATGCCTGAAAGGTAGTGAACCCTTCTTGGAGTTCTGTATGTTAAAATGGGCCAGAATCATGTCTATGTAGGATGCCTGGGAGAGTGTCAGAGAACGTCTCCTACGATCTCGAATAATTTTGATCCCAATGATATGTCCAGCCTCTCCCAAATCCTTCATATCAAATTACCTGGACAACCATGCCTTTACGTTTGACAACACCTTCTTACTGTTACCAATCAGAAGGATGTCATCTATGTAAAGTACGAGGAACATCACCATATCACCATCACGCATACGATATACACACTGCTCATCCGGATATTGAGTGAATCCATAGGATTAGATTACCTCATCAAAATGGATGTTCCAAGATCTGGATACTTGCTTAAGTCCATAAATGGACCTCCTAAGCCTGCATACCTTGTGCTCTTGGCCCTGAACAATGAAACCCTCTGGTTGCTGCATAAAGATGGTCTCCTCAAAACTTCTATTAAGGAAAGCTATCTTGACGTCCATCTGCAAAATCTCATAGTATATATGAGCAGCTATGTCCATCGACTTAAGTATAGCTACCGGGGAAAAGGTCTCCTCATAATCGATACCTCTTTCTGAGTATACCCCTTCGCCACAAGCCTAGCCTTAAAGGTCTCAACTCTCCCATCAGATCCTCTATTTCGCTTGTAGACCCATTTGCACCCAATAGGCCGAAACCCATCAAGAAGGTCTACTAGCTCCCAGACCTGATTTGAGTCCATAGAACCCATCTCAGCAATCATCGCTCTCTGCCAATAATCTGCATCTTTATCCTGGAGAGCCTCATTGTAGCTAACTGGGTCTGGTTCATGAGCGCAAGGGATAAAGTCCGAAGACTCACCCAAACCCTTGTACCTCTCAGGCTGTCTGGCAACCCTCCCACTATGACGAGGCGCAGCCTGTGTAAGAGCATCATCTGTGATAGTGTGTGCAGTCTCTTATGATGTGTCTTCCTGTACTTGTGCATCTGGAATAATGGGCTGACTTCTAAGCTCTTCAAATACTACCTTGCTGCTTGACTTGTGATCTAAAAGATAGTCCTCCTCAAGAAATCTGGCAGTGGTGCTCAGCACCACCTTCTGATCATGAGGACTATAAAACAGACCACCACTCGTTATTTTAGGGTAGCCTACAAGCAGCATAGCTTTTGATCTCGAATCTAACTTACCTGTATCTACCTTGAGCACATGTGCTGGAAAATCCAAAATCCTGAGATGTCTCAGACTAGGCTTCTAGGGGTGTCGTAGGCACAGATTTAGATGGCACGAGATTAAAGAGATAGCACGCTGTCTCTAATGTATAACCCCAAAACGAGATAGGTGAGGCAATTCACTATAACTCATCATCGATCTAACCATATCAATAAGAGTCTTGTTCCTCCTCTCTACTACACCATTCTGCTGGGGTGTGCCAGGTGGAGACAACTGGGACTGAATACTCACCTCTGACAAATAGGACCTAAATTCACTAGAGATGTATTCACCACCGCGATCAGATCGCAGGGTCTTGATACTCTTACCCAGATGGTTCTTCACATCAGCCTTAAACTCTTTGAACTTGCCAAAGCATTCAGACTTGTGGCGCATGAGGTATATGTATCCATATATAGAGTAATCATCCGTGAATGTCACGAAATACTCATAATCACCTCTAGCCTGAACTAACATATGCCCACATAAGTCAGAATGAATCAACTCTAAAACCTCTTTGGCCCTATACCCCTTTGCCTTGAATGGCCTCTTGGTCATTTTACCCTCCAAGCAAGACTCACGGGTAGGTAAACTGACAATATCTAATGAATTAAAGGACCCATCATTGATCAACCTTTGAATCATACTAAGGTTAATGTGGCCTAGTCTCAGGTGTCAAAGATAAGTGTGATTCAAAGGGGAAGACTCTTTTCTCTTATTATGATTCGGTGATGAGTTACTAGTTTCTGTGTTTTGCACAACTGGGGAGTTTGTCTTAATTAAAACTGGAACATATAAGCCTCTGGTTCTTTCTAATAAAAACAGAATTATCAGAAAAAACACATTTATAACCATCCAATAAAAGTTTAGAAACTGAAAGTAAATTTTTCCAAAAACTGGGAACATATAGATAATCTCTCAAATGTAAAATAGAGTCTGAAAAATAAAAACATAAAACTCCCACTACAACAAAAGAAACTCTGGTGGTATCCCCAAGGTAGACCTGCAACTCTCCCTCTCTATGCAGTTGGGTCACTTGGAACCCCTGCAAAGAATTACAAACATTATCAATGGCTCCTGAATCCACACACCAAGTATATGTGGGAATCGCCGCTAAACACGTCTCATTAACTAGAGAAAATTTGCACATACCTCGAGGCATTGGGCAGTCCTTTTTCCAATATCCTGCTTTGCCACATCTGAAACACTTGCCTTTCGGCTTTTGTTTCTTGGCAATGCCTGCCTTGGGTCCATAATCAGCTGCTCCTGCTCTCTGGCCTCTCTTCCTCTTATGCTTCTTGGCTTTGGGCCCAACAGAGGAACTTGAGGGACCAACGGTAGCCAAGGCTTGCTTCTTCTCTACGAAGAGGCCCTCAGTAGACACCAATGTTGTCATGAGCTCGGGAAGTGAATATGAGAGCTAAAGGCAAGTGCTTCAGGTGCGGGAAAACAGGACACTGTAAAGCGGATTGTCCAAAGCCTAAAGGTACGATAGTTTCTGCCCTAATTACTGAGACATGTTTAGCGGTGATTCCCACAGATACTTGGTGTGTGGATTCAGGCGCCACTGATCATGTTTATAATTCTTTGTAGGGGTTCCAAGTAACCCGGAAGCTTAGAGAGGGTGAGCTGGACATCTACATGGTCGACACTACAAAAGTGTCAGTAGAAGTAGTGGGAGTTATCACTCTAAATTTCGAGAGTTCTAGATTAGAATTATTTAATTGTCTTTATATACCGAGTTTTAGAAAGAAGCTTATTTTGGTTTTTAAACTCTTGAAGAACGGTTATAAGTTTATTTTTTCTGATGATTCTGTATTTATTAGAAGAAATAGAAAACTTATTTGTTCTGGTTTATTGGCTAATAATTTGTTTGTGGTTAATTCTAACTCCCCTGTTGTGCAAAACATAGAAACATATAGCTATTTATCTAACATTAATAAGAGGAAGAAACCTTCTGAAATGAATCAAACCTATCTTTGGCATCTCAGGCTAGGTCATATAATCCTTAGTATGATTCAGAGGTTGGTCAATAATGGACCTTTAGGTTCATTAGAAATTGACAGTTATTCAACATGCATATATTGCTTGGAAGGTAAGATGACCAAAAGACCTTTTAAGGCAAAAGGTTATAGAGCAAATAAGTACTAGAGTTGATTCTTGCTGACTTGTGTGGACCAATGACGGTCCAAGTACGAGGTGGGTTTGAGTATTTCATGACGTTCATGGATGACTACTCGAGGTACGGGTACATTTACTTAATGCGCCACAAGTCCGAGTGCTTTCACAAATTCAAAGAGTATCGGGCAGATGTGGAGAAGCATCATGGTAAAAGTATCAAGATACTATGATCAGATCGTGGTGGGGAGTACCTATCCCACAAATTTTGAGAATACCTCAGTGAGGTTGGAATTCAGTCTCAGTTGTCTGCACCTTGCACGCTACAACAGAATGGTGTATCAGAAAGAAAGAATCGAACTCTCATGGAAATGGTTAGGTCGATGACGAGCTATAGTGATTTTCCAAGTTCGTTCTGGGGATATGCCTTAGAAACAGTTGTGTATATTCTTAATCTTGTACCATCTAAAATAGTGCCTTCAACCCCAGTAGAGTTGTGAAACGGGCGAAAGCCTTGTCTATGACATCTTAGAATTTGGGGTTGCCCAGCTCATGTGCTTAAGATAGATGCAGCTAAGTTAGATGCAAGAACAGAATTAATGCTATTTGTAGGATATCCTAGGGGAATGAAAGGTGGTCTGTTTTATAGTCTTAAAGATCAGAAGGTGGTGGTTAGTACCAATGCTAGATTTTTAGAGGAGGACTATATTCTAGATCATAGGCCCAAGAGTAAGATAGTACTAGAAGAGCTTAAGAGACAAACTAATAATCCTGATGCACCAGCACAAGTAGATACACCACACACTGCACAAGAGATCACAGATGATGCACCTACACAGGTGGTGCCTCGTAAGTGGGAGGGTTGTAAGACAGCCCGACAGGTTTATTGGCGTGGGAGAGGCATCAGACCTAGTCGTAGGCACGCCTGAGCCTGACCTAGTAAATTATGATGAGGCTCTCCGAGATAAAGATGCAAAATCTTGGCGTAAGGCAATGATATCCAAGATGGGGTTAATGGACCACAATCAAGTCTGGGAGCTTGTGGACCTGCCTGATGGGTTTAAGCTCATTGGATGCAAGTGGGTCTACAAACGTAAGAGAATACCTGACGGAAAGGTGGAAACCTTTAAAGCTAGGCTTGTGGCGAAGGGGTATACTCAGAAAAAGGGAATCGATTATAAGGAAACCTTCTTCCTGGTAGCCATGATAAAGTCAATCCGGATTCTCTTGGCCATAGCTGCTCATTTAGATTATGTTATATGGCAGATGAATGTTAAGACAACTTTCCTAAACGGAAGTCTTGAGGAAACCATCTTCATGCAGCAACCAGAGGGATTCGTTGAAAAAGGCCAAAAGCATAAGGTTTGCAGGCTTAAGAGGTCTATTTACGGACTTAAGCAGGTATCCAGATCTTGGAACATCCGGTTTGATGAGATAATCCAGTTATACGGATTTACTCAGTATCTGGATGAGCAATGTGTGTACCGCAGACGTGATGGAAACTTGGTGGTGTTTCTTGTGCTTTACGTAGATGACATTCTATTGATTAGCAACAACAAGAATGTGTTATCAGACGTAAAGGCATGGTTGTCCAAGCAGTTTGATATGAAGGACTTAGGGGAAGCGGGATATATCCTTGGGATCAAGGTAATTCGAGATAGTAGGAATGTTTATTAATGCTCTCCCAAACTTCATACATAGATACGATTCTATCCCGTTTTAACATACAGAACTCCAAGAAAGGTTTTCTACCTTTCAGATACGGAGTGCATCTATCTAAGGAACAGTCTCCCAAGACTGTTGAGGAGATAGAGGCCATGAAGACAGTTCCTTATGCTTCTATAGTAGGAAGTCTCATGCATGCCATGATGTGTAAGAGGCCTGATATATGTTACGCCGTTGGCATTGTAAGAGATATTAGAGTAACCCCGGGAAAGCTCATTGGGAGGCAATAAAATGCATTCTCAAGTATTTGCGCATAATGAGAGACCAAGTGTTGGTCTATCAGGCGCCTGAGCTGGTACCCAGAGGTTACACAGATTTAGATTTCCAAGGTGACAGGGACAAGAGCAAGTCTACCTCAGGGTATGTGTTTACTCTAAGAGGTGGAGCCACAGTTTAGCGGAGTGTCAAGCAGAAATGCGTGACGGACTCTACCATGGAGGATGAATACGTTTCCTCATCAGAGGCAGCGAAAGAAGCAGTATGGCTCAAGAACTTCCTAGTGGAATTTGTTGTGATTCCGGGTTTGCAGAAGTTTATCACTGTGTATTGTGATAACAACAGTGCAGTAGCAAACTTGAAGGAATCACAAGCCAACAAGGCGAGTAAACATATACAGCGCAAGTACCACCTGATACGAGATATCGTAAAGAGGGAAGACGTGATCGTGGCTAAGATAGCATCAGAGGATAACCTTGCAGATCCGTTCACAAAGACATTGACTTCAAAAGTCTTTGAGGCTCACGTAGAGGGCATGAGAATCTGATACTTAGGGGAGCCATGACAGTTTTTCTAGATATACTATAGTAGAGTGTACAGGAGTTGAATGTAGTTGTATACTTAAAGTACAGCTTAAGTATTAGTGGGAGATTGTTGGAGTTGAATACATAAGCTATGCTTGTGTTGTACATTTTCCCAGTTAATATATCGATTTATGTTTTGGTTATGTTTTGTTGTGCATTATTTGTCCATTTATATTATGTAGTTACATGATGAGGTGTCTTGTGTAACACAGTATATCTCATCATTGATTAAAATATATGATATATAAATGAGGTTCGTAACCGAGACAGTTTTAGACAAACTGTCGGTTTAGGTTATTATGTGATTCGGATAATTGGTTTGTCTAAACTAATTGAATCATATAAATATGCCCGGGGCTTATTGAACTTGATCATTTAGAATGATTTATCTTGTACTGATTTAATAGACAAATCGTTCTTAGTATTCTATTTCTTAATCGCTAGACTTGAGCGGCATAAGGATTAGACATAGTGTACTTTGATATGCCAATGGGTGAGGTTAATCGTGGCCAATAGTCTCGGTAGGTTGGGTGCACGTGTTTAGTTGCTTGGTGTGCTGCTGCTTTTCAAAAGGAAACAATGTACCGGTGCGTCCGGGGCGATGGTGCTCCCGAGATGAGCTCGTTATGTTTATTATACTAAACCCAGCTGGTGGACTTATGTCAGGTATAGTAAAAAGGTCGAGTGGTACTAGTCTCGGAATTAAAGAAGTTAATTAATTAATTTATCAGTAAATTAATAAATTAACGAGCACTATATCTTTGATGTGGGGAGATTAAGAATAAATTGATTAAGTTGTTCTGGAAGTAATTCTGGTGTAGGATGGTAGTTCCATAATTAATCTGTTAGTGGTATGATTAATTATGTATTGGGTTATTGATAAAGGTAGATTTAATTAATTAATTGGTTAATTATTCATAAGGGTTAATTCAGTAATTAACAAAGTGGAATTATTTAATTAATACCTAAGGGTTAATTAAGTAATTAACAAAGTAAAATTATTTAATTAATTAATTAAGTCTTAAATTTCAATTGGAATTAGGAAATCCTAGAGATAAGGAATCTAGTAGGATTTGGTTTATCCTATCAGATTTGTTACCTAATTGAATTTGGAAACTAATTCATTACCTAAACCCATTAGGAAGACTAATCCTAAACCAACTTGGGGTCTCTCTTTTAACTCTATATATAGACAAGGGATTAGCTATTCAAGACACACAATTCAATAGATTCATTATTCAAAAATCTAGAGAGATAAAATCCTAGAGAGAGAAACAAAAGTTTCTTCTCAAAACCGGATTTATAGACCAAAATTGCGGTTGCTCTTGGAAGTATTTTTGGTCGAATTTCTCACTAAATTCTGGCGGCTGGTTTAAGTACTTAGAGCGTCGACGCATGTTGGTTTATCTCAGGCCAGGTGGCGCGTGAAGATCACACGCTAGGCGGAGTGGTTTGCTGATTTTCCTGGCGAATCCAGTTGTGTTGATTACTGATTCATTGGCTTCTAGATTGTTGCCCACACAATAAGAAGTCAAAGTCTTGAGTCATACAAGCGATCTTCCAAGTCACGCTTCAAAGGTAACTTTCTAAAGTTCCGCTTTTAATTAGAAATTTTTGTTGTGTGATAAATCAAACTAGTGCGAACCCAGATCCTACAAATCTTTCAATTGGTATCAGAGCCTGGTTTTGGGTTTTGTGCTTGTTCGATTTGCTACATGGTTTTATTTGCAGGTGGTTAAGAATCCCGACTATTATGGTTACGTTTGTATGGGTTTTAATTAAACTCTGGGACATGTCCGAATTTAATTTTATTATGAATGTTTGTAATAGTATAACCACGTGCTGGAAGCCGTGTAGGATTAGATTAAATCTGTAGTAGGATTTTTTCTATGTAATTTTGATTCTTTAATTTTCCTAGAATGCCTTGTAGTAGGAAAATTATTTTTCGTAATCGAAGGCGTTATGGTGGGCAACTTGAATTCGTGGGTTTTGGGTTATCGTGAATTCTTAGAAACCCAGGAAAACCCAGAACAAATTGTAAGAAGACCAAATAGCGTGGGAAAAAGTGAAGGAGGATTAGGCGGCAAAAGGCGATGCCGGCAACCACAGTCGGCAGCAGTCGCCACCGGCATCGCGAGGCAGCAAGAGCCGCTGCCGTCTGGCGCAGCATCTTGCTGCACCAAGGCACGACAGCAGCAGGCAGCCCATGCGAGCTGTGCGCGTATGCAGGTCATGCGCATGGCCCATGAGGGCTGTGCGCGCGCGGTGTGCCCTTCGGGGCGTGCTGCGCACGGGCAGCCCGTTCGGGCCGTTCGGGCTACGTTTTGGCCCGTTTTTCCTCCAGTTTTTTTTTTTTTTTTGAAATTTAAGACTCTCTCCATCGAGTGACGTGATGGGACACGAGATCAATGCTGAAGATGGAAGCAATTAAAACCATAATAGTCGGGAGATTTATTTTACGCATTTATTTCCCGTATTTATTATTTTAATTTTTATGCTTTATTTTTATGTTGTATTTTAGATGCATGATTTAAAGCATGACTGGTTTTATGGTAGGTTTAGTTAATTGCATGTTAAAATCAGAAAAACCCTCAAATTTGAAAATCTAAGTGGGAATAGGTTGGTTTAATATCCTCATGACCACCATTACGGGTTTATATGCGATGTGGGTGGGCTTGCGCGTAGGCATTAGGGCCTTCCTCCATTTGGGTGAGTCCAGCCCCTAGATCGCTAGACTATGAACTTCTGAGTAAGATGACTAGAGCAAGTTTAACTAGGAGAAATGCGACACCCTCTCTATCTGAGGCGCACTATCCTGAGGTAACAAAATCAGAAGTCACGTAATGGCACACACTTAGTGTACGATCTGCAATATTCCTCTCGCGAGGTTACGCTGCTTATTTGTACGGCTAAAAGCACCGACTATTATCTATATTGATCAAAAGATCGTTGGTCAGATAGTGTAGGTTATTCTCAAACGAATGTGGGTTAGCGTAAACGTCCACACTGCGTGGCTTGCGAGAATTCTGGTGAATGAGATGTTGGTGGATTAATATTACTGTTTTGAGGGAAGTTAATAATTAATTAGAAATTCATGTTTTTTAAATTCTAAGCATATATAACTGAAACATTGTTTGTTTATTTTCCAGTTTAATCGATATGGCATTCAATCCTTTAGCTGCTATTTTGAAAGACAATAAATTAACTGGAACCAATTATGTCGATTGGAGTCGAAACTTGGACATTGTCCTGACGGCTGAGTAGTATAAGTTTGTGCTCACCGAAATATGTCCAGAAGTGCCTGATGAGAAATCTACCCAAGAGGATAGGGATGCCTGTGCCAGGTAGAGAAAAGCGGATGAGATGGCGCGGTGCTACATTTTGGCTTCTGTGTCAAATGTGCTGCAACATCAGCTTCATCCCATGGTCTCCGCCTTCAACATGATGGCACACCTGAGGGAGATGTTTGCACATCAAGGCAGGACTGCTAGGCAGGCAGCCATGAGGAAGTTAATGAACACCAAAATGGCTGAGGGCGGATCGGTGAGAGATCATGTTCTACACATGATTAGCAACATCAATGAAATTGAGGTGTTGGGAGGAGAAATCGACCCAGAAAGTCAGATAGATATTATCCTCCAGAGTCTACCCTCTTGTTTTGAGCAGTTTCGGGTCAACTAAAATATGAACCAAAGGGTTTATACTTTGCCCAAGATCTTGACTGATTTGGTAGCGGCTGAAGACATCTTCCACGAGAATAAGCAAGCTTTGGTCGCAGTCGAGTTCTTCTTCTGGGCCGAAAGGCAAGAAGAATAAGAAGAAGAAGAACGCCAGGAAACTTGCTGCAAAGCCAGACATCGCGAAGAAAAGCAAGCCCAAGGCAAGTGCTTTAATTGCGGTAAAGCAGGACACTGGAAAGTGGATTGTCCAAAGCTCAAAGGTACGATTGCTTCTGCCCTAATTATTGAGACATGTTTAGCAGTGATTCCCACAAATACTTGGTGTGTGGATTCAGGCGCCACTGACCATGTTTGTAATTCTTTGCAGGGGTTTCAGGTAACCCGGAGGCTTAGAAGTGACGAATTAGAGCTCTACTTGGGTGACGCTACGAGAGTGTCAGTTGAAGCAGTGGGAGTTGTCAATTTAGTTTTCGAAAATTGTAGTTTAGAATTAGTAAATTGTCTTTATGTACCGAGTTTTAGAAAGAACTTGATTTCGATTTCTAAACTCTTGAAGAACGGTTAGAAGTTTATTTTTTCTGATGACTCTGTACTTATTAGAAGAAATGGAAAACTTATTTGTTCTGGTTCATTGGTTGACAATTTATTTGTGGTTAATTCTAACTCCCCTATTGCGCAAAATATAGAAATAGATAGCTCAGTATCTAACATTAATAAGAGGAAGAAACCTTTTGAAATGAATCAAACCTATCTTTGGCATCTCAGGCTAGGTCATATAAACCCTAGTAAGATTCAGAGGTTGGTCAATGATGGACCTTTAAGTTCATTAGATATTGACAGTTATGCAACCTGCGAATCTTGCTTGGAAGGTAAGATGACCAAGAGACCTTTTAAGGCAAAAGGTTATAGAGCTAAAGAAGTATTAGAGTTGATTCATTCTGATTTGTGTGGACCTATGACGGTCTAGGCACGAGGGGGATTTGAGTATTTCGTGACGTTCACGGATGACTACTCTAGGTACGGGTACATTTACCTAATGTGTCACAAGTCCGAATGTTTTGGAAAGTTCAAAGAGTTTCGGGCAGATGTGGATAAGCATCACGGTAAGAGTATCACAACACTGCATTCAGATCATAGTAGGGAGTACCTATCCCATGAATTTCGAGATTACCTCACTGAGGTGGGAATTCAGTCTCAGTTGTCTGCACCTGGCACGCCACAGCAGAATGGTGTAGCAGAAATGAGGAATCAAACTCTTATGGAAATAGTTAGGTCCATGATGTAGCTATAGTGATTTGCCAAGTTTGTTCTGGAGATATGTCTTAGAAACGGAAATGTATATTCTTAATCCTGTACCATCTAAAACCGTGCCTTCAACCCCAGTAGAGTTGTGGAATGGGCGCAAGCCCAGTCTAAGACATCTCAGAATTTAGGATTGCCCAGCACATATGCTTAAGGCAGATACGGCTAAGTTAGATGCGAGAACAGAGTTAATATTGTTTGTAGGATATCCTAGGGGAACGAAAGGTGGTCTATTCTATATCCTAAAGATCAGAAGGTGGTGGTTAGTACCAACGCTAGATTTTTAGAAGAGGACTATGTCTTAGACCACAAGCCCAAAAGTAAGATAGTACTAGAAGAGCTTAGACGACAAACTAATCCTGATGCACCGGCACAAGTAGATACACCACACATTGCACATGAGATCACATATGATGCGATTACACAGGTGGTGCCTCGTCGTAGTAGGAGGGTTGTAAGACAGCCCGACAGGTTCATTGGCTCAGACCTAGTCCCAGGTGCGCCTAAACCTGACCCAGTTAACTACAATGAGGCTCTCTGAGATAAAGATGCAGAATCTTGGCGTAAGGCAATGATATCCGAGATGGGGTCAATGGACCACAATCAAGTCTGGGAGCTTGTGGACCTGCCTGATGGGTTTAAGCCCATTGGATGCAAGTGGGTCTACAAAAGTAAGGGAGGACCTGACGGAAAGGTGGAAACCTTTAAAGCTAGGCTGGTGGCGAAGGGGTATACTCAGAAAGAGGGAATCGATTATGAGGAAACCTTCTCCCCGGTAGCCATGCTTAAGTCGATCCGGATTCTCTTAGCCATAGCTGCTCATTTAGACTATGAGATTTGGCAGATGGATGTCAAGACAGCTTTCCTAAGCGGAAGTGAAACCATCTTTATGCAGCAACTAGAGGGATTCATTTAAAAAGGCCAAGAGCATAAGGTTTGCAGGCTTAAGAGGTCTATTTATGGACTTAAGCAGGCATCCAGATCTTGGAACATCCGGTTTGATGAGGTAATCCAGTCCTTTGGATTTACTCAGTGTCCGGATGAGCAATGTGTGTACCGCAGACGTGACGGAAACTCTGTGGTGTTTCTTGTGCTTCACGTAGATGACATTCTATTGATTGGCAACAACAAGAAAGTGTTATCAGACGTAAAGGTATGGCTGTCCAAGCAGTTTGATATGAAGAACTTAGGGGAAGCGGGACATATCCTTGGGATCAAGATAATTTGAGATCGTAGGAAACGTTCATTAACGCTCTCCCAAGCTTAGTACATAGATACGATTCTGGCCCGTTTTAACATGCAGAACTCCAAAAAAGGTTTTCTACCTTTCAGAGACGGAGTGCATCTATCTAAGGAACAGTCCCCTAAGACTGTTGAGGAGACAGAGGTCATGAAGACAGTTCCTTATGCTTCTGCAGTAGGAAGTCTCATGTATGCCATGTTGTGTACTAGGCCTGATATCTGTTATGTCGTTAGCATAGTGAGCAGATATCAGAGTAACCCCGGGAAAGCTCATTGGGAGGCAGTAAAATGCATTCTCAAGTATTTGCGTAGAACGAGGGACCAAGTTTTGGTCTATCAGGCGCCTGAGCTGGTACCCCGAGGTTACACAGATTCAGATTTCCAATGCGGCAGGGACAAGAGTAAGTCTACCTCAGGGTATGTGTTTACTCTAGGAGGTGAAGCCATAGTTTGGCAGAGTGTCAAGTAGAAATGCGTGGCGGACTCTACCATGGAGGTTGAGTACGTTGGCGCATCAGAGGCAGCGAAAGAAGCAGTATGGCTCAAGAACTTCCTAGTGGACTTAGATGTGATTCCTGGTTTGCAGAAGTCTATCACGGTTTATTGTGATAACAACGGTGCAGTAGCAAACTCGAAGGAACCACAAGCCCACAAGACGAGTAAACATATACAGCGCAAGTACCACCTGATACGAGACATCGTAAAGAGGGAAGACGTGGTTGTGGCTAAGATAGCATCAGAAGATAACCTTGCAGATCCATTCACGAAGACTTTGACTTCGAAAGTCTTTGAGGCTCACGTGGAAGGCATGGGAATCCGATACTTAGGAGAGCCATGATAGTTTTTCTAGATAGATAGTAGCAGAATGTGTAGGAGTTGTATGTAGATGTATACTTAAAGCACAGCTTAAATATTAGTGGGAGATTGTTGGAATTGAATACATAAGCTATGCTTGTGTTGTACTTTTTCCCTGTAATATATCGATTTATGTTTTGGTTATATCTTGTTGTGCATTAATTGTCCATTTATATTATGTAAATAGATGATGAGGTGTTTTGTGTGACACAGTAGATCTCATCATTGGTTGAAAGACATAATATATAAATAAGGTTCGTAACCGAGACAGCTTTGGACAAACTGTCGGTTTAGGTTATTATGTGATTCGGATAATTGGTTTGTCTAAACTAATTGAATCACATAGATATGCCCGGGGCATATTGAACTTGACATTTAGGAATGATTTGTCTTGTACTGATTTAATAGACAAATCGTTCCTTGTATTCTATCTCTTAATCCCTAGACTCGAGAGGGCATGAGGATTAGACATAGTTTGTTTTGATCTGCCAATGGGTGAGGTCAATTGTGGCCAATAGTCTCGGTAGGTTGGGTGTGCGTGTTTAGTTACTTGGTGTGCTACTGTTTGTCGAAAGGAAACCATGTACCGGTGCATCCGGGGTGATGGTGCTCCTGAGATGAGCTCGAAATGTTTATTATGCTAAACCCGGCTGGTGGATTTATGTCCGGTATAGTAAAAAGGTCGAGTGGTACTAGTGTCAGAATTAAAGAAGTTAATTAATTAATTTATCAGTAAAGTAATTTATATTAACGAGCACTATATCTTTTATGTGGGGAGATTATGAATATAATTTAATTAAGTTGTTTCGGAAGTAATTCTGGTGTAGGATGGTAGTTCCATAATTAATCTGTTAGTGGTACGATTAATTTTGTTATGGGTTAATTGAATAGGTAGATTTAATTAATTAATTAATTAATTATTCCTAAGGGTTAATTCAGTAATTAATAAAGTGAAATTATTTAATTAATTCCTAAGGGTTAATTAAGTAATTAATAAAGTAGAATTATTTAATTAATTAATTAAGTCTTAAGTTTCAATTGGAATTAGAAAATCCTAGAGATTAGGAATCTAGTAAGATTTGGTTTATCCTATCAGATTGGTTACCTAATTGGATTTGGAAACTAATTCATTACCTAAACCCATTAGGAAGACCAACCATAAACCAACTTGGGGTCTCTCTTGTAACTCTATATATAGACAAGGGATTAGCTATTCAAGACACACAATTCAATAGATTCATTATTCAAGAATCTAGAGAGATAATATCCTAGAGAGAGAAACAAAAGTTTCTTCTCAAAACTGGATTTATAGACCAAAATTGCGGCTGCTCTTGGAAGTATTTTTGGCCGGATTTCTCACTAAATTTCGGCGGCTGGTTTAAGTACTTAGAGCGGCGGCGCGTGTTGGTTTATCTCAGGCTGGCGCGTGACGATCACGCGCTAGGCGGAGTGGTTTGCTAATTTTTCTGGCGAATCCAGTTGTGTTGATTACTGATCCATTGGCTTCTAGATTGTTGCCCACACAACAAGAAGTCAAAGTCTTGAGTCATACAAGCGATTTTCCAAGTCACGCTTCAAAGGTAACTTTCTAAAGTTCCACTTTTAATTAGAAATTTTTGTGGCGTGGTAAATCAAACTAGTGCGAACCCAGATCCTACAAATCTTTCAAACAGTAGTTTACATAAACCAACGGTACTTTACACAAGCATTCAGCATTTTACAAAAACAACCAGCACTTTACACAAACGAATCGGAACGATGTTTTTACACTAACAAAGACCACTTTGAACCAGAAAATAGTATTTTACACCAAGAAATAGCATTTTGACAAAAGAATCAGTAGTTTACATAAGCCAACAGTAATTTACATAAACATTCAGCACTTTACATAAACAACAAGCACTTTACACAAACGAATCGGAACGATGTTTTTACACTAACAAAGACCACTTTAAACCAGAAAAGAGTATTTTACACCAAGAAACAGTATTTTGACAAAAGAATCAGCAGTTTACATAAGCCAACAGTAATTTACATAAACATTCAGCACTTTACATAAACAACAAGCACTTTACAAACGAATCAGAATGATGTTTTTACACTAACAAAGATCACTTTGAACCAGTAAATAGTATTTTACACCAAGAAACAGTATTTTGACAAAAGAATCAGTAGTTTACATAAGCCAACAGTACTTTATATAAACATTCAGTACTTTACATAAACAAGCATCACTTTACACAAACGAATCAGAATGATGTTTTTAGACTAACAAAGACCACTTTGAACTAGAAAATAGTATTTTACAATAAGAAACCGAATTTTGACCAAAAAATCAGTAGTTTACATAAGCCAATGGTAGTTTACATAAGCTAACAGTATTTTACATAAACATTCAGTACTTTACATAAACAAGCAGCACTTTACACAAACGAATCAGAACGATGTTTTTACACTAACAAAGAAAACTTTGAACTAGAAAACAGTATTTTACATCAAGAACCATCATTTTGACATAAGAATCAGTAGTTTACATAAGCCAACATTACTTTACATCAACGTTCAGCTCTTTACATAAACAAGCAGCACTTATACAAACGAATAAGAACGAGGTTTTGAACCAGAAAACATTATTGTAGAACAAGAAATAGCATTTTGACCAAAGAATCAGTAGTTTACATAAACCAACAATACTTTACATAAAGACGTTTCTGGTCGTTGTGCTAGTTGTTTTTTGACATGGTGCTAGTTGTTCTGAGACGTGGTGCTAGTTGTCTTTGTATAAAAATAGCTTAAATTCACACGCATGGATGTAGACATTTCTAGACGTGGTGCTAGTTGTTTTTTGATGTGGTGCTAGTTGTTCTGAGACGTGGTGGGCTGTTTTTGCAAAAAAAATCAGTTTAAATTCACACGTATGGATGTAGACATTTCTGGACGTGGTGCTAGTTGTTTTTGGACGTGGTGCTAGTTGTTCTGAGACGTGGCGCTAGTTATCTTTGTGAAAAAAAATAGCATAAATTCACATGCATGGATGTAGACATTTCTGGACGTGGTGCTAGTTGTTTTTGGACGTGTTGCTAGTTGTTCTGAGACGTGGTGGGTTTTTTTTTGTGAAAAAAATCATTTTAAATTCATACACATGGATGTAGACATTTCTGGACGTGGTGCTAGTTGTTTTTGGCGTGGTGCTAGTTGTTCTGAGACGTGGTGCTAGTTGTCTTTGTGAAAAAAATCAGTTTAAATTTGCACGCATGGATGAAGACGTTTCTAGACATGGTGCAAGTTGTTTCTGACGTGATGCTAGTTGTTCTGAGATGTGGTGCTAGTTGTCTTTGTAAAAAAAATCAGTTTAAATTCACACGCATTGATGTAGATGTTTCTGGACGTGGTGCTAGTTGTTTTTGACGTGGTGTTAGTTGTTCTGAGACGTGATAGACTGTCTTTGTGAAAAAATCAGTTTAAATTCACACGCATGGATGAAGACGTTTCTGGACGATGTTTTTACACTAACAAACACCATTTTGAACTGGAAAATATTATTTTACACCAAGAAACAGCATTTTAACAAAAGAATCAGTAGTTTACAAAAGCCAACGATAGTTTACATAAGCCAACAATAGTTTACATAAGCCAACAGTACTTTATACAAACATTCAGCACTTTACATAAACAACCAGCACTTTACACAAATGAATCGGAACGATGTTTTTACACTAACACAGATTACTTTGAACTAGAAAAGAGTATTTTACACTAAGAAACAGCATTTTGCCCAAAAAATCAGTAGTTTACATAAGCCAAATGTACTTTACATAAACATTCAGCACTTTACACAAACGAATCAGAACGATGTTTTTACACTAACAAATACCACTTTGAACCAGAAAAAGGAGTATTTTACACCAAGAAACAACATTTTGACGAAAGAATCAGTAGTTTACATAATCCAATAGTACTTTACATAAACATTCAGCACTTTATATAAAAAAGTAGCACTTTTCACAAACGAATCAGAACGATGTTTTTACACTAACAAAGACCACTTTGAACCAGAAAAAAGTATTTTACACCAAGAAATAGCATTTTGACCAAAGAATCAGTAGTTTACATAAGCCAATATTACTTTACATAAACATTAAGCACTTTACATAAACGAGCAGCACTTTACACAAACGAATCAGAACGATGTTTTGAACCAGAAAACTTTATTTTACAACAATAAATAGCATTTTGACCAAAGAATAAGAAGTTTACATAAAGACGTTTCTGGACGTGATGATAGTTGTTTTTGACGTGGTGCTAGTTGTTTTTAACGTGGTTCTAGTCGTACTGAGACGTGGTGCTAGTTGTCTTTGTGAAAAAAATAGCTTAAATTCACACGCACGGATGTAGACGTTTCTGGACGTGGTGCTAGTTGTTTTTTAACGTGGTTCTAGTTGTTATGAGACGTGGTGGGTTGTTTTCGTGAAAAAAATATGTTTAAATTAACACGCATGGATGTACACATTTTTTGGAGGTGGTGCTAGTTGTTCTGAGACTTGGTGCTAGTTGTCTTTGTGAAAAAAAAAATAGCTTAAATTCACATGCATGGATGTAGACGTTTCTGGACGTGATGCTAGTTATTTTTTGACGTGGTTCTAATTGTTCTGAGACGTGGTGGGCTGTTTTTGTAAAAAAATCAGTTTAAATTCACACGCATGGATATAGACATTCCTGGACGTGGTGCTAGTTGTTTTTGACGTGGTGGTAGTTGTTCTGAGACGTGGTGCTAGTTGTCTTTGTGAAAAAAATAGTTTAAATTCACATGCATGGATGTAGGCGTTTCTGGACGTGGTGCAAGTTGTTTCTGGACGTGGTGCTAGTTGTTCTGAGACATGGTGGGCTGTTTTTGTGAAAAAAATCAGTTTAAATTCACACGCATGGATGTAGACGTTTCTGGATGTGGTGCTAGTTGTTTTTGTTGTGGTGCTAGTTGTCTTTGTGAAAAAAATCAGTTTAAATTCACACGCATAGATGAAGACGTTTCTGGACATAGTGTAAGTTGTTTTTGACTTGGTGCTAGTTCTGAGACGTGGTGCTAGTTGTCTTTGTGAAAAAAATCAGTTTAAATTCACACTCATGGATGTAGACGTTTCTGGACGTGGTGCTAGTTGTTTTTGACGTGGTGCTAGTTGTTCTGAGACGTAGTGAACTGTCTTTGTGAAAAAAATCAGTTTAAATTCACACGCATGGATGAAGACGTTTCTGGACGATGTTTTTACACTAACAAACACCACTTTGAACCAGAAAACATTATTTTACACCAAGAAACAACATTTTGACCAAAGAATCAGTAGTTTACATAAGCCAACAATAGTTTACATAAGCCAGCAGTATTTTACACAAACATTCAACACTTTACATAAACAACCAACACTTTACACAAACGAATCGGAACGATATTTTTATACTAACAAAGAACACTTTGAACTAGAAAAGAGTATTTTACACCAAGAAACAGCATTTTGTCCAAAGAATCAGTAGTTTACATAAGCCAACAGTACTTTACTTAAACATTCAGCACTTTACATAAACAAGCAGCACTTTACACAAACGGATCAGAACGATATTTTTTCACTAACAAAAATCACTTTGAACCAGAAAAGAGTATTTTACACTAAGAAATAGCATTTTGACCAAAGAATCAGTAGTTTACAAAGAAGGGCCGGAGCCACCTCTTGACGGGCTGAAGCATCTGAGCATTTTACACCATCAGTTTACACCAATAAACAACAGTTACACTAACAAATACCATTTTACACCAACAAATCAGTAAAAATATACGATTTTACATAAAAACATATATTTTTGCCAAAACCCTAGTTTTTTCTTTCATCTTCATGGGCTGCAAACACAACCAAACGAATCCCCTACCTCAGATCTATAAAACCCTAGTTTTCCTTTCATTTTCGTGGCTGATTTAGGGTTCTTCCAAACTTAAGAAAAGGCGAAATGGTAGAAAATGGTATGGGTTTTGAAGTTTGAGAGGTGGGGAGTATTTTGGCGGTGAGATATCTTCAAAAATCTTCATCGAATGGTTTGAATCGGTGTGAGAGAAGAGAGAAAAGAGGCTGCTGAAGGAGAAGACGAGAGAGAGAGAGAGAGAGAGAGAGAGAGAGAGAGAGAGAGAATGGATTAGGGTTTGAGGATAGAGAGGCTGGTGAGGTATATATAATAGCCGCGTGTAAACACCTCCTCCTCTTCAATTTTTTTATCTCCATTTTTTCCTTTATTTTTGAATTTTTTTCAACTAGGTGTATAGAAAAATGGTGTACTCCTAGTCCTATAATATAATAACTGTATATGTGGTATCAAAATTTGTATTATAAAACTCGGCTAATTGGCATTGAAATCGATAACAATAATACTGTTCAAAAGTTCTGTTATTGTTCATAATCATCGGCATCTGAGCAAGATCAAAATTCGAAGATCCCAACGTGATCAACTCATAATCATCGTCGTCGTCGTCATCGGAGAAACTCATACTATTCTCATATAGTTTAGGTTTCTGCTTTTGATTTTCATTGCACGTTGTGATGGGTTTTGTTTATCCAGGAACTGGACATTCAACTTCTAATTTTGGCATCAGCTCTGTGGGAAATAATATGTCGTCATCCATAAGTGCCCAAAGAATGGGGAGCCAAATGATTCCTACTCCCGGATTTAATAATACAGTCAATGATGCTATGAACAATGCCAACAACCACCAGAGTAGCAATTCATACATGAATATGGAGTCATCCAATAATATTGGTGCATTTTCAACTGTTGAATCTACGGTGATATCCCAACCGATGCAGCAAAAGCAACATGTCGGTGGTCAAAACAGTCGAATTTTGCACAATCTTGGAAGCCATATGGGTGGTGGAATTAGGCCTGGTATGCAGCAGAAGCAGTATGGATAATCTTGGAAGCACTAGGGATGATGTCTAGCAATCTACATGCCTTGAATGGTTCTGGGACCTCCGATGGCTTTATGGCATCATCAGCGTATGGCAACCTCTCAAAAACCTTTACAACAGCCCTTTGAACCAAATCAACGGACGTTGTTCCATGGTAATTTATCTCCTGTGTTTGTGTTTGTGTTTGTTTATAGTGAGTTGTGGGCTTAGACACATCAGATTTGGGGAGAGTTTGTTCAGAGAAACAACTTTTTCCTAAATGTGAATTATTTTTTTGGCAGTGAGACCCTCTGTCTTGTCTTTTGTCCTTGTAATTTCCAACAAAAAGTTTTGATATTTTGAAAGAGTTATAAGTACAGATTTTGTGGCCTTGAGTATGAATGGTAGATCAATATGTCGTTTACTGCAAGGAACCAAGATAAAATATTATTTTTCTATCCTTACCAAATACAGTTGATTTGGCAGGTGAGGGATATGGGATCAACACAGCTGATTCTTCAGGATCTGGAAATTTATATGTTTCTGCAGCTTCCACTCTGCCTGTGATGAATAATCTGAACCTGAATGCCGTTACTTTGCAGTCTATGCCCAAAACAAGCTCTCCGATGATCTCAAATTAGTCAAACATTTCTCAACAGGTAGCAAGTGTAAAGTCTCAGTCCATTGATCCTACAGAAAAGAACTTCCGACAGCAACATTCTATGCCAGAAAATATTACCCGGTCTCATCCCCACCAGCAATTCCAACAGCAGTCTCATCAATTTCAGCAGGCACAAATGGTTCAGCATAAAAAGCAGCAAAAGCTGCAAAATCAGCAGCAGCTTTCAGCTAAGGGTGATGTTTTTGACCACTCTCCGCTGTCCTCTAATTTAGGTGTTTCAAGGAAGACTGAATCTGGGATAGATCGCAATGAGGAAGCTCTGCATTCTCAAATCCGTTACCCATTCCAGTATTCCGAATTGCAAAATCAGTTTGGACAAATTTCATTGGAAGACCAATCCAGAAGTGGAGAAGTGCTTTCTTTTCCATCGGGTCCATCAGAGATGTGTCCATCATTTGGACAGAATTCAAAATGATTTTAGCTGCCTTCCCACTGGGCTTCAATCAGATTCAGTTGCAAATGGTCAGTGGTATTCAGAGTCTCATTATCAGTCACAAAGTACAGTGTCCTTCCCGCTTGAGCAAAATGTTCAAGAGGAATTTCGCCAGAGAATAGGAGGGCGAGATGGCTACTCTTTTTGCGACATGCTCGTCGTTGTCCTGCTCCAGTTGGGAAGTGTCCGGAGCCACATTGTATCAATGTCCAAGACCTGTTGAGGCCTATGGAAAAATGTGAATCTGTGCAATGCTCATATCCTCGATGCTCTGCCTCAAAGGTTCTAATTAGCCATCACAAGAGGTGTAAGGATGCTAGTTGCCCTGTTTGCATTCCAGCGAAGAAGTATTTAAAGGCTCAATTCAAGGCTCATAGCCGACCTCATTTCTGGTTTTCCGAGATCAGTCCATAGATCCAGTAGACAAGCTGATTTTGGAAGAATCATTATTCTTTTTCTTATCCTTTTTTTTTTTTTTTTTTGGAAATTGGCGATATTATCTTATGATCAGATCTAGCTGTTGACTAAACTTGCTACAACAGCATGGATCATAAGAAGTAATTTTATCAACATAAAGATTTGGTTTTGCTACAATGAAACAGCTACCTGCACAGCACTGGAAGAATCTTGTGGTCAACCAATACTATTCAAACTAAAAATAAACAGCCGGAGAAGATGCAAAAAACAAAAGCCATAAAATATTCCATGGCCAAAATGTTTGGCCATTTCATCTTTTTTTGTCCAACCTCTGTTTTTTTATTTTTTTCAAATTAACACAGTCAATAGTAAAAATAGTTATTTTTAAAAAATAAAATACTTAAATTCTTATTTTGTAATTAACACAAAATACATCTCTCATTTTCTTTTTCCTCTTCCTCCCTCGTGCCTTTCTCCTTCACCAAACAGCCGCCCGCTTTTTCACTTTACCACCGCTGCAACTAAGCCCTCGTCTTCCTCTCCTTTCCCCTATTGGCGTCTTCCTCTAATTTCTTTAGGTGCAATGGACTTAACTTCCAACTAACATCGAACCAACAAGATATTAGCAGTAATTTGAAACTGATACTTCTGTACCAGCTCAAGCTGGCCTCAAAATTGCAAGCTTTCTTACACCCACTAAAGAATAAACAAATCTTAGTATCAGAAAAAGAACAGAACCAAAAAAAGAAAAAAGGTCTTTTAACACAGAGAGCACCAAAACCCAAATGCCAAATAAAAAAATAAACAAAACCAAAAAAAGGGGGCGCAAATTTCAACTAAAGGTTGAAGGAGGAAAAATAAAAACTGGAGCTTCAAGTTAGAAGAACTAAAGAGTTGGCACCGTAATGCGGGCCCACCCTAAATTAGATGTAATAAAAAATAAAAATAACATTATATTTCAAATTAGAAAATAATTAATTCTTTTTTGTATGAATAGTTTTGAATAAAAAAATTAGTTTATTATCATCTTTAAAAATTATTATAAAAATATGAAATAAAATATAAAAATGTAGGTGTAGTTAAATGACGTCAATTATATTGTACACCTACAAGATACCTTACTTACAAATTTAATATAAAGAATATTTTATTATTTAATGCGGTGACCTGAATATTTATTGTTTTCCTAACAATTGCTGAAGGAGCATCTTAATGGACAAGGATCTTATTAAACTTATAGCAAAAAGAAAAAAATCGTACTTTTTCCGTCTCAGGATAATAGTTATATTTTAAACTTTTTTCGGTCTAAAATAATTTATTTTTTTATTTTTACTATTAGTTAATATTATTTTAATTTCAAACTCAAATAATTTGGTTAAATGTTATTTTTATGTAGTTTACAATGAAAATATAAAGTTAAAAGTCAAAAAATATAATAATAAATATTTTATGTGAATGGTATATTGTTCAAAATAAAATATTTTACTTTATCAAAACATGAAAATTACAATTATAATTGTTATTGGACAAATAAATTAATTGAAAAAATATATATGATGAATAAAACAAACAAACCAAAATTAAAAAAAAAATATTTCCACAGAGAGTACGACCGTCTCACGTGGGAAGGAAGCCATCCAAGCCCACAAGTTTCTTATGGATCTTACTATTTGTAGAAAAAAAAATTGAAATGACAAAAATGCCCTTAATATATGAATAAGTAATATACTTCACCAAATTCAAAAAACATATCAAAACATACAAAATTCCCTCAAAAATCTTACAAAACCCTTCCAAATCGTTCAAAAAAACATTAAAAATCGTAGAAAAAAATTCAAACACATATTTTGTTCAAATTGGGATAGAGTCTACTTCAAAATTTACGCAAAAATAGTACGAATTTAATACTTTTGTATTGTTTTTATCATGCTGCATAAAAAATCGCACATGTTTTGTAATTTTATTTAGTAAAATCGCCCTTAATTGGTGAGGCTGTACTAAAAAATCGCCCAGTGTTGGCGATTTTTTATACAAATTTCGCCAATTATAGGTGAAACTTGATGGAAAAATCGCCTGCAATGTGCGATTTTCACTGGAAAAATTGCCTATTGCAGGCGATTTTTCACCAAAATTTCCCACCTTGCAGGCAATTTTTCATGGAAATCTTGCACATTGTGCGCGAGATTTATTTAAAAAATCACACTTTATGTGCGATTTTTTTTTATGAAAATAACTTATTTGCTCCAATTTTTGAAAATTATATATTTTGTATGGTTTGTAATTGTTTATGTAATTACTTATTATTAGTTTGAATTTGATTAATGATGCAGGATCCAAATGGATTGCCCGACCTTCAGAGGGATATGAGTCACTGGCTTTTTTCCTACTGAAGAAACAACATACACTTATTATTCGGAATTGGCTCTTACATTTTGTTTTGAGCTGATTAAAGTAGGGAAGGGTAATAATGGAAAAGCGGTCACATATCGTTGCAACAGATTCAGAGATCCAGTTGAACAAGGGTCTCCCCCACAACAGAGGAAGAACACCAAACGGCGAGGATGTAAGTGTATGTTCAAGTTATATTGCAAGGAAGCCACCAGTACACGGCTCAGTCACAATCCAAGACATGTCGCTCCTCCCACGCTTATTGGTAACTAATTTCAAAAATTATTTATTATAAATAAACTTATTTAATAAAAATAATTAAAAAATCAATAATTTAATTCAAATAACAACACATAATCATATAATCAAATTACATAAATAATAACATTCACTAATATAATTCAAATATCAATACATAATCATATAATCAAATTACATACGTAATAATATTCACTAATATAATTCAAATATCAACACATAATCATATAATCAATATTACATAAGTAATAACATTCACTAATATAATTCAAATAACAACACATAATCATATAATCAAATTACATAAATAATAATATTCACTAATATAATTCAAATAACAAAACGTAATATGATAAATAAATAAATATACATGATATTAGTCGTAAATTTAAAACTGACCTCGTGGGGGCTGCTCATCGCGCCCTGAGGATGACGGAAACTCCTCTCCGCCAATGAAAGGCTGCTCCTCCCTGTCGCTGCCCTCATCTACCAACACATATATAGGGATACCTCTCCCTGCTTTCTTCTTCCTATAAGAAGCTGTGGGCCGCTGCTGCGGGAGAGACATCAGGTGCGATTTTTACCAACAAAATCGCAGATCTGTGCGATTTCCTACGCGATTTCCAAAAATTTAACCGAAATAATAGGATTTTTACCTTGCTGTACAAGCCTTTCCCTCTCCCGGGAGCCCGTGGTGGTTGAGAGCCGCCTGCGTCTATTTTGCGATTTTTTCAAAATTTTTTGGATGGTTTGAGAGATTTTGCTGCGAAAATTTGAAATTAAGTTTGATTTTGTAAGGTTTGCAAGACAATTATATAAACATACAAATGGGAAAAAATCGCACATACTTTCCAATTTTCCCCCCAAAAATCGGATGTGTTAGGCGAAAATTGGGGAAAAAATCGCCCCACTTATCCAATTTTTTGGGGAAAAATCGGATGAGTTGTGCGATTTTTCCTCCAAAAATCGGATTAGTGTGGCGATTTTTCGCCCCAGTTTCACGCGTTGGTGGTGATTTTTCCCTTGTTTCTTGCAAATTACATCCGATTTTTTGGTCAACTTTCGCAAATTACATGCGATTTTTCATTAAAATTTCACATTTTCTGTTTTTAAGAGTATTTTAGGCATTTCATCAAATTTTTTGTGCTACAAATAGCAAATTTGTGCTACAAATAGCAGCCCAGTATATATATACTTGTAGAAAAAACATGACAATTGCAATTATAATTGTTATGGGACAAATAGATTAATTGAAAAAAAAAATTATGAATAAAACAAACAAATCAAAATAATAAAAAAAAATTATTCCCACGTGAGAGAGTACAACCGTCTCGCGTGGGAATGAAGCCATCCAAGCCCACAACTTTCCTTTTATACATACTTGTAGATAAACAGAGCCTCCAAAATGATTAAGCCATACGTAAACAGGAAGAGAGAGGAAGAGAGACAGAGCTGCCAATAGCAATGTAGACAAACAAAATTCCACAAAATCTTTCAGCATCTTCAGAAAATTCAACCTCCAAAAATTGCTAAAACACCAAGCTCCAATCTTTCTGTGATAAAAATTGGACTCCATGGAAGGAGAGGAAGACGATAATTGCATGGTGACGGATGGCAGCGGTGGCAAAAAAAAAAAAGTTGGGAAATGTATTTTGTGTTAATTATGAAATAAGACTTTAAATATTTATTTTTTTAAATCAATCATTTTTACCTTTGACTGTGTTGACTTGTACAAAAACCTGTTATTGCATGTAAATGTAATGGGTATTTTTAGTGGAGATTAAACATGTTAGACTAAAAGAGTGAAATTGTCAAACATGTTGGACCAAAATTGCATTTTTTTTCCAATACTAAAGGTTAAAAAACCAAAGAACAAATAAAAGTTACAACGCGAGAGGGTTTGCTGTTGCGGGAAAGGGGCAGACCAACACGAGAGAGAGAGGGAGGAAAGGGGTGTGTCTGATCGGCCGGCCAAGAGAGAAGGTTACGAGGAGAGAGAAAATAGGAGGAAGAAGAAGACTACCGTGGTGGTTCTTCGCCGGAAATAAGGGGAGGGAGCGAGCTAGGGAGAAAAAAAAAAGTCCTTTAGGGTTGCCGCGAGGCGGCGGCAAGAAGAGAGAAGAAAAGGAGGAGGAAAAAAATTAGGGTTTGTAAGAAAATAATTTTGAAAGAAAAAAATGGCACAAAAGTCCTTTGACTGACATTCAATATTGGTCAAACGTTAGTTGACCAATTTTTCCAACCAAAAGGACTAAAAATAGTTTTAAACAAAAAAAAGATAAGGACTAGTATAGTCACTCAAAACACAAGAGGGACTACCAGTGGAATTACCCCTATTATGAAAGACCAAAAATGGATTTAAACCTAATATTTTTTACGACCTAATATTAGTATTATTAATATGAACAAATTAAAAGAAAAATCTTATATGATTATAAATATGATTGCATAATTGTTTCTTATGTTTTAGAAATACTAATCTATAATCTATAACTATAGAGTTCCTATATGAATCGAAACAAAAAATTCATATCATACAAAATATATTTTTATATAAGAGAGAACAACATTTCAAATCATATATAACAGACTTTCATATCACTAGAACAAACATATTCTTTATATGGAAACAAACTAAAGGTTCATATCATACAAAATATAGATTCATATAACATAAAACATGGTTTCTTATCATGCATATCATACTTTCATATCAAAACAACATAGATGTTCCTATATAAAAACAAATAAAGGGTTCATATCATACAAAAATATAGTTTCATATAAGATATAACATGATTTCATATCATGCATAATAACGTTTCATATCTATACAAAAAACATATACTGATAAAAGAAAGTTAACCCTATTTTTTGCTTGACATGAATTCAACCTTTGCATTATATGAAACCTTATCTTGTTTAATATGAATTCAGGTTTTGCATGATATCATATTTTCATCGTATGAATCCATGTTAGTAAATACCAATTTTTAAGCGCTAATAAGTCAACAAATTAAAATAATATTCAATTTCATGTATATTATTTTCACGTTTTCTTTGATATGATTTTTATAATTATCACTTTTTCTTATTCATCGCCGTGCTTTTTCCAAAAAATGTCATAATTTTTTTTAAATATCGCTCCATTAATACTTATCTTCCGCCTCTACTATTATTATCTAACTGCCCTTAATCAATTTATCAAAAATTTTATACGTCCTTTCTTAATTTACCAAAAATTTATAAAAATTATGATTAAAGTAGCATAGATGAGCGAAACTTGAAATGAATTTTTTAATGACTATTTTTGGTAAATTTATTAAGGGCCGTTACGTAATTTAAGATATTATTTTATTTTATATAATTTAAGATATTATTTTATTTTATATTTAAATATTATTATTAGTATTTCTTAATTTGTGAAGAAAAATTTAGACATAAAAGAGGTGAGAAATAAGCCTTCACTATATTATATATAGATAATTAGTCGTTAATTTCTATTAATAATCCTAAATATTTTAGTTATAATACTAGTACACACGCCCGTTCATCGCACGGGATGCGATAGGAACGCACTAATTATTTATGGCACTTGAAAATATAATAACGACCGACATTATTATTTATAATGGTTATAAGAATTTAATTATTAAAATATTTAGTTTTTAATCATAATATTTTATATGAATTGTAAATTGGTGTAATTATTTGTAATAGAATTCCTATAAAATTATTTTATAAATTATAATATTATTAATTTATTTGTTAAATTGATTAATGACTATGAATCTCGATGAGTTCAATTCTGACTTAGATGAAGAAATTTTCGCATCAAGCAGGATCTTCTATGGTCTTTGCAGCAGATTACAGATAAAGATGGCAATAATCTGCAAATGATTTGACAGGGACCAGAGATAGAACACAAAAATATCAGTACATAAATGAAAAGGTAATGCTAAGAGGAAGAATTCATGTAAAGATATTATGCATTATTACAAATTCTGAAGTACTTCTTTATAAACTACATTTGTTGTAGTTTTGGCCAATTGACCATCCTTGTCACAAATGAGCACCTTCAATCATTGTCTTGATTTAACCCTGGATATTGCAACATAGAGTTGTCCATGAGTAAAAACTGGCCGCTTTAAAAACAATCCAACATTGGAAATAGATTGTTCTTGACTCTTATTTATAGTCATAGCAAAACAAAGAATCACTGGAAATTGTCTTCTTTGAAGCTTAAAAGGGAATTTCGTGTCTGATGGAGTTAACACCATGCGAGGAATGAATACTGGATTGCCAATATTTTTTCTGGAAATAACCTTTGCCTCAATTACATGACTTCCCAACCTGAAAATCTGCAATCTAGTACCATTGCACAAGCCAAAACATTGATCCATATTTCTAAGAAGCATAATCGGAACTCCAACTTTTAACACAAGCTTGTGATTAGGTAAACCGGATGTTGTAATAGCATTGAGTACTTCAGGAGTGTATATAGATTCATTAAAAACAGTCCGGCTCTTTGATTCACAAATTGTATCATAACTGAGATACACTCTTTCTTCTCCTGGTATAGTTGACAACATCTTTTCATTTATAATGTCGACAACATCATTTGTTGGAGTAAGGATTGATCTCTCTTGAAAGTATGACGGATTTCATATGTTTTCAACAATAGAAGGATAAGTAGAATCTACTATGGATGCAATAGGATCCTCTGATTCCTTGATGAGAATGTCATTAGGAATTTCAATAACAGATTCTTCATCATTAGGCTCACCTACACAACCATCTCCAACCTTTAAAATCCATTCAGCAAACTCTCTGGTTTCCTCTGAATTTCCATATTCAGATTGTTTAAGCCTCATGTTTGTTGTCAATTTGAGAACTTTACAGTAATCCCACAAGTAAGAAGCATTTAAAGCAGAATGGACAATATCTTGCCTACTACCTGAAGGCACAACAGGAAGTATCTGATGAAAGTCTCCTCCAAATACAACAACTTTCCCACCAAAAGGTTGTTCCAAACTCCTTGGATTAGAGGATCGAAGTACATCCCTCAAAGTCCTATCCAAAGCCTCAAAACATAACCTGTTAATCATCAGAGCTTCATCCCATATAATCAGCTTTGTTTTATATATCAAATTAGCCAACTCACTACCCGGTTTAATGACACACGTAGAAACTTCAGTAATATTTATAGGAATTTAAAATCTAGAATGTGCAGTCCTACCTCCAGGTAATAATAATGAAGCTATTCCACTGGAAGCAACATTTAGTACAATATCACCTTTAGCACGCAATCCAGCCGATAGTGCCTTCCAAATAAATGTTTTTCCAGTTCCTCCATAGCCATAAACAAAGAAAATACCACCCTCTCATTTTGATACATCATATGTTACTTGCTGATACACCAAATTCTATTCATCATTCAAGCTACAAAAAGTTTGCTGGTGCTCCATCTCCAAAGACAAATGATCATAACAAAGCTCATCTTGAATTAACTTGTTACATCCGTGTGAAATGATGAAATCATCTGGATAGGGCAATGAGGGATGATTCTTGAGGCTGCTGCCATTGCTAGATAATATTTTTCAATACGAACCAGAGCATGTTTATTTAATTCCTCATTAGTAAGCTGCATATATGTAAAACAAAACACAAGATAAATTATACATTATCAAGTATCATAATTATAAGAAAAATAACATATAAATAAGGTTACCATCTAATTGAAGAATGGACCTCTGATTATGAAGAATGTCATCGGACAACAATTTTCATGTTTCTTCCCACACAACTTCAGGTCTATTTATAGCATCAGATGATAAAAGAGATGTGAACATAGTTCGTAAATAATGCCCAGATCCCCAAATGCTTGCTCCTTTTATAGCTTCAATGTACTCTTTATCGTCATCCAATAGTCCAAGGGCGTAGCAAGCTTCTTTAAAAGTTGGATAAACTATGTCATTAACTGTTCGTATGTCTTCATAACATGTAGGTCCTTTGACTTTACACAACAAAATCCTCATGAAATATATTTCACCTGACCTAGGCGGCACATAATGAACCCTGCCAATTGAAAAACCCCTTTTCCTTGGAGTCAACTCCTTAATCTGTTTATTCCAAACATATCTGGTAGGGAATTCCTCATAAGTGAGTAACTTTGCTTCATCATATGTGTTATTGCATTTCATCCATCCTAGAAATATTGATTCATTAATTCCAGGCCTGTTCATAACATATTCAAGATCATCGTAATCATCAAATATAATTGACTGTTCACCAGGAAGATGAAAAGTCAACCTTTCCACGGATGGAGTCCTGTAGTGAATATCAAAACCATATAATCTCCACACCACCTCACAAGCAGAAATATACCTACAATCATAATATAACTTTATTTCGTCGGTGTCCTTGTTATTTTTTCTCTGTACATTGTAAGAGCCATTTTTTGAAAGAACAACAGTAACTCTGTTATTTCCCTTACTAATGTACTGAAAAAGATACTTGATGGCCCTAGACTGATTGCACCACTCAATGTTAATGTGAGCCCGATATCTCTTCAACAATCCTGGGTTGTATGACACAACAAATCTATTGTCCAAAATGCATCTTTGTTCTTTTGGACTGTCCTTCCATCGTCCCTCCTCCTATAAACAGGATAACCATCATCATTAACATAACTAAATTCCTTAAAATCCTTTGGGAATTTTTTGGAACATCTACCATGTGTCATGCATGGGCATTTAGGATTTAAAGAACCACAAGGACCATGAATCATAAATTCCTTCACAAGATCATAAATTTCAGGATCCATGTCTTTATTTGGAATTTCTGCACAAATGATATTGTCAATATGATCGGTATCTAGAAACTTGTCTTCGGGATGCAAGAACAATATTACATGAGAGTGAGGGAGGCCTCGTTTTTGGAATTCCACTGTATATACAACTGCAAAGATAACATAATCAGTAAGTTAGGTAGAATATCGTATGCATTTCATGTCATTTACAAAATATATGTTACAATAATATTAAAATTATAAGATAAATAAATTGAGATAATAATAAGCATATGAGATAATTATGAGGTTGAAAAAATGATATATTAAAGTATTTTATCAAAAATAAAATGACTATAAAGAATTATAATCGAAATAAAAGACATCACAATAAAAATTATAAAGTAATTATTCAATATTATTGAATTTACTTGCTTTAACTCGACCAAACAGCTTTTCATTCTTCAATTCATTGATAAAGTGATCAAGTTTAATCTTGAAAACTCTAGAAACAATGTCTGGTCTATCCTCTGGTCTGAGCTCTCGGGAACTTAGGAATTGGTAATTTCTGGCCACTTAGAATTGCAAGTAAACGTGAGGAATAGATCTGGAAATCCAAAAAACTTGCAAAGTGACATTGCATCAAGATAATTTTGTGCCATATATCTTTCACCACCAGTGAATGAAGAAGGCAATTTTATTCGTTGTTTCGACCAAGGAAGCGTCCGAATTTCCATTTTGAAATGTTGATGATAAATTTTGATAAGACTCACTCCTAAGAGCATGTTGGTTGGATCGAATATAAGAAAGCCTCTCCGCCTCAACCATTGTGTATGCATCCACCAAAAACTGTTGAAACAGTCTCCTTGAAGATAATATAGTAGGAGGTTTATTCAATCTCTCTTGAATCCTGAAAGCAAAAAACTCTCTCATGCTCAATCTCTTTCTTTTCCTAGCAAAAGGTCATCCAATTCTCTCAGTGAAATGTCACATCTATATCCATCTTCTTCGTATGGAAAAAGTAATGGATATTGTAGCGGCAAGTAAGAAGGATGCAACTCATGTATCCACTGCAGATTACTGGATTGAGCCTTAACTACAATATCCCTGTTAGTAGTTCATTTATAATGTGTGTTATTTCGGATTTGGATGCATATATTGAAGAAGATATTGAAGCAGAATTGGATTTGGATTCATACATTAAACATGATATGGAAGGTTGTGTTCATGAATTCGATTTGGATAATATAATAATATATAATATAATATAATATAATGATGATTATATTATTATATATTAATTATAATTAAAAAATTATATCCACATGTCAAATCTGATAAAATGAATTAAATAATGCATAACCAAAAAACAAGAAAAAAAAAGATGTTGAGAAAGAATGAATGTATATATAATATATATAATACATATTATATATTATAATAATGTGTGTTAGTTCAATGATTGGATTTGTATTCATATATTAAAGATTATATTAAAGATGATATGGAAATGTAATTGGATTTGGATTCATACATTAAACATGATATGGAAGCAGGTGTTCGCGGATTGAATTTGTATAATATAATAATATATAATATAATATAATGATAATGATGATTAATGTTGATTATATTATTATATATTAATTATTATGATTAAAAAATTATATCAACAAGTCAAATCTAATAAAATAAATTAAATAAGGCATAAAGAAAAACACGATTTAAGATTCATTATTCAAAATACATGGAAAAAAAAAAAAAAATAGAGGCAAGATATCTAAAGGAGCTGTCATGAGTTTATTTGTCTACTTTTTCCAATTTCACATGGAACTTTCTTTTTGTTGGAAATATTTCTACATCAACATCTATTTCTGGCAGTGATATATGTCTCTTTCCATTTTTTATATTATCTGGACTGTTGATATACAAATAAGATGATTGATTATCAGCATCAACAGTTGAAGAGTTTGAATCCTGACAAACAAATGATTTTAATAATTAGTTTATTTTGTAATAATATATATGTATAAACTCTTTTGTGAAAAAGGAAACATACAAATATGAATATAAGTAATGTTGTGTTATCAATTTTGTGAACTTACATTAGAAGAACTTATAGGAAGAGATGCTGGAGGAAGTGATATATCATCAACATCAAGGATTTCCTATATCATTAAAATACAAATTAATAAATTCAATATGTTCAATCATGGATTTATAAATAATGTAACACCAAAATAATAATTACTTACATTTTGATGTGAAGAACCGGAAATGAACTTGTTGATGAGTTCTTGATCATTGCTTAGCTTATGAACTGTATAAATAGACCAGTTATTTTTAATATTATAATTGGAAATCTGGACCTTAAAAAGGAACTTCTTGCCCACAAGATTATTTAACTCCGTGGAAAATGAATGTGTATCTTCAACCTATAAAATATCAATTTATAATAATGAGGATATGAACAAATGATTGGACATCACAAGGATTTATGTAAATGTATAGTTATAACCTTTGATAACTCTTTCTTTAGTTCATAAGCAGTTTTATTCAAAACACCAATAACCTCGCGGTCAAACATGAGTAAAGATGCACTACCAGTGTGATCAACCACACGAATTTGAACTTTATACCTAAATGAAAAAAGTTTATTAATTAAAATAAATATAATGAAAATATTTAGGAATATAATGAATCAAATCATATTGAGCCAACCTATGTTCAACTGATGAGGAAGGAACTTTCTTTTTACATTTCGGACAGAAATAGTATGATTCATTCCTCTTATTGGCAAATTCATCAAGTGCGGATTGATTATCAGAAGGATGTTGATAATCAATGGAGAAATCATCGTTAGTCACCTTCTTACTGCATTTTTTACATGCAATGTAAAACTATTGATCTTCAGTTTTAAGAGAAACAATTTCTGCATGGATAATGCAAAAGGAAGCCTGTAAAATAAAAGATGTGAGTGAGATTCATATAATTCAAATGAATTTAGTATATATATATATATATATATTGAACATACATCCATTATATCACGAATTTCATTGATAGTTTTTCTTTTGGATGGTTGCAAAAACTCCTTATGAGTAGATGGTGTAGTGTGAGATTGAATGTGAGCAATTCTTTGAAAAGAATTGTTATATCCATCGACTGCCATCAACCTATAATAATTAGCCAATAAAAAATTTATATATAAAAAATTAATTATATATAAATATATATAAATTTCCAAATAAATAAGAACATTATAGGAATATACATTTACCTGTTTTTGTAATCTTGGATCTCGTCAATGTCATCGTTAATAATCATCCTTGTTGAGAACAATGAATTGGAAATATTGACTTGACCTGTTGCATACATTATAATTAATATATTAACAATTATGAATGAAGAAAGTATGATGTGAAATATGCAAAGGAAGATTGATATTGATTAAAACCTTTCCAAATTCAAATTTTGGCAAATTGAAGTAATAAGATGACATGATCTTGATTTTGATTGCTGACATAATTATATAATTGGTCAGCAAAGTTATTCCACAAAGTGCAGCTTAATTGATTTTTCCTACAAAAAAAATTAATTAAAAAATAAAATTTAGTTGAATGTATACAAAGTAATTATCAAAAGAGCACAAAACTTATAATTCATAATTACTCTAAATCTTCCAATTCTATGACAAGTCTTCGTGACACCTTCCCATTCTTTTCTGTTACTTGAATAGAACCAACAGAAACAATTTCTCCAATGACATCTACATGATAAGAGAGATATTATAATAATACATAATTTTGTTATACAAAATGTTTAATGAAAATTCAAAGTGATAATGAACACACATACCTATTAAAATATTGTCATCTAATGTGTTGGATATAATATCCTTGAAAGGCACAAATTTCAAACTGTATTTTGGAATGTTTAAAACGGTATAGTTTGCAACAGATGTTGATCTCAATAAATGAATCTTGTACGGGTGAGTTGTTTGCTTATAGGATCCAGTGTTTTGGCCAACTTCAAAATTTTTTATGACAAAAAATCCTCCTTCCACAATTAGTGGAGAAAATTTTTCAATGAATGCCTTTTTGATGGCACCTTGTATCTTATCACCCTATAATTAAGCAAACGATGGGAAAAAAATGAGATGTTTAAATATAATGAAATCGCATTTTAAAAAATTATATTATGGAGTTACCTTTTCATCCATAAGTACCATGTCGATACTACCATCTTCATTTGGATTACTATACAATGGTTGTTTCCATAATCGAATGATTCTGATCTGAATCTTCCACTTTTCAAATGGAGTAATGTCTTTGATATAATTTAGATCTTGAACCATCATGATTTGAGTTGAATAATTGCAAATTTAGAATATGGAAGGAAATAATGTGAATGTTGATATATAAAATGAGTTAGTTGGAATGAAGACTTTGAAGAATGTGATATGAAAGTTGAAATGAAGATTTTAGGAGATGATGATGCTTAATGCTACTGAATTTGATATATATATATATATACATATATATAATCTTAAATATAATGTGTGTTGTGTATGAAGATTGATAGATAGAATTATATAATGATTTTAAGAATTTGAAATGTAGTAGATAATTTAAATTGCAACTTAAAATTTTAAATATAATAATATATATAATCGTAATACTAATTTGAATATTAATATATATATTCAAAAATTTTAAAAAGAATAATGATAAATTTGTATATTCATATTCAAATTATTATTATGATTATATAAATTATCATATATCATCATATAATATATATTAAAAATTTTGAAAAAAGGATAAATTTATATATTCATATTCAAATTATATAATAATTATCTTAATTATGTTAACAATTATAATTAATGAAAATGTTATAAATGGATATAATAATGATAATGTGGATAATTGTATTGTGGATAGCTTCTAGAATCATGAAGTTTCCATTTCATAATGGATGACTTTATTCTGGGGACATCTATATGTAATATTCATTAATAGTATAATTGGGATTAATTTTCTTTTATTCATTCGAATAGTAGCACTTTTTTAGTTTCATAATAAAATATATTTTGAATTTCTTAAAAATATTTTAACGTATTGAGAGCCCAATCTTTTGAGGTCCATTATATGCCATGATATAGAGGTAATTTATAAATGGATATATATTATATTTATTTTTCATTTATATGGAATTTTAGTATGTATAAAAATAAAAATATTGATAAATTATTATAATATAATTATGTGATTATTAAAATGTAATTACAATATTTTGTAAGATATATTAAATTAGTGGATGAATTTTTTATATATTTTCAAGTTTGATATATATATGGTAAAGAAGTAAATATCAAAAAGTGAATATATAACATTTTTCAAATAAGAATTAGATAAGTCAATTTATAATTTATTGCAAATATTGTAATGAAATCAAAATAAAAAATATAAGATGAACAACGAAATTCAAAATTCAAAATAAAAAATCAACTTGAAAATAACATTATTTAATGTTTTGCAACATTGCTGACAAAAAGAAACATACAAAATGTGTTGTAAAAACACAAATTCTTCACATGTTAATCCATCCAAGCTGCAAGATAAAATAATTAATTAATAATGGCATGTGATTTATTTTTATATTTTTATTTATTGAATTTATATTTATGCTCAATAAATTTTTTTAAAAAAATAAATTATTAAGTTAACAAATTTTAATATCACAATCCCAAAAATAGGATATTTGCTATCTTCGATGAGTTCAAAGCTGTAATGTTGACCTTCTTCGATGTCCAATGCATTTCGAATCTCTTTCCATCCATGTACGATTTGGAAATGAGAATCGTTTCTCTTTAATTTGACTTTCCATTCATTATTATAGGCATCTATGGTGATCATCTTGCTCTTCTTTAATAGACCAACTTTTGTAGCAAATTCTATTGGTAAATTCTGAAAATAAAATAATATAAAATAATTAAAAGTATATAAAGTAATGACATAAATAAAATAAATATATAAAGAATGATATTGTAAATTATAGTTTGAATTACCAAATAGGATCTCTTCATGCAATAAGGCTTGAAATATGAAGTGAAACCAGCGGACCATTCCTTGTACGCCGTTTGGATATCATCTCCAAATCTGCCCAGGTAAATCTTTTGGAAGATGGAGTAGTGGATATGTTTTTGTGACTTGGATACTTCATTATTATGGAGCTTGGATGGAATAGATTTGATAAGGAAGGTATTATTATGCATGGCCAAAGAAGATGTAAGGAATTTAAAAAGAAGATAAAAAAGATTGGAGGCAAAAACATACAATTATGATATGTATAAAAAGATTGGAGGCAACTATGATATAAAAGTGGAGTTGAGTGTTTGTGCAACAATTATTAGTATAAAAAAATTTAACAATTTTATCATTGGATGTACTATTTGATATCAAATGTATTTATATAAAAAAATTTAAATTGAAAATTTGTTTTTTTATAAATAGGATAAAATTTTTAAAATAAAAAAATGATAAGTATTATCTAAATGAAACAATCTTAAATTATATAATCCTTTAATTCATTTTTAATGTATTAGATAAATAAAAAATTCAATTACAACTTTAAAATTTAAATATGATGATGTATATAATCGTAATAATAATTTTAAAAACAATATAATTTTATATATATTCAAAAAATATAAAAAGGATAAATTTATATATTTATTATATTAAAATTTATTGAACTACGTTGAATATATTTTATCAATATGATGTGGTGAGGATTATGTAAAATTTATTATTTTAAATAAAGTACACAGATTAAAATCTTAATAATGAAGATCAACTCAATACAATCCAAAAGAAAAAGAAAAATAACATAAACATTAATCTAAATTCAAAATAAAATATCAACTTTTAAATAACATATACGATGATTGTCACTTGAGTGCTGGTGTATCTTGAATAATAATTTGGAGAGTTGAAAAAAAAGAGATCAAAATAATTATAAAATTATCAATCAATAAAATAACCTTATAAAAAAATTATAAAACAAAGGAAATAAAATTGTAAAATTACCAACGAGTGGTGTGCAAAGCAAGATTTAGTGATCTTCATTGTAAAGGAATATTCAACCATTGTTCATAAATGAGATATTTGTTGTTTTTTGTGATAATTGTTCTCTATGAAGAAATAACGAATTAATAAGACAGTATGGAGGGAATTAAATACTATTGTATACACAGATTATATATATAAATAGTTATTGAGAATTTAGAGTTTAATTGAAATAAGAGTTTAAGTAATGAATAAATTCTTAATGTTTAAGGATACTATTATTAGTAAGTATAATATAAGTGAGATTGAAGAATTCAATAAAATTTTTTAAATTAATTAATTGAAAAAATTTGTCAAAAATTCACATCATCAAGTTGGGGTTTAATTGCTCAAGGAATTCACCTGCTTTAGTATATTTAAGATTAATCATATAACATAACCCCAACCCTCTCACCCATAATATTTATAAGTTTTTCCCTACATTTAAATTTTGAATTCATATATTTAATTATAGTAAATTAATTAATTTAATAATATTTTTATTTTATTAGAATATAAAAAATATAAAAATAATCCATCCCGGCATGACCCATAATCTAGTTGGGCAATACATGATTATTAAGTGAATTTTTAAATAACGTTATTTTTTCTTATTTATCGTTATTTAAATTATTATTTTTTCTCTCTTTTTTTTATAGAAATATCCTTATCATTTTATAAATTAAAAAGAGTAAATTCTAAAATTGGTCATCATACTATGATCAGTTTTCAGTTTTGGTCATCATACTTTCAAAACTATTTTTAAGGTCATCATACTTTCATTTTATTTTCAAAAAAGGCCACTCCGTCTATATTGGCTGTTAATCCTCTTAACGGAGCCTTTTTTTTAGGGCATTTATGTCATTCTCATTTATTTTGCTATAGTTGTCTTCCTTTCTTTTGTTATATAGACATCAGATCAGCGAATACTAGACATCAGATCAACAGACTATAGACATCAGATCAAGAATATAAAAGAAATCATACAATAGAACTAAAGCATAATTAACAAGGGAGATCAGATCAGCGAATACTTGACATCAGATCAACAGACTATAGACATCAGATCAAGAATATAAAAGAAATCATACAGTAGAATTAAAGCATACTTAACAAGGGAGATCAGATCAGGATTATATAGACATCAGATCAGTGAATACTTGACATCAGATCAACTGAATGATGTAACGAATGTTTTTTAACTTAAGAATTTGTTTGTATTTATTTTTTGGATAGTTGATGTGTATAAATTTTTCTTCCAATTCACATCTATTCATGTGAATTTAAGCTGATTTTTTTCACAAAGACAGTCCACCACGTCTCAGAACACTATCACCACGTCAAAAATAACTAGCACCACGTCCAAAAACGTCTACATCTATGCATGTGAATTTAAGCTGATTTTTTTTCACAAAGACAGTCCACCATGTCTCAGAACAACTAGCACCACGTCAAAAATAACTAGCACCACGTCCAGAAACGTCTACATCCATGCATGTGAATTTAAGCTGATTTTTTTTCACAAAGACAGTCCACCACGTCTCAGAACAACTAGCACCACGTCCATAAACGTCCAGAAATGTCTACTGTATGATTAATTTTAAATTCACATGCATGGATGTAGATGTTTCTGGACGTGGTGCTAGTTATTTTTGACTTTGTGATAGCGTTCTGAGACGTGGTGGACTGTCTTTGTAGAAAAAATTAGCTTAAATTCACATGAATAGATGTAGACATTTTTGGACGTGGTGCTAGTTGTTCTGAGACGTGGTGGACTGTCTTTGTGAAAAAAAATCAGCTTAAATTCACATGCATGGATGTAGACGTTTCTGGACGTGGTGCTAGTTATTTTTGACGTGGTGATAGTGTTCTGAGACGTGGTGGACTGTCTTTGTGGAAAAAATCAGCTTAAATTCACATGAATAGATGTAGACGTTTCTGGACGTGGTGCTAGTTATTTTTGACGTGGTGATAGTGTTCTGAGACGTGGTGGACTGTCTTTGTGAAAAAAATCAGCTTAAATTCACATGAATAGATGTGAATTGTAAGAAAAATTTATACACATCAACTATCCAAAAAACAAATACAAACAAATTCTTAAGTTAAAAAACATTCGTTACATCATTCAGTTGATCTGATGTTAAGTATTCACTGATCTGATGCCTATATAATCCTGATCGGATCTCCCTTGTTAAGTATGCTTTAATTCTATTGTATGATTTCTTTTATATTCTTGATCTGATGTCTATAGTCTGTTGATCTGATGTCAAGTATTCGCTTATCTGATCTCCCTTGTTAAGTATGTTTTAATTCTACTGTATGATTTCTTTTATATTCTTGATCTGATATCTATAATCTGTTGATCTGATGTCAAGTATTCGCTGATCTGATGTCAAGTATTCGCTGATCTGATCTCCCTTGTTAAGTATGCTTTAGTTCTATTGTATGATTTCTTTTATATTCTTGATCTGATGTCTATAGTCTGTTGATCTGATGTCTAGTATTCGCTGATCTGATGTCTATATACTCCTGATCTGATGTCTATATAACAAAAGAAAGGAAGACAACTGTAGCAAAATAAATGAGAATGACATAAATGCCCTCAAAAAAAGGCTCCGTTAAGAGGGTTAACAGCCAATATGGACGGAGTGGCCTTTTTTGAAAATAAAATGAAAGTATGATGACCTTAAAAATAGTTTTGAAAGTATGATGACCAAAACTGAAAACTAACCATAGTATGATGATCAATTTTAGAATTTATAGGAGTATTTTGATAGAGGACAATAAATAAGAAATGGCGTGTTATGTAGTATTATCCGATTATTAAAGACTTAGTTGCTCAAATTTTTAGAGCAACGACTTTAACATAGAGCTTCATTGATGGGCAACATGGACAATATGAATCATTTAAAAAATTATAAAATAAAAATATTAGAGGATAGACAAAATATAAAGATAGAATTATACTATTTCTTATTCGAAATAGATAAATTTAGCAATGATTTTTGTTGTAGAGTTAAATATTTTACCGCTTATTTTTATATCCGTATTGGACTCTAAAATATAATTTTAACCTAGATTAATATCATTAATTTTAGATCTATTAAAAAATAAAAAGTAAACCAAATACAAATATTTCACCATTTTTGTCCTGATAAAGTCAAAAATATATTTTATAACTACATTTTATTATTAATTAATCAACCTCAAATAGGCCAAAGGAGTAAAGAGATGAGTCTAATTGAAGAAAAAGACGTTAGGCTACTAATAGAGGGTTTGGGAATCTAGGGACTATAACATAATTCTAATCAATTAGTAAATAGTAGTACTAAGACTACTATGCTAGGTGGTTTATTGTATTAATATTAATATTAATAAATTAGTAAATAAATAAAATAAGGGTGCGTGTAAACAATTACCCACGAAATATGTGGAAATCATGGAGTAGTTATTTTTTGAGTATATCCTCTGCAGATTCCTCCCAAAATAAACAAAAATCTCACCCTATAAACTCAATCGAAGAAGCACCGGAGAAGACGAATTTTTGGCCAACAACGAGATACAAACATAGTAGAAAAAAGCACGGGCCAAGAGGATTTTCTTTCTATCGACGAAATCCAAGAACAACAAGGATTTTCTAGCAAATTTCAAATGTGAAATCCAACCAAAGACTATCGAAGACATTCCAAAAAAGGTAACTACTATAAATTATAATGGAAAACGTTGTTATTTTATAGCTATTCACTAGTTTATATATATTGAATTGGGGGAATATCAACTGGGGATTGCAATGTTTGGGTGGGATTTTTCACATTATAGGTGTGATTATATTGGTTGTAGGGTGGGATTCTCTCTTTTTACTTGTGAAATTGTATCTTTTATTGGTTGTAGGGTGAGATTCTCTCTTTTTACTGTTGAAGGTGGGATTATATTTGTTGTAGGGTAAGATTTCTGTTTTTACAGGTAAAATAAGGGTGAGATTATATTGGTTGTATGATGAAATTCTCTCTTGCTACTGGTAACTATCAAAGTCGAATTTTAGTTGAATATTTTATCTAATGCAAAATCTGTTCTATAAAGAGATAATTCCATCCTTCCCAATATAATCTTACCCTCAACCCAATATAATTCCACCCTACAATGAAGATAATTCCACCATTCCAATAGAATAGGTACTATAGTAATTTTTTCACTCCTGGTTGAAGATAAACCCACATTTTGAATTGAAGATTGCTTCGCCTAGTCAAGTGTTGAGCATTATTACCAGGTTGAATCTTAGTTGAATTTTTATCTAATGCAAAATTTGTTCTAGAAAAAGATAATTCTATCATCCCAACATAATCTCACCAACCCAATATAAATCCACCCTACCATAAAGATAATTCCACCCTTTCAAAATGAGAAATACTATAGTAATTTTTGCACTCGTGCTTGAAGATAATCCACTTTTTGAATTGAAGATAATCCCAAAATAGATAACAATTCATTTAATTATAATTCTATTATGATTTGTTTTAAATAGAGGACTCAGTTTTATAATAAGATTGCAATTAATTTCCTATTTTGAGATAAAAAAAATAATAGGATTTCCCTGGTTTAATTGGAAAGCTTCAGGATTTCCAAGATTATATTGGCTGCTGGCCCTTATGTTAAGGCCCCAACATCTGTTTAAGAAAACCTATCCTTTCAGATAGAGCAGAACGAAGAAGCAAGACAAAAACAAGGTAGTGAAACTTCTGAACTAGACCAATTAGGAAACTTCTGAATTATAGAAAATTTCTCCATATCATAAATATTTATATTGTTGCATTTTTCTATGATTCTTTGCAGTTCATTGACAATGAAGCTCCTGGCTACACCTTTTTCACCGTATTACATAGACTTTCAACCTTGAATACTTAAACACTTAATAGTTACCAACCTACAATGAATATAATCCCACCATTTAATTGGCAATTGAATTACTATAGTATTTTTTCATTTTCTCCTATTTGTATTGTAATCACACCCTTGCAACTATAATAACCCTCCAACCAATATAATTCCACCATATAATGAAGATAATCCTACCCGGTTACTTTGTGCTATTCTATTTCCCTAGTGTTTTGATGGTTTCTTTTTTAACTCATGCAGGGACAACAAACAATGAGTAGCAAAAAAATGAAGTATGTCAATTGGGATGATGATGATTTCGAGATACAACCAAGACGGCCTGAAAACCCAGTAATCCCCAAGGATAGTAAGAAAAAAAAAAAAAAAAAGCCTTCAATGAAGAAACATCCTGTTCCTCAAAAAGAAAAGAACCACCTAGGCCCACACAACAACACCGATGAAGATAAATTCCACAGTAGAACTAATATCCAATTTGACTGAGCGACAACGAGCAGAGGTGAGGGCAATTGGTTTTGGTGGACTATTATTTCTAAAAATATCTGAATTACAAGGAAAATTATCATCCTACCTCCTTGAGAGCTTCAATCCATACACTACAAGATTGGTAATGGCCGATAATACAATGGATATCGATGAAGAAGATGTCAAAAATGTTTTGGACCTTCCATCTGGGCTTAGAACTGTTGAGGAATACAACGAAAGAGATGATTATGTGGCTGAGCCAAGTGAAATAATGGAGCGATGGAAACAAAGACATGGTGGCAAAATTTCAACAACCAATGATCTCCATCATTTTTCGATGTCTGCAAAGATGAAGAGCTCACAAGAAGATGGTCAAAATGATAAAGAGGATAAACCCACAAAATCACAAGAAGAGTATGTAGGGGATGATTTCAAGATAGATTTCACAATATATGTAGTCTCCAGCTTCATATTCTGACACAAAAACCATACATGCAGGCACAGAATCCTCAAATCTGTGAGAAATCCCTACGAAATCAGAGAATACAATTAGTGGAGTACACTGTACGGGGTCTAGTGGAGAGCACAATTAATTGAAAAAAAAAAAGAATGGGAAAGATCATTTATGTGGCACTATTACATTCCTGTTGGTAAGCTGTACAATTTCATATTAATTGTTTTCATAAAATCACCAATTCCCCTTAAGTATGCCACATATGACCACTAATTATCCAATATAACAAATATTTTGCAGGTCTTATATGCTGATAGGTGAAGTATCAAATAGGAGATATTCGAAACAGACTCCTACCAACCTTGCAAAACTGGGAAACACAAATTTTGAGAAAGAGGTCAAAGAAAGAACTAGAATTTGGAGGTTTTGGAAGGGGAAGGGTTATACACTGCCCAGAATAACAAGAACTTGAAAATACAACAGAAAAAGAAGAACGTGGGAAAGAAAAAGTTCTCCCTTAACCTTTAGAGTCATCAAATGCAAAAAAGAAAAAATTCAAGGTAATTAATAGGTTAAGATTCTAATTTGTGCATGATTTCATAATTATCATTCTCTCTTCTTGTGTATTCTTTTAGTATAAATGGTGATTATCTCGTGTTTCATAATATATAAAGTATATATTAATTTCATTTACCGATAATATTGACAAATTGCTCTGTGCTTGTATGAAAACTGAATTTCCTATTATTTAAAAGTTAAACAAAGGTGTATTTTTTGATGTAATAGTTGTTGATCTGCATAAGTTTAACCTTCTTATATGTATAAAATCCCACCTACGCCAACAACTTATCTCCCCATTACATAAACATTTATCCCATTTTACAACATATTAATTTTCACAAACAAAAATTGAACAGGACATCTTTGAAAAAATGAATCAAATATTTGGATCATTGGTGGATGTGGCAAAAGAGTACATGGATAGTATGGTAGAAGCAAGGGAAAATAATGTAGAAGAAGCCGACCCCTTTTTCCACAAAATGTCAAGCCAAATGTCAGATCTGTTCCAGAACCTACAAAATAATCAACCTGACAGGGAAAACACATTATTCACCCAACCCACTGCAAGTGAATAAGAGGAGTGGCTCCACGAAGTTTGCAAGAGGGCGGACGAACTGCATAGGATAGCCAATCAACAATCAAAATACACATCCTCCTAGGAGATTGTCCAAGCTTTGACCTAGGAGTAGAGGATATGTTTGAACCAGACACACATGTCAACGTTGATTTCGAAGGGTATAACGGAAACAAAAAAGGTACAAAAAGTAGATCCAAAAGAATATACAACTCCCAAATCCATACAATGGCAACCCAGAAAGATGGATGAAAATCCAAATGATGATTCAGAAGATGATATAGATACAAGCACAAGGTTAGTATATCAAACAAATAAAACTTCTACGCTTATTGAATAATTTAGTTAGGGCTGGCAAAACGGGTCGACCCGCGATTCACGGGTTGGGTTGACCCAACCTGTTTATTAAATGGGTTAAGAATATGAACCCAACCCAACCCTGTTAATAAACAGGTCAACCCAACCCAACCCGTCTAACCTATTTAATTAAACAGGTCACCCGCCAACCCTCCGACCCGCCTAATATATTTTAATTATTTATTTGAAAATATAAATCATTTTTTCATGTCATTCGTTCGTTGCTAATAACAGAAACAAAACACATATAAATAACTGATTAGTATAATAAACTTGTCTATATTATTATATATAATATGCTTGCTCATGAATTCACTCACATCACATATACATATATTATTATATATATGCTTGTCTACCTAAAGAGCAACTCCATCCAACCATCAACTTTAATAATATTAATAAACATATGAATTGTATTGATTTAGTTTTATAACAAAATAATAAGATGGAGATGAAGAAAAAAAATATGGAGATGAAGATGGAAGCGGGCTAGATGATGACAATAATAAATGCGAATAAATATGTTAGTTTATTTATTATTAGTTACTTAATAATAAGTTTGTATGAGTTTGCTTATGTTGAAGTGAATGTATTTTATGCGAATTTGTGTTTTTTTTAATTGTTGCTTGTAATAATATTGTATTTAGTAAGTAATAAATTTTAATGTATTTAGTTCTATTGTATGATTTCTTTTATATTCTTGATCTTATATCTATAGTCTGTTGATCTGATGTCTATTATTCTCTGATCTGATGTCTATATAATCCTGATGTGATCTCCCTTGTTAAGTATGTTTTAGTTCTATTGTATGATTTCTTTTATATTCTTGATCTGATATCTATAGTCTGTTGATCTGATGTCAAGTATTCGCTGATCTGATGTCTATATAATCCTGATCTGATCTCTCTTGTTAAGTATGTTTTAGTTCTAGTGTATGATTTCTTTTATATTCTTGATCTGATATCTATAGTCTGTTGATCTGATGTCAAGTATTTGCTGATCTGATGTCTATATAATGCTGATCTGAACTCCCTTGTTAAGTATGTTTTAGTTCTAGTGTATGATTTCTTTTATATTCTTGATCTGATATCTATAGTCTGTTTATCTGATGTCAAGTATTCGCTGATCTGATGTCTATATAATCCTGATCTGATCTCCATTGTTAAGTATGTTTTAGTTCTAGTGTATGATTTCTTTTATATTCTTGATCTGATATCTATAGTCTGTTGATCTGATGTCAAGTATTTGCTGATCTGATGTCTATATAATGCTGATCTGATCTCCCTTGTTAAGTATGTTTTAGTTCTAGTGTATAATTTCTTTAATATTCTTGATCTGATATCTATAGTCTGTTGATTTGATGTCAAGTATTCGCTGATCTGATGTCTATATTATCTTGATCTGATCTCTCTTGTTAAGTATGTTTTAGTTCTATTGTATGATTTCTTTTAAATTCTTGATCTGATATCTATAGTTTATTAAATGAAAGGCTGTGCATTTATGCTTCACTATAGCATTCACTCCAAAATTCAACTGCCATTGCTCACTTAATCCCTCCCTGAGCATATCTGGCTACCCGTTTACGAACTCAGATCAAAAAAAGCAAACTTCCTGGTGGAAAATATGCAAGAAAAGGAAATCCATTACATAAAACAAAACACTTTAAATCCATTACAACTTCCAAATCAATCCATTTCAATCGATTCCCAAAAATAGGAAAGGAATGAGGTTCGGGGAGAGAAACTCACAGGAAAAGGAAAGGAAGTGCTGGGTTTTTAAATCGTGGTGGTGACGGTGTGGCAACGTGGCGGGAGAACGGCTGATGGTAGCGGTGGACAACTGCGGGGAAAGGGGTCCGACGGGGTCACGGGGAAAGAAAGAAAAGGGGAAAACGTGAGAGAGTGAGAGTCTAAGAGAGAGTGAGAGTTTTCAAGTCAAAAGTCTGTCAGCTCTGTTATTTTTATTTTTTACGGGTTAAACGGGTTAACCCGTGAACCCGTCGGTTGACCTAACCCAACCTGTTTATTAAACTGGTTGGGTCGACCCAACCCGTTTAATAAACGGGTTCAAAATCTCGACCCAACCTGCTTTTTTTCCGTGTTGGGTCGAGACGGGTTCACGGCTTGGGTCCAAAATTGCCACCCCTAAATTTAGTTACATTTGTTATATATTATAATACAATAAACGTTGTTGTACACTTCCCTCCCACCTTGCCGAATAATCAAAGAGGTTGAGGACAATGCAACTGAAAAGATAGAACTACTCCCAAATAACAGGCACAGAGTGAGGAAACTCCCAACAAAGTTAATATCCCCTTTTTATACAAAAGTCCCACCACCAAAAATTACTTTGTTATTAGAGGAGAAGATCTACACTGACTATGCCTTGCTTGATGAGAAAACTGAACCATCCATCACTAAGAAGTAAGTATCTCTAACATATGCAACCTTTTTAATATCATCAATTATTAACAAAAATATGACCTACCACAAATAAATTTACAGGGAACTCATTTTCCAATGTGGAAACATATGTCAATTATTTAGGACAGATTGCTTAACTATGCTTCCGGATCAATGGGTGATGAACATTGTGGTCGATGCATGGGCACATCACTTGAACTACGAAACAACATCGTCAAAAGTGAACACCCATGTATGATTTATATAAGTACCTTGGTTGCAGTAAGTACACATCATTGATTTGAATATGGAATATATGCATGTGATTGCAATCTTACTTAATTTTATTCAAAATTGCAGCAATATTCAGATTATGGTGTTGGTTTAAGGTTCAAACATCAACAATCATTTAACAAACTAATTGTGAACGAGATCTCACAAATGAACATGCATATCAGATCATTCAAAGCTGAAATAGTAAGAATTATATACAAATATTTTGCATGAACCAAATATTCATACACCTAATGAATATTATATGAATTTCTCACAGGTATTTTTCCCTGTTGTAAAAAACAACCATTACTATGTTGTTGCTATCAACTCATTGACAAAAGAAAACATCATACTGGACAACATGTCAAATGAATTACGGGATTCTACCATACACAGTGGTAAGTCAATACTTTACTCAATGATTTATTAAATACACATGGTGGGATAATATTTATCTGCATGTGGGATATTTTATAATAAATGGTGGGACATATCATCAATTGGTTATTGAACTATATAATTATTAACACCCTGTTATTGATGCAGCAAGAATTTTTTGCAAATTTCATCAAGGGCACTGATGCAACAGAAAGATTCAGATTAGTAGACAATTACACGATGGTCAAACCAAAACTTCAATGGAAAAATGATAAAAATTACAACGATTATGGTATCTACAGTATGCGACACATGGAGATGTATCGTGGTCAACGTACATTCAAATATGACAGGCTCTTAGTGCAAGCAAAGAAAGATCTCAATATCATTACTACTTTAAGAATGAAATACTTGTACAACATCCTTCTATCCCTTTGTAATATGCACTCTGCAAATTTGAAAACCAAAGTTGCTGAGTACTACAATAAATAAAACCAACTTTCATACCAATAATGTTGCAAATTTTAAATTCCATTTCTTATTTCTCACTGGTAAAATTACAATTAAATCATATGTGAATAATGCACATGAAGAAAATCCCACAAATTAATAACAACAATCCCACCAAAAAAAAAAAAAAAATCTCACCATAGAATGAACATTACGCTATTACATGTAAAATTCAACAAATCACTGAATAATCTCACATACAACTAAACAAAATCTCACCGATATATGCAAAACATCCCACACTGTAACAGACCCAATATCTTCATTTCAACAACAAACCCACATTCCACCGTACATAATCAACAAAACCAATATCATAAACAACCACAATCACACTTAAACTCCCACAAACAAACACCACAAATAAAAATGTACCAAACAAATATTAAAACAAATAAATATGTACCAAAATGTCATAAAGCTACCCAAAAAAAATATGGTATTTTATCAAAAAAACACAAAAATAAAACTAAACCAAATGAAAAACGCATTCCACCAAAATGTACAAAACATAACTTTATATTACTAAATATAAAGGTACTATTACAGAAAAATAAACCTAAAACACCCAAAAAAAAAACTAAAACTAAAACAAATGAAGACGTCATTTTAATATGAAATTTAAATCACTACAAGGGATTACTTGGATTTACAAATGCTTCCCCCATAGAAACCAAATCATTTCCAAATAATCTTGCAACCCCATCTCTAGAACGTAAAGCAGCAGAGACAACATTCTATTTCTTCCTTTTACATTTATTAATCCTTTTTTTTACTAAACTTTTTTGTCGCACATTCCTCACACCTTTTGCTCTCCTAACTTTTGGATCATTAATTGCAGAATTAGGCAAATTATATGGTACTACTATAGTAGTACCATGCTATTGTCCTCCTACTCGGTTTTGTATAGGTGCGGGTTTAATTAGTGGTGCCCATATTTTTTTTTAATTGAGGCAATTTGTTCAGATTTTATTTCCTCACGTACGCGTTGATACCCATCTATATAAGGTGCCTATTTTTTCGTTGTCAAATACAACATATTCATACAATTTACCAAATACTGTTTATATCGTTCCTTTTTCTTCTCGCTAAATTATCGTCAACTAATACGGATTGTTTGGATTGCAGGTATTTCAGTTTATAATTATTATTTTTGTGATCGGATCGCAGGTATCGTTCAATTTTTGGTGTTTTTCTTGTTGAAGCTAGTGCTTTATTTTTTTCCCCTGATATTTTGCTTTTTCGATCGTTTAAAATGGAGATTTGTGATATCATTAGTAATTTTGATCGATCGATTACAGGTAGGGTGGTTTTTTTCTTGTTTTTGTTGCTGAAGCTATATGTTCTTCGTTCTTTTGTTATATTTTGATTTCTCGTTAATATTTTATTTAGAATGGTGATTTGTGATCGCGTTAGTAATGTTGATCGATCGGATGATGATTTGTTCGGAAACGATTGTAATGTGTTGAACAGAGAAAGTATTTCAATCTGTTTTATGATTTTACGATGATTTTTTATTTTATAATTTGTGGAGATACGATAGAACCTGAATATTTGTTCTGTGTTTTGGACGTGCAATGAATTTTTTTAGAGGAGATGATAATCGATCGGATGAACGTTCTGTTTTGAATTATGTTTTTTTTATGAAGGTTAGTTATGAATTATATAAATGAAAGTGTTAGTTGATACAATATTGAGATATGGTTTATATAAGGTATCGTTTTTTGTTAGTATGTATAATGTTAGACCTTTTTATGATGTAAGGAGGAGTTAGCGTTGATATAAAGTAACATTTTGTATGATATAATCTTTTTTTATGAAATATTTTTTGCTACATTAACTGTTTTTTATTTGTAAGTTCTGGAGTATTGGTTGATGAGTCAAACAAATCTTTGGTTGGTGAGATTATTGAGAACGAGAAAGCTGCTTTTGACTTATATAATCAGCATGCTTTTAGATTAGGATTTAGTATTAGAAAATGAATAGATCATAAATCAAAGCTTTCTGGAATTAGATATTGGAGGAGGTATGAATGTAGTAGACAACGTTCTTATTCAGAGGTTGTTTATGTTTATATGTATATGTATATACAAAGGAAAGATGATTATATGATTTGAGAAATGAGTTTATATAAAGTAGAACACGAGTTTATATCATGTAGAACATGTATTTATATCAATATAACAAGGGGTTATATCATATGTACAGAGATAAAATTTTGATATATCGTTGAAAAATATGAGTTTATATCGAATAGAATGTGAGTTTATATCATGTAGATCATGTGTCTATATCAATATAACAAGGGTTAATATCATGTATAAAGAGTAAAAATTTGATTAATAGTGTTTGAGTAGGGTTTATATCAACAAAAAATATGAGTTATATTATACAGAATATTGTTTTATATCAACCGAAAAAGAGTTTATATCAACAAAAAAATACAATACAGTAGTATTTTATATCAATCATATTCCTCATAAAAACAATAGTGTTTCACATCAACTGAAATTGTGTTTATATAAACCAAAATTAGGAATTATATCTACATAATAGTATTTTATATCAACAAAACACCCAAAAGAGATTTAAAGCTATTAAAGATTAATTAAGAAAAATGCGAAAAGAGATGAAAAATGTAAAAAGTAAAGAATTGTATTTCATAAAACTCATATGATAGAGTACATGATGTGCTCGTTTTTATAGAATGCTACTCTAGGTGATAAACATAAGAAATATTGTAGATAACATAATTACTTGAGATTCATTATCACAAAATATATCTAGATAAAACTATGAACATTATAACCTTATCACTCCAAGTATCCTTATCTTATCACTCCATATGTTCACTGATGCTGTGTTTCGAAACACTCTAATAATGTACAAACCACCACCATTAATTATGAAAAACCAAGCCTTGTGATAGCAGAAATTGAAAAATTACGGCACCATATATCAGAATAGGTCATCAGAGAGGAGACGATCAAGACGTCGAGAATAGTGAAGAGGAGGCGCCAAAAATCCCGAAGTCAAAGAAGTGGAGGCGCGCAGAGCCGAAAGAGATCCGAGGGAGGGAGGGTAGCGGCGTGAGAGAGAGAGAGAGAGAAGGTTGGAGAAAAAATAAAAAATGAACGTGCTGCTACACGCCCGTGCTGCAACTGGTGGAAAGTGGAAATTTAGGGACGGGTACAATAGCACGATACTACTATAGTAGTACTGTGTACGAATTTGCAGAATTAGAAGTAAATTGTTCCTCATCAACAATACCAGCATACATAGCCCCAGCTTCCGAACAAATAGTATCCCAAACAATTATAAAGTAACGATCCAACACATCACGCGCCTATGAACTCAATTGAGAAAATGCGATCAAATTTGAATATTTCTGAACCATCTCACTCCTCCACATTGAAGATGGACCTTCTTCAACCCTACATCCTTTATTCAACATGTCCAATATTTTATAACGCGTAGCAGAAACATTTTTAGTCCATCATTTCAAAATATACATATCTAGAATCCTCTGCAAAATGTATTCAGGAAAACAATAGTTAAATAATAATAAGAATAAAAAAATATCCCACCACAAACAAAATAATCCCACATATAAGAACATAACATTCCACCATAATTAACATACCTGGATACAATGAACATTTAACACACGAAGGGCATGGCAACAAAGTATACCCACGTCAGTAAACATCTTACATGTGCACGAAACTGAATTATTTTCCAAACTAAAACATACCACGTGACCGAAGAAATCATGGACAGGACACCAAATTTCATATTCATGCAATTGATTATCCCAACTCCTCAATGTATAACAATAAGCTGACGATTCCACAAATTGAACCTCAAACATAAGATAAACCTTGTTTGTGTACACATCAATTGTGTGTCTCAACATCAATGACCGAGTAACCGCCAATCCTATTTCATCTTCATGACACCTGTAATCTTCTACATTCACATTGTTCCTCCATTCATTTACAACATCCATGAACTGATGATAAAAATACAAAGAGTTGATGTTTTTGACAACCTCCGAGAAATTTAATGGTTTGTCGTTTCACTACGTTGTGATGATAAAATTCCTCCTGAGAAAAAGTCCTTACTAAATGCAGGACACCACTTTTCTCGAATATTATACAACTTTTTCAACCATTTATTTCGATGACATTGATACTCACCAACATCCTACAAAATACACAGAAAAAAAAAAACAATGAAACACAAAACTAATATAACATAATTTATATACAAAATAAAAACAATATGAAATAATTACCTATTCCAAAAGTATTCAAATTCAGCCTTTGTTGAAACTTGAGACAATAAGAAATTAAATATTTCGACAAAACCTTTTTTCCTCCATAAGGCACCTATATGCTTTTTCGAATTCTCCCCACTATGCCAAATACATAACCGATATCGGATCCCCACAAAAACCTCCTTAATAGCTGCAGACATAGACAATGATTGATCTGTCATCACTGTTGAGGGTTGTTTATGATCCATGGAACTCAAGAATGTACTAAACAACCAAATAAAAGAATTAATCTTCTCATACTTTAAAAATCCACATCCAAACATAATATTACGACCATGATTATCCATACCAACACATGGACCGCAAATCATGTCATACCTATTTGTTCTGTATGTCGTATCATGCACAACCACATCCCCAAACAACATACAATCATTCTTTATTTGGCCATCCCGCCAAAAAATACTACACAACGCAGGCTCTTCATCTAATTGAAAATCAAAATAAAAATCTTCCTCAATTTTTTATCTCTCCTTCAAAATCTGAATTAACATATTTGAATCACAACCATCCAACCTCTTTTTCTTCTCTACCGCTAAACTATTGAAAGCATCCCTTTGTGTGAAACTCATTTGGGATGGACCACTAACCTAATGACATAAAGTGGTATAAACAAAATTAGATGTGGGATAATCTCATATCGTTCATATGATAATTCATGAACAAATAATAATAATAATAACAATACTCACTTCTTTGTTTAAAAATATATAGGTGTCAGTTACACTAAAACTAGATTCCTTCATACCAAGCATGTACTTCAAAAAACCCGATGAAACGTTACTATGGGACCGTAACAAGTGTTTTTTATCACCAGGGCACATCACATGGTTATGCTTTCTATGATGTCGAGTTACCACCCATGACCCACTGTTTTCCAACCTGATTTCAATATGTGCTTCACATCCACACCAAATATCCAACTTAGAATAACACTGATCTAATTCTTGTTTGGATCATTCGCTCATTCTTTCAGACATACAAATAATATATAATATCTAATCCTAATACCATCTTTCATTTTTGTACGATCCCTACCTTTTCTGACACTGAATCCCAACTTTTTAGCATAACCATTATAGGCATCATATGCTTCTTTTTCACTCACAAAATTGTTCCCAACCCAAGATTTCATAATGTTATCGTCTCCTCCTGTAAAGAGACTGTCACTATTAACACGATTCAAATCAATCCAACCAACAAAACTTTCACGCTCACTTTCAAAATCATGAGCAAAACTTGCTCCTTCAGTAATACCTCCTACGTCATTGAAAAAAATCCAACACAATAATCCCACCTATATAACCAAAATATCCCACCAAGATACAAATATTACCCCATTACATGTACAATCCCAAATATTACTAAACCGAATCCTACCAATATGTGCAAAACATCCCACCCATTAACTGAACACAACATCTTCTATCCTACCACAAAACCACTTTCCCGTACGTCATCAACAAAAATTTCCAATCAAACTTAGCCAAAAAATTACAAACAAACCTCCTATATTATCAACACCAAAACTTTCTCCTTCATTAATACCTCTTGGATCATGCTCACTTTCAAAATCATGAGCAAAACCTGCTCCTTCAGTAATACCTCCCGCATCATTGAAAAAAATCCCACACATCAATAAGCAACATCCAACCTACATAACCAAAAATATTCCACCAAGGTATAAATATTACCCCATTACATGTACAATCTCACATATTACTAAACAAAATCCTATCAATATATGCAAAACAACCCACCCCTTAACCGAACACAACATCTTCCATCCTACCACAAAACCACCTTCTCGTGCATAATCAACAAAAATTTTCAATCAAACTTAGCCAAAAAAAAAAAAAAATTATAAACAAACCTTCTATGTTATCAACACCAAAACTTTCTCCTTCATTAATACCTTTTGGATAATTGAGAATAACACAACTAACTACACAAAAAAAAAAAAAAAAAAAAAAACCAAAAAGCAAAAACGAAAACAAAAATAACCACCATAAAATATTCAAATCATTGATGAATTCAATTATAACAGATGATGTTCTTTTTTTCCCTGTAAAATCATGAAAAAAAAAGTGAATGATGAAAATCCCACACATTAATAAACAAAATCCCACCAACAAAACCAAAACATCCCCCATGATATAAAAATTACTCTATCACATGTATAATCCCCCCTTGTCACTAAATAAATTCTCACTAATATATACAAAACATCTCACCCTTTAACAGAACCCAATATTTTCATTCCAACCACAAACCCACTTTTCCGTACATCATCAACAACACCAATATAAAAAACAACCATAATCATAAACCACCTTCCCGTACATCATTAACAAAGCAAATAATCATCAACAAAAATCTCCAATCAAACTTCACTAAAAAATGAAAACAAAAAAAAGATAATGATAAAAAAACCTTCTATATCATCAACAACACCTTCATCCCGCCCAACAAAACATTCATCACCATTCATTCTACCCACTGAAGCAGACCACTACACAAAAAAAAAAAAAAAAAAATTGAAGCACCAACACGAAAATGAATATGACGAGAGAAAAGCAGTTGATCAGACATAAAAATGAAAACTAAAATTAAAACAACATAACTGAAGAAATGCCCCCTAAATAGGGAAGGTTGCCAACACACAAAAATAAAAGCGCGTGAGTTTATAAAATGTAAAAGTAGTAAATTAAAGACTAAACTCCAAAAATGGTCCATTACATATAGCGAAACTATCATTTTGGTCCAAAATAAAAAAAAAAAAACTACTTTTTTAGTCCACTACATTATGTTTTTTAAAAATTTTGGTCCAAAACCCACTTTTGCCTCTCTTGACAAGGGGTATTTTGGTCTTAATAAAAAGTATTTTTCTTTTAATCACTGAAAATTATAAAATAATAATAAAATAAAACTTTTTTATAAAATATTACCCTCCCATTCCCTTCCCCTCTCTCTCCTCCCTCTCATCTCTCTCCCTTTGCTCTTCGCCCCGCATCGCCCCCTCGCCCGAAAACGCAGCACCACCACCGCCCTCCCCGCTCACATCTCCCTCTTTCCTACTCTTCTTATTCTTTCTTTGTCATCTTTCTTTCGGCTGTCTATTTCTCTAGCCGATTTCAATACTCCCCGTTTCGTTGTCCGACGGAAAACAATCAGCACCATCACTCTCCGGTGCCCACTGCCACCTCCCAGCCGCAGATTGTCTCCCTTCTCGATGTCATTTCTCCCTCCGATTCTCCCTTCCCGATACCTCCTCTCCCTACTCCTCATATTATTAGTTCATTCTTCTCCGATGTTCATCTCAATCTCGGTTGTTCATTTCTACTTCCACTCCATTTGGCTCTCAGGTAATTCGTCAGCTCCATTTCATCTTCTCTGATATCTTCACGTGTCGCTCCTGTTATTTTTGATCGGATTCTCAGTACTGTTATTCGTTTTTACTCGTCCTCTGAACTCGCCGTGGAACCCCCAAAAGACTCATCTGATGAAAATGGGATTACTGTTCTATTAACGAATATATTTACTCAAGCACACCCCGACGATGATCTCATCAAGCGGGAATTAGAGTCTAATAACTTCGTTATTACCCATGATTTAGTTTTGAATGCTTTGAGGAGTCTCCAATCTGCCCCTATTGTGGCACGAAGGTTCTTCAATTGGGTTTCGAGGAATGAGAGTGAGAGTGAGAAAAGACTGAGCTCAAAAACATATAATTTGATGCTTTGTGTACTGGTAGGTAATGGGTTTGTGAGGGAGTTCTGGGATATGGTTGGGGTTATGAATAAGAAAGGTTTCGGAGTTGGGAAGGCTACATAATGTACTAGAAATGGAGAACACAATATTATCACTTCAAATTCATAATGTTCAACAAAATCAAAAGATTCAACAAACACTTGAAGATTTGACGTTATCAAGTACTAAGTTACTTGCCAATACAAGGGTGTGCACTATTAGGTCATTCCATTTTTCATTTCATTTATGGGACGTAGCGGGACGTAGCTGGACGTGGTGCTAGTTTTTTTGGACGTAGCGAGACGTGGTAGACTATGTTCTGCGAAAAATTCACATGTTTGGATGTATACGTACTGTGGTAGTTATTTTTGACGTGGTGGTAGTAGTTATATTCCAATTAATTTATTCGGGAGGGCATAACTCGACACTCAATTAGAATAATAATTTTAGAACAACAATTTTACACAACGCAATTTGTACAACAATATCTCCAAGTATTACCTCCAATTTGTGAAAAAAATCAGTTTAAATTCACACGCATGGATGTAGACATTTCTGGACGTGGTGCTAGGTGTTTTTGACGTGGTGCTAGTTGTTCTGAGACGTGGTGGACTGTCTTTGAAAAAAAAATCAGTTTAAATTCACACGCATGGATGAAGACGTTTCTGGACGTGGTGCTAGTTATTTTTGATGCGGTGCTAGCTGTTTTTGACGTGGTGCTAGTTGTCTTTGTGAAAAAAAAAAGAAAAGCTTAAATTCACATGCATTGATGTAGACGTTTCTGGACGTGGTGCTAGTTGTTTTTGGACGTGGTGCTAGTTGTTATGAGACGTGGTGGGCTATTTTTGTGAAAACAATCAGTTTAAATTCACACGCATGGATGTAGAAGGTTTTGGACGTGGTGCTAGTTGTTATGAGACGTGGTGCTAGTTGTCTTTGTGAAAAAAATCAGTTTAAATTCACACACATGGATGTGGATGTTTCTGAACGTGGTGCTAGTTGTTCTGAGACGTGGTGGACTGTTTTTGTGAAAAAAATCAATTTAAATTCACACGCATAGATGAAGACGTTTCTGGACGTGGTGCTAGTTGTTTTTGGACGTGGTGTTAGTTGTCTTTGTGAAAAAATAGCTTAAATTCATACGCATGGATGTAGATGTTTCTGGATGTGGTGCTAGTTGTTTTTGACGTGGTGCTAGTTGTTCTGAGACAACTAGAACAGCCCACCACATCTCATAACAACTAGTACCACGTCCAAAAATAACTAGAACCAAGTCCAGAAATATCTACATCCATGCATATGAATTTAAACTATTTTTTCACAAAGACAACTAGCACCACGTCTCAGAACAATTAGCACCACGTCAAAAATAACTAGCACCACGTCCAGAAATGTCTTCATTCATGTGTGTGAATTTAAACTGATTTTTTTACAAAGACAGTCCACCACGTCTCAGAACAACTAGCACCTCATCAAAAACAACTAGCACCACGTTCAGAAACGTCTACATCCATATGTGTGAATTTAAACTGATTTTTTTTTTCACAAAGACAACTAACACCACGTCTCAGAACAACTAGCACCACGTCAAAAACAACTAGCACCACGTCCAGAAACGTCTACATCCATGCGTGTGAATTTAAACTGATTTTTTTCACAAAAATAGCCTACCACATCTCATAACAACTAGAACCACATCCAAAAACAACTAGAAGCACATCCAGAAAAGTCTACATCCATGCATGTGAATTTAAGCTATTTTTTTCACAAAGACAACTAGCACCACGTCTCAGAACAACTAGCACCACGTCAAGATAACTAGCACCACGTCTAGAAATGTCTTCATCCATGCGTGCGAATTTAATCTGTTTTTTTCACAAAAATAGTCCACCACTTCTCAGAACAACTAGTACCACGTCAAAAACAACTAGCACCACGTCCAGAAACGTCTACATCCATGCGTGTGAATTTAAACTGATTTTTTTCACAAATTGGAGGTAATACTTGGAGATATTGTTGTACAAATTGTGTTGTGTAAAATTTTTATTCTAAAATTATTATTCTAATTGAGTGCCGAGTTATGCCCTCCCGAATAAATTAATTGCAATATAACTACTACCACCACGTCCAAAAATAACTACCACACCACGTATACATCCAAACATGTGAATTTTAGCTGAATTTTTCACAGACCATAGCCTACCACGTCTCGCTACGTCCAAAAAAAACTATGACCATGTCCAGCTACGTCCCACTTGAAGGAAAACTGAACAAGCCCGGGCTAAATCGAAAACCTCACTTTCGTGCTATGCATTCCAGAATCGGAAGCTTTCGACCAAGCTCAGGCTCAAATTAGTTTACCCATGAACGGATCTAGGCTTATACTTATTTAATTTATTAATCGGGACACAAAAAATTAAATCTTTAATTAAAGCGGAATTTAAAGATTATACCTTTTGTAGCGAAGTCCCTCGCTTAAAGAAAACCAAATCTTTTAGCGCAAATTCCACAAGAAATCCGAAGAATTCTCCAATACAAACTCCGAGATAGTGTGGGCTATCGTCTACGGAGCTACCCTCGGCAATACGACTGAAAACCCAAGAAACTTGCTTCTCAAGAAACTCAAATTGAGGCTGCCCAGAATTTTTTTCTCAAAAATAAACTGCCCAGAATTTTTTTTAACAAAATTGAAGCTGCCCAGAATTTTCTTTCTCAAATTGAAGCTGCCCGGAAAACCCTCTAACCCTTTGCTGTCCTTGATCACCGACCAGCCAGGCGGACAGCACGGAAGTCAACCGCCCAGTCCCGATCTGGACAGCGCTGCCGGCGGATCACCAACCTGAAGAGGAAGAGATCAACGTCGGCAGGCTGGTTCTGGGCACCGAGCTGCTGGCTGCCTTGCGCGAACTACCGCCTGGACGAAAGGAAAAAACTGCAGCGAAAAAATCCTGCTGCTTGGAATTAAAAATTAAAACCCACGATGATCACACAGCAAAATCTGGGCAGCGGGTTTTCCAAAATAAAACTGGGCTAAGTGAAGAAGGGACCTGGCTGCTCTGTTTAGTAATTTCTGGTCAATAAAAACTGCTGCTGTGTGCAGCGAAGAAGACAACCAGCAGCGGCGGATAAAAGCAAAAAAAAAAAACAGCGGCCTTCCCAAAAATTATAACCAAGCTGCTCTATTAATTCATGGGCTGAGTTCCTTGACAAAGAAGAAAGCTTTCTTGATCGACTTCGAGAGAAAATTTGACGATGAAGACACCGTTTTCTCTCTAGACCAAACTTTCTCTTTCTAGCCTAACTTGGCTGCCAAGTTTCTTCTTAGGGTTTTTTTTGCTGCCCAAAATGTTGTATTTATAGGAGCTCCTAAGGAGACCTAATGGGCTCTCGAGTTAGGCCTTAAAATTTGACTTTCGTTGACCGCTAAGTCTTCCCGACTAATCAACTCCAATCGACCCTTTTAAATTAATTTATTTAATCCACTTTGTTAATTTAATTTAATCGAACCCTTAGAATTAATTAATTCAAAATCGAATTAATTTCTAAATTCACTTCGTCGATCAAATATTAATTAAACCCTTTGGATTAATTAATTTACCTTGTCGATTAGTCAAACGCATAATCGATCGTACCACTAACGGACCAATTATGGAACTACCGCTCGAAAACGACTTTATATCGCGCCATTATTATTTCTTCTATCTCCCCACATTAAAGATCTAGTGCTCGTCGATTTATCAATTTACTGACAAATTAATTCACCGACTTCTTGGTTTCCGAGATTAGTACCACTCGACCTTTTATTATACCGAACATAAAGTTCACTGGCCAGGTTTAGTATAATAACCTTACGAGCTCATCTCGGGAGCACCATCAACCCGGCGAACCGGTACGTGGATTCCTCCGACCAGCAACGGCACGCAAGAAGCTAAACACCGCATACCCAACTTACCGAGGTATTGGCCTCAATTGACCTCACTCTTTGGCAAATCAAAGCATACGACACCCAACCCTCATGCCCGTCCCAATCTCGGGATTGAGAGACAGAATACTAGGACCGAATTGACTACGCCGATCAGTACAAGTCAATTCTATCCAAACTGGTCATGCTCAATATGCCCCGGGCATATCTGTGTGATTTAAACTAGTCTAGATAAACCAATTTCCAAACCACACAATAACCTATACCGATAGTATGTTCAGACTATCTCGGTTACGAGCATACTTTTTATATATCAATACTTTAACCAATAACGGTATCTACTGTGTTTGTCGACACCCCGTTATCTAGTTCTATGATATAAAGGAACAGATTTATACTGAAACAAAATGATATGTCATCTGTGGATATTAGTTTTTGATACAAGCCATAGCTTTTCTGTATTCAAAACTAACACCACTACATCCAGCTACGTCCCATAAATGAAATGGAAAATGGAATGACCTAATAGTGCACACCCCTACTTTTGTATTGGCAAGTAACTTGGTACTTGATAACTTTAAATCTTCAAGTGTTTGTTGAATCTTTTGATTTTGTTGAACATTATGAATTTAAAGTGATAATATTGTGTTCTCCATTTCTAGTACATTATGTAGCCTTCCCAACTCCGAAACATTTCTTATTCATAACCCCGACCATATCCCAGAACTCCCTCACAAGCCCATTACCTACCAGTACACAAAACATCAAATTATACGCTTTTGAGCTCAGTCTTTTCTCACTCTCACTCTCACTCCTCAAAGCATTCAAAACTAAATCATGGGTAATAACGACGTTATTAGACTCTAATTCCCGCTTGATTAGATCACCGTCGGGGTGTGCTTGAGTAAATATATTCGTTAATAAAACAGCAATCCCGTTTGCATCAGATGAGTCTTTTGGGGGTTCCACGGCGAGTTTAGGCGACGAGTAAAAATGAATAACAGGACTGAGAATCCGATCGAAAATAACAGGAGCGGCACGTGGAGATATTAGAGAAGAGGAAATGGAGCTGACGGAATGTACCTGAGAACAAACGGAGTGGAAGTAGAAATGAACGGCCGAGATTGAGATGAGCATCGGAGAAGAAGGAACTAATAATACGAGGAGGAGGGAGAGGAGGCATCGGGAAGGGAGAATCAGAGGGAGAAATGGCGTCGGGAAAGGAGACAAGCTGCGGCTGGGGGGTGGCAGTGACCACCGGAGAGTGATGGTGTTGATTGTTTTTCGTCGGACAACGAAACGGGGAGTATTGAAATTGGCTAGAGAAATAGACAACCGAAAGATAGATGACAAATAAGGAATAAGAATAGTAGGAGAGATGGAGATGTGAGCGGGGAGGGCAGTAGTGGTGCTGCGTTTTTAGGCGAGAGGGGCGGTGCGGGGCGGCGGGCAGAGGGAGAGAGAGAGAGAGGAGATGAAAAAGGAGAGAGGAGAGAGAGGGGAAAGGAAGGGGAGAGTAATATTTTATAAAAAAGTTTTATTTTATTATTATTTTATAATTTCCAGTGATTAAAGGCAAAAGTGGGTTTTGGATCAAAATTTTTAAAAAATGGTGTAGTAGACTAAAAAAGTAGTTTTTTTTTTTACCAAAATGATAGTTTCACTATATGTAATGGACCATTTTTGGAGTTTAGTCTAAATTAAAATTAAAAATTTTAAAAATATATTAATTCTAATACAATTAACCACCTTAAGTCCTAGTATCATGGTATAATTTGCCAATTCTATTAATTAAAATGCTTAAATTTATTTTTTGTCCCTTATAACATGAGTTATTTCAGTTTTGGTCCCCCGTATGTTTTAGTCACCAATTTTTGTCCCACTTAAATTTTTTTTTTTACCAATTATGGTTCTTTTTAACAGAAAAATTTAGAAGATAACAGATTAACTTATTTGAACGCTAGTCAAACCTAATTTTTTCTTTAAAATGATTTGCCGTGATGTTTTCAACCAGTTTTATGATTCAGATCCTCATGAATGTTTAACCTATTTTGAGTTTCGGCCGTCATTTTGGATTGTGAGTCGATCTAAATGGGTTGAACATTCATGAGGAACCGAGTCATAAAATGGATTAAAAACATCATGATACAAATCATTTTGAAGAAAAAATTATGTTTAACTAGCGATCAAATGAGTTAATCCGTTATCTTCTAAACTTTTTCGTTAAAAATGGCCATAATTGGTAAAAAAATTTAAGTGGGACTAAAATTAGTGTCTAAAACATATTGGGGACAAAACTAAAATAATCCATATTATGAGGGACCAAAAATAGATTTAAGCCTAATTAAAAACCCAAAGCCTTTTCTTTTCTTTTTCAAGATTTCTTTCCCCTTTTTTGTTCTTCCCCCATCGGCCTTCACCTCCGCCGCAACTCAGCCATCGCCGGCCTTCTTCTCAGTCGCTCCAGCCTCGCCGCTACCACACCAGTCGGAATATCTCTCCTAGCCATAAAAACCCAGCTCTTCTCCTCCCCTTTTTCTTTTTCTCTCTCCCCGATCCACTCCCCTGCCGCGACCACACACCAGCCGCAGGAATTGGGCCGCTGCCACCACGCCCGGTCCCGCCGCTCCGCTGGCCGAAGCTCCCTCTCCCGTTTCCAGGTTTCCTTCCGGCGAAAAGCTTCTAAATCACTTTGAAACTCGGCAACTCCATTTCTGCCGTGTGTATATATGTTGAACAGCAACCCAACGTTTTCTTTTGGTGAGGAAGAACCCAATAAAAAGAGCTAACTATCTGCCCTATCTTCTAGACTCAAAGAGCTGGTTCTTAATTCTTTGATTTAGTACTTAGCTGATTTGAAGTGCTGAATTGTGATCTATAGATTTGTATGAACTATAGAGTTGAGGAATATTTTATTTAAGTAATTAAGAAGTATATATTGGAATTGTGCTTATGAAGATTGATATGAGATGTGGGTTTGTATCTCTTTAGATGTCTAAACCAGGAACTAATGCTAATTTGGATTATGCTAGCACCAGTTTAGTTTAAGTTGGGAAATGAATGGATAGCAAATGCCACATTGGTATTTCTGCATACGCATGAATATATAGATATAGGTAGGAGTTAGGTTTTGCATATATACTAGCACGAACCCCTGTCCTATGGTTAAGAACTGACTAAAGGAATGTGAAATCAGCTTTGGGGCGGCCACTCAAGTAGATTTCCATGTCCATTAGTCATTGGCTTGATCTTTGGTAACAGGGTAGGTTAGTATGGTATATATATAGCTTGTACCCTGGTCACTTGCATTCCAAGGGTTATATGTGTCTATATAGAGGAATTTATATATGTGTTTATGCTGTTGGATATTCCTGACGAGCCCGTGGGTGACACTGATCTTTTTCCAGTGTTAGGTCCTTACTAGTTGTGCTTGGCTAACAGGTGAGTTGATTTTCATCCTTATTTGTATATGTTGTTATACTTAGGATTATATATATGTCCTAAAAACATATATATAGCTTGGGTATAACCTAGATGACATTCAGAGTTTACTTATGCATATAGATGTTTATTGCTGCTTTATATTTAGAATAGTATGGCTTGCCGGTGCTTAGGATTGGTATATATTAGTTGTGCTGTTGTGAATGTTGTTTGATGGATGATGGTTGTTGTGGTATTGTGCTAACTGTAGGGTCTATGGCATGGCCGTATCTTGTGGTTGTGCTAGTTGTATTATTTGGGTCATTACTTGATTATGTGCCTTTTGGGGATCCCGTCCTTTTCAAACTTCCCTATTGCGAGGAGAATGGTCTGGAATAGGGGTGGAGGCCAAACTGTGATAATCTTAGGTCAGGTATGGCCTGGGATACCTTGGTGGACTGAGTTGGGGTGGTATGAGTTAAAGCGGGTGGAGTTTGCCTGCTTGAGAGACAGCTTATCTTCCTAGGGAGGTTACGGGCTTGGTAACCAGGACCTCTCTAGGATTCAGGTTGCTTTACACCAGTTACTTATGCCTAGTTGCGCTTTATCTAGCTATGTGGTTTTCTTTTCTATCATGTTGATTGATTTACAGCTTTGAGCTATGATGCTATGTTTAGTTGTGTTGTTGCTATATGTATTTCTGCTGGCGACATAGGTAGGTATAGGTGGAATCCTCACGAGGTATGCCAAACGCATATATATGTCTTATATGTGAATGTTTTCCAGGTAAGACCATCAAGAGCGAAAGCCTAGGATAAGCTCGGGGATGGTTTGGGATGACTATAAGCTTTGGAAGTTGGTTTGTAAAAGTTTAGGTTGTATACTACTAGTTTGGCTAAGGTTGGTTTGTTTTGTTTTTATGGTTTGATAGCTTGGCTGGTTATGTAAAGGTTGAGGTTGAGAACTTTGCCTTGTGAAACCTTGAAGGTTGTTTGGGTCTAAGTTCGGTAATAAATGTCTGGACAAGGAAGGTTTTGATTTTAATTTGCTTAATGGTGCTTTGCTATCAGTTTAGTACATCAAGTGGTTTTGGGGACCTGACATCTTATCGATTTCTAAGAGACTGAATGTAGCTCTAAAGGTCTTGTTTATTAAGTTTTGCTAAAACATTTAGTCTTTATGCTATCAATTTTATTTGTTAAAGTTGGCATTGACATGGGCTGGATTCTGAAACCTCCTTGATGGAGCTGAGAAGGATTTGAATTCATTTGACCCCATGTTGTCGGTTTGTTGGCAGTTAATTGAGTTCAAAAGATATAGCATGGATCATGGTAGAAGTCCAGCATTCCCAGTGCATCAAAAGAAGTTCAAAGTGGAAATCGAGGCAAGTACTCTTCAGTTCCTTTTTGATGAACAATTATGCTTTTGGGAGATTCATAATTTATGTTTACTTGTTGAATTTTCATGCAACAACAATGTTTATTTTAGAATTAACTCTGGGTGTTGGTGTTTGCATTGCTGGATATTAATGTTTGTGCCATCAGTTGGATGGATGTATCATCAATAAAATATCTGTTTGAATGTGCTTTATGCTTTGATTTTATGCGATCTTAAGAATCTTAATCATGTAGAAATCCATTTTTAATTTTCTTCACTATCTGATTGGCTAAAGTTCAAGTTATTCAAACATCCAGATGAAAGATGTCATTGATATTTCATCACTTAAATTCACTAAATTCTCTTCACCTGTAGGGAACTTTAGAATGGTTATTTGATGAATATTGTTTATATGGATCCTTGCTGTCTTCTGAATAGCGGCGTTTCGAGAATATAGACTTTAAAACTGATAAATTGCAATGTCTGAATTTGGATTTAGTGAGATGATTCCCTTCTCACCTAATCTAGAGCAAGGATTCACAAGAATATGTTTAATAAGTGGTTTTTAAAGTGTGTGAAACTATGGATGATAATTTGAGCGTTTAAAATTTCTCGATAACTCTCTATTCATTGCAGGGTAACACAACGGATATTGTTATATGCAGCTATGACGATCACTTTTTTGTAAGTTTGAAATCTTCATACTTTCCATCAGTGTTCAATTGTAGTATCTTTATATCTTGAGTTTGATTTCAGGTTTTGGTAACTCAAATTGGAAGTATGGGAACAATATTGCATGCCAGGTTTGCTACATACTTCCTTCACTCTGATACCCTATCATTTTTTGTGAAAATATAGTTGCTGTTTGTTTGGGTGAAATGTTCCATGTTGAATGAGGTATTAAATTGGATAAAGATTCCTGCAATTAGTCTTTGAGAAGGGAATGTCTTTGCCTTGGATTTTCTCTATTTATAAATTAAAAAAAAAACACACACACACATTCAAACAATCATCCAATTTTTAAAATTTCATTTGCTTCCAAAATTCTCCTCACCTTATTTTTTGGAAAAAAATTTACTTGATAAATTTTCCTCCAACATACTTCTTCTCTTTTCCCTATTACAAAGTTCTCTATGAAAAAGATTTACATTCCCAATACAAAATTCCTTCGAATAAGAAAAATGCAAGCAGAGATAGCATTAACTTCATTCTATCGTATCACACTAAGCCTTGTTAAGTGATACTACTACCCATCCCAATTAGAGTCATGTTTTTAATATCAATAACAGTACACTACAAATAGGACTCTTAATTATGTAATGGAGAGTGCAATTCTTATATCGTACTCCTTCAAGTGTATGCTCCACTAGAAGAATACATCACTTTAAACAAATATTATGTCAAATATAATTGGAGAATACATCATTTATAACATGAGAATACATCGAATATCACATTAAAATACACCACTTTTTAAATACAGGAGAATACATAAAATATTATATGAGAATACACCACATTCCAAACACATGAGAATACATCAAATATAACTGGAGAGTACATCAGACATAGCATGAGAATACTAATAGAGTATATTCCTAGTGGAGTATGATGTAATTTGCACGGAGAATGTATGATTTATAACATTTTTTACTGTTTCACAAGTTTCTGTGATTGAAGTTTGCTGCAAAAATGTCTCATTTTTTAAACCACTGCTGCCTTTTTGAAGCATCATTTGGTGAGTCATACTTGGCTTGAGGGGAACATAATTTGAAAAACCTCTTCTTTTTCTTCCCACTTGTATTGGAGGTTTTCATTATAAATTACAAAGCTTATTCTAAATCGGCAGGAAGGAGGAAGCATTCCTTGCTGATCCAACCTTTGAGATTTCAGTAGTCTTTGGTAAATATGATGAGGTAAGTGTTGATTATCCTTTGGCAATTACTCCTTCCATTCCTACACAGAACCTAGAGTAACAACCTGATGACTTCTGCAGCCAATGATTATGTTGTGTGGAAGGCAGTTAATTGAGCACATAAGGTTTGTATTATCAAACAAGTTTTACTTGTTCTTTTCTTGCTCTTTTGACAGCAAGGCCATTTTTATCCAATACTTAAATTTATATGCAGTAAATGTGGATCTTCGAAGCCATTGATTCTGTCTCTTGGTCTGAAAGATCATTCCATGGTAATGCTTTAAACAATTACTCCCTCTGTTCGGAAATTGGAGTCATGTTTGTAATATTATTTTAGTATAACAAACAAAACTATTTCTGGACGGATGTATGTACTTCGGAATCTTAGGAATTTTGGCACTCCATCTTAGATTTTGTTTTTCATGCAGGCGGCTGTTAAAGGCATTATTTCTGCTGTGACTAAAAACTGCCTATGGTAACTTGCAGCCCAACCAAGTTGTTCGTTTTTGGTTTCCTCTGCGCTAGCTAATGAATTATCATCGTGTGGAGACTTGTACATGTTCTTTTTTAATCTGTTTTAGTGAGTGATTTTTTTAACTTCTTTCTTTGACTTTCAATTTATAAATTGAAATGCTAAAGGGTGTGAACTATGTTAGTAAAGACTATGGCTTGCTAGATTGGATTCAAGGACTTCATCAGTTTCAGTTATGTAGCTTCGGGATTCCTAGAATTTGTCATTCATTTCAAAGACCAGTTGAATGTGATTCTTGACATTCATCAATCTATATAAACAATATTTCCATAATAGGGCAGCCTTTCAAAGTACCTTTGGGAAAAAAGGTTTGGGTTTATGTGGATCAACTCCAAACTCAAGAAAAGCAATGCTCAAGAGGAATATCTATTTAGGTTTGGCAACTAGAAAGAAATAAATAAAAATATTGACGAAAAAAATGCAAACATTATTAAGTCAACTTACATGTTGAGATGTTATGTACAAGATATCAATTTTGGATACTGTGATCATATTTGTGGATTAACAAGAAGAATAATAAAAGTAAAATCCTATATAAAGCAAACAAATAAACAAAAATTTTAACTATAGCTGTAAGACGTGTTATAAAAAGTTGACGGAAGGAAGATAAATTTAAAATTAAGTTTATATTCAACAGATGGAAGGAAAATTAAGTAGGGAAATGATTTGAATTGGTTTGGTTATGTCTTATTTGGAGTTTATGCAAATTTTTGTTTTTAGTTATACAATACTATGGGAACAACAGATATTTATGGAGCCACCATATTCAATAATAAAAAAAATTGATGTGGCACTTTGTACGATATAATTTTCCATTTTTTGGGTTTAAATATTTTTTTAATATTTAAAAAAGGTTAAATTATTTTTTTGGTTCTTTTAATATGAGTAATTACGCTTTTGATCCCAAATAATAGTACAATTGCACTATTGGTTCCTTAATATTTTTTTATTAGCATTTTTAGTCCTTTTATACGAAAAATTTTAAATGATAACGAATTAACTCATTTGATCGTTAGTCAAACCTAATTTTTTTCCAAAATGATTTGTACCATAATATTTTCAATTCATTTTATGACTCGGTTCCTCATGAATATTCAACCCGTTTAGATCGACTCACAATCCAAAATGACGGCCGAAATCCTAAATGAATTGAACATTGATGAGGATCCGGACCATAAAATTAGTTGAAAACATCATGGTACAAATCATTTTGAAGAAAAAAATTAGGCTTGACTAGCGATCAAATGAGTTAATCCGTTATCTTCTAAACTTTTTTCGTTAAAAAAGATTAAAAATGCTAATAAAAAAAATATTAAAGGATCAATAGTTCAGTCGTACTATTATTTATGACCAAAAGTGCAACTACCCCTATTAAGAGGGACTAAAAAAATAATTTGGCCTTTAAAAAATGGTTTAAATGCAATTTTGATCCCCCATAATAGGGGTAATTTCACTTTTGGTCTCTCTTATGTTTTGAGTGACAATATTAGTTTCCATCATTTTTTTTTTAAGCAGATTTAGTCATTTTCAATGAAAAAATTTAGAAGATAACGGATTAACTCATTTGATCAATAGTCAAGCCTAATTTTTTTCTTACCATTATATTTTCAATCTATTTTATGACTTAGTATCTCATTAATGTTCAACCCATTTAGATCGATTCACAATACAAAATGACAGCCAAAACCCTAAATGGGTTGAACAATGATGTTTTTAACCAATTTTATGATCTGGATTGTCATGAATATTCAACCCATTTAGGATTTTGGCTGTCATTTTGTATTGTGAATCGATCTAAATGAGTTGAACATTAATGAGATACCAAGTCATAAAATAGATTGAAAATATAATGGTAAGAAAAAAATTAGGCTTGACTATTGATCAAATGAGTTAATCCGTTATCTTCTAAATTTTTTTCCTAAAAAATGGACTAAATCTGCTATAAAAAAAGGATGGAGACTAATATTACCACTCAAAATATAAGAATGACTAAAAATAGAATTACCCTATAATGGAGGACCAAAAATGCATTTAAGCTTTAAAAAAATTATATTATTTGTATAAATTTTTTTACAATCCTTTCAGTTTTAACAAAAATCTCGGAGCTCTCTTGCCGGCCCTAGGGTCTTCAATAAACAATCTCCCCGGCGGTCCTAGAGCCGCCAGACCATTCACAATCACCCCTGGTGGAAGAGTTTCCGCTACTCCCTAAGCAGAAATCACTCCCCCAGTTGCCGCATTGGTCCGAACTTTTGCAAGCCTGTTCACAAAACAATCAGTAACGGAGAAGGATTCCATGCCCCCACTTAAGCCTATTCGCTTCAATAATGACTAACCCGAATTATCTTTTACACAGGCTGAAAGGATTCAGATGTCTGTTCCACCCAAGTATTTTTCTTGTTGGAAAGTTCTTGTTTTGCCGCCCAAAGTTGAGTGATCTTCTCCATGAATTTGCAAATGTGGGTTTTCATGGTGGGTAAGAAATTGGGCTGATGAATCAAAGGCATATCCTTATTCGGTTTCACCTCGAAGCCGTTTACCAGCGCTGTTGGATCAAACCAACTAGGAACTTTGCAGGATACCAAATACGAGTTTTAAAGTGGACGCCGCATTTTAAGTTTGAAGAGGATCCGTCTGTGGCGCCAATCTGGGTGTCAATGCATGGCTTACCATATAAGTACATGAACACCTTCGCTTTGTTTACAATTGCTTTTGCTATCGGGAAACCGCTCCAAATTGATACACCCACCATGCATGGGACTCGACCGTCAGTGGCCCAGTTTTGTGTTAAGGCAGATTTGCTTAAACCCCTGCCTCCTGCAATAAGAATCACGGTAGAAAAGGATGTAGTTATTCAACCATTCACTTATGAGTATGTACTACATTATTGCCGGGAATGAAGAAAAATCGAGCACAAAACAGAGGATTGCAAAAAAGGGCTCACAGGTAACCCTGCCCCAGCTCAAGAATATAGGCCAAAGTTTAAAGAGCATGAAGGGCCTTCTGGCCTATCCGCTGCGGAGAATGAGCAAATTCCAGTTGCTAACGCTTCTGGGATCTCTGCTGTCAAAACACCTATGGGGATCTTTACTGTGGCGGCTGATGACTAAGTTGAAAATGTCGTGGCTCGCCCAGTAGAATTGGGACACCACCAAATTGTTGGAAATACTAGATTTGCTTCCCCAGTTGCTGTTATAACGTAGCCTATTGATGTCCCGGCTCTGTCATCGGTTCCACTAGAAGTTGCTTCTGAAGCTGTATTTGTTGTCCTGTCTCCTTTAATCTCCTCAATGATTACGAGACAGTTAGCTACATTAAACGATGTATTGGAAAAACAGCCTGTTCCAGTTGATGTCTCGCTGATTGATGTCTCCCCACTTGATGATATGCATATTCAAACGCTGGAAATAAGCCGTGCATTGGATATTCCTACGCCTTCTCTATTACCTCAATCCGATCCTCCTCCTCTGCCGTTAGCCCAAAACTCCAGTGATACACCTGATTTTGTTTCGGAATTCATGTTGGACAGTTCGAGTGGATCTGACGGTGCTTCTGATGTTTAATCGGATTCAGAACCGGCGGGTTTGGAAGGTTTCACACAGGTTCGTCGAAAGCGTGGCCGTCCTAAAAAGGGTGAAGGTAAGAAGTCAACTAAATTAGTTACCACTTGTTGTTCAGCGAGGTTCGTGGTTGACTCTTTGCCATCTATTTAAATTATTAACTTCATCATCTAGAATATAAGAGGGATCTCGAACTTGGTCTCTCTTCATCGTATGCGAGTATTATCTCGATTACATAACTTATCTATAATTGGTATTTTAGAACTCATGGTTTCTTCCGATCAATTGCTTGTTTACAGTAAAAAGTTGGGTTTCGATGTTGGTTGGACTTCTTGTTTTGGAAAATTATGGTTAATGGTGAAACATGGTATCTCATTTACATTAGTAAAGGATAATGGTCAATCAGGAACTTTTTTGATAAGTCACTCTTCCATTGATGGGTTTTCTTGTTTTCTGTTGTGTATGCCAGTTCCAGATACTTGGAGCGATGGCGGTTATGGTCAGACCTTCTGGAGGCTCGCTCTATATACCCAGACTCTCCATGGGTCTTGGGTGGGGATTTTAATGTGATTCGGACAGTTGAAGAATACAACGGCCCATCGGTTCCACATGGGGTGCCAATTGCGGATTTTAATTCATTTATAGATGCCACGGAATTGGATGAAGTTGTTGGAGTTGAATACATAAGCTATGCTTGTGTTTGTACATTTTCCCAGTAATATATCGATTTATGTTTTGGTTATATCTTGTTGTACATTAATTGTCCATTTGTATTATGTATGTAGATGATGAGGTGTCTTGTGTGACACAGTAGATCTCATCATTGGTTGAAAGACATAATATATAAATGAGGTTCGTAACCGAGACAACCTTGGACAAACTGTCAGTTTAGGTTATTATGTGATTCGGATAATTGGTTTGTCTAAACTAATTGAATCATATAGATATGCCCGGGGCGTATTGAACTTGACCTTTAAGAATGATTTATCTTATACTGATTTAATAGACATATCGTTCTTGGTATTCTATCTCTTAATCCCTCACTACAAGAAAATGACAAATTAGCCACGGACAATTTTATGGGAAAAATGACCAAATTTTATGGGTAATTGGTGATTACCCATAACTTACTGGGTAAATATTTGAGAAGGTTGAGCAAGTGCCCATAAAGTACCCATCATAGTAATAATGGGAAATATCATGGGTAACCATAGCCATTGAGTTTTCATGGGTAATATATGCCTATTTATTTTCCACAATAATAATGTAGAAATTCATTGTTTATGGGTAATTCATGGGTAAATATACAAATTAATAATTCTTTCAATAATTATTTGGATTTAATTTAAAAAGTAAATAGCAATTACACAAGTTACTACATCAATATCAAAACAAACTAGCCCACTAACATTAACATACGTGAATATCCTATATGACATTGCATCACATTCAAACTACCCTATTAAGTACTAAGATTAACACTAGTTTGCACCAGAAACTCATCATCTATATCATCCCTAGTCTCAAGATTTGCATCATGTGCTTGTCTCAAACTCATCATAGCATCCTGTAATAGTAGAGAACATATTACTGTTGAAAAAACGAACTAATGAATCAACAATTTGAAAAAACTATATTATAAACCAATCCTTACATATCGCATTGATGATCCATAATTGCCACATCTATTCAAGATGCTAGAAAACCATACTAATACAAAAATGCTAGAGAGTATGAATGAATAGAAAAAAGCCATCCCCACCCCACCACACACTAAAAAGAACAAAAATGGACCACTAAATTCACCACCTCAGCAAAAACAGAATTACTGATTTTATTGAAACACTGTTTTTGCAACTATCAAGAAATGAATGTCCATTTTATTCTTTTATGTGCAGGGAAGAAACATAAAGAAGATAGAGTAAGAATTGACATGATACATGATTGTCCAAACCTGCTTACATGTGCTGTGAATTAAAACTCAAAAGAACTGGCATTTGAACATATAAATGGTTTTAGTCGAACTATTTTTCTCAAATATGTGGGCAAATATTTCAGACCAACAGGGAGAAAAAATAAGTAGAGGCTGCTTCTGTTTAGGGGAAGATCTTGGTCCGAAAAACCAATATAGATCCTCCTATACCTTCATTATCATCAAAAGTTAAATTCCCATACCACTCATCGAATGAATCAAAACATACACAGACCAAAAAACTCTAATCAAACAGTACTGAGCACCAACCACATCAATTTGCTGTAGACACCCGCAGCAAAAGACAATTGCAAAAGGTCACTGACGACCTCAATACGATGAATATATGAACATGCACATCAAAACATTAACAGACATGACTACACGAAAGAAATGAAAGATGAAAAAGGAGGGATATTTATACTTGAATTGCCATGAATAGCCAAATCCTTTTTCATGCAGTCCTTCAAAACAACAACTAAATGCACCAAAAGAGAGTAACCCATTAGCAATTACTTCAGAATGAAAGGAAAAAAATCCCAAAATATTAAAAACCAGAGACTAAAGGATTCCAACACCAGCCAACTAAAACAAAATAGGAAAAAAAATCATTAGAACCTGAATTTGTTGATAAGAGCCCCTGAAATTGAATTTCTACTCACATTCCTCAGGCCCTCAAATCTGATAAACACAATAGAAAACTTTACTATCTCTTATTATTCTTGGAGAGAACAAGTGTGAGAAATAGCTACTCCTCGCTGTTTCTAAGCATGCACACAATATTATATCATAAAACTTTGAACTTTAACACCAAAATTCAGTATAAAAAAGTTTCATGGTAAGGACCGAATAGCCATCCCCTCAAGATCTAGCTTCACAATTCACAATTTAATTCCAACAAAATTATTCAAGTGCACAACATAATGGCTGTCACTAGGATTTCTTTTCAATAACTCTAGGTTTCTAAAAATTAAACCGATAGCCATATATGCTCTAAAATTAAAGTTTAAATATATTCCTCAATTAAACATTAAATTAAATAGTGGATTACCTCTACGTGAAGAGGTTGAGCAACGGACCTCTTTCTTCTCCATTCGAACCAAACTAGCCCCCGATGGAGTTTGTCCTTTGATTGGTTAAATCTCCTTTCTTCAATTTCTATTGATTTTTTCTAGAGGTTTTGTTGAAGGAGGTTTAAGGTTTTTGATGGGTATTAAAAACCTAAGAGTAGTGAGAAATAGAAATGGGTTTGGCCGTCGAAGGCCGTGAAGGGTAGGGTTTATGGGTCTGGTTGTTGGTGATGAGAGTAGAAGAAATTGAGGAGTAGGACGGTGGTGGTGACAATTTTTTTGGAAGGGAGGTGGCGGCGACATGGTGGTTCGGCCAAAGGAGGGAGGCGAAAAAGGAAGAAAAATCACGAGAGAGAAAATAGTGATAAATGGGATGGATATGGAAGAGTAAGGGGAGGCGAGGCTGGTGGTGGCGGTGAAAGATGGAAGCGATGGTGTTGGTGGTGGATTAGTGGGTGTTTGTTGGCGGAGGAGACAAGAATGATTTGGGGGGAGTGGATGAGAAAAGAAAAGAAGATAAAAGAAATAAAAGAAAAGAGAGAAAAAAAAAAAAAGGGTTTTTGACCACTTTCCAGAAGTTATCCTATGGTTCTTCAACTTCGAATATTCTTGTTTTTAAGACCAATGGCCTCCAAACTCACAATTAAATTCTCCCAACTCACATAATGGCTAGTTTATGGGTAATCAATGACTAATAATTTACTTTTTATAATGGGTAATATTTAGGTAGTATTGGAACATATCCCTCATAAATTTACCCAATTATTACCCAATAAAAATTTTCCATATACACAATATATGGGTAATTTTTGGGTAGTCATTGGAAGGAGAGTTTATCTCCTAATTTTCCCAAGTATTACCCAATAAAATTTTCCCTTAAACATAATATATGGGTAATTTTTGGGTAATAATTGGAGGGAGAGTTTCCCTCTTAAATTTTCCCAAGTATTAGCCAAAAAGATTTATGGTTTGGGAAATTTTGTGGGAAAACTTATGGGTATTTCATGGGAAAAATATGTGAGATTTTTTTTGCCCTCTTTATGGGAATTTAATGTGTAAGTTTTGGGTAATTACACACAAATTCATAGTAATGGGTAATTTTGATGGGTAATTGCACATTTTCTTGTAGTGCCTAGACTCGAGCGGGCATGAGGATTAGATATAGTGTACTTTGATCTGCCAAAGGGTGAAGTCAATTGTGGCCAATAGTCTCGGTAGGTTGGGTGCGCGTGTTTAGTTACTTAGTGTGCTGCTGCTTGTCGAAAGGATGTACCGGTGCGTCCGGGGTGATGGTGCTCCCGATATGAGCTCGTAAAGTTTATTATACTAAACTCGGCCGGTGGACTTATGTCCGGTATAGTAAAAAGGTCGAGTGGTACTAGTCTCGGAATTAAAGAGGTTAATTAATTAATTTATCAGTAAATTAATATATTAACGAACACTATATCTTTGGTGTGGGGAGATTATGAATATAATTTAATTAAGTTGTTCTGGAAGCAATTCTGGTGTAGGATGGTAGTGCCAAAATTAATCCGTTAGTGGTACGATTAATTTTGTAATGAGTTAATTGAATAGGTAGAATTAATTAATTGATTAATTATTCCTAAGGGTTAATTGAGTAATTAACAAAGTAGAATTATTTAATTAATTAATTAAGTCTTAAGTTTCAATTGGAATTAGGAAATCCTAGAGATTAAAAAATCTAGTAGGATTTGGTTTATCCTATCAGATTGGTTACCTAATTAGATTCGGAAACTAATTAATTACCTAAACCCATTAGTAAGACCAATCGTAAACCAACTTGGGGTCTCTCTTGTAACTCTATAAATAGACAAGGAATTAGCTATTCAAGACATACAATTCCATAAGTTTTCAAGACAAGAAAACTAGAGAGAGAAAACTTTCTCTCTCCAAGTCGGATTTTCAAGAGAATATTGCGGCTGGTTTTTCTTCTTATTGGCCGAATGTTTTGGTCTTGTTTTATACCAGCTGCGTGTAATTTTCTCTCTCTCCAGGCGGTGCGTTTACAGTACTTGCCAGGTGCAGTGGTGCTAGAATTTTCTAGAAGGTGGATTGCGGTGATTAGCTGATCAATTGACTTCTAGTTTGTTGCCCACACAACGTGAAGTCAAAGTCTTAAGGCATACAAGAGAATCACCTGAGTGCACGCTTCAGAGGTACTTTTCTAAAATTCCGCTTTTAATTAGAAATTTTTGTTGCGTGGTAAATCGAATAAGTGCGAACCCAGATCCTATGTGGCAATCTTTCAATTGGTATCAGAGCCTAGTTTTGGGTTCTGTGCTTGTTTGATTTATTACATGGTTTTATTTGCAGGTGGTTAAGAAATCTCGACTATTATGGTTACATTTGTATGGGTTTTAATTAAACTCCGGGACATGTCCGGATTTGATTTTATTATGAATGTTTGTAGTAGTATAACCACGTGCTGGAAGCCGTGTAGGATTAGATTAAATCTGTAGTAGGATTTTTTCTATGTAATTTCGATTATTTAATTTTCCTAGAAAGCCTTGTAGTAGGAGAATTAATTTTTGTAATCGAAGGCATTATGGTGGGTAACTTGAATTCGTGGGTTTTTGGGTTATCGTTAATTCATAGAAACCCAGGAAAACCCAGAACGAATTGCAAGAAGACCAAATAGCGTGGGAAAAAAAAAGAAGGGGGTGGTGGCAGGAGGCGGCGCCAGCGACCAACCGCTGGCAGCAGTCGCCGCCGGCGATCGCCAACAGCGCAACGCCGCTGCCGCAGGGCGCAGCAGCCTGCTGCGCCAGCCGCGGCAGCAACAGCAGCGCACGCCCCTATTGGCGTGCTGCACGCGTGCAGCCCGTTCGGGCTGCGGTTTTGGCCCGTTTTTCCTTCAGTCTTCATTTTTTGAAGTTCAAGACTCTCTCCATTGAGTGACGTGACGGGACACGAGATCAAGGCAAAAGATGGAAGTAATTAAAACCATAATAGTCGGGGAATTTATTTTTCATATTTATTTCCCGTATTTATTTTTTTAATTTTATGTTTTATTTTTATGTTGTATTTTAGATGCATGATTTTAAACATGTTGGTTTTATTGTTGTATATAACTTAGGGTGAGTTAATTGCATGTTAAAACTGGAAAAACCCTCAATTTGGAAATCTAAGTGGGAGCGGGTTGGTTTAATATTCCCATGGCCACAATTACGAGTTCATATGCGATGTGGGTGGGCTTGCGCGTTGGCATTAGGGCCTTCCTCCATTCGGATGAGTCCAGCCCCGAGATCGCTAGATTATGAATTTCTGAGTAAGATGACTAGAGCGAGTTTAACTAGGAGAATGCGACACCCTCTACATCTGAGGCGCACTATCCTGAGGTAACAAACTCAGAAGTCACATAATGGCATACACTTAGTGTACGATCTGCAGTATTCCTCCCAAGAGGTTACACTACTTATTTGTACGACTAAAAGCACCGACTATTAGCTACATTGATCAATAGATCATTTGGTCAGATGGTGTAGTTAATGAACTTGGTTCTTCTCAAACGACTGTGGGTTAGCGTAAACGTCCAAACTGCGTGGCTTGCGAGAATCCCAGTGAATGAGATGTTGGTGGATTATAATTATTGTTTTGAGGGAAGTCATTAATTAATAGAATTTCATGTTTTCGAAATTCTAGGTTAATAACTGAAACATTGTCTGTTTGCTAATTTTACAGTTTTATCGATACGGCATTCAACCCCTTAGCTGCTATTTTGAAAGACAACAAATTAACTGGAACAAATTATGTCGACTGGAGTCGAAACTTGGACATAGTCCTGACGGCTGAGCAGTATAAGTTTGTGCTCACCAAAGTATGTACAGATGTGCCTGATGAGAACTCTCCTCAAGAGGATAGGGATGCCTATGCCCGGTGGAGAAAAACGGATGAGATGACGTGGTGCTATATTTTGGCCTATGTGTCAAATGTGTTACAACATCAGCTTCATCCCATAGTCTCTGCCTTCAACATGATGGCTCACCTGAGAGAGATGTTCGCGCATCAAGGCAGGACTGCTAGGTAAGCAGCCATGAGAAAATTAATGAACTCAAAGATGACTGAAGGCGGATCGGTGAGAGATCATGTGCTACACATGATCAGTAACATCAATGAGATAGAGGTGTTGGGAGGAGAAATCGACCCAGAAAGTCAGATAGATATTATCCTCCAGAGTCTACCCTCTTGTTTTGAGCAATTTTGGGTCAATTATAACATGAACCAAAGAGTCTATACTCTACCCGAGCTCTTAACTGATTTGGTGGCGGCCAAAGGCATCTTCCACGTGAAGAAGCAAGCCTTGGTCGCAGTAAAGGCTTCAGGTTCTTCTTCTGCGCCTAAAGGCAAGAAGAATAAGAAGAAGAAGAATGCCGGGAAACTTGCTGCAAAGTCTGAGACCGCAAAGAGGAGCAAGCCCAAAGGCAAGTGCTTCAAGTGCGGTAAATTGGAAAGTGGATTGTCCAAAGCTTAAAGGTACTATAGTTTCTGCCCTAATTATTGAGACATGTTTAGCGGTGATTCCCACAGATACTTGGTGTGTAGATTCAGGCGCCACTGATCATGTTTGTAATTCCTTGCAGGGGTTTCAAGTAACTCGGAAGCTTAGAGAGGGCGAACTGGACATCTACATGGGCGACACTACAAGAGTGTCAGTAGAAGAAGTGGGAGTTGTCAATTTAAATTTCAAAAATTATATATTAGAGTTAGTTAATTGTCTTTATGTACCGAGTTTTAGAAAGAACCTTATTTCGGTTTCTAAACTCTTAAAGAAAGGTTATAAGTTTATTTTTTCTGATGAGTCTGTATTTATTAGAAGAAATGAGAAACTTATTTGTTCTGGTTCATTGGTTGACAATTTATTTGTGGTTAACCCTAATTCCCCTATTGTGCAAAACACAAAAACAGATAGCTCTTTATCTAACATAAATAAGAGGAAGAAACCTTCTGAAATGAATCAAACCTATCTTTGGCATCTCAGGCTAGGTCATATAAATCTTAGTAGGATTCAGAGGTTGGTCAATGATGGACCTTTAGGTTCATTAGAGATTGACAGTTATACAACCTGCGAATCTTGCTTGGAAGGTAAGATGACCAAGAGACATTTTAAAGCAAAAGGTTATAGAGCTAAGGAAGTATTAGAGTTGATTCATTCTGACTTGTGTGGACCAATGACGGTCCAGAAAAGAGGAGGGTTCGAGTATTTTGTGACGTTCACGGATGACTACTCAAGGTGGGTACATTTACCTAATGCGTCACAAGTCCGAATGTTTTGGCAAGTTCAAAGAGTTTCGGGCAGATGTGGAGAAGCATCATGGTAAGAGTATCAAGACACTGCGTTCAGATCGTAGTGGGGAGTACCTGTCCCATGAATTTCGAGAATACCTTAGTGAGGTCAGAATTCAGTCGCAGTAGTCTGTACCTGGCACGCCACAGCAGAACGGTGTAGCAGAAAGGAGGAATCGGACTCTCATGGAAATGGTTAGGTCTATAATGAGCTATAGTGATTTGCCAAGTTCGTTCTGGGGATATGCCTTAGAAACGGCGATATATATTCTTAATCTTGTACCATCTAAAACCGTGCCTTCAACCCCATTAGAGTTGTGGAATGGACGCAAACCCAGTCTAAGACATCTCAGAATTTGGGGTTGCCCAGCATATGTGCTTAAGGCAGATACGGCTAAGTTAGATGCGAGAACTGAATTAATGCTGTTTGTAGGATATCCTAGGGGAACGAAAGGTGGTCTGTTTTATAGTCCTAAAGATCAGAAGGTGGTGGTTAGTACCAACGCTAGATTCTTGGAAGAGGACTATGTTTTAGACCACAAGCCCAAGAGTAAGATAGTACTATAAGAGCTTAGACGACAAACTAATCCTGATGCACCTGCACAAGTAGATACACCACACACTGTACATGAGATCACAGATGATGCGCCTACACAGGTGGTGCCTCGTCGTAGTGGGAGGGTTGTGAGACAACCAGATAGGTTCATTGACGTGGGAGAGGCCTCAGACCTGGTCCCAGGCGCTCCTGAACCTGACCCGGTTAACTACAATGAGGCTCTCCGAGATAAAGATGCAGATTCTTGGCGTAAGGCAATGATATCCGAGATGGGGTCAATGGACCACAATCAAGTCTGGGAGCTTGTGGACCTGCCAGATGGGTTCAAGCCCATTGGATGTAAGTGGGTCTACAAACGTAAGAGAGAACCTGATGGAATGGTAGAAACCTTTAAAGCTAGGCTGGTGGCGAAGGGGTATACTCAGAAAGGGAATCGATTATGAGGAAACCTTCTCCCCGGTAGCCATGCTTAAGTCGATCCGGATTCTCTTGGCCATAGCTGCTCATTTAGACTATGAGATTTGGCAGATAGATGTCAAGACAGCTTTCCTAAATGGAAGTCTTGAGGAAACCATCTTTATGCAGCAACCAGAGAGATTCATTAAAAAAGGCCAAGAGCATAAGGTTTGCAGGCTTAAGAGGTCCATTTATGAACTTAAGTAGGCATCCAGATCTTGGAACATCCGGTTTGATGAGGTAATCCAGTCCTTCGGATTTACTTAGTGTTCGGATGAGTAATGTGTGTATCGCAGACGTGATGGAAACTCAGTGGTGTTTCTTGTGCTTTATGTAGATGACATTCTATTGATTGGCAACAACAAGAAAGTGTTATCAGATGTAAAGGCATGACTGTCCAAGCAGTTTGATATGAAGGACTTAGGGGAAGTGGGATATATCCTTGGGATCAAGATAATTCAAGATCGTAGGAAACGTTCATTAACACTCTCCCAAGCTTCGTACATAGATACGATTCTGGCCCGTTTTAACATGCAGAACTCCAAGAAAGGTTTTTTACCTTTCAGACATGGAGTGTATCTATCTAAAGAACAATCCCCTAAGACTATTGAAGAGATAGAGGCCATGAAGACAGTTCTTTATGCTTCGGCATGTAGGAAGTCTCATGTATGCCATGTTGTGTACGAGGCCTGATATCTGTTATGCCATTGGCATGGTAAGCAGATATCAGAGTAACCCCGGGAAAGCTCATTGGGAGGCAGTAAAATGCATTCTCAAGTATTTGCGCAAAATGAGGGACCAAGTTCTGGTCTATCAGGCGCCTGAGCTGGTACCCCGAGGTTATACAGATTTAGATTTCTAAGGCGAAAGGGACAAGAGCAAGTCTACCTCAAGGTATGTGTTTACTCTGGGAGGTGGAGCCATAGTTTGGCAGAGTGTCAAGCAGAAATACGTGGCGGACTCTACCGTGGAGGCTGAGTACGTTGCCATATCAGAGGCAGCGAAAGAAGTAGTATGGCTCAAGAACTTCCTAGTGGACTTAGATGTGATTCCTGGTTTGCAGAAGTCTATCATGGTTTATTGTGATAACAATGGTGCAGTAGCAAACTCGAAGGAACCACGAGCCCACAAGGCGAGTAAACATATACAGTGCAAGTACCACATGATATGAGACATCGTAAAGAGGGAAGACGTGGTTGTGGCTAAGATAGCATCAGAAGATAACCTTGCAAATCTATTCAAGAAGACATTGACTTCGAAATTCTTTGAGGCTTACGTGGAGGGCATGGGAATCAGATACTTAGGAGAGCCATGACGGTTTTTCTAGATATATAATAGTAGAATGTATAGGAGTTGTATGTAGATGTATACTTAAAGCACAGCTTATGTATTAGTGGGAGATTGTTGGAGTTGAATACATAAGCTATGCTTGTGTTTGTACATTTTTCCAGTAATATATCGATTTATATTTTGGTTATATCTTGTTGTGCATTAATTGTCCATTTGTAATATGTATGTAAATGATGAGGTGTCTTGTGTGACGTAGTAGATCTCATCATTGGTTGAAAGACATAATATATAAATGAGGTTCGTAATCGAGACAGCTTTGGACAAACTGTCGGTTTAGGTTATTATGTGATTCGGATAATTGGTTTGTCTAAACTAATTGAATCATATAGATATGCCCGGGACGTATTGAACTTGACCTTTAAGAATGATTTGTCTTGTACTGATTTAATAGACAAATCGTTCTTGGTATTCTATCTCTTAATCTCTAGACTCGAGCGGCATGAGGATTAGACATAGTGTACTTTGATCTGCCAAAGGGTGAGGTCAATTGTGGCCACTAGTCTCGGTAGGTTGGGTGCGCGTGTTTAGTTACTTAGTGTGCTGCTGCTTGTTGAAAGGAAACCATGTACCGGTGCGTTCGGGGTGATGGTGCTCCCGAGATGAGCTCGTAAAGTTTATTATACTAAACCCGGCCGGTGGACTTATGTCCGGTATAGTAAAAAGATCGAGTGGTACTAGTCTCAGAATTAAAGAGGTTAATTAATTAATTTATCAGTAAATTAATATATTAACGAGCACTATATCTTTGGTGTGGGGAGATTATGAATATAATTTAATTAAGTTGTTCCGGAAGCAATTCTGATGTAGGATGGTATTGCCAAAATTAATCCGTTAGTGGTACGATTAATTTTGTAATGGGTTAATTGAATAGGTAGAATTAATTAATTAATTAATTATTCCTAAGGGTTAATTGAGTAATTAACAAAGTGAAATTATTTAATTAATTAATTAAGTCTTAAGTTTCAATTGGAAGTAGGAAATCCTAGAGATTAGGAAATCTAGTAGGATTTGGTTTATCCTATCAGATTGGTTACCTAATTGGATTTGGAAACTAATTAATTACCTAAACCCATTAGGAAGACCAATCTTAAACCAACTTGGGGTCTCTCTAATAACTCTATATATAGACAAGGGATTAGTTATTCAAGACATACAATTCCATAAGTTTTCAAGACAAGAAAATTAAAGAGAGAGAAAACTTTCTCTCTCCAAGTCAAATTTTCAAGAGAATATTGCGGATGGTTTTTCTTCTTATTGGCCGAATTTTTTGGCCTGGTTTTATACCAGCTGCGTGTAATTTTCTCTCTCTCCGGGCGGTGCATTTACAGTACGTGCCAGGTGCAGCGGTGCTAGAATTTTCTAGCAGGTTAATTGTGGTGATTAGCTGATCAATTGACTTCTAGTTCGTTGCCCACACAACGTGAAGTCAAAGTCTTGAGACATACAAGAGAATCACCTGAGTGCATGCTTCAAAGGTACTTTTCTAAGATTCCGCTTTTAATTTGAAATTTTTGTTGCGTGGTACATAGAATAAGTGCGAACCCAGATCCTATGTGGCAATCTTTCAGAAGTTACAACAGTGGGTGTTGATTTCATTTGGGGAGGAAGTTAAGCTGTCGTTTGAAGACAATGATGTCCTCTTAAACTCCTACACCTCACTTTAACGTTACTCCTCATTGTCTGGGTCACGTCCAGTGAACGGTATCGTGAACTGGATGTCTTCAGTTCACAGTTGCCAAACGCTGGATTTCACTGGACTTGTTGACCGTCACGCTCAAGTAAAGTTGTCGTCTGCTGGCCGTGTCTTTCCTTCAAGCTTGAGAATCCTCAGTTCTGCTCCAAATGCTCAGTCCGAAGTGTGGTTTTCTATAGTCTTCATTCAATGCATAATTAACATGCAATCAACACAAGTAGTGTCATAACTAGTATTTTTACCATACGAAAAGGTTGTGAATATATCAGTAGTTAGCTCAAAACTAGGCTAAAACATATAGAAATGTGTATAAAATAGATCGCATCAAGAACATGTTTCCATTTCATTTTCATCATCACTTAAAAGAGTAGAATTTGTTACCTCAAGATGAGTCATAAAAGTCATTTGAACTTCTTCTTTTCCATTAGAATATTCATCATCGGAGTTGGGTTTTATCCCAATTTTCGGCAACAAGTATTTTACATTTTTTCTTATTCAAGAGCTCTTTCTTCTTTTTTGGACAATCTATAAGAAAATGACCCGGTTGTTCTGATGCGATTCATTTTATACATATTTTTACTTATTTATAGTCCATTTTCGAGTCAACAACGGGCAGATTCACAACATGTTCTTATGATAAAAATACTAGTTACGACTCTACTTGTGTTGATTGTAGGTTAAATATGAGTGGAATGAGACTGTAGAAAACCACAATTTGGACTTAGCATCCGGAGCAGAACTAAGGATTATCAAGCTTGAATGAATGACACGACCAGCAGACGACAACTTCACTTGAGCGTGACCTTCACTAAGTCCAATGAAACCCAACGTTTGGCGATCGTGAGCTGAAGACATCTAGTTCATGTCAACATTCGAAGTGAAGACAACTAAAGTGAAACAACAGGAGTTTAAAGAGAAGATCATGGCCATCGAAGAATAGCGTCCCATGAAAGTCTCAACATGACGAACACCGAACGCCACGTCAGGAGGAAGTGAGAAGATAACGATAGGAAACTGCGTCATCTAATGAAGCCAAGTCTAACCCTTTAGTGTATGGTGACCGAGACAAAACACTTCCAAGTGACGCTCAGTTGAAACCACCGTCAACTGAGCGTCCGACCAACATCACCGGCGTAGGCAGCAAGAACATTCCAGAAGAGCAGTTAGTATGCCCACGACTGCTAAAGGCAGGACCACATGAGACAAAATGAGAACATTACAGCTAATGGTTCCTGCCCAAGGAGATAGGAAGCACACCGGGGTGGGAATCAAACAGTCAAAGTATGCCCATAATAGTATTGCAGTCTATTTTAACCGTTTATGAACTGCGCAGGGATGCTTTTGCAGCTTGTTGTCAGCGTTTGCCCTTGGAAGATGCCAAAGAAGCCAGCTTGCAATAATTAGCCTCCAAGCAATCCTAAAATCCTTATTTTAGCCATCTAGCATTTCTTTCACTAGATTTCCTTCTAAAAATAGTAGTAGTTAGCTCCAAACTTATCAACAGAGATAGTAGGGAGTAAGGAGTAGTAAAGTAGACGTTCAGAGTTATTTCTCCCTTGTAATTCTTTACTTGGGTTATTAATCTAAAACACATTTTGCTCTTTATTCATGTTCTTGAACATTTGAGAGTGGTTTGGAACGGATGAGGTTCTGAACCTTGGTTGCGATTTTTATTCGTCTAATGAGGTAGAGGCAAGTGAAAGCCTCATTTATAAGAGGTGCTTTAAAGCAAGTGTAATAGTATCGAACCACACACCTAAGCCTCTCTGCCAGCTAATGTGTGGAATAGATTGTTATTTAAGTTTGTTGAGCATTACTTATATTTGAGCTTTCACTGATTTTATCATGGTGAGTGTTGTAGTATAGGTTCAGTAGTTAAATTACAATGTGAGTAAAGAGTGATGAGAGGATGTCACAGAAGTCCAAGCCATGGCAGTATAAAGGGTTGTGATAGCACAAGATTGAAATATTTGTCAAGAAATCTTCACGGATAATACTATGATAAACAATTATCTTGTGCTATCTTGAGTTCAACAATAGTAGAAATGCTTATAGGGAAATATTAAATGATAATACCTTGGTTATAGGGCTGTAAACGAATAGAGTTGCTCGCGAGCAGCTCGGTCAAAGCTCGGCTCGAGCTCGGGTTGACTGAGCTCGAGTAGGCTCGTCATCGAGCAGACCAAAAGCAGGCTCAGTAGGCCACGTCTCAGACAACAAAAACAACTTCTCAAAACATTATAACCACGTCCAAAAACGTATATATCCAGACAAGTGAATTTAAACTGATTTTTTCACAAAACATCTCAACTCGTCTCAGAACAACTAGAACCATGTCCAAAAATGTCTACATCCATTCATGTGAATTTAAACTATTTTTTTAACAAAGACAGTCGACCACGTCTCAGACAACAAGAACCACGTCTCAAAACAATAGAACCACGTCCAAAAACGTCTACATCCAGATATGTGAATTTAAACTGATTTTTTTACAAAACATCTCAACTCGTCTCAGAACAACTAGAACCACGTCCAAAAACATCTACATCCATTCATGTGAATTTAAATTGATTTTTTTAACAAAGACAGTCTACCACATCTCAGAACAGCTCGAACCACATCTCAAAACACTAGAACCAAGTCCAAAAACGTCTACATCCAGACATGTGAATTTAAACTGATTTTTGCACAAAATATCTCAACTCATCTCAAAAAAACTAGAACCACCTCCAAAAGCGTCTACATCCATTCATGTAAATTTAAACTGATTTTTTTCACAAAGACAGTCCACCACGTCTCAGAACAACTAGCACCACGTCTCAAAACACTAGAACAATGTCTAAAAACGTCTACATCTATGCATGTGAATTTAAACTGATTTTTCACAAAACATCTCAACTCATCTCGGAACAACTAGAACCACGTCCAAAAATGTCTACATCTATTCATGTGAATTTAAACTGATTTTGTTTCACAAAGACAGTCTAACACGTCTCAGAACAACTAGAACCACGTCTCAAAAAACTAGCACCACGTCCAAAAACGTCAACATCCATACATGTGAATTTAAACTGATTTTTTCACAAAACATCTTACCTCGTCTCATAAAAACTAGCACCACGTCCAAAAATGTCTGAGGTGGACCGAAATGTTCATAATCTCTTATCTTTTTGATAGGATAAAACAAATAAAACGGCTATACAATTCTTAGAAATGATCATGATCTCATATCTAAGAGTTGTAATGAGATAAAACAAATAAAATGACCATTCAACTCTTAGAAATTTTCATGTTCTCTGATCTAAGAGTTTTATGAAGATAAAACAATTAAAATGACCATATAACTCTTAGAAATGTTCATGATCTTGTAAGTAGGTGTTGTAATAAGATAAAAAAATAAAATGGCCATACAACTTTTAGAAATAGGTTTTTGCAGAAATTATACCCTGTACCATGCGTGTGAATTTAAAATGATTTTTTTTCACAAAGACAGTCCACCACGTCTCAGAACAACTAGCATCACGTCCAAAAATAAATAGCACCACGTCCAAAAATGTCTACATCCATGCATGTGAATTTAAACTGATTTTTTCACAAAACATCTCACCTCGTCTCAGAATAACTAGCACCACGTCCAAAAACGTATACATCCATGCATGTGAATTTAAACTGATTTTGTTTCACAAAGATAGTCTACCACATCTCAGAACAACTGGAACCACGTCTCAAACAACTAGCACCATGTCCAAAAAGTAATAGCGTAACGTCCACTGTAATAGGTATCACGTCCTGACACGTCCAAAAAAGTATTAGCGCAACGTCTGCTATGTCCAACTACGTGATAGTGGTGAATAGTAATTGGGTACATAAGAGTGGTGAATACTAATTGGGTACATGAGATTTTTGAATAGTAATTGGGTACATGAGATTGGTGAATAGTAATTGGGTGCAACATATAATTTGCGCTCCAGTGCAGTCTCAAGTTCTCACCCATCCGTCGCCTTCCACACCGAAACCACCACCATACAACCATTGCCTCTACCTAAACAAGCCAGTCCCTCCTCTTCTTTCTTGCACCACCAGTTCCCCTTTCTCTCTCTCCCTCGATTTTCTCCTCGTTCTGTAGATTTTAGTTGGCTGCGCCTCGCCTGAAACTTCTGTGAGCAAAGTTCTACAATGTTCGACTTTTGAGGTTAGTTTCTTGCTGTGTTTTGATGACTTCTGTTGTTAATCGATTGAGAAAGTGCCTTTGGGTTTCTATCGCCGTGATCTATCTGGGTTCGCCCCATTATTGGGTTCTTTTTTAGCTGTGATTGCCAAGATAGGTTATGGGTTTGACTTCGATTTCATTATCTTCTTTTCATTTATGTGTTTTCTTGTAGTTATCATTATGAATACAGAATATACCTCTTTCCCGCTCTCGATTGATAGTGCCACATCGAAAGTAGCAAAGCTAATGATGAGCTTCAAAATGAAACTATAGCTCAAGGAAATATGGAGTTGAATTTAGCAAGATTGGATGCTATTGAGAAGGGAGAAAAAACTACTCAAGAGCGAGATGAAACTTTCAAAATCAATAAAAGGAAAAAAACATCAGCTATGTGGAAAGATTTGGAAGAGGTCATTATGAAAGATGTGGAAAAGAAAGTCAGATGCATTCATTGTCAAGCTAACCTTGTTATTGCTAAAACAGGGGCCACCACCCATTTGATAAGGCATATGAATTCATGTGCAAAAAGAAATATCAATTTGAGGATAGCTGAACAACAAACAAAGCTGAACTTTTTGCCAACAGATTCGTAATCATCTTCCATTCCTGCTTTGCATTCTGGGAAATTTGACATGGAACAAATAAGGGAGGCAGCCTCACATTGGGTTATGATGCATGAGCATCCATTCAGCATTTTAGAAGAGGAATTATTCAACTTGACGATGAAGCGAATAGCGCCAGAGTGGCATAAAATCAGTAGAAACACATGCAAAGCTGATTGTCATAAAATTTATGAGATTCAGAAGAGGAAGTTGAAGAAACATCTTGAAGTGGTTAGCAAAATAAGTTTGACGACAAATTGTTGGAAATCAAAGAATCAGAAGATTGAGTACATGGTTGTCACTGGACATTGGATTGACTCCAATTGAAAATTGCAAAAGAGGGTTTTGAGCTTCATCAACATTCCACCCCCAAGAGGAGGTATTCAAATTTCTGATGCTTTATTCAAATGCATCAAAGATTGGGATATTGAGAAAAAGGTTTTCAGCATTACTGTTTGCATTACTATTGATAATGCTTCAAATAATAATATGGCTCTTGAAAATATGAAGAGTACAATTCTAAAGTCTAGAAAGCTGGCTTGTGGAGGAAAATTGTTTCATGTGCGGTGTTGTTCACATATATTAAACTTGTGTGTGCAAGATGGTTTGAAACAGATTGGAAGTATTATTGAAGAAGTGAAAGAAAGTGTGAAGTATGTAAATCGATCAGATGCAAGGCGTATGCAATTTGCAAATATTGTTAACCAATTATCTTTGAAAGATAGAAAGCTGATTCATGATTGCAAACAAGATTGAATTCCACTTTTGAGATGTTGAGTATTGCACTCAAGGTTAGAGAGGCATTTGATATGTTTAGCCAGAGGGATCTATACTTTGATTGCTGCCTTTTGAGAGAAGATTGGGACAAGGTTGAGAAGATATACTCTGTTTTGGAAACTTTTTGGACAGCAACCCATGTCATTTCAGGTACTGATTATCCTACTTCAAATCTTTTTCTCTAAGAAGTTCAGAATATAAAATCAACATTGGATGAAAATATGAATCATGAGGATATTTTCATTAGGGAATTGGTTGGCAAAATGAAAGATAAATTTGACAAATATTGGGGTGAGTGTAACTTGTTGATGGCTCTAGCTGCAGTGTTTGATCCAAGAATGAAAATGCTAGCTGTTGAATTTTGTTTTCCTAGACTTTATCCTGAGTATGAAGCACAGGAGAATATTTTAAAGGTGAAAGATGTTATTTCGCATCTTTATAAAGAATATGTGTCTGAACATTCTGGTGATAAAAGTTCAAAACCTTCTACTGTTGCTGAGAGTTTTGGTTTTTCTAGTAGTCTTGGAAATATACCCATTTCCACAAAAAGGAAGTGGTATGATTTTGATGCATATTGTGCAGAGATTGAGACTTCAGAGCCAAAAAAATCTGAATTGATAGACTACTTAGAAAAGCCTCGCCTGAAGAGTGATGAGATTTTTGATGATTTTTCTTGTTTAGAGTGGTGGAAGATGAATAGGTTACAGTATCTTATACTCTCAAAGATGACTTGTGATATTTTAGCTATCCATATAAGTTCAGTGGCTTCTGAAACAACATTTAGTGCTAGAACAAGGGCGATTGATACTTATCGTGCATCACTATCTCCCGATACAGTACAAGTCATACTTTGTGGAGGAGATTGACTCAGAAATATCAATGGAGTTAAGAAGCAAAAAGTAAGTCTATTTCATTTTTTGTTTGATAAGTTGGTTACTTACAAATAGTTTAATAGTTTAATTGTTTTTATTTATTTATTTTTTAACAGAAGGATAAGGGCTATCGAGAAATTTTTCTTCCCACGTCCACTTCTACATCATCATAGTAAGTTAAATTCGAATTCTCGCATGTCAGCTGTACACTTCTTGTTCTTACTAAGATTTTTTCCTCGCTAAGTCTACCACGTCTTCACTGAGTCCATAACGTCTCAAACAACTAGCACCACGTCTAAAAACGTCTACATCCAAACATGTGAATTTAAACTGATTTTTTCACAAAACATCTCAACTCGTCTCAGAACAACTAGAATCACGTCCAAAAACATCTCAGAATATTCATGTGAATTTAAACTGATTTTTTAAACAAAGGCAGTTTACCACGTCTCGGAACAACTAGCACCATATCTCAAAAAACTAGCACCACGTCCAAAAATGTCTACATCCATACATGTGAATTTAAACTGATTCTTTTCACAAAAAGAGTCCACCACGTCTCAGAACAACTAGAATCACGTCCAAAAATGTCTCAGAACAGTCATGTGAATTTAAACTAATTATTTTACAAATACAGTCTACCACGTCTCAAAACAACTAGCACCACGTCTCAAAACACTAGCACCACGTCAAAAACGTCTACATCCAGACATGTGAATTTAAACTATCTCAAAACACTAGCACCACGTCCAAAAACGTCTACATCCAGACATGTGAATTTAAACTGATTTTTTTCACAAAAACAGCCCATCACGTCTCAGAACAACTTACACCACGTCCAAAAACAACTAGCACCACATCCAAAAACGTCTAAAAACAACTCATACTGCTTATAGCGTCCTACTACGTCCAGTCATGTCTAAAAAAAATATAACAAAAAACACATAAAAATTCATTCCCAATATCTCAAATCAAAATATTAATTACAATCATCTCAAATCAATGTAAAAATCTTAATCTTCTACAAACTCTCATCTACTTTTTTTTTTCACAAATACAAATAGCAAAGACATTGTTTCTCTACTAAATTCTATAAAATATACTGCAACGTCCAGTATAAAAACACAAAGTTAATTGTTTCACAAAAAAAAGGTAAACAGGCGCGCAACGTTCACTATAATGGGTACCACGTCCACTACATCCACTATAATGGGTACCACGTCCTGCTAAGACAACTATAATGGGTACCACATCCCGTTACATCCACTATAATTGGTACCACGTCCCGATATGTCCACTATAATGGGTACCACGTCCCGCTACGTTCACTATAATAGGTACCACTGTTAGTTTTGAATACAGAAAAGCTATGGCTTGTATCAAAAACTAATATCCACATATGACATATTATTTTGTTTCAGTATAAATCTATTCCTTTATATCATAGAACTAGATAACGGGGTGTCGACAAACACAGTAGATACCGTTATTGGTTAAAGTATTGATATATAAAAAGTATGCTCGTAACCGAGATAGTCTGAACATACTATCGGTATAGGTTATTGTGTGGTTTGGAAATTGGTTTATCTAGACTAGTTTAAATCACACAGATATGCCCGGGGCATATTGAGCACGACCAGTTTGGATAGAATTGACTTGTACTGATCAGCGTAGTCAATTCGGTCCTAGTATTCCGTCTCTCAATCCCGAGATTGGGACGGGCGTGAGGGTTGGGTGTCGTGTGCTTTGATTTGCCAAAGAGTGAGGTCAATTGAGGCCAATACCTCGGTAAGTTGGGTATGCGGTGTTAAGCTTCTTGCGTGCCGTTGCTGGTCGGAGGAATCCACGTACCGGTTCGCCGGGTTGATGGTGCTCCCGAGATGAGCTCGTAAGGTTATTATACTAAACCTGGCCAGTGAACTTTATGTTCGGTATAATAAAAGGTCGAGTGGTACTAATCTCGGAAACCAAGAAGTCGGTGAGTTAATTTGTCAGTAAATTGATAAATCGACGAGCACTAGATCTTTAATGTGGGGAGATAGAAGAAATAATAATGGCGCGATGTAAAGTCGTTTTCGAGCGGTAGTTCCATAATTGGTCCGTTAGTGGTACGACCGATTATGCATTTGACTAATCGACAAGGTAAATTAATTAATCCGAAGGGTTTAATTAATATTTGATCGACGAAGTGAATTTAGAAATTAATTCTATTTTGAATTAATTAATTCTAAGGGTTCGATTAAATTAAATTAACAAAGTGGATTAAATAAATTAATTTAAAAGGTTCGATTGGAGTTGATTAGTCGGGAAGACTTAGCGGTCAACGAAAGTCAAATTTTAAGGCCTCACTCGAGAGCCCATTAGGTCTCCTTAGAAGCTCCTATAAATACAACATATTGGGCAGCAAGAAAACCCTAAGAAAAGAAACTTGGCAGCCAAGTTTAGGCTAGAAAGAGAAAGTTTGGTCTAGAGAGAGAACGGTGTCTTCCTCGTCAAGTTTTCTCTCGAAGTCGACCAAGATAGCTTTCTTCTTCGATAAGAAACTCAGCCCTTTCGATTATAGAGCAATTGAATTATATAATTTTGTGGGCCGCCGGTTTTTCTTCAGAATTTTGCTGCTGCTCGGTTAATTCCACTGCTGCATAATTTTGAGGGCGATATTATTATTGGTGAATTGCTGCGTAATATTGAGTGCAAGTTTATTGTGCTCAGTTGTTGGATATTATTATTATCGGTGCTGCGTAATATTGAGTGCAAGTTTATTGTGCTCGGTTGTTGGTTATTATTATTGTCGGTGCTGCATAATTTTTGAGGGCATTGTTATTATTGTCGATCGGTGAATTGCTGCAGGCTCGGCGTGCTGATCCAGTAGCCACCTCACGTTGATCTCTTCCTTTCTTGGTCGGTGATCCGTGGGTCTGCTGTGCAGATCGCAGCTGGGCCTTGGCGGTTCATGATCGGCAGTCCGATAAAGAAGAAATAAAACTGGCGGCCCTTGCTTTCTTCATTATTTTGCTCTGGGCAGATTTAATTATTGAGTTTCTTGCGAAGCAAGTTTCTGGGTAAACTAATTTGAGCCTGAGCTTGGTCGAAAGCTTCCGATTCTGGAATGCATAGCACGAAAGTGAGGTTTTCGATTTAGCCCGGGCTTGTTCAGTTTTCCTTCAAATTGGTATCAGAGCGTTGGTTTCGGTCTTATACTTGTTTGATTTATTACACGGCTTTATTTTGGCATTATTATTTTTGTCGAAATATATAAACAGGTGGTTATTGGTTTCCCGGCTATTATGGTAGAAATTTAATTTTCATTCATAAACCCCGGGACATGTCCGGGCTCGTTTTATTTTGAATGGAAATTTCTGTAATAGTAATAACCACGAGCTGGAAGCCGTGTAGGATTAGAAAAATCTTGTAGTAGGATTTGATCTAATCATGTCGTCTTTAAATTCCTAGAAAAACGCCTTTGTATATAGGAATTTTTGTACTATGACGAAGACGTTATTTTGGGTAACTTATATTCGCGGGTTTTGGTTTATTGTAATTTTGGGTGATTCCTAATTACGGAATAAACCGAGAAAACCCGGGCGAATCGAGAGGAATCCAAATAACGAGTGGGAGCGACACGACGGGAAGTGTCACCGAGGCGTCAAGGAATCAACGATAGAGAAGGCCATAATAGTCGGGAAATTTTATTTTATTTAATTTCCCGTATTTATGATTTTTTCGTTGATTGTGTGATTTTCGTTTTATTTTGCATGAACGAAATTCAAACCAAAAGTTTTTTTCAAAAGGTAATGTGCAATTAACTAAGGTAGATTATTCGCATATTAAAACTCCAACGGTTTTATGGGTGCGAATATCCATAGTTAAGATATTGCATGTTAAAACGTAAAAATCCTCAAACTTAATTACATTCGCAAGTTTTGGTTTAATCGTAATTTTGGGTGATTCCTAATTACGTGGGGTTTTGGTTTATCGTAATTTTGGGTGATTCCTAATTACGTAGAAAACCGAGAAAACCCGGATTTTGGTTTATCGTAATTTTTGGGTGATTCCTAATTACGTAGAAAACCGAAATGGAAAACCGAGAAAACTAGGGCGAATTGAAATTATTTTAAAAATCTAAGTGGGAGCGGGTTGGTTAATAGCCCCATGGCCTCCATTACGGGTTCATTGGTGATGTGGTTAAACGGCTTCCCTACGGATGAGTTTTCAATCACAGATATCGCTGGAATGAATTTCTAAAGGGATGACTATAGTGCGTTTAATTGGGAAAAGTTGCGACACCCTCGCTACCGAGGCGCATTAGTACCCTAAGTAACAAACTTAGAAGTCACGTAATGGCATACACTTAGTGTACTGTTTATAGTATCCCTCCTACGAGGTAACGCTATTTACGTGTACGGCTAAAATTATCGACTATTAATTTCATTGATCATAAGATCGTTGGTCAGATAATGAGATTAATGGACTTTGGTCCTTCTCGAACGAATGTGGGTTGGCGTAGACGTTCACCTACGTGACCTGCGTTAATCCCGGTGGGAGAGATGTCGGTAGAAGATTATATTTCTTTTCTGAGGATTTTTCAATATTTTCGAAAAGTATACTGAGACATGTTTTTTCATTATTTTCAGTTGATATGTCGTTCAACCCGCTAGCTGTCATTTTTGAACCAAAACAAACTCACGAGTCCAAACTATATTGACTGGAAACGTAACCTGGACATTGTCCTTACCGCTGAGGGTTATAAGTACGTGCTTACTGAGGAGTGTCCCCTTAAGCAGGGCAGCCAAGCAGTCAGCTATGAGGAAACTCATGAATGCTAGAATGGCTGAGGGCACTTCAGTGAGGGATCACATGCTGGACATGATCAGTTGCATCAATGAGATCGAGGTACTGGGAGGTGATATTGATGGGCAGACCCAGCTCGATATCATTCTCCAGAGCTTGCCTCCCAGTTTTGAGCAGTTTCGGTTGAACTGTAATATGGGCAAGCTCTCATATTCACTCCCCGAGCTCATGACTACATTGGTGTCAGTCGAGGGCCTATTCGCTGAGAAGAAGCAAGTCTTGGCTACTGTTGGTCCCTCAGGTTCCTCTGCTGGGCCCAAAGCCAGGAAGCAAAAGAGGAAGAGAGGCCAGAAAGCAGGAACTAATCATGGACCCAAGGCAGGCATTGCCAAGAAGCAGAAGCCGAAAGGCAAATGTTTAAGGTGTGGCAAAGCAGGACATTGGAAGAAGGATTGCCCAAAGCCTCGAGGTATGTGTAAATTTTCCCTAGTCACTGAGACGTGTTTAGTGGCGAATCCCACGGATACTTGGTGTGTGGATTCGGGAGCCACTGATCACGTTTGTAATTCTTTGCAGGGGTTCCAAGTGACCCGGCTGCTTAGAGAGGGAGAGTTGCAAGTCTACCTTGGGGATACTACCAGAGTTTCTGTGGCTGCAGTGGGAGTGATTAGTCTTTATTTTTTCAGACTCAATTTTACTTTTAAAGGATTGTCTTTATGTACCTAGTTTTCGAAATAACTTGCTTTCGGTTTCGAAACTTGTTTTGGATGGTTATAAGTGTGTATTTTCTGACGGTTCAATTTTTATAAGAAAATGCCAGAAACTTATATGTTCCGGTACATTGGTTGACAATTTGGTTTTAATCAAGACTTACTCCCCAGTTATGCAAAACACAGAAACTAGTAACTCATCACCGAATCATAATAAGAGAAAGGAATCTTTCCCTTTGAATCAGACTTATCTTTGGCACCTGAGACTAGGTCATATAAACCTTAGTAGGATTCAAAGGTTGGTCAAGAGTGGGTTTTTGGACTTACTAGATATTGACAGCTATTCGACCTGTGAGTTCTGCTTGGAGGGTAAAATGACCAAGAGGCCTTTTAAGGCGAAGGGGTATAGGGCCAAGGAGGTTTTAGAGTTGATTCATTCTGACGTGTGTGGACCTATGTCAGTTCAGGCTAGAGATGGTGAATACCTCTCTAGTGAATTTAGGACCTATTTGTCAGAGGAGGGTATTCAGACCCAGTTGTCTGCACCTGGCACACCCCAGCAGAATGGTGTGGCAGAGAGGAGGAACAAGTCTCTTATGGAGATGGTTAGATCGATGATGAGTTACAGTGAGTTGCCTACCTCGTTTTGGGGTTATGCCTTGGATACAGCGCGTTTTATCCTCAACCTTGTGCCATCTAAGTCTGTGCCTACGACCCCAGTAGAGTTGTGGAGTGGGCGCAAGCCTAGTCTGAGACATCTCAGGATTTGGGGTTATCCAACACATGTGCTCGAGGCAGATGCAGACAAGTTAGAGGCGAGATCTAAGGTTATGCTGTTTGTAGGCTACCCCAAAGGAACGAGAGGTGGTTTATTTTATAGTCCTCAGGATCAGAAGGTGGTGGTCAGCACCAATGCCAGATTTCTTGAGGAGGACTATATTTTAGATCACAAGTCAAGCAGCAAGGTAGTATTGGAAGAGCTTAGAAGTCAGTCCACTATTCCAGATGCACACATACAGGAAGATACACTACAAGAGACTGCACACACTATCACAGATGATGCTCTTACACAGGCTGTGCCTCGTCGTAGTGGGAGGGTTGTGAGACAGCCCGAGAGGTACATGGGTTTAGGTGAGTCTTCGGACTTTATCCCTGGTGCTCATGAACCAGACCCAGTTAACTACAATGAGGTTCTCCAGGATAGAGATGCAAGCATCCAGATCTTGGAACATCCGTTTTGACAAGGTTATCCAGTCATATGGATTCACTCGGTGTCCGGATGAGCAGTGTGTTTATCGCAGGCTTGATGGTGATATGGTGGTGTTCCTAGTACTTTACGTAGATGACATTATTCTTATTGGCAACAGTAAGAAGGTGTTGTCAGACGTAAAGGCATGGCTGTCCAGGCAATTCGATATGAAGGATTTGAGAGAGGCTGGACATATCCTTGGGATTAAAATTATTCGAGATCGTAGGAGACGTTCTCTGACTCTCTCTCAGGCATCCTACATAGACACGATTCTGGCCCGTTTTAACATGCAGAACTCCAAGAACGGTTCACTACCTTTCAGACATGGGGTGCATTTGTCTAAGGAGCAGTGTCCTAAGGCTGCTGAGGAGATAGATGCCATGAAGGCGGTACCCTATGCTTCTGCAATGGGTAGCCTCATGTATGCTATGTTGTGCACGAGGCCTGATATTTGCTTTGCCGTTGGCATGGTTAGCAGATATCAGAGTAATCCTGGGAAGGCTCACTGGGAGGCAGTAAAATGCATTCTCAAGTATTTGCGCAGGACGAGAGATTATGTCCAAGTTTATAGAGCGCAGGAGCTTGTACCTTTGGGTTACACAGATTCGGACTTTCAAGGTGATTTGGACAGGAGTAAGTCTACCTCTGGGTTTGTGTTTACTCTAGGAGGTGGAGTCATAGTATGGAAGAGTGTCAAGCAAAAATGCGTGGCGGACTCTACCATGGAGGCCGAGTACGTTGCCGCTTCAGAGGCAACGAAAGAGGCTGTGTGGCTCAGGAGCTTCCTGATGGACTTAGATGTGGTTCCAGAGTTGCCTAGGTCTATCACAGTTTATTGTGATAACAATGGTGCAGTTGCTAACTCAATGGAACCACGAGCTCATAAGGCGAGTAAACACATAGAGCGCAAGTACCACCTGATACGAGAAATCGTAAAGAGGGGAGACGTGACCGTGGCCAAGATAGTATCAGATGACAACCATGCAGATCCTTTCACAAAGCCATTGACCCTAAAGGTCTTTGAGAGACATGTGGAGGGCATGGGAGTCAGATTCTTGAGGGAGCCATGTTAGTGAGCTTAAAGGTGTTTTGGAGATTTCATTATGACAGCAGTGTAATAGCGGGTTGGACAGTTTTTGTACTTCTTAGCATAGCTTTGAGTATTAGTGGGAGATTGTTAGTTTTGAATACAGAAAAGCTATGGCTTGTATCAAAAACTAATATCCACAGATGACATATTATTTTGTTTCAGTATAAATCTGTTCCTTTATATCATAGAACTAGATAACGGGGTGTCGACAAACACAGTAGATACCGTTATTGGTTAAAGTATTGATATATAAAAAGTATGCTCGTAACCGAGATAGTCTGAACATACTATCGGTATAGGTTATTGTGTGGTTTGGAAATTGGTTTATCTAGACTAGTTTAAATCACACAGATATGCCCGGGGCATATTGAGCACGACCAGTTTGGATAGAATTGACTTGTACTGATCAGCGTAGTCAATTCGGTCCTAGTATTCCGTCTCTCAATCCCGAGATTGGGACGGGCGTGAGGGTTGGGTGTCGTGTGCTTTGATTTGCCAAAGAGTGAGGTCAATTGAGGCCAATACCTCGGTAAGTTGGGTATGCGGTGTTAAGCTTCTTGCGTGCCGTTGCTGGTCGGAGGAATCCACGTACCGGTTCGCCGGGTTGATGGTGCTCCCGAGATGAGCTCGTAAGGTTATTATACTAAACCTGGCCAGTGAACTTTATGTTCGGTATAATAAAAGGTCGAGTGGTACTAATCTCGGAAACCAAGAAGTCGGTGAGTTAATTTGTCAGTAAATTGATAAATCGACGAGCACTAGATCTTTAATGTGGGGAGATAGAAGAAATAATAATGGCGCGATGTAAAGTCGTTTTCGAGCGGTAGTTCCATAATTGGTCCGTTAGTGGTACGACCGATTATGCATTTGACTAATCGACAAGGTAAATTAATTAATCCGAAGGGTTTAATTAATATTTGATCGACGAAGTGAATTTAGAAATTAATTCTATTTTGAATTAATTAATTCTAAGGGTTCGATTAAATTAAATTAACAAAGTGGATTAAATAAATTAATTTAAAAGGTTCGATTGGAGTTGATTAGTCGGGAAGACTTAGCGGTCAACGAAAGTCAAATTTTAAGGCCTCACTCGAGAGCCCATTAGGTCTCCTTAGAAGCTCCTATAAATACAACATATTGGGCAGCAAGAAAACCCTAAGAAAAGAAACTTGGCAGCCAAGTATAGGCTAGAAAGAGAAAGTTTGGTCTAGAGAGAGAACGGTGTCTTCCTTGTCAAGTTTTCTCTCGAAGTCGACCAAGATAGCTTTCTTCTTCGATAAGAAACTCAGCCCTTTCGATTATAGAGCAATTGAATTATATAATTTTGTGGGCCGCCGGTTTTTCTTCAGAATTTTGCTGCTGCTCGGTTAATTCCACTGCTGCATAATTTTGAGGGCGATATTATTATTGGTGAATTGCTGCGTAATATTGAGTGCAAGTTTATTGTGCTCAGTTGTTGGATATTATTATTATCGGTGCTGCGTAATATTGAGTGCAAGTTTATTGTGCTCGGTTGTTGGTTATTATTATTGTCGGTGCTGCATAATTTTTGAGGGCATTGTTATTATTGTCGATCGGTGAATTGCTGCAGGCTCGGCGTGCTGATCCAGTAGCCACCTCACGTTGATCTCTTCCTTTCTTGGTCGGTGATCCGTGGGTCTGCTGTGCAGATCGCAGCTGGGCCTTGGCGGTTCATGATCGGCAGTCCGATAAAGAAGAAACAAAACTGGCGGCCCTTGCTTTCTTCATTATTTTGCTCTGGGCAGATTTAATTATTGAGTTTCTTGCGAAGCAAGTTTCTGGGTTTTCTTCGTATTGCCGTGGGTAACTCCGTAGATGATAGCCCACACTATCTCGGAGTTCGTATTGGAGAATTCTTCGGATTTCTTGTGGAAATTACGCTAAAGAATTGGGTTTTCTTTAAGCAAGGGACTTCGTTTCAAAAGGTAAAATCTTTAACTTCCGCTTTTATTAAAGATTTAATTTTTTGTGTCCCGATTAATAAATTAAATAAGTATAAGCCTAGATCCGTTCATGGGTAAACTAATTTGAGCCTGAGCTTGGTCGAAAGCTTCCGATTCTGGAATGCATAGCACGAAAGTGAGGTTTTCGATTTAGCCCGGGCTTGTTCAGTTTTCCTTCAACCACATCCCAATATATCCACTATAATGGGTACCACGTCCGGCTACGTCCGAAATACAAAGCAGCAACTTGAGCTCGACTCGTGACTCAGTCGATTCATGAGCCGAGCTCGAGCTCAAAAATTATTTACCCAGCTGAGCTTGAGCACTGAGCAAGGGAGCTCGCTGAGCTCGAGCTCCCTTGCTCATTACCGAGTCGAGCATGACAGGGCCCTGCTCAGGCTCGGCTTGGCTCGTTTACACCCCTACTTGGTTACCATCTACTCTGTAACTCCAGAGCTTGACATAAGTCGAAATGCTTATATGGAAGTCTTAATTGACAATACCTTAGCAACCTTGTACTTTGTCAAGTTCGAGAGACTAATCAGAATAGGTAAATTCTTAGGGAAGTTTTAGCTGACTATACATCAGAAACATTTATCATGTGAAGCTCAATAGCGCAACAGAACGAGAATTACTTTAGGAAGATCTTAAGTGACAATACCTTAGTAACCTCTTGTTTTGTGAAACTACGAATGAACAGGAGTTAGATTGCTTATAGGAAGATCTTTATTGATGATACCTTAGCATTTATAAAATTAGTTTGTTCAAGACCTGCTATGATATATGCATAGTAAGGAGGTCCAATCCCCTTTTCAGATGGACTGGTTAGATTGGTACTAGGCCGTATACAAGGACAATAGGGGACTCCAATGGTCAATAAGGTAGAGTGGCTACGGAGTAAAGTGACACGGGTGTTGTTCGAGTGGAGCCGAAATAGGGTGCTCTTTATCACATTATTGATCTTCGCTGTTTGAAGGTGAAGTCTATCTAGTCAACCGCAAGTCATAATCAAAACCTTACTTCATAGGGGAGTAAAAATCACGACTCTCATCCTCTGTTTCTCTGTTTACTTAATTCCTCTTTTCATCCTTATTTTGCACACCTTACTATTTTGTTTAGTTCATAGTTTTTATCCTTGTTCTGTTCTGCTTGTATTTCTAACTTAACAACATAATTCTACCCTCCGTTCCCTGTGGATCGACACGTATACTACGTTTATGTTAGATTTGAATACTAAAGCTATGCTTGTATTATACTTTTTCCAAATAAATATATCGATTGAATGTTTTAGTTTTTATGTTGTGCATATGTTGTCTATTTATATTATGTAATTACATGATGAGGTGTCTGGTGTGACACAGTAGATCTCATCATTGGTTAAAAGACATAATATATAAATGAGGTTCGTAACCGAGACAGTTTTGGACACACTGTCAGTTTAGGTTATTATGTGATTCGAAAAATTGGTTTTTCTAAACTAATTCAATCATATACATATGCCCGGGGCATATTGAACTTGACCATTTAGGATGAATTGTCTTATACTGATTTAATAGACAATTCGGTCCTTGTATTCCATCTCTTAATCCCTAGACTTGAGCAAACATGAGGATTAGACATAGTGTACTTTGATATGCCAAATGGTGAGGTTATTTGTGGCCAATAGTCTCGGTAGGTTGGGTGCACGAGTTTAGTTGCTTGGTGTGTTGTTGCTTGTCAAAAGAAAACCATGTACCGGTGCGTCTGGGGTGATAGTGCTCCCGAGATGAGCTCGTTATGTTTATTATACTAAACCCAACTGGTGGACTTATGCCGGTATAGTAAAAAGGTCGAGTGGTACTAATATCGGATTATAAGAAGTTAATTAATTAATTTATCAGTAAATTAATAAATTAACGAGCACTAAATCCTTGATGTGGGGAGATTAAATAATAATTAAATTACTTGTTCCGGAAGCAATTCTGGTGTAGTATGGTGGTGCCAAAATTAATCCGTTAGTGGTACGATTAATTTTGTAGTGGGTTAATTGAATAATTATAATTAATTAATTAATTATTCCTAAGGGTTAGTTAAGTAATTAACAAAGTAGAATTATTTAATTAATTAATTAAGTCTTAAGTTTCAATTAGAATTAGGAAATCCTAGAGATTAGGAAATCTAATTGGATTTGGATTATCCTATTAGATTAGTTACCTAATTGGATTTAGAAACTAATTAATTACCTAAATTCATTAGGAAGACCAATCCTAAACCAACTTGGAGTCTCTCTTGGAGCTCTATATATAGACAAGGAATTATTTTTTCTCTTCAAAGTTGGATTTTTGCAAAGCTCCGTGCGGCAGTCTTCTCTCCAAGAAACTGTCGGCCGGTTCTTTCTCAAATTCCCAGGTGGCGCATGGTTTTTGAAGGCGGCGGGGCGAGGAGATAACGCACTGGTGGCGGTGGTGTTGGAACATTTCGGCGAGTGGATTATGATGATTTGCTTATCAATTGCTCGTTAGATTGTTGCCCACACAACATATGATCAAAGTCTTGAGTCATATAAGAGAATCACCTAAGTATACGCTTCAAAAGGTATTTCTAAACTTCTGCTTTAATTAGAATTTATTTGTTGCGTGATAAATCGAATAAGTGCAAACCAAGATCCTGCACAATGTTATTTCAAGCAGGGATTGGAATAACGATTGTGTTAGAGTCTAGGCCTGGTCAAGAGTTTCGACTATTATGGTTTTAATTGCTTCCATCTTCTGCGTTGATCTCGTATCCCGTCACGTCACTCGATGGATTGAGTCTTGAAAATTGAATTCCAAAAGAAAAAACAAAAAAATGGAGGAAAAAATGGGCCGCACGCGCGAGCCAAACGGGCCGCGCCCGCGGCTGCTGGTCTGCGCCAGCGCTTGCCCACATAACACCTTTGGTCTTCTTGCAATTCGTTCTGGGATTTCTTGCAATTCATTCTGTCTCCACTACATTATTTGGTCTTCTTGCAATTCGTTCTGGGATTTCTTGGTTTTCTATGAATTAACGATAAACCAAAACCCACCAATTCAAGTCGCCCACCATAACACCTTCGATTACAAAATTAAATTTTCCTACTACAAGGCATCTAGGAAAATTAAAATCGAAATTACATAGAAAAAATCATACTACAGATTTGATCTAATCCTACACGGCTTCCAGCACGTGGTTTTACTATTACAAACATTCATAAAAACCAAACCCCGACATGTCCCGGGGTTCAATTAAAACATACAAACATAACCATAATAGCCGAGATTTCTAAACCACCTGCAAATAAAACCATGTAACAAATCGAACAAGCACAAAACCAAAACCAGACTTTGGAACCAATTGAAAGATTATCTGTCCGGGCCCAGTAAAAAATTTACTTTCGTGCTATGCATTTCAGAATCAGAACTCTTGACCAGTCCTAGACTCTAGCACAATTGCTATTCCAATCCTTGCTTAAAATAACATTGCAGAGGATCTTGGTTTGCACTTATTAGATTTATCACGCAACAAATAATTTCTAATTAAAGTGAAAGTTTAGAAATACCGCTTGAAGCATAAACTCAGGTGATCACTTGTATGACTCAAGACTTTGATCGTACGTTGTGTGGGCAACGATCTAACGAGCAATTGATCAGCAATCACCACAATCCACTTGCCAGAAAAACCAGCGCTGCTGCCTCCTAGCTCGTGGGATTCACGCGCCATCCAAGAGAGTTCCACACGCGCCGCCTACACAAGTCATGCGCCACCGGAGTTGATGGAAAAACCGGCTGTCGACTTTTTTAGAATAGTGTGCCACCGCTGGGAACCTTGAAAGCCGACTTTGAGAGAGAAATCTTGGTTTCTCTCTCTAGTTTTCTTGTCTTGAAAACTTATGAATTGTGTACTATGAAATTGCTAATCCATTGTCTATTTGTAGAGCTACAAGAGAGACACAAAGTTGGTTTATGATTGACCCTTCTAATGGGTTTAGGTAATTAATTAGTTTCCAAATCCAATTAGATAACTAATCTAATAGGATAATCCAAATCCAATTAGATTTCGTAATCTCTATGATTTCCTAATTTTAATTGAAACTTAAGATTTAATTAATTAATTAAATAATTTCACTTTGTTAATTACTTAATTAACCCTTAAGAATAATTTATTTATTAATTTTACTTATTCAATTAACCCACTACAAAATTAATCGTACCACTAATAGATTAATTTTGACACTACCATCCTACACCAGAATTGCTTCCGGAATAACTAAATTTAATTTATTCTTTAATCTCCCCACATCAAAGATCTAGTGCTCGTTAATTTATTAATTTACTGAGATTAGTACCACTCGACCTTTTTACTATACCGGACATAAGTTCACCGGCCGGGTTTAGTATAATAAACATAACGAGCTCATCTCGGGAGCACCATCAACCCGGACGCACCGGTACATGGTTTCCTTTCGATAAGCAGTAGCACACCAAGCAACCAAACAAGCGCACCCAATCTACCAAGACTATTGGTCACAAATGACCTCACCCTTTGACAGATTAAAGTACCCTATGTCTAATCCTTATGCCCGCTCAAGTCTAGGGATTAAGAGATAGAATACAAGGAAGGAATTGTCTATTAAATCAGTACAAGACAATTCATCCTAATTGGTTAAGTTCAATATGCCACGGGCATATCTATATGATTCAATTAGTTTAGACAGTGTGTCCAAAACTATCTCGGTTACGAACTTTATTTATATATTATGTCTTTTAACCAATGATAAGATCTACTGTGTCACACCAGACACCTCATCATCTAACTACATAATATAAATGGACTAGACATGCACAACATGTAAACTAAAACATCAAATCGATATATTAACCGGGAAAAAGTATAATACAAGCATAGCTTATGTATTCAAACCTAACAGGATCCCTGTGTAGCATGATATAATAATAGAGAGCAATCACAATGTGAAGATTTAAAATTCAAAGAATGCAGGAAGGAAGCAAGCCGTGAGAACCACACGTGAGGGGCTTGCTTGAGACTATATAACGACTTGTGAAGTTTACAGACATGATGTGGATGTTGGGAGTGAATGATGTTAGGTTTGAATACTAAAGCTATGATTGTATTATACTATTTCCCAGTTAATATATCGATTAAATATTTTGGTTTATATGTTGTGCATATATCGTCCATTTATATTATGCAATTAGATGATGAGGTGTCTGGTGTGACACAGTAGATCTCATCATAGGTTAAAAGGCATAATATATAAATGGGGTTCGTACCCGAGACAGTTTTGGACACGCTGTCAGTTTAGGTTATTATATGATTCAGAAATTGGTTTGTCTAAACTAATTGAATCATATAGATATGCCCGTGGCATATTGAACTTGACCAATTAGGATGATTTGTCTTGTACTGATTTAATAGAACAATTCGTTCATAGTATTCTATCTCTTAATCCCTAGACTTGAGCGGGCATGAGGATTAGACATAGTGTACTTTGATCTGCCAATGGGTGAGGTCAATTGTGGCCAATAGTCACGGCTGGTTGGGTGTGCGTGTTTAGTTACTTTGTGTGCTGCTGCTTGTCGAAAGAAAACCATGTACCGGTGCGTCCAGGGTGATGGTGGTCCCGAGATGAGCTCGTTATGTTTATTATACAAAACCCAGTTGGTGGACTTATGTCCGGTATAGTAAAAAGGTCGAGTGGTACTAGTCTCGGAATTAAAGAAGTTAATTAATTAATTTATCAGTAAATTAATAAATTAACGAGCACTAAATCTTTGATGAGGGGAGATTAAGAATAAATTAATTAAGTTATTCCGGAAGCAATTCTGGTGTAGGATGGTAGTGCCAAAATTAATCCGTTAGTGGTACAATTAATTTTATAATGGGTTAATTGAATAAGTAGAATTTATTATTTAATTAATTATTCTTAATGGTTAATTAAGTAATTAACAAAGTGGAATTTTTTAATTAATTAATTAAGTCTTAAGTTTCAATTAGAATTAGAAAATCTAATTGGATTTGGATTATCCTTTAGATTAGTTATTTAATTGGATTTAGAAACTAATTAATTACCTAAACCCATTAGGAAGACCAATCCTAAATCAACTTTGTGTCTCCCTTGTAGCTCTATATAGACAAGAGATTAGCAATTCTACAACACACAATTCTTATGTTTTCAATAATAGTAAACTAGAGAGAGAAAATGTCCTTCTCTCTCTTGAATGATTTTTGGGTGGCGGGACGTAAATTCAGGCGGCGGCGGCAATTCAATTCAGGCGGCGTCGAGCTGCAGAATTTTTTCAGTGAGTCCTTTTGTGCAGATTGTTGATCAATTGCTCGCTAGATTGTTGTCCACACAACGAGCGATCAAAGTCTTGAGTCATACAAGCGATCACATGAGTAACACACTTCATGAGGTACTTTCTATGTTTTCACTTTTATTAGAATTTATTTTGTTGCGTGATAAATCGAATGAGTACATAATGTTATTTCAAGCAAGGATTGGAATAGCGATTGTGCTAGAGTTTAGGCCTGGTCAAGGATTCTGATTCTGGAATGCGTAGCACGAAAGTGAATTTTTGACCGGGTCTGGGCAAATAATCTTTCAATTGGTATCAGAGCCAGGTTTTGGGTTTTGTGCTTGTTTGATTTATTACATGATTTTATTTGCAGGCGGTTTAGAAATCCCGACTATTATGGTTATGTTTCTATGGTTTTTAATTACACCCCGGGACATGTTCAGGTTTGGTTTTATTATGAATGCTTGTAATAGTATAACCACGTGCTGGAAGCGGTGTAGGATTAAATCAAATATGTAGTAGGATTTTTTCTATGTAATTTCGATTTTAATTTTCCTTCAAGCCTTGTAGTAGGAGAATTTTTTTTGTAATCGAAGACGTTGTGGTGGGCAACTTGAATTCATGGGTTTTGGGTTATCGTTAATTTGTAGAAACCCAGGAAAACCCAGAACGAATTGTAAGAAGACCAAATAGTGTAGAAAAAGCGAAGGAGAGATCGAAGGTGGGTAGCGGTGCCAGCGATAGCTCGTCGGCGGGAGCCAACGCCGGCACCGGCAGCACCGCCGCTGCGCCGCTGCGCAAGCACATAGCAGCGGTCCCGACAGCAGCTGCACTGCTGGGCCTCGCGAGGCCTATAGGCCTATGCGCGGGCCATTTGGCTCGCGTATTTTGGGCCTGTTTTTCCTCCAGAGTTCATTTTTTTATTTTTCAAGACTCAATCCATCAAGTGGCGTGACGGGACATGAGATGAAGGTAGAAGATGAAAGCAATTAAAACCATGATAGTCAGAAAATTTATTTTTCGAATTTATTTCCTGTATTTATAGTTTTAATTTTTATGCTTTAATTATTGTGATGTATTTTAGATGCATAATTTTAAAGCATGCCGGTTTTATATTTGCACATAACTTAGGATTAGTTAATTGCCTGTTAAAACCGGAAAAACTCTCAATTTAGAAATCTAAATGAAAGCGGGTTGGTTTAATATCCCCACAGCCACCATTACGAGTTCATATATGATGTGGGTGGACTTGTGCATTGGCATTAGGGCCTTCCTCCATTCGGATGAGTCCAACCACAAGATCACTAGATTATGAATTTTTAAATAAGATGACTAGAGTAAGTTTAACTAGGAGAAATGTGATACCCTCTCCATCTGAGGTGCACTATCCTAAGGTAACAAACTCAGAAGTCATGTAATGGCACACACTTAGTGTGCGATTTGTAGTATTCCTCCCATCGAGGTTACGTTGCTTATTTGTACGGCTGAAAGCACCGACTATTAGCTACATTGATCAATAGATCGTTTGGTCAGATAGTGTAGTTAATGAACTTGGTTCTTCTGAAACGACTGTGGGTTAGCGTAAACATCCACACTATCGTGGCTTGCGAGAATCCCAGAGGATAAGATGTTGGTGGTTTAAATTATTGTTTTAAGGGAAGTCAATAATTATTAGAATTTCTTATGATTTTTGAAATTCAAGGATTAAACACTAAAACATTGTCTGTTTATTTAATTTACAGTATTCGATATGACATTCAATCTTTTAGCTACAATATTGAAAGACATCAAATTAAATGGTCCGAACTATGTCGATTGGAGTCATAATTTGGACATTATCCTGACGACTGAGAGCACTCCTGTGAGAGATCATGTCATTGACATGATTAGTAACATCAACAAGGTTGAGGTAATGGGAGGCAAAATTGATGGTGAAACCAAAACGATATTGTCCTCCAGAATTTGCCTCAAAACTATGAGCAGTTTCGGTTTAACTACAACATGAATCAATTATTGTGTACTTCATCCGAGCTCTTAGCAGAGTTGATGGCTGCTAAAAGTCTTTTTTAATAGAAGAAGCGAGTTTTAGTCGCAGTCAAAGCTTCAGAATCTTTTTCTAAACCTAAGGTTGGAAAGAAGAAAAGAAAGCTTGAGGGAATAGCTTAAAATGCGCAAATTGCGCCTAAGCCAGATATTGCAAAGAAGAAGTCGAAAGACAAGTGCTTCAAGTGCAATCAGACGGGACATTGGAAATCAGATTGTCCAAAGCTTAAAAGTACGACAGTTTATGCCTTAATTACTGAGACATGTTTAGCGACGATTCCCACAGATACTTGGTGTGTGGATTCAGGCGCCACTGACCATGTTTATAATTATTTGCAAGGGTTCCAAGTAACCCGGAAGCTTAGAGAATGCGAGTTGGACAACTACTTGGGCGACACTACAAGAGTGTCAATGGAAGCAGTGGGAGTAGTTAGTTTATTTTTCAAAAATTATAGACTAGATTTACCAAATTGTCTTTATGTACCGGGTTTTAGAAAGAACCTTATTTCGGTTTCTAAACTCTTAAAGAATGGTTTTTGAAAGATTATCTGTCCGGGCCTAGCCAGAAACTCACTTTCGTGCTACGCATTCTAGAATCGGAATCTCTGGCCAGGCCTAGATGCTAGCACAATCGCTATTCCAAACCTTACTTGAAATAGCATTGCACATGATCTTGGTATGTACTTATTCAATTTATCACGCAACAAATAAATTCTTAATTAAAAGCGGAAATATAAGAATTACCTATTGAAGCGTATACTCAGGTGATTCTATTGTATGCCTCAAGACTTTGCTTGTATGTTGTGTGGGCAGCAATCTAACGAGCAATTGATCAGCTAATCACCACAATCCACATGCCAGAAAAATTCCACCACGGCTGCACCTGGCGCGTATAATCCACGCACCGCCCGGAGAGAGAGAAAGTCACACGCGCCGCCGAAAGAAGAAGAAAAATCGACTGCACAAAAGCTTGGAAAATTCGAACCTTGAGAGAGAAGATTTTTCTCTCTCTAGAATTTTCTCTCTCTAAGTTTTCTTGTCTTGAAAACTTATGAATTGTATATGTGGAATAGCTAATCCCTTGTCTATATATAGAGTTACAAGAGAGACCCCAAGTTGGTTTATGATTGGTCTTCCTAATGGGTTTAAGTAATTAATTAGTTTCCAAATCCAATTAGATAACTAATCTAATAGGATAAACCAAATCCTACTAGATTCCTAATCTCCAGGATTTCCTAATTCTAATTGAAACTTAAGACTTAATTAATTAATTAAATAATTCCACTTTGTTAATTACTTAATTAACCCTTAGGAATAATTAATTAATTAATTAATTCTATATATTCAATTAACCCATTACAAAATTAATCTTACCACTAACGGATTAATTTTGGTACTACCATCCTACACCAGAATTGCTTCCAGAACAACTTAATTAATTTATTCATAATCTCCCCACATCAAAGATATAGTGCTCGTTAATATATTAATTTACTGATAAATTAATTAATTAACTTCTTTAATTCCGAGACTAGTACCACTCGACCTTTTTACTATACCGGACATAAGTCCACAAGCTGGGTTTAGTATAATAAACATAACGAGCTCATCTCGGAAGCACCATCACCCCGGACACACCGGTATATGGTTTCCTTTCGATAATCAGCAGCACACAAAGCAACTAAACACGAGCACCCAACCCACCGAGACTATTGGCCACAATTGACCTCACCCATTGGTAGATCAAAGTACACTATGTCTAATCCTCATGCCCGCTCAAGTCTAGGGATTAAGAGATAGAATACCAAGAACGTTTTGTCTATTAAATCAGTACAAGACAAATCATTCTAAATGGTCAAGTTCAATATGCCCTGGGCATATCTATATGATTCAATCAGATTAGATAAACTAATTATCCGAATTACATAATAACCTAAACCGACAGTTTGTCCAAGGTTGTCTCGGTTACGAACCTCCTTTATATATTATATCTTTTAACCAATGATGAGATCTATTGTGTCACACAAGACACCTCATCATCTAACTCCATAATATAAATGGACAAATAATGCACAACAAAATATAACCAAAACATTAATCGATATATTAACTTAGAAAAAGTACAATACAAGCATAGCTTATGTATTAAACTCCAACAATCTCCCACTAATACTTAAGCTGTGCTTTAAGTATACAACTACATTCAACTCCTATACACTCTACTACTATATATCTAGAAAAACTGTCATGGCTCTCCTAAGTATCTGATTCTCATGCCTTTCACGTGAGCCTCAAAGGCTTTTGAAGTTAATCTCTTCGTGAACGGATCTGCAAGGTTATCCTCTTATGCTATCTTAGCCACTACAACTTCTTTCCTCTTTACGATATCTCGTATGAGGTGATACTTGCGCTGTATATGTTTACTAGCCTTGTGGGCTCGTGGTTCCTTCGAGTTTGCTACTGCACCGTTGTTATCACAATACACCGTGATAGACTTCTGTAAACCAGGAATCATATCTAAATCCACTATGAAGTTTTTGAGCCACACTGCTTCCGTCGTTGCCTCTGATGCGGCAAAGTATTCAGTCTCCATGGTAGAGTTCGCCATGCATTTCAGCTTGACACTTCTCCAAACTATGGCTCCACCTCCCAGAGTAAACACATACCCTGAGGTAGACTTGTTCTTGTCCCTGTCGTCTTGAAAATCTGAATTTGTGTAACCTCGGGGTACTAGCTCAGGCGCCTGATAGACCAACACTTGGTCTCTCGTTCTGCGCAAATACTTGAGAATGCATTTTACTGCCTCCCAATGAGCTTTCCCGGGGTTACTCTGATATATGCTTACAATGCCAACGACATAACAGATATCAGGCCTCGTACATAACATGGCATACATGAGACTTCCTACTGCCAAAGCATAAGGAACTGTCTTCATGGCCTCTATCTCCTCAATAGTCTTGGGAGACTGTTCTTTAGACAGATGCAGCCCGTGTCTGAAAGGTAGAAAAACTTTCTTGGAGTTCTGCATGTTAAAACGGGCCAGAATCGTATCTATGTATGAAGTTTGGGAGAGCGTTAACGAAAATTTCCTACGATCTCGAATTATCTTGATCCCAAGGATATGTCTCGCTTCCCCTAAGTCCTTCATATCAAACTGCTTGGACAACCATGCATTTACGTCTGATAACACTTTCTTGTTGTTGCCAGCCAATAGAATGTCATCTACGCAAAGCACAAGAAACACCACTAACTTTTCATCACGTCTGCGATACACACATTACTCATTTGGACACTGAGTAAATTCGTAGGACTGGATTACCTCATCAAGCCGGATGTTCCAAGATCTGGATGCCTGCTTAAGTCTGTAAATGGACTTCTTAAGCCTGCAGACCTTATGCTCTTGGTCTTTTTCAACGAATCCCTCTGGTTGCTGCATGAAGATGGTTTCCTCAAGACTTCCGTTTAGAAAAGCTTTTTGAAGGAAAACAGAACAAGCCCGGGCTAAATCAAAAATCTCACTTTCGTGCAATGCATTTCAGAATCGAAAACTTTCGACAAAGCTCAGGCTCAAATTCATTTATCTACGAACGGATCTAGGCTTATACTTATTTAATTTATTAAATCGACATCTAACGCACAAAGATTACACATTTAATTAAAAGCGGAAAGATTAAAGGTTATACCTTTGAAGCGAAGTCCAACACAATAAGAAAACCCAAATCTTTAATTGCGAATTCCACGAGAAATCCAATAGATGACTCCGAGAAACTTCGAATATTGCGTGGGCAATAATCTATCGAAGTGTGCTACCAAAGCCCACGAGAAATCCACAAAGAAAATCCCTCAATTAGATTAAATATGCCCAAAAGATCAAACCTTTAACCCAAAAAACTGCTGCCCACTACTTTTCTCGCCAATAAAATCGAACCCACTTCAACTCCGGTCACGATCTGGACAACCGGGATTGTGGATCACCAACCCAAAGAAAAGATCAACACAAACCCAGCTGGATCAAGCACCCCAGAGTGATTAGAAGTGGCTGCCATCTCACCAAGAAAACAGTGAACAGTAAATTTCGTGAACAGTGAATTCCGGGCAAAAATTATAAAATCTAGCAGTGGGCAACTCCAAAAATCGATGGGCTATCTAAAAGTTTAATCTTTCAAGCCCGTCCCAATCTCGGGATAGAGAGACTGAATACTAGGACGGAATTGACTATGCCGATCAGTATAAGTCAATTATATCCAAACTGGTCGTGTTCAATATGCCCCGGGGATATCCGCGTGATTTAAACTAGTCTAGATAAACTAATTTCCAAATAACACGATAACCTATACCGATAGTATGTTCAGACTATCTCAGTTACGAGCATACTTTTTATATATCAATACTTCAACCAATAATGGTATCTACTGTGTCTTTCACACACCCCGTTATCTAGTTCTATGATATAATGGAACAATTTAATACTGAAACAAAATGATATGTCATTTGTGGATATTAGTTTTTGATACAAGCCATAGCTTTTCTGTATACAGTCTTGACATCCATCTGCTATATCTCATTGAGGGGGGCCCTATAGATGATATCTCGTGCAGTGTGTGGTGTATCTACTTGTGTTGGTGCATCAAGATTAGTTTGTCTCCTAAGCTCTTCTAGTACTATCTTACTCTTGGGCTTGTGATCTAGGATATAGTCTTCCTCTAAAAATCTAGCGTTGATACTAACCATCACTTTCTGATCTTTAGGACTATAAAACAGACCACATTTCGTTCCCCTAAGATATCCTACAAAAAGCATTAATTCTGTTCTTGCATCTAACTTAGCCGCATCTGCCATAAGCACATGTACGTGGCCACGTGGCATTAAACTTGATGGCTGCTGATTCAACCGTTGAGTTGGTGTTAAATCCGTTGTCGAGTTGCAAACGTGTATGACCAATTGTGTAATAGGGTCATTATATAGGATCAATTGTGTATTTTTTTCTTTGTTAAACTATAGGGAGCAAAAGTGTTATTTCTCCATATGGATTGCTATTTGTATCATGGAATTGCTATTTGTATCACAAAAAAAAAAAAATAATAAAAAGACAAAATGCCCTTATGATGGAACATTTGTAGAAAATACTAAGTACGGGACAAAAACGCACCAAAAATGCGTTTTTACCACACACTGAAACGCATGAAAAAACATTTTTTACATGTAAAAATTAAGTAAAATGACATTTTTGATGATTGAAAACGTCAAAACTGAATGATTTTAACTACAGAAAACGCAACAAAAGAACGTTTTTTCGGATGCAAAAATGCCAGAATGGTGCGTTTGCACCATGGATGAAACGCCAAAATGGGGCATTTCATCCACGGTTCGCTTGCCCAAACGGGGCGTTTTTGCCCAGCAAAAACTTAAAAAGCCTCAACTCCTCAGCAGCAGCATTTTGTCAACTTTTTCCTAAAAATTTCAGTTCAAAAACGCCAAGTTGTTTAGATTTTGTTGGCCAAAAATGCAGAAATGGACGGAGGAGATGGCGAATCATCACAAAGGCACGGGGTGGGCAAAGGTCCATTGATAAACAGGGTAAAAATCGTTATGAATTTGCGTTTTTTCTTCATTTTTTGGCATTTAAATGCATTAAATATGTGTTTATTTGCGTTATTTTTGTTAGAAATCTGTGTTTAGGTGAGTTTTAGGTATGTAGAAACGCAATTTGGTATGGATTGGTGGCTTTTTGTATGCTGAAAATGCCGGACGATGACGTTTTGGGGTCTCAAAATGCCATCGGCCGGCATTTTGAGATACTCAAAACGCCATCGGCCGGCGTTTTGAGAGACTCAAAACGCCATCAGATGGCATTTTGAGGTACTCAAAACGCCGGCGGCCGGCGTTTTGATTATCCCAAAACGTCGTATCTCAAAACGCCGGCAGCCGGCATTTTGATTATCCACCACGACCCCTATCCATAATTTGATTTAAATTCCATAATTGAATTTTACAATATAATTGCTTCGATTGATTGATTAATTTATTTATTTAGGGTGGCGCTAAGTTAAAGCCACAAGTGGATAGGCAGCGTCCCACAGCTTCTGCTAGAAGGCAGAAGGTACCTGTGATGAGGGGAGGAGGTAGAGGGATGGGTAGGGGTCGTGATGGAAGTGGGATTGTTATTTCTGAGGGAGGACGGGGAGGTGGTGGATGAGGAGGTGGTAGACGGGGAGGCGGTAAAGTAGTTGGAGGTGGCGCTGACTCCTCATTTCAGTCGAGGGATGAGTATTACGATACTACTGATTCCGATGACACTGATGAGAGTGAGGATGAGCATATTGGGCATCAGGAGGATGATGAGCATCCACATGAGCAGTCACGGCAGGAGGAGGCTAGTGGGAGTGGACGACCACTGGAGGATCAGGGTGAGAGGGATACCTACGGAGGTGACCCTTCTCACCCACATACTGAGAGGACCGTCTGGTATAGGAATTCGGACGACGGCCAGTTCGAGGAGGTGGATCCTGCTTCAGGTACGCGTTTTAATTTATATATATTAGTATTTATAATAAGTAATTGATTTAATTTAATTGTTGATAAAATTAGAATTGTTTATTGCTTGACTTAATTGTGTGTTTTTTATGTAGTTCAGTAATTATTTTAATTTGTATATGTATTTGCTTGACTTATTTGTGTTTTTATTTAATTATTTTAGTTGATTTAGATTACAAATTGCATAAACTAACATGACGTACAAACCACCTATCACCATGTTAAAAAAAAAAAAACTTTCTAAACACGTTGAAAAACACCTATCATATGTACTTGCTTATTGTACTTATTTTTTAATTACATTAGTTTAATTACGTTGTTTATTTATTTTATACATTTAATTTACATATACATTTATATATATATATATATATTTGTCCATATAGTTCACCCTAGGAAGCGCGTGAGGCAGGATCAGAGTTGGATAGTTACAGGGCCCATTGAGGGGGCCCTATAGATGATAGCCTCATACCTAGCTTTTTAGGGATGTGGTATCTAGATATTGGCAGGAGGGGGTGCCTACTAGATGCCACAATAGAGGTAGCATGTACGACATGTTTGAGAGGTGGATTGCATCCATGACGGTTGAGGGTGAGCAGATCTTGAGCGGGACAAGACTTGGACACCTGCCCCGCATTATGCACCGGAGCATTGATGAGCCTCTCATCAATGCGTTTTTAGAGAGGTGGCAGCCGGATACGAACTCATTCCACCTCCCCTTTGGAGAGATGACCATCCTCCTACACGATGTGTGGGAGATTTTGAGGATTCCAGTCGATGGTCGACTTATCACCGAGGTTACACCGTCGTCCACTATACTGTCATGGTCGAGAGGTTTGCTAGAGATTCCTCCTGAAGAGCGTATAGATGGGGATCTGTATAGGAATGGCGGATTTTCTACTCAGCGGGTGATCGAGCGGTGTATGTAGCGGGCTAGGGATGATTCGGATGTGGTCGTTTTTGTATGGAGCCTTATTGGGACTTGTCTGTTTACAGACAAAAGTTCCAATAAGTTTATGCCAGCTCCTGTGGTACAGGTTAGGAAGGAGCTAGACCAGATTGGCCAGGAGGCATGGGGTACAGCGACACTTGCATTCCTGTACCACCATCTAGGGTGCGCGAGTCGTCACGGGGCGCAGAGCTTCGCTGGATGCATGACTCTATTACAGTCATGGATCTACGAGTACTTTCCCAATTTTAGACCCCATCCTATGCCCTTTCCTTTGCATGGCACACAGGCGCGTGCATTGAGGTGGGCCATCGATAGCCACAGGGGCACAGAGCAGCGCTTAGCCGCCATACGCCTTGCGCTTGACGAGATGACAGCGGACATGGTTAGTAAATATTTAGAATTTTTAACAATTATATTTTGATTTAAAATAGTTTCATATATTTTATTATTTAATATTTTTAAATAATTTTAAAAGGTCACTTGGATGCCATACGGACGGGACGCCATTTCGCGGACGCCGAGGACCCTGTACCGAGGACTTATTGCGTACAGGGATCACATCGAGCCGTACATGCCAGACCAATGCGTGCGCCAGCTTGGTTATGTCCAGTGGATTCCAGCTCGCTTCATCCGTCTGGGTTGGGATACTTACCGCTGCTACACAGGGAGACCATATATGGTACGACATGCCGTTGAGTATGCCGAGTCTACATAGGAGGAGTTCGACACGTCGTCCATGGGTATTTCCCTCACTGGCCGACAGCAGACCGGTGGAGCTGTTGCTCGGAGTGCTGTGGTCGACGGCTATTTGGAGTGGTTTCGTCCCCGATCACGTCCACGAGTACTTCCCATCGATCCCCAGGCTGTTATAGAGCCCCCTCGTCCACGTCGCGCCGCCTCAGAGTTTGTAAGTATTAATGTATATTTGCATAAATTATTTTATTTATTAAGTTCAATTCATTTTATTTGACTCTAATATATTGTTTGTATATTTGTAGTGGATGGGTCGATTTGGTCAGCTACATCATGCATTATTAGATGTAGTGCGGGAGAGTGTTCCAGATCTGTACGCTGAGTTCGCACCCGCCACTGCAGATCTAGAGGATGAGTTTGACCGGTCGATATGATTTTGTAGTGTATTAGTTATTTTCATTGTATAAATGCTGAAATATTATTATTATTTATGTGATCATTATATTTTATTTTACTGTCTTTTTCATACATATGTTGTATTTTATATGTATATTTCATCAAACATTCCACGTACCTAAAGAGTAACACAAATTGCGTTGACATCAAGCAAACAAATAATGAAAGACAACACGTTAATATTTACAAAATATAACAATAAGAATAATAGTAAAACAACATATTGATCGATACAATATACATCCTAGCCATCACGCAGTGCATTCCAAGCATTAAATCTAGCTGCCAAATTTTGTGGCCAATCACTTACACTTTCAGCATGACGCTGATGTGGCCAAACAAAGCTCAACGGCGGGATAGGACACTCATCGACCACATCGACACGTATGTAATGGTTCCCATTTACATGGGCAAGCGCTATAACCCTTTCAGGTTGTGTGTCGCCAGTGGAGGAATACAAAGGTAATACAGAATAATTTCCATCTGAACGAGTACGGCTCAAATGTATTACCAGTGCATTTGCATAAGTGGCGAGAGGGAACAAATCCGTAGGTGTAGCCATCCAATGCTGCTCACCATAATCTGTGCCTTCAAAATTTATTCGCCTAAGTACCATAGCCACGTGATCACCATCAGGGGGACTCAACTCCAACGATTGGAATACACCCCTATACCTGTCCGGGTGGCTCATAATCTCCCCACTCAATGACCTGCGAGCTAATCTCCAATATTTCTCGTGGCCAAAAAGGTAAGTAGAAATTACTCAGAAACCACAATGGCCATCCCCATTTACATCTGACCAGCCTGTACAGTAAGGCTGGAAAAATGCTGGCACACACTGAATGTCTCCACCAGAACCTGTCAAGTAATTATGTTTCATTTAATAAACATAACTGCATACTGTATATATACGTAAAAAATTTATTAAAAAAATATGCATTTTCATAATTTATTTTATTCAAAAATTTAAAAGGACTTATTTACCTGTCCTTAATGGAGAACCACCATCAAAACCTGTATGAATGCGGTGTGATCGACCTGTCGAGCGGCCGGATGAACCTGAACGACACCTGCCACGTCGACCATGTGTCGCTCTTTCTCGTGAACTCCACTCGCGCATTACAGAATGATGTAATCTACTTGGTGGTCGCCCCCTTTGGGGTCCCGAGGACCTGGCTCTCCAACACTGGCCATGTTAGGGTACATCTGCTCTACGTACGCCCTATTCAACAGACGGGCCAAAAAAGACGGACTGGTAGATACTGTAGGGACTACTTCCTCGTTGAAATACCTTAACAAATAAATATATTAAATGTACACTATTTTTGAAAAATATTAAATGTCAAATCAATTGAATAATATTAAAGTTCATAATTTAAACATGCACCTGATGTCCTCATCAATGTAATTCGCATCTCCCTGTGATGGCACAATGGTCAACCTCTTCCAAAACTCATGCACGTGTGGAAGTAGGGGATATTCAGGCAATGACTGTGCCTTGAATATGTCACAAGCACAGGGAATCCCACGTGTCACCTTGGGCACACATCCACATTGCTCGAGTACTGCGCCTGCCAACTTATTCTTTCGTCGAACTTCTTTCCTAACCAACTTCAGACAATGGTGTGACACGTACTTGTTCAAATAACAGTATGGAAATCCCTGCATACTTGTTTGAGTCGTGGAGATGGAAGCCTCAAGAGAGCCTCTATAATAATGTCAATTAAAAATAAAATTAATTAAAACATCTGAAATAAATAGTAGTATACCAAAAATGAATGATATGAACTAATATTGAAAAAATACTTAAACAATTAAATAATTAAACTAACCCGATATGAGGGTACAAGTGGCTGAGATGAGAGTCGATCTTTGTGAACAAAGTGTCAAGAGAATTGGTGGAAGAATTAAGCCAATCTTTCATAGCAGCATGCAAAACCTCTACTCTGTTAGTGGAAGTATTACCAAAGTGGAGAATTTGATTTGTCCAGGCTCGCACAAATTTCTCCTTGTGAATGAGCCATGTAGTCTCAAGATAATCAACAGCCAACGGCTCAATGAGAGTGTATTTAACCTTGAAATTCTGCAATAAACGGTTAAACTCCTCTACTGTAGGAGCCTTAATAATTTTCTTCCACCAGTTGTCATGAATATCACATGCTAAGTTTTTGTTTCTTCTCCCAACATTTTTTTCCAACCACGCATTCACATCACGCCCAATATGCCACAAACATAACAAGTGATGTGAAGCAGGAAAATGATCCATAATTGGTTGTAACAAACCCAACTCCCTATCTGTCACAATCACACTATGTGACAAACTAGCCGGCAGCAAAAATCTCAAGTTCCTCATAACCCAGTCAAATGACTCCTTTGTCTCATTTCTAACAATAGCAAATGCAATATTGAAATTCTTATTTGTAGGAGTCATACCTACCATCTCGACGACAGGCATTTGGTATTTGTTGGTCTTGTAGGTAGAATCAATCCCCACCACCCAATACCATCTATGGAACATCTGAATTGAGGTTGGATGTGCAAAGAAGACATGTGTGATCTCATCAGTGTTCGCATCCTTGAGAATCTTGACATAATACTGCTTCTCCTCAGCCAAATGCATAAATTGCTGCCCAATATTCCTACTTTCCAATCCGGCGGTCTTCATCTCTCCTTTCAAATTGTACACTGATTTGATTGGTACCTGGGAATCGGGAAACTGTTTATTAACAGCTTCCCAAACACACTTTGGCTTCACATTCCACCGAAGCATAAATTCAGCAACAGCCTTTGACTCTTTTGTAAAATGGCTCAACTGTCTGTGACCATATGGATGCCTTATACCTGTAAATACCATTTAGTTATAATAACAATTCATGTATACAACACATCAATCAACTTAATTACTATTATGCGCAAATAATGTAATACCAGTGTGATTGTGAGTTGACGCTGCTCCTGAATTTGTATAAACCTTGTGACGTCCCAGATCAATTCTCTTACAAGTCAACCTAAATGGGCAATTAGTGCCGCTCCTTCTTGTATTCTTTCGTCTGGTTGGGAGAGGGGCTTTGGCAGGATCTCTCCATCGCTTGCAAGAAAAGTAGAACGTCGCAAATCCTTGATTACCTCCCCTCTTTGTAATTAGGAACTTCAACCTCTTAGCTATTTTCTGGCAATATTTCAAGGCCTTGCCAATAGTGCGAAACTCTCTGTCAATCTTGAAATATCCACTCAAATCTGCGCCAGGTTCAAGTTCCACCGCCTCTCCTTGAGCATGATCCGCCTCATTGTCATCTTCATCCTCCTCTTCATCGTCCTCCTCCTCTTCATTCTCCGCCTCCTCTTCATCCTCATACACCTCCTCCTCCTCGTGCTCATTATCGTCATCCTGTATGTGAATACACACATTAATTAAAACAAAACACATTTACTATTATATTATACAAAAAACACAATCAAAATTACATACGAAACAGTATGTATGCGGTATGGTAAAAATTATCGTACAAAACCAAAAAAAAAAAAAAGAATTCTTACAATTATTTCTACCAAAAACACAGCACAATTATGATTCTTGCAATAAAAAACGCAACAATTTTGCGTTTCATGCAGCCAAAAACGCTACAATTATGCGTTTCTTGCAGCCAAAAACGCACCAAGATTTAGTTTCCAGCAACCTAAAACGTAACACTTTTTATATAATGCATGTAAAAAATGCAGCACTTTTTACATAACAGACGTACAAAACGCAACACTTTTTATATATTAACTGTTAAAAACGCTACAAACTAAAGTTTCTACCATGGCGAAATTGTCAAACTGCTGCGTTTTTACGCTTCCTAAACGTCATTTTAACGTGTTTCCCCTACATTAATTTTGAAAAAAAATATAACTTTACGGTTCGAAAATTTACCATATCGTGATGATTCGCGTGCTAAATATTCTTTCCACGTCAACTGAATGATGTAACGAATGTTTTTTAATGTAAGAATTTGTTCGTATTTGTTTTCTTGATAGTTGTTGTGTATAAATTTTCCTCCAATTCACATGAATGTATGTAAACGTTTTTGAACTTCTGTACATGTCAAAAACACACAATTTTTACGAACGAACCATGGTTAAAACGCACCATTTTAACGATTTGATACACTAAAAACGCAGTATTTTAACGAGCGAACCATGGTGGAATCTTCCCAGTTTGACGTTTTTGAGGGCCAAAAACGCTATAAATTTGCGTTTTCAACCCATCAAAACGCAATTTGGCTTATATTTTGTATGTTTAAAACGTTTTTTCATGGAGTTTTGGGAGAGGAAAAATGCAATTTTGCCCTGTTTTTTACATAAAATCTGTCAATTTATCAAGAATTTAGTTCATAAGGACATTTTCGTTATAATTATTATTTTTTTTATGATACAAATAACAATTTCATGATACAAATATCAAGTACGTTTTTCCATACCTATATGCATATACCCAACCTTATTTCTTCGGACTTGAATTGAAATTGAGTTGAATGTGGAGGAAATCCCGGCGTTTTCTTAAAACCCTTCACAGAACCTCCTCCCTTTCCCTCTCCCTCCGGCCTCGCCATCGCCAGCTCCATGTATGCTTCTTTACTACTTCTCTCTCCCACACGCACAGTGACACACTTTGTCCGGAAACACAGACAGTCGCACAGTTACTCGCTATCACTAACCTAAGTGAATTCGTTTTGTGGACAGATGGATTCGTCGGAGCGTTACTGTTATAAGCCGAGGTTGAAATGGAATCCGAAGGTGGAGGAATACTTCATTAAAGCTTACGGCGAACATCATTTCTCCCGCATTTCCGATGCCCTCACGTAATTTCTCTTCTTCCTTTTTTTTTTTTTGGTGAGAAATGTTATTTATTTGTTCTTGAATGGAAGTATTTTGTAGTCGTAATAAGAATAAGAATTTATTTGTGAAAAGGTTGTAACTTTTGATAGAAGTAAAAGTGATCACAGTGTTGTTATTTGTTTGGTTGTTTTCAATGGTTTTAGTCTGTGTTTCTTAATCAATTCTTTATCATTTCTAATTTGTATTACAACTTTCTTATTTTAGTTCTAATGCAAAATTCTACTAAATTTGGCTTTCGAGAAATGATTGGGGTCTTTTACGAAATTTCGGTGCAACTTTGTTAAATTTTGGACACCACAGACATGTTTCCTTCTCAAAACCAAAATCAATTTGCCATGAGTGGATATACTGTTGTCGGTGAGTCAAACTTATCTTTAAATTTTTGATACCATGTTGAAGCACATGGAGTTCCATCTCAAAAACAATTGGCTATGAGTGAACTAGTCCATGTACTTTTATAGTGTTATCGTTTCTTTCTCTCGGTCCATGTGGAATAATGGAATTTTACAAACCAACACAATTATCTTTTGAAGTTTTTGACCTAATTATAAATTATATGTTGTGATGCGCACATTTAAACCTCCTCTGGCTGTTTGTTCAGTAGTATCGTGTTGTTGCTGCTCATTCACCTTTCAGTATAACACAAATACAAGAATTCGGAAGATCTTTTACGTTCCCTGTCTTCATAACTATTCAAATATTAGATGTCGGAGAACTACATGTATTCTTTTGCTCTTACTCTTTTGGTGGTGTAAAGCAACATGCTTTTCATCTGCCAATTCTCCACTTTTCTATTAGCTTTTCTGGTTTGCTGAAAATGGGCTGTTTCAATGCTACCCGCAAAAACCATTTGTCTTTTTGTGTTTTTATTCTCATAGGAAGAGTACAATTTGTGGATTATCCTTTTAGTGCAATTTTCTAAACGTAGGAAAACCTATCAGTTCTTTTCTGTTTCTGGATAATGATCTTATATTTATGGTTTTACTTTGGCATTCTATGATTAGTGTTCTGTTGAAATCTTAGACTTATTTATCTTTTTGGTGGTTGAACTTTCAAAAGTTTGTGTGATATATACACTTTTCCTTGGACTTATACCAGTGATTATTTTGTTGGACTACTGTTAGGCGTCCATCACTTTATTCATGTATACGTGCAAATTCGCTCAAATCAACCAGTAGCATTGTCATTGAGAAGCTTCTTACGATTTTTCGGGACAGAGAATTGCAAAATGGTATGGTTAGAGGATCAAATAATCATAAGAATAAGGAAGAACTTGTCAAGGGACCTATTGCTGAGCGTCCAAGGATATTTCTTGAGAGTGATCTTGTTTCAAAATGTCAGATACCTGGACTGGATAACGTGGTATTGGTCAAAGGTTCAGGGCCACATGCTGTTGATTATGAGTGTAAAGGAGGAAAATCTTTGAAGGAGGTTATTGTTAGTAGGAAATGTGCAGAGGCTGTTCTTCGCGGGGCTCAGGTAAGCATGTTACTGTTTAGCTCACATGGATGAGTTCCATTACATCCAATTGAGTGTTTGGGTACAAAAATATGTAGACTACTGCTTCATTTATTTGCTGCATTTTGCAAAGTAGTACATTTTAGTTATATGATTTTGTGCCATTTTCTATCATTGAAGCCTTGCTTCTTTGTTAAATTTCCATGTTTCTCTACATTGTACTTTTATTGGGGCAAACAGCACTGGAAGACAATAAACTAACTGTTTGTGAAGTAAGCTTAGCACTAACGTGAAGAGTGAGAGGTCATTTGCTGCTTTTACTTTTATTTCTAATAAACGAACTTTATCTTTGAGAACTTAGGATTTGTTTTGGTGAATTCTGTTCGTAATCTTCCTTTTTCCAGAAAATGCAGTTAACCTCTTGGTCTATTTTCTTTTACTCCTGATTCCTTTTCTAGGTGTATGTACCTGGTGTTCTGGCCTGCAGTGCCCATGTAGAGAAAGGTGATTTGGTTGCAGTTTCAGTTGCTGTGGAGCAACCTCTTTCTGATGGTGGATGGGGGGCTAATATAACTCGTGGAACCATTTTACAGGGATCACAATTAGGCAAGGACTATGTGTTTATATAAAAATCTTCATACATTTTTGCTGTAAATGACTTCATATTGAAGAATTTTCCTTTTCTATATTTTGTTTCAGTTTTTTCAGAAGCTTGAAGAACTTTATGTAGAATAACCTTAATGGTACAGAAAAATGAACTTGAATACTTCCGTACCTCTAAATTGCATATGATGCCTTCCTGTATTCATTTAGCCATAAACATATATTTTGCAGTTGTAGAGAGTCCAAACCACCAAACTATGTAGATTTCAATTTTCATAGACGGTGTCAACTTTCCATTACTTTGGCTGTTGGGCCAGTGCCAGTTTACATTCTGCACAATTCAAAAATGTCATTTTGCATGTGGTTTCTGAGGAACATTATCATGTAATTCTCTCTTAAATTCTTCGTTGACTTTAGGTTTGTTTGTAGTTCATGGAATTGTTTTGGAATGTCCTAGTTACGACCACCTCAATAATCAGATATTTTTACAAATTATCAAACTGAGAACACGTTTCTGTTGATATGGACACATCAAATTTCTTTGAATTACCATGGTATGGTGAGAGAAGAGAGTGTCTGATTGCCCTCATTCACTCGCTAATTGAAGTTTCTTTTCATACAGATCCTTATCATTTTGAAAGAAGTGGCCTCTACATTGGCCAAGGAATCACCATGTTGTCAAGACCTGGGATCTTCCGTGCAACGGAAGGAATTGCTGTGAGCATGGTTGATAGAGTATTTGAACTCCCCTCCTTTTATGGTATTACTCTTTTGTCTCTACCATTCTGTAGAAGTTACCTAGCGTAATCAGCCTATTTTCTGGACTCATGGATCTGATATTTGGTTAAAGTATGCTTGTTTACTAAGTCAATCCTTTGGTTTTCAGATTTACTTGAGGGAGAAATTTTTCTTCAGAACCTGCCAAGCATTATTACTGCACGCGTATTAGGTGAGGTTTGTTGATTATTTTGTCACAAATATGTTAGCTGTTAGACTAGGTCATTTTTTTGGTCCTGCTTTCTGGTTAACAAACAGATGCCTATATAATACAGTTGTTTTAAAAAAAGAATTAGACATGCATACTTGGTTACATCACATAGGCACTCCATTTGTGTGCAATGGTAACTTATTTAGGGCCAAAGTAGGACATTTATGTAAAAACATAGCTGAGGAAGTTTGCTGTCAAGGTTTAGTCAAGGTAAAAGTGGTAGTGGCTCATTTCTTATTCATTTGTCAATTCCTGAAGTAGAGAATGCTTTTTTTACTTGTTTCTATGCTTATAAAAACTATAGTGCTGCTTGGAATCCTGTTTATTTTCTCTATGAATCTACAAGTGAGACATTTGTGTAAAGCTAAGTTTGAAAAGGTTTACTGCAAACCTCATAAAATTGACTGTTCATAGTTGGAGGTATGATATATGGATGTTGAGGGATCTTGAAGTCAACTTTAAAGATAATTGCAGAAGAACTGCCCAAGTCCTTTAGAAGACTCTGTTATTAGTTCTCTGTTAAAAATCTTAATTGCAACCTCACCCCATCAATCCCATGATTCTATGGTTAAAAAATTATCAAAACAATGCTAATGCTACCTATAATCTTACTTTTTGTGATACTGATAATCTCAAGTTGAACTTAGAAAATTCTCTATATCTTTGTTAAATTAAAATATAGAGCCTTATGATAATTGAATTGGTTGTATCACAATATTGTTATCATATAAAAACATGCTATTTAACAAATGAATTGGAGTAAAAACAATCATTTTATGAACTATATATGAATGATCAGCATTTATGTCCATTGATCAATAATTCTTTTTAAAACGATATGATTGATTCTGCAATTCTACAATCCAATTCTGTGGACCTACATTGAATCCTGGAATCACGATCCTATAAAGGTTGGCTGGACTATGTCCAATTGTGAAAATGGATCTGCCCCAATCTTAAAGCTTTGTTTAAACTTTTTAACACCTGTGCTATTCCTGTTTGATACAGTAGAAACAAGTGCAGAGTTCCTCATAATTGGCTTAATCCTTACTTAAAACTATAATATATATGGTCTTCATCAAAGCACCTGCCATACGTGGTAATCTACTACCCAGGAAAGAGTAATGAAGTGACAAAATCTGCAATAATTACCTATTGATGCAAGGTGGTATTGTCTCATTCAGCGAGATCCTGCTGTTGATTTTTAATGCTTTTGCATCTTAAAACACTAGTAGTAATTTTATCAAGAACACCTCAATGGTGAAACTTCTCTGTTTAAGTTATTTAGCATTCCCTATTATTTTGTTTGGAACAAATAGAGGACAATCACCCCTCAAGCAAAAAGAGAAAAGGTTTTGAAAAGTTCCAAAACTAAAATGAACAGCTAACCATATTTCTAAACCATCCTAAAGCCGGCTTCAGAAATTAAAGAAAAAAAATTATACTCACTCCATCCTAGAATAATAGGATGTTTCAATGGACATACTGAGATGCTGAGTGGATTAGAGGAGGAAGATGATTAAGAAATCTCTTTCTTTCTCTTACCAGTAACAATTTTAAGAGTGATGTTGTCCTTTGTAGAGGAGCCAGTTGAAAAGTAGTTGAGATACTTGGGAAAAGAAGTACAAAGGTGCATATCAACCATGGAAACCAGCTCTGATATTTATTTGTTATACTGATATGTTTTGCAATTTAAAATTGCACTGCCTTCTTTCCCTCCCTCCCCCCCTCTCTCTCATGATGTTGTGCCTTTGTTAATTGGTAGATCCTCAACAGGGTGAGAGGATATTAGACATGTGTGCAGCACCAGGAGGCAAAACAACTGCCATTGCAATTCTTATGAAGGATAAGGGAGAGGTTATTGCAGTTGATAGATCACACAATAAGGTGCACCATCTTAACTTAACAGGTGATTTTGTGATTAAGATGTTATATTAATCTGATCCTATGATGACACTTTTGTAAGGTTTTTTGTTTTTTAAGTAGAGATTGCTCCTAACAATAACTTGGAATTCTTTGAGCATAAAAGGTTCATTTCTGTGTGATTTAGATGTTTGAGAGATGGAAAAACTGATGATTGAGAGGTATATTGTTAGGAAACTACTGTTATATGATGAAATAAGCAGAGGTGACCTGTTGATAACCAAAATTGGAAGGCAAGATGAAGAAAGCATTTGCGTTTGAAGTACTGACTTATGCAACATTTCTATATATATATTGTTAAAAATTTACATCTACAAAACAAAAGCAATACTGCTATTCAGGTACCTTTAGGTGTAAAAACTATGTTTGATACTTTCAAACAAAGGATGCACTTATGATCCTGATTTGCACCTTTAACGTGTAACTTTTCAGCATAATTGAGTTAACATGACTATTGGATAACAGAAAAGAAAAATAAAACTTCAGAAATATCTGAAATAATTGAAAACTATCGACATTGGTAATTCTACTGAAAGCTTAAATATATGGGTAGTTATTTTTCTGTTACTTGTTTTATATTGGTAAATAAAATCCTTAGGACCTCTTGAGCTATGATGTGCCTTTAGTGAATGATTCTTCTCCTGATCATTGAGCATTCTCTGGAATTTGTACATTTTACTCCAGGACTTGGCAGCCTTTTAAATAGTTTCACCTCCCATAATGATTAACTTTTTACTTGTTGAATTGTTTTTTTCCATAAAATGAAAATTTTTCTTCATTGGTTGCCCTCTTGAACTTTTAATCCTTGTACTAACTGTGGGTGTTAAGTGGAAATGATTCTTGATTTTTGTTGACCATAAAGTTTTGCACTTGCTTCCTCTTCAGTTTGATATCCTTTAGACTATTGTCCTATTAGCACTTATTATCAAAGGTCAATAAAATTTCAGGTTCTTGATATTGATAAATTGGCAGCTGAGATGGGCTTGACTTGCATCAAATCATATAAACTTGATGCGCTCAGAGCTGTCAGTCAAAGAAATGAATCTGATGATTTGGCTGCACAAATGGTGGAAGATGTTCGATCTGCCAAAGGAACACCAACATCACACGCAAAGAGGCTATTAAACACTGCTTCAGATAATTTAGATGCAGAGTTGATTTCCCCTGATCATTGTGGTTAGTTTTCATCTCTTCTAAGAAGTGAACCTTTTGTTGTTAGACATAATTGAATGTTATTGGGGTCTGGAAATATTCGCAAATACTCATGCAACCAAGCCTAAATTTTTCATCAAATTTTGTTCCATGTAATGATGTTGGCCCAATTGCATATCAAGTGTTGTTTTATTTGGATTATAGACAATCCTGTTTGTTATCTTCTTGTTTATGTTGAAGCATTTTAATGTTTTGCTGATGGTATTTGTATTTAAATCTGAAGGTGTTTGGTCTTATGATTGAGTGGTAGGTAGTCATTTTGGTTTGTTAAGGAGACCTCACAAATTTCATGAAGACTCTGATGCATCCAGCTTCAGAGATTTGAAAACTTCCCAGAGTAGATAAACTGTGGTGGCCTTCAACATTCCTGAACTAAAGGTTTCACTCTTCAATGATATAACTAGGTTTATCCATCTCACCTTGCCTTCAATTTCTGCTTTGTTTAAACAAGATCAAAGGAAATTGATGCAGCATGACCGTACGCTCACTAGAACAGATCTTAGGCACTCTTTAGGCCTTTTTAGGAAGGAAAAAACTGAGTTTAAAAAATGAGAGATCTGATAACTGTGAGGAAATTGACGGAAAAGGTTAAGATTCTCTTGGAGTCATTCCTAGAATGCCTTTGGCATCAGACTTGGGACCCAAGGAAAAGTTGTATCACACAACTGCTGAAGAGAACTATTCTGCTGCTAGAATTTTTTATTGACTGAAATCTGAAATCTCTTAGAGAGGTACATTATTATAGACCCATATAGGAAATTCCTTTCCTAGTCTCATTTGCTGAAAGGTACACTTGCCTAAATAAACTTTAGAAACAAAGATTCAAATAAGAAACTTGGAGTTCAGAAATTTCCTGCAGGGCAGTTATTTTACTAAATTACCCTTTACAATTAAAAAGTTAGAAAATTACTAAAATGTAACAAAAAAAATTCCTCCATAGAAAAACACTTTCTGCATGTTACCCAAGCTCCCAAGCTGGCTGCTTATCATCCTAAGCATGCAAATCAAGGTTTGGGCCTTGAAATCCTCTTAACCTCGCTTTTTGTACGTCATTTGCCCCCATAAGAAATCCTGTTAATTATTAGAAATGACTGCAACATTGGAAATTTGAAAACAGAAATGTTCTACTTTCCCCTTCTATGATTGTGAGCAGGATGAACAAATATTTCAATCTGTGTCATACATTGTTTTTGGTGGAAAGGAAAATGAAATGTGCAGTATATGAGCACATGACACTGCTGTTTTACGTGGTGATTATTTTGAAGCTATGAGGTTATCAGGAATTCATGAAATGTAGGTCAGTGTTGATGTTATTCCCTTCCAAATTAATTCAAATGGTTACAGATAACCTTTAATATTCTGAATCACGGTGTCTTTGTATTGTTATGATAGTTTGGTTGATTTCAGCTCTGATCCAAACTTTCGTCATTGTTTGGGGTCCATCTAAAATTTATGAAGAATTAGTTTATGGTCACTAAATCTTTTCATCAGTTATCTGTCTTTTACCAGTTAAACAACCAAGGAAGTAGTTGGTGAAAGAGTTTATCCTCATATGGACCCTTTTGCATTACATATTTAATTGTCTGGTCAATGAAATCAAGATCAATGTTCACATTGAAACTGGATATTTAACCTCCTTTGTCTTATAAAATCTTCAGTGGATGAGTGCAAGGCACACTGTTCTGGTTGCAAAGCGAAAGAGCTCAAAATAATGGTTTAAATTTAAATAACATACTCGCGCACGCGAATGTTTTTTGTTTAACACCCACCCACCCGCATGTTTGTTTTATAAACACACACACACACATGCATGTAAGTATATAAAATAATTTTTTTGCAATGTCATCAGCTATGCTTTATGTATCCAATTGTTGGCCACTAAATTCAAAAACAAACAAAAAATGTGGGTAGCAGAAATGAGAATGTTGAGATGGATGTTTGAGCATTCTAGGTCAAATAAAATTAGGCTATGTTTGTTTACATTTTTTTCTGAAACAGTTGTATTGGGAAGAGAGATCTTGGAGGGAGTTTCTTTTGAGGGTTTTTAAATTGGAGGGAAAGGAAAAAAAGTGAATTGGAGGAAATAAATTTTAAAATTATGTGAGATAAAAATATTGGAGGGCGTGAAAGTTTTGATTTTTGAATTATTGAAGATTGCTTGCATAGTTATTCTTTTGAAGGAAAAAATGGACTTAACTTTTCTATGGTACAAAACAAACATACCCTTAGTAATGAATGCATCAGAATATGAGAGAATCATGCTTAAGATTGTTGGGATAGGTTCATAGGAGACTTTTAGATGTCCCAATAAGACGGGTAGAAGACAGAGAATTGTGAACTCAAATTAAATGGGGAAGGTCCACCTAAAACACTTTGGGAAAAACTATTTCATATCAAAAAGGACATAATTTATATGAACTTAAATTCAAATATGTGTATGGACAGAGCAGGATGGTGAATTACGATCTTTATAGCTCATTCCACAGTGGAACAAAGACTTAATTGTGTTTGTTGGTGGCATCTTACTGGATTCTGAATCCTATATTTATGTCTTAATTTCCTCTGTAAGGTTCAAGTGTAGCAATCTGTTGAAAAGCACTTAAGGAATCAGATAGCTGTTTACTTCCCCGAAAAAAGAAAATCCTAGGGTATTTGAAAATTCAGAATATTAGTGGCTCAAGCGTGACATAATAAATATTCAGTTCTCACTTTTTTTGCCCCAAAAGGCATTCATCTATCAGAGAAGGACACATTTAGCATTAGACTTAGGATTTATGCAACATTTCAAACTTTGGTGGTAGTCTGCAGAAATCAAAACATTGTTCATGCTGCTGGAATAAATTTTAATTAACTTGTGCATTTGTTTATTTCTTCTCTTCAACTGTCCATCGTTCAATCAGTTAAACAGATGGCACTTTCATGCTCTAATCAGGCGAATTTTTTGTTTATGGTTATCCTGGCCTTGTGATGTTACTTTAAAAATTTTAAATGACACTACTTAAACTTGAATAAAAATCTTTATAAATGGGTATTATCTGTCTGTCTTTTTGAACTCTACAAGAATGTCTTCCATTGGAATTTAAGCTTAATGCTTTTTTTTAAAAAAATTATTTTTCTCTCCACTTTACATTGGTGTTTTAGTTTGGAATTTTCTTTTGTTGACACTGTCTTAGTCTCTGTTTGTTTACAGTAGAATCGGAAACATAAACTTTTTGCAAATTTGCTATCTTATGTTGAATGGTCCAATTTTTCAAAATTCAATCCTAATTCAGTGAGATCTTGAATATTCAAAAATTGAACACCCCTCTATTTGCTCTCCTATGCTGAATAGTTAAATTTTCATCTTGTGTGAGCTTTTACTTTTTGAATGCATTATGATCTCAATGAACTTTTATATTGCAGATAGCAATGAACAGCTGAATGCCAGCAATTATGAACTGAAAAAAAATATTCATAAAAAGAGAAATGGGCCTGGAAGGAATCACTGCTCTGGTGGTAGAGTTGAAAAGTCCAAAGGGTTTTTGCCAGATAGCTTTGATCGGGTTCTCCTAGATGCTCCTTGTTCTGCCCTTGGTCTTCGACCCCGACTATTTGCTGGAGAGGTAAGGTGATTTACTGAAAGCAGGCCCATTCTAAGCCTCCCCATCATTTTTTAGGTACCCACTCCACCTTTTATGGACAGATACACCTAATCCTGATAGATGTTGCCCTCTGCTACTGTTTGAATTTAATGTTGAAAAATGTAGACTTTCAGTTGCAATACTGAGGGTCTTACTTGGTTCACGAATGGTAATTGGAATAGGAGTGGGTATGATAGTAATCTAGAATGACAATGGATTTCCTGAATTAATTGTTGCTGCTTGGTTCACTGTTTGAATGGTTATCATCATCTTCCTTCACTCAAAACCATCTGCTCGCACTGCCACAAACCCCAAACCAAAACCCCCTCTCCCTCATTTTCTTGCATCTGTTGTCTCCTTCCCCAGCCGGCAACCATCATATTCTTCCTTGACTCAAACCCATCTCCTCCTCCTTCTCTACCATCCTCCTCCTCCCACCGCCACGAACCCCAAACTGAAAACCCCTTCTTCCCCATTTTCTTGCGTCTGTTTCTCATTCCCAAGCCGGCCACCACCATCTTCTTCCTTCACTCAAACCTATCTCCTTCCATCCTCCTGCACCCACCGCCATGAACACCTGGCCGAAACCTCCTTTCCCCTCCTCATTTCATCTCCCAACACAAAACCCACTTTGCCTCCATTGTTGGAGCTTCGAGAAAAACCAAGAAAAACCAAGGACATGAACCTAAATAAAGGTACACATGCACATTACCCAAAACCTCATCCCCAGGTTTAATTCTTACAACAAACACAAAAAGGATGTTTTTTATTCCCTTTTAAGCTTTGATAATTTATTTAACTATCCCATTACACATAGAGAAAAGAACAATCATAGATGGAGGGAGGGACAATTGAGAGAAAAAAATGTAAGAAGAGACTGACAGTAAAATTTCCAACGGAAGATGAAGGAGGGAGAGACAATTGAAGATTGCGTAGACGGTTTTGAACAAAAAATGAAGGAGGAAGAGGCGATTGAAGATTGCGTAGGCAAGAGATGAGATGGGAGAAAGGGAAAATGGAGAAGTGAAGAGATCTTTTCATTCCGGTTATATGATACCCGTGAATTTTGATAGGAATGTGCCATTCCTATATAATTGGGATTGGGCTACTGTTTTGAAATCCAAAAACATGAACCAAGCAAGTTAAATGGGTATCAAACCCATAGAATGAGACCCATACCCTCCATCCAAGCAGACCCTGAATTTGAATCCTCCATCTTGATTTGGAAGGGACTGAAATTTCCTTTAATCAGCGGAGCCCTCTTTGACTGCAGTATCATTGTAGGTTGAAAATTCCGGAATTCGGCTTATTATTAGCTTGACTAGATTCCTTATTGTTTTTTGTGTTTCTTATTCCCCTTTTTAAACCCCATTGCAGATGAAATAACCCTTTAGTTCAAGAGTTTCTATCATTCCAATGTTTATGAATCCGTTTAAATTCTTCCCTCCAAAAAGCCTATAACTTTGGGCGTGATATAATCTTCACACTAATGGGTGTTTTTTCTTTTTTGTCCTTGCATTTTCTTTTGGTCACACTGAATAGCTTTTCTGTGCAAGGGAGTGTCTATATTCAAATTTGCTCAACTGAAGTAGTATTAAAAATGTTCCAATATATGTGAACTGAAATCGGAATATGTGTTGGCTTATGATCCATATTGCTGACTCAACGGTGACAAAGGATTAGTTGAAGTGCAAAAGATCAAAACGAGTTAGTGTAAAAACTTTTAAGTGAACATGGCAGATTTTGCTGATAGCCTGGTATGTTCTTGTCTTTCATGTGTTCGTTACTGAAACAGGTTTACTACACTTCAAAATGCTTCTCCGCTTGCTCCCCCCATTTTGCATGCTGTTCTCCATAATTGTGTGAAACTACTGCAGCAACTGCTCTGTGGCTTATTGTAGTAACTTTTATGTAGGTACTTTCAGTATATATATAGTAGCAACTTTTTTGTAGGTGCATTGTAGTGTCTTAATTGTTTAAGTTGTTCTTTATACTCATTGATACTCTTTTTTTCTTCCCCTTATGCATGTTTGAAAAACTTATCATATGAAATATGCTGTTAATATGTTGAGCCTCTTATTTTAAGAGTACTTCCATTGGGCATCCGTAGGTGAATTCCCCCTCTCTCTCTTTCCTTCTTTCTTTATGTTAAGGATAACTTTTTTTGTGGGTGGGAGGTGGGGATGGATGGATAGGTTACACTTTGAGATGACTTCTGTTTGAAGATTATGGTTAACTCCTTTTTGTGATTTTGTGGGTGTGTTGATCTCCATTATCGACACTGCAAACTTATTTCCATTGTTTACATGGGAAGAAATTGAATACGACTGTTCCATTGTAGGAATCTGTAGAATCATTGAGGAATCATGCCAAGTACCAGAGGCGAATGTTTGATCAAGCTGTTCAATTAGTTCGCCCTGGTGGAGTCATCGTTTATTCCACGTACGTAACAATTTTGGCATATTATGAACTTTATTATTTCACCTCTGCATAGCTTTTCTGCATGACATGGATGCACTTGGCTTCTTCTTTAGTGGCCCATTTCCCTCTCAAATTGTTATTTTCTTAAGCTGCTTATTATGGTTTCTTTATTTGTGTTATTTGATGATGTTTATATCTTGCCCTCCCTATTCTGTAATTATAAAATCCTATCAACAAGCATCATGGTTGTACTTTCTTCCTCTGACAATAGAAAATGCTTTTGGACTGCAGGAATTTGGATAAATGCGAAATATATTTAATGAACTTGTTACTGGAACCTTTATGTCTTGCATGACATTTTGTCTCCTATGCCTGCAATAAGCGTGTTCTGTTTACTCTCATACCAATTTTTTCCTTCCTTCTCGTCTTCTTGTTCTGCTGTCCTGTACCGAATCTGTTTCTCCCTTTCTTTACCTTCAACTTACCATCGGTAGAATTCGAAACACAGTTGTCACAGCCAGTCTTCCTCCTTCAGTACTCCTACTAGCAGCCTCCTCCGATGCAACACATGTCTGTGACTGTACTTGGTAACTGAAATGGAATAGATTTATCAATATGCTTTGCTGGTAGAGATGTTTGTCTTGTATACTTTCTGGGAGTTCCAGTTACAGTTCACTATTGTTGTTGAGGTTGACAGGCATAATGGTAGGATCCTGGCAGTTTGTTTTCTGACTGAATAACCATGAAAAAGAATCTCCCAGCGTTGCAAACTGCCTAGTGTGAGATTAGTTTTGGGTCACATGGATCTGGCGGTTCATGGGTATTTTTCATGTTTATATTCATTTGTATCTTTCTTAATCAGATTTTAAATTGAACTCAAATTTTATGATAACTTAATTAGATGGAGTACGTTGAAGAACAGGTGCATTTATTTCATTTTGCTGGTTCAAGATGAAACATATTTATGTGTTGTACTTCTTTGATGCAGTAGATCAGGGACCATGATTATTCTAAACTTGGTTATTGTAGAATTAGTTTTTACTATTTGATCGCATTTCCCTTGTTTGATTTAGGATTCATTTTGGTTAGTTGCATTTACAGTAATTGCTTGGACAAAATTTCTATCTACCCTAGTACAGGTTTCAAATCAAATAAAGATCTCCTAGGTTTGTACTATGTGGAGTTCTGATGATTTATGAGATCTCTCTCTTTTACATTTTATATTGAATTTAGCGGGTTGTGATCAGGTACCCAAATCAAGGTCTTCCTGAACTTTGATTGTGTATCTAAGTGGTTGTTTCTTCCTCACGCTTGTTCCTGCTTCATTCTTTTCGGAATTACATGGTTGTCGATCCAAATAGCCAATTGTACGTAGTGATATAAAGACTTAGTTGTTGTTGTTGCTGTGTTGCATATGCCAATGTTGGAATATGATTGTTGGATGCTTAATATTCATTATTTTAGAAAACCTTTGTTCAAATTCTTCAGTCCCAAATCCTATTTGGGTTTGAGAAAAAGATCCAGGTTCAACTAAAATGGATAAGAAATGACAGACCTGGTATTCTGACTGGTGAAGAGTAGTTATCTTGTTTAGTTGTTATAGCAGATGACTGGATTTGTACTGCAGACTTAGGCTCCCGGGCCAATTATGATTGTACCTTTACTCTAGTTTACCAGTAAAGCATCAAACAATACCAAATGACGGTAACAGGTGAATTTTACTGGAATTTGTTGTTTAAAACTTTGAAATGTTGTCAAGTTGATCAGTAATGTTTAGAGCTTCTTGATGTGTCATTACTAATAGAACAGTTTACGACAGCAATACGCCATTTTAATGCATACCTCTCTATTGGTGTGGCTTCTACAACTGCGCTTCAAACTTGCAAGTGCTTTACATGAGTTAAATTTATCTTAGTCATTGTCAAAATTATGTATTGAAGGTATTAGGAAAGAGCTGGTGCCATGCAACCTGAACTCAGGGTTTGGGTCACAAAAATAGTGGATGGTGGTTATAGTATACATTAGGATATTATGGCCGGACCCTCCCATACTTGCACATGCAGGAGTTGTGTCTTTTTTATTTGTTTTTTTAAAAAGGACTACATATTGGAGAGGCACGAAAAACATAAAAGTGGAAACTCTGTAGCTACAAGATTGGTTTTCAATTTGAAGGGTAAAAGTAGGAGGTATAGGGCCATCATAAAGGGGTAATACCTTGCAAATTTTGTTCCAAGGAAATTGGACATTTTCTTCATATGCATTGCAAATTGATAGTGATTAATCATTCTTGGAGGAGTGACTTTAGTTATATAGTTTTGTCCGTCTTACTCAGAAGGGTGTTGACCTCAATTTTGTGCGAACAGATGTACTATCAACCCTGGAGAAAATGAAGGTCTTGTTCGATATGCATTGGATAAATACAAGTTTCTCAACCTGGCATCCCAGGTTAGTGTACATTTGGAGATTTTCCTGTCTACAATATAAATGTTGGAGCAATCAACTTTTATATAATTTAGATTTTTCAGAACAATTGGTAACATTTAGCTTGCATTTCTGTCTCTACCTGTGGTTAATGATATCGCAAAGCTGATAGTGAGTTCTGCAAGTTATCTCTACGTAGTAATATTGTCTCTGTGTCAATGGAGGTTTATTTTGGATTTAGTCGATAGCTTTTGCTGATTCTAGGCCTTTTAGCATGATAGCTAACGGCTGTTTGCTTTGTAGTGGGTTGTAAGGTTTGCTCATGTTTTGAGAATAATGTAGGGAGAGTAATCTATTTTATTTCTCTTCAAAGCCAGTCCACCGTTAGATTTGTGCTTATCCCTTTCTTGTTGCCCTTGGGTACTTGTTCTGTAATTCATTCCCACAGTTTTCAGCCATTGCTCATTTTTTTATTCAAAAAGGTACCATTGAAGTAATTTGTATTTTCAATTGTATGCTTATGCATTTGACCTTAAAACCAGATACTTTTCTGGATGTTCAGAGTTATGTAATTTTGTATTTGGAGTCTTTTAACAATCTGATTCAAAGTGGCAAGTTGGTTGAAAAATTTTGCAAACTCAAATTGTAATAAATTCTGAATCATGAAAACGCATGCTGTTATCTGATGCTATAATGCTTTATAGTGTTACATAGCAGAAAATATGTGTAATGTCTAAATTTGTGGGGATTTATCTTGGGGAGATTGTTTATCACTATCCTTGGGTCCTTTGGGGTGCTGTTCTTTCAAAATCATTCCTCTTCTCATGTGGAAGGAGTACTACTAAATGCCAAATCTTTTACATTGATTTTTTAATGCATTTCAGCATCCAAAAGTTGGTGGGCCTGGCCTTGTTGGTTGCTGTCAGTTGTCTGATGGATATTCTGAGTAAGTACTGTGGTCCTGGTGTTGAATACTTAACTTTATTATTAGCTATTGACCTGTTATATTCTATCTAAATGAAATATCACGTGTTTATCTTAACATTAATAAGCCAATGAGGGGAAAGATAATTGACATGTTCTAACTTTGAAGCAATTTATGTTTGTATGACTTTATTGTTCATCCCGAGGAATAATGATTAAGGCTGGCACTTATTCTGTTGTTCAAGTTCAATTTAAAAGGTTTCCACTTAAGTTATATCTTGTTTCTCTTTGTGGTGATGGTTGCAACTAAAACCGTAATTTTCATCTCTGTTGTTTTCAATAGATTTGTACTTGCTTCTTAAGGGGGAGAAAATACACTAGCTTATGTAGGCATAGCAAACCTGTTTTGTGCTCTTCTTGATTTGGTCTGAGTTTGAACATGGCTGTAATTTTTTCCATCTTCATGTTTCGGTTTTACTTGTTTTCTTGAGTGGGAAATCAACAGACATATTTGTCTTACTGTTTTTGTCCTATTTTACTCCAGTTATCATTAGTTAGTTTCCGAAAATGTGGATGCTGATAAATGTTTTGGTCACTATTTGATGGCTGATGTGTGCAACTAATAACATTGTGTCTAAAACTACTAGTCACAGAAAACTGATTGCCGTCATAGTTTGCCGCCCCCACTGACTTTCACTTTTGCAGTATACAGCTTAATGGTGTTTAGCTTTTCTAACATCAGAATTGTACAAAGCATTGATTTGAGTTTTCAACAGTTTTAGTTCCCTGTGTTTGGCGATTCAGTATGTTTAGTTCCCAATGTTTTTAGCTCGACAAAACTGGTCCTTATATTCTCAATTTGCAACATTTGTTGGACAATTGACATGGATTGCTCAAAGCTTATTATAAGTATGTGAGTCCCATGACTGGTCAAATAGTTAAATAATGAAATATGACAAGAAAAACATTTTGAAAACGAAAACATACTAGCATTTTATTTGTTGGTGGTAGCAGTAGCGGTTCTTGACAGAAGAAGAGGATCAGGTAATCATCTTTTCATTTTAGAAGCCTTTTATCTTGATGTGTTTCATGTTTTAAGTATTTGGCCAATCATAGACGTTGCTTCCATATGCTTAGAAGCAGGCATCTTGTGCTTTACCTTAAAGTTGAGCAGCATCTTTCAATTGTTCAAGTTTTGTAAATTGAAATGATAAAGGGACTAAATTTGTAGAGATGAAAACTATGAAACCTAGACATGGAGAACTAAAACTGTCACAAACTTCATTGTATCTCCTTAAACGCTGAATGTCTGTGCAAGTTGGAATTTTCACAGTTTTGCTATATAAGAAGGATCGATTAACATGATTTGAATGCCCTCATCCCAGGCAATGGTTGAAACCTGGCGAGGAAGATTTCGTTCAGAGGTTCGATCCATCTTCTCCTGTTGATACAATAGGTTTCTTCATTGCAAAGTTTAAGGTTGGTCCCAAAGATGCGGCACTCTCATGAGATGATACTTAATATACTGAGCGTTAAGCTGTATTATAAGACATATGAAGAATTTCAGCCTTCCTGTTGAACTTAAGTGGGGTTTTCGGGGTCCAGGAAAAGGCTGAAAGGCCGTTACAGCTTGAAGACCTCTTTCCAGCACATGAATCCAATCCATATACATTGTGTGTTTAAGTGCCATTGATTCCTTGAATACCACATTTGAGTATAACAATTTTGATGTGCACATTATTGTGATGAAAGGGAGATATTTCACCATTTGCCCAGGTTCTTTATGTGTTGAGTAGGAGTTTGAAAGTTGTGAATTTCTTTTGAAGTGTGGTGTATTCCATTGCATGGATGTCTTGCCCAATGTGTTGCCAGCATTTTCTTTCTTTTTTAACTTTGTTGCCAGCAAATTTTTTTCAATCAATATGTATTTAATTCATAATTTTGTTTTAAAAAAATTGAAATCATTTATAATTTTTATTTTTTTCATTCTTATATATTTTTTTAATAAAATAGTTAATTTTTCTATTTCTAAAATTCATATTATACTGAAATGAACGAGTGTTTATGTCATATAAAACATGGTTTAATAGAATGCATAGTAAAATTCATATCAAATGCAACATAGAGGTTTGTTAAATTTAAGTGCTTCAATCTGTGTTAATAATAACAAAATAAATATGTGAAAGTAATAATTTCTTAAATTATCGGAAATTATTTTCTGTAAAAAGTATAAATTTTCATATTGATATATTCAACTTCAAAAGAACATAACTTTCATTTTACTTAGTCAAAAATTAAGATTTTGAATTTGAAAATTTCTTTCAATTATCTAAATAATTGTGTCTCATAGTCATGTGAAATTTTAATGGAATTTTGGTGAAAATGAACGAAAAATAAACTATGTTACATCAATGCCATATTTTGTAAATTATATGTAACTTGAACTACAAAAGTCAAAATCAATTGATTTTAATGGTCTTGGAATGCAGAGAAAGATTTACAATATTGATTTCTGACACAAGTCAAAAATAGCTGCAAGAAGTCGAAGAAGGAAGTTCACATTATGTCAAATCACTTTTGAAGCCACATTTCAAGTGTTTGAATTGGAGCCCAAATTTGCCTATAAATAGAGACTATGAGTGAAGACATTCAAGATACACAAGCTATCAAGTCATTGTTATTATTGTCAAATTCTCTTAAATTTTCAAGCGTTCATTTTCAAATTTTACTTTCAACTTCTAGTTATTTTTCAAAGTATTCTAGTTGTTTTTCAAAGTGTCAATCTTAGACTAGAACCTTGTTACTTGTAAACCATAAACACTTCACACACAAAAAGGTTTTATTGTTCTTGAAAGCAAGAGGTTGCAAGTCAAGAACAAGTTAGAGGATGAGTAGTGAAGAACATTTTAGTAGAGTTAATAGGTTGTTCTTTGGGAGATTTATAAAGGTTTGAATTCCACCTTAAGGAATTTTTGTTTCTTTGAGAAAGAAATAGGACGGGCCTCAACTTTAGAAGTTGGGGAGTGGATGCAGAGCTTGTAAGGGGGTTACAAGTTTGAACAATTTTAAAAATCTTGTCTGTTTTATTGCATTACATTTTGCATCTATACTCTCTCTTCTACATTTCTTGCATTTTAAAATATCACCAGTAAACTTGTTCAATTCAAGTCTCACATTTTTAATTTGAAAATTTTATTTAAGACTTGTCATTATTTCAAGTATACCTTTCTTTAATTAAGTATATCTTAGACTTCAAGTCTAGACTTCTTTTGTCCATTTCAAGTTAAAGACTTGTCCTTAATCAAGTCAATACTTGAGTTTTATTTTAAATTATTCAATTTCAATACTTGTCATTTTCAAGTCACATATTTGACATTTATTTTAATTTGATTATTATATATTGTGAACTAACAATTTTTTTTCCTTATATACTTTTATATTGTTCACTAATCTTATTATTCTTGTTTTCATCATATTTTAATTTAGACTTATTTATTATTTGTTTTGTACATATAGATAGTCATTGTTTATTTTAAAAATAAATTAACTTTAAGATTTGCTCCCTTTTTAAGTAAATTTTTTAAACAACCCAATTCATCCACCTCTTCAGTTGTGTTGTTGATTTTCAATGTTCTTATATGAAAATTAGCAAAGAGTTTACATCATACAATGATATAGTTTCATATCAAATAAAACGTTTTACATGATATAAAACTTTATTTTATTTAATATGAATTTAAATTTTACATTATATGAAATTTTGTATATATATATATATATATATTTTTATATAATTTCACTTTTTTCCGTATAAAGTGTCATCGCATTTTTCTATTTGGGATACTTAGTTCCCTATAGCTTGACTTTTCATTTCTCATTCACACCTTTCATTTTCTACATTTCTTCCAACAAATTAATCCTTAATTAAATATAAACCCAATACTAAAAGACTAATCTTATAGACTAATAAATTAACTCATAAGTAAAAAAAAAATCAATATTATAAAACGTCTCTTATAAACTCATTTTCTCTTTACCCATTTTATTATTTTTTAAATGTCCCAACTATTAACTAATATACTTTTTTTTTTCCCCTTAATATATATACACAAAGTTTAAAGGGTGTAGTGGTGACCCCCCTCACACATAGTGTATCTTGGAAGAAGGCAAAAAAGCTGTGTAAATGTCAGGGGCCATGGGACTAAATCCCTCACTCCGAGGAGGCTTCTACGTCACAAAAGTGCTTTAAAATCATACAAATATTTTAGTGTAATTCATAGCCAAATGAAAAGGCGATTAATCATTATACTTTCCATGTAACGGGGTGTTTCTTTTATGGGTAAACCATGCAAAAGTTGAAGGCCAAGTAATCATGGTTAGAGATTTTATCTTGTTTTTGAATAATTGAAATTTTATCAGGAATTATAAAATTTTATTATAAATTATAAATTTTTGGTTAAATTATTTTTAGTTACTCCTAATAGAGGTATGTTACTTTTAGTACTTTTTAAATTTTGATCGACTAAAATAATCTCATTTAATCTTTTTATTGTTACTTTTGATCATTTTTAACAGAAAAATTAAAAAAATAACGTTTTAAATCATTTCATCGCTAATCAAACTTACTTTTTACTTAATCACGATTTTAAATTGTTTAATCCATTTTATGACTGAAATTTTCTTTAATCTTCAACTAATTTAGATTAACCTCCAATCCATAGCGAAAGTCTAAAATTTAGTTTAAAATACTTTATTAAGTACTATTACTCCTTTTTTTTTTTTTAGTTTTATAAGTACTATTACTCTTTCTATTCAAGACTTCCTTTCTCAATAAATTTCTATATTTCTATCAATATATAGTATTTAATAAAAGGTAAACAAGGTAACTTACCAAAATAAATCAATTATTACCATTTATTTTTAGGGGGGAATTACATTTTATCCCTTAAACTTGGTTAAAATACGAAAATTTTTCTAAATTTTAAAAATTATAAAAATTCTCTTGTACTATTTAATAGTCTCTTTTCTCTCCTTAAACAGATGATTTCTTCAATTTATTAAGTAAATGAACAATAATACCCTTAATAGATCCCTGAATAAAATTTCAGACCAAAACACACTCCTATTCAGTATACCTATACAAAAAATGTATAAAAATCCTCAAATTCTTTATATTTTAAAAATTTTTGAAATAATAATTTCTTCTTATTTTTTTCATAATTTTCCTTTTTTTTTTTAACCTTTTCATCTCTTATCCTTTTTGTTCTCACTCTTATTAATTTTCTTCCTAACGGTAATTTTATCAAACTATCATCCAAATCAAAATACTCCCTACGCCCAAAAAAGATGACCTCGTTTTGAAATTTTTTTTTCTTTTTTCAGAAACACAAAAATGCATTAGCTAAATATGAGAATAATGTGTATTCTGATCTATAAACAAGACACCAAAACTCCAGTTTAGAGCCTGTTTAATTCGAACATTTTGCTAAAAAAAGAATATTTTGGCTTATGTATACTAAATAGGAGGGTGTTTTGGTTTGAAAATCTATTCAAGAATTTATTTAGGGTATTATTGTCCATTTACTTAATAAATTGAATGACATCATCTGCTTAGAGGGCGAAAAAGACTATTGAATAGTACACGTGATTTATATAATTTAAAAATTTTAGAGGAGTTTTCGTATTTTGACCAAAGTTTAAGGGAAAAAATATAATTCACCTTTATTTTTAATAATTGTGTCATTGTTAAAGCGTCTGGCGGGAGTATGACAGATAGCTAATGTTTTTTGTGTTTTAATTTAAGTTTTAAGAAGGATTATATATATGTAATTATTAACTAAGACATCTTTTTGTAGGTACACTTATTTTATTTTTATGGGTTAAAAACTTGACATGTCACTAAACATATTCAATTGTATACTTTTGATTATTAACCTTTTTTGCTGAACTAATCACTCACCCATTTTTAAAAATAATATATTAATAGTCATTCTGTTAATTTTTTATTTATACTAACTGATTTGGTGACCAACATGACAATTTACCAATTTATAATTTTAGATAAATTACATTCTACCCCTTAACTTTGATTAAAATATGAAAATTGCACCACCCAAACTGTTCACACCCAACCCCTCATCAACGAAAAAGTGATTTAATCGAATGATGTCATCTAATTTAATAGATGAATAGATGAATAAACTGTAATACACTTAATATAATTTCTCACTAAAGTTATAGACTAAAATACCCCTCTAACAAATATAAACTATTTTTTCAATTGTTTTCCATTTCAACATATCTTCAATTTTTTTTCATTTATTTATTTCATTTTATGCTTTCAAAATAAGTTTTTATTTTTTCTTTTTTTACTCAATTTCTCATTTTTTAAATTTTAAAATAACTTTGATTTCTTTTTTATATTTTTTATTCTCTTACTTTCTTTCCCAATAAAATTATTTTTTAATTTTAAGTTTCCATTTTTTCTTAATTAGGTGGTCTAATGAGTTTGTTGCAATTTTTAGAATTTTTGGGGAATTTTCAAATTTTAATCAAAGTTAAACGGGTATAATGTAATTCATCCAAAATTATAAATAGGTGAGTTGTCATGTTTGTCCCTAAATCCGTTAGTATAAACTGAAAAAATTAATGGAATGACTATTAATATGTTATTTTAAATAGGAAAAATTTGGATTAAGGACGGTGGAAGAGTTAAAATTAATAAAATGGGTACAACTTTTATATTATTTGGATTAAGGTAGTGAATTATTTTATTCAAAATACAAAATTATAACATTTATACTATGACGTAAATAGAGAAGGTTATGCAATTTAAACCTCTTTCAATGAAAGATGAGGAAGATAAGCGGAAGAAAAACATATTGTAGTTCAAACTTCATATTTTTAATTTATTTTAATAAATAATTTTTTATTGTGATTATTGATATCTTTTTAGTTTTTTATTATAATCATTGAATTTAATATAAAATAATTTTATATTTTTCTCTAATGTATATGCATTCATTTCTCATTTCCATAAGCAAATTAAAAAAAATTATGTTTTCATTTCTCCGTAAGCATTCATTCAAACTAAAATTTTTTTATTCAAATTTAAAAAATTAATTTTTTGAAAAAATAAAGTATTATATTTTAAAAATTTTTTGCACAATTTCTTCGTAAGTCGGAATACTTCACATGAATGATTTCATGGATGTAGTTTCAATCGTATGCTTCTTCTTCTACTGGAGCAGGCCTAAATTGCACAACATTTTAGAGAGATATTTACGTCATAGTTCTAATTTCGTATTTTGATTTAAGTGATTCACTGTCTTTAATCCAAATAATATGAAAATTGAATATCTTTCATTAATTTTAACTATTTCACCGTCCTTTTTAATTTTAAATATGAGTGGGTGATTAGTCAACCAAAAAAAGTTTAGTGACAAAAAGTATACGATTGAATAACTTGAGTGACCTATCAGATTTTTAATTATATTTTTATTTATTTCTATATATATATATGTAAAACTTTTACTTTCTGCATCTAACATTATAGTGGCAGTCCGTCTGCGACCCACTTTCCATTCTGTAATTCATTTTTCTCTTTTAATTCTTTAGGGACCAACATCCTTTCTGGTATCAAAGCCAGAAGGGGAAGTGGGTAACTAGATATGTATTTCAATTATTCTTAACAATGGTTTTGTAGATCTATGTTCTTGAGCTTGGATCAGTAAACCTATGATTGGGATCTGTTAGTGCCAGCAGTAGTTGGAGTAGGCTGATGGATTGACAAGCCCGGACCATACTGTTGAGGTGCTAGATGGATTTCTGGCCTGACCCTGACCATAATTTACTAATTCAAGGTTCAACACAGCCAGATCTTCATTATCATTGGTAAGAATAGGTGAAATTATTATCCAGGGATCCATAGAACCTGATGGTGATGAGTCCAGAAGGGAGTAAGTTTTAAATCAAAGTTAAATCTCTGTATTTTCGGTTATCTTTAATTCACCACTCTCTTTAATTCTCTGTTATTAATTTTCTTTTATTATTAATTGATGTCTTCCATCTTTAGAAATTTTTCTAAAAAATCGGCAGAGGCCTCTTCAAGTAGGTCTTCGAACAATGTTCTTCTTCAAGAAGAAATAAATTTTGAAAATTTGTCTCAAGACTGGGATAATTGAAAAATACCCAAGAGACCAACTAATGACGTTTATAAAGATAAATGGAAAATGGTTTCTGATTTTTCAGTAAAAACAGTGGAACAAGCTTTTCCACTAACAAAACCTGTTGAAACAATTCAACTTTTATCTTCAAAAACCATAGAAAGCCACAGGAAAAATGGTTATAATTATTTACTTTTTGGTTTAGTTCAAATAGCTGCTAAACCTCTTAATAACGATGACATGAATTCTACACTACTTCTTGGATTACGAGATTGCAGATTTTTATACTTTGAAGATTCTTTACTAGGAATGGTAGAAACTAGCCTATGTGAAGGTCCAATTTATTTTGATTGTTTTCCTAATTTCTGCGTTTCTTTGTAGGATAAAAATATTTTAGATACTTTAACTTTAAATATTAAAGTATTTAACATAAAAGCAAAAGAAGGATAATTCCTGTTATAATCTTATATAGGCTTAGATATAAAGCCTTAATCTCAGCTTTTAATACCGGTGCAAGAATGGTTTCAAAGAAAGGAGAAACAGGAATTGATGCTTTTAAACAAGATGGTTTCTCCTTTCTTTGAAACCATTCTTTTACCTGTATTAAAAGCTGAGGTTAAGGCTTTATATCTAAGCCTATATAAGATTGTAACAGGAATTGATCGTTTTTTTGCTTTTATGTTAAATACTTTAATATTTAAAGTTAAAGTATCTAAAATATTTTTATCCTGCAAAGAAACGCAGAAGTTAGGAAAACAATAAAAATGAATTGGACCTTCACATAGGCTAGTTTCTACCATTCCTAGTAAAGAATCTTCAAAGTCTAAAAATCTGCAATCTCGTAATCCAAGAAGTAAAGCAGAATTCATGCCATCTTTATTAAGAGGTTTAGCAGCTATTTGAACTAAACCAAAATGAAAATAATTATAACCATTTTTCTTGTGGCTTTCTATGGTTTTTGAAGATAAAAGTTGAATTGTTTCAACAGGTTTTGTTAGTGGAAAAGCTTGTTCCACTGTTTTTACTCAAAAATCAGAAATCATTTTCCATTTATCTTTATAAACGTCATTAGTTGGTCTCTTGAGTATTTTCCAATTATCCCAGTCTTGAGACAAGTTTTCAAAATTTATTTCTTCTTTAAGAAGAACATTGTTTGAAGACCTACTTGAAGAGGCCTCTGCCGATTTTTTAGAAAAATTTCTAAAGATGGAATATATCAATTTATAATAACAGAAAATTAATAACAGAGAATTAAAGAGAGTGGTGAATTAAAGATAACCGATAATAAAGAGATTTAACTTTGATTTAAAACTTACTCCCTTCTGGACTCATCACCATCAGGTTCTATGGATCTCTGGATAATAATTTCACATATTCTTACCAATGATAATGAAGATCTGGCTATGTTGAACCTTGAATTAGTAAACTATGGTCAGGGTCAGGTCAGAAATCCATCTGGCACCTCAACAGTATGGTCCGGGCTTGTCAATCTATCAGCCTACTCCAACTACTGCTGGCACTAACAGATCCCGATCATAGGTTTACTGATCCAATCTCAAGAACATAGATCTACAGAAACATTGTTAAGAACAATTTAAATACATATCTAGTTACCCAATTCCCCTTCTGGCTCTGATACCAGAAAGGAGGTTGGTCCCTAAAGAATTGAAAGAGAAAAATGAATTACAGAATGGAAAGTGGGTCACAGACGGACTGCCACTATAATGTTAGATGCAGAAAGTAAAAGTTAGATTGTTAGTAGTACAAAAATTTAAATGTTAGGTGCAGGAAAATAAAAGTTAGAAGTTAGAAGTCATAGACAGAAATAATATACATTAATTCAAATGAAAACATAATAGTTTACAATCCAAAACTCCAAAATAGTTCACTGCTTTGGGTACATCATTTACTTATATATTCTTCAAAGCTTAGGTACAAAAGTAAAAATATATCTAAGAAGGTGAAGGGGGAGAAGAGATGTTTAAGGGTTACAATAGAAAGGATGAAGAAATTACAAAGAGATTACAAAGGAAAAGAAAAGAAAGGAAAAGGAAAGAGAAGAAAAGAAAAGAGAAGTAGGAAGAGTAGAGAGAGTAGAGATGGTTGAGAGAGTCGGAAGATTAGGAAGAGTTAGAGAGAGTTGAGAGAGTAGGAAGGAAAGGAGAAGAGTTGTTTAGAGAGAAGGGAGATGAGTGGTTCTAGAGAGAGAAATAGGTAAACAAATGAATGCCTCCCTTTTGTTCAATTGTTGTCTATTTATAGACAAACTTTTCACTTTTTCTTAATTAATTTCGCGTAGCTACAGTAGTCCGTGTTGCTACAGTAGTTGCTACAAGAACTCTTTTTTTTTTTTTAATTCCCAATTTTATTTATAGAATTGGGGAGAAAATTCCATAACAATCATCTTCATTTAGAAGATCAATAAGGATATCTTCGTCTTCATGTTCTTCTTTGATTGAAGTGCCTCGGCTTCCCTGGGAGCTCGTGTCACTTTTAAGTTGACTTAATATATTTTCCAGGTGTTTTATATAATCCTCCTAGGTTGATACTGCTGCTAATTTTGAAGCAGCTAAGGCCTTCTGTTGTAAGAAAATTGATGTTTGTTGATCTGCTGGGGGCAGATATTCTGGATTGTTGTGGAACCATGCTTCAATCATTTGTGGATGAACAACATCAGTCTTGAACTCTTTCCACCATTTTGAGTATCCTTGTCTCACCAAGGCTGGCAGCATGTCTTCTTGCTTAGAAAATTCAAATTTCCAAGCATATATCCATGACAAGGAGAAGATAAAATAGAATTGAAGTAATTTAGGCACAGATTTTGGTGCCGTAAATTTTTCATAAAATAATTGATAACCAGGTCTGACATAGTCTGGTAGAATCTACGGGTTTAGTCCATGAATATTCCACCATGATATAAACCATATGGGAAATTTAAATTGATTTCCTCTTTTAAAATAAAAAAGATAAGAATGCCTGTATGCCTGGTTTTGTACGGTAAAGGCATTAAACCAAGCTTGTCTGTTGTCCCATTAAGTATAACATGGGGGAGAAAATGGTTGGGAGAAGTTTCTAGGTTTATTTAGACTGGCTTTCCAATCTGATGGGGTCAAGACATAGAGAATTTGGGCTGTAGAATATGTATTCTCTCATTTATTAAAGTAGGCTTTGAATATAACTGATCCCGAATCCACTAATATAAATTCATAGTATTTTTGGGTTTTATTCATATCATGGGGAATGAAATTTGTTTGGGGTGGTAGGACTGTTTGGGCTACCTGGTAAGGATTGGGTGTAAAGAATTATGGTTCTGTTTGGACTACCAGTTAGGAAGTCTGGCATTTAAAGTATTCAGTTGAAATGGAGTTCTTTGATCCAGTAGGGATCGATTTTTGTCCTGATGATACCAGTACTTGTTTATTGGTGGGATTTGTAATCACCACCTTGGTTTGAGAAGTGGGTTTTGTGACCACCACTTCATTTTGTGAAGTGGGATTTGTAATCACCACTTTGTGTGACGAAGTGGGATTAACACTCACCACTGGAGATTTAGAAGTGGGACTGCTAGTCACCACTTTAGTTTGAGTAGTGGGACTATTAGTCACCACTTGTGGTTGAGGAACAACCTGAGGTTGGGGAGATTTTAACAATGAAAATCTTGATCTTGCGGCCCACTCCTGAATGGATTCTATTTGTGCGCTTTTTATTTGTTCCTCTTCTGCCATATCGGCCCAAGTCTTTGGGGAGACTATTGAGATTGGTTGGATAGCAGCAAGGTTATCCATCGTTTGAAATTGCCTTGGGGTCAAGGCATAATCCTTTGATGACTTCTGCACCATTTGTTTCGAAGTTGAAGCTTCAGAAGTTTGCTTTGAGGAAAAGGACCCTTGCTTGGATGCTTTGATAGCCTCAATAGCTATCGCGAGATTGTATGGGGGCGTTTTTTCTTTCTTTTTTCTTGGAGGTATTATTTTCCCTGTAGAAATTCACGGGTCAGAAAATCGGGAAGAGAATTAGACTCTCCTTTAATATATTCAATATCAAAATCAAATACAGATAATATAGCCTACCACCTAGCAAAAATCTGTTTAGAGGCTAGATTTTTCACATCCTTTTGTAAGACATCTTTTGCTGATTTACAATCAACTCTTATTAAGAATTTTTGATTTAATAAATCGGATTGGAATTTAGAGACACAGAGAATAATAGCAAGTATTTCCTTTTTTATAGTGGAATAATTCTGTTGTGTGCTATTCCAGTGTTTAGATGTAAAGGAAATAATTCTTTCTTTTCCTCCCTGGACTTGTTTCAGAATACCACCATATCCTAAATCAGATGCATCTGTCTATACTATTTTCTTTAAAGTGGGATTAGCTATGTCAAGACAAGGTAAAAACTTAACTAAGGTCTTTATTTTTCTTACCGATTGTGTATGTAAATCAGTCCAGGAAGGTGGTGTCTTCCTTAGTCTTTCATGTAACAATTTAGCTAAATTTGCTAAATTGGGATAAAATCATCAACATAATTTAAACATCCTAAAAATCTTTGTACTTGCTGTTTTTCTAAGATCTGATCAGGAAATTTATCAGCAAAACTAATCGATCTCTCAATTGGGGTAATTGTTCCTTGGTAAATATAATGTCCAAGGAATCTAACTTTAGTTTGGAAAAGGCTTATTTTTCTCTGAGAGACTACTAATCCATTTGTTTTTGTCACTTGTAAGAAAATATTGAGATGTTTAAAATGCTGGTCAAGATTGTTAGAATAAACTAAAACATCATAAATATAAACAATAATAAAGTTTGAATAAGGATTAAAAATATCATTCATAATCCTTTGAAACTCTGAAGGGCCATTATTCAGTCCAAAAGGCATTACATTCCATTCGTAGTGTCCAAATAGAACTGTGAATGCTGTCTTATATCTGTCAGAAGGATGAATCTGAATTTGCCAAAATCCAGATTTCATATCAAATTTAGAAAATATTTTTGCAGCAAATAATCTTTGCAACAAGTCCTTTTTGTTTGGAATTGGATATCTAATCCATTGTAAAACCTGATTTAAGGCTTTATAATTAATAACTAGTCTAGGCACTCTGCGTTCTATTTCTGAACTTTTATTGACATAGAAGGCCGGACAACTCCATGGGGATTTACTTGAGCTGATAATCCCTTTTTGTAAAAGGTCATTAATTTCCTTTTTACAATATTTCATTAATTCTTGACTCATTTGGATGGGTCTTGCTTTTGTTGGAATATTTTGTTCTTTAAAAAACTTTTTATAAGAAAAAAAAACTGTATGTTGTTTTCTTTTCCAAAAAGCATTTGGGAGTTCAGAACATACTTGTTCTTCAATTTTTTGTTGCAACTTTTTAATCCTTTCCTGGATTTGTGGTTGCTGTAGTTGTGATTCTATTCTTTTAAATTCTATTTCCTCATTCAGGAAATTTACCTGTTAGGTTTTTGCTATTAAAGGATTTACCTCCCTAGTGATTGGTTCCTTTGAAAATGGGAGAATAACGTTCTCTCCTAGTTCCTGTGATTGTATTCCTTCCATTGTGGTTAAATAAGGAACTAACTTGACGATAAAATCCGTACCTAAAATAATAGGATGAGACAATTCTTTTATTAACAGAAATGAGACTGTAACTTTTGTCGTTGAAAAATGAACATCAACATCCGATAATTTGTACTTAATCCCAAGTTTTGTCTTATTGGCTGCAGTGAGTCTTTCCTACTTTTTTCAAAAAATTTTATAGGAATAAGTCCCTTTTCTATACAGCTAAAATCGGCTCTTGTGTCCCATAATGCATCTATTTCTAGGACAAAACAAGTTTTTACTATCAACTTTATCCTAACATCATGCCTTTGGAAGGTGGTTATAGAATTAAGTTGGGGTATCTCGTCTCCAATGAAGGATTCTTCATTTTCTAAGACAGGTTTTGAAGTTTAACTGTCAATTATGTTCTATATCAGCAAACTATGAAGGTCTTGCTTAGCTTTTATCCCTCTAATTTCTTCCTTAGCTAAGGCCAACTCTTTCTGTTAGTCACTAATAGAGATTGGACTAGGAGTCTTTTTTGGGAACCTGCTAAGGATCTCTGTAAGGTTGTAAGTATTAAGTAATTTTGGGTGACTTCCGATAGGGTTAGGTATGTTGGAAGTAGATGGTTTTTCTTTCAGAGTTTGTCTGAATTGGTTTAAATAAATTTTTTGCTGGTTTGGATCTTCTATCCCTTCTATTAATTCTAAAAGGAGATCTTGTTCTTTACTATGAACATTAATAGAATGACCCTCTATTATGTCTTCTTCTGATGATAATGAATTAATATCATCCTGCTGAAATTGTTGGATGTAATTATCATCACTTGATTCTGTATCTGTGTCAGCTTCTGATCCTACGAGAAGCTGATTAAGTTGATTGGTTATCTCCTCCTGTAAATTCAACACTTGAATTTTCCTATTTAATCTACAATACCTAGCTATATGACCAGGTTTCTGACAGTTATAACAAACAACTTTAGATAAGTCTTTAGGCTTATTGGTTTGTTCTAAGGGAAGTTTTCTTTGAAATTTAGAAGACCTCTTCTTTCTATAAAAAGGTTTGGATTGAGGTTCTAACCTATATTTTCTAAAATCAGGTTTATACTTCTTCTTTTTAGAACAACTTGGTAAACCAAATTGTTCGCAAAATGATCCTAACATTTTCCTATATTTAGCAAGATCTCTCATTATTTTATCTTGCCTACACGTTTTCATTGCTACTTTCTAAATAAAAGTATTAAGTTGTCCATAAGTAAGTTGCTCATAAGGAACAACTCCTTTACACTCTTCCCTAAGTTCATCTCGGACTAATCTCCTTAAGGACTTAGGAAGGCCATCTATGAATTTTTCTTTCCAGTATTGTTGATTACCATCTTGTAGGTTGTAAATTCTAGATAGGAAAATATTTTTGTATTCCTGGAATCTTTTTAGACCTCGACATTTAAGATTGTTTAATAATTCTGAAGATTTATCTCTAAAGATTCCTGAATCACCAATAAAAGTTTTAGCAATCATAAATATTAAGGTTGAGACAGAGTCAGGAATAGTTTCACTATTTTCGATGATGGGTTCTCCTTCTTCATCTATTTTGACTGCATAAAGAATACTATTCTTCTCATTTTTGGTGAGATGTTCATCCCACCATCCTGTGAATTGTCTGATGAAACCTGCAATTAGAATGAGAGCAATAGCTAAATTATTACTACCCTGTGTTGTTCTATACGTCGTGGCAACCATGGTCATATTTTGTAGCATTTTCATAATGCTATACTCTGGTTTTCCATCTACACACCATTTGTAGATGTTATTGGCATTATAACTATTATGTATAACATTTGGGCCAGGTTCTAATCCCGGGTTTTAGATTTCATGATGGCGAGAGTGGAACCTTCTCTATGGTATTGGTCTTCGACAAGTGGATAATTGTCTTCTTCCTGAGGGAGGTCCTATCCTAACAATCTGTGGATCATTATCTGATAATTCTTCTAATTCATTATCAGAGATTTTACTTAGTGAAGGATTTTGGTAGGATCTGGGTTTGCACTTGCTCGATTTACCACGCAACAAAAATTTCTATTAAAGCGGAATCTTAGAAAAGTACCTTTGAAGCGTGCACTTGGTGATTCTCTTGTATGTCTCAAGACTATGACTTCACGTTGTGTGGGAAACGAACTAGAAGTCAATTGATCAGCTACTCACCACAATCCACCTGCTAGAAAACTCTAGCCCCGCAGCACCTGACACGTACTATAAACGCTCCGCCCGCAGAGAGAGAAAGTTGCTTGCAGCTAGTATACACCAAGGGCTTAAAAATTCAGCCACTAGCAAGAAAAACCAGCCGCCAAAACTTCTTGAAAATTCGACCTGGAGAGAGAAACGTTTTCTCTCTCTAGAAATCCTGTGGATTAATTGTGTAATTGTGTCTTGAATGACTGATCCCTTGTCTATTTATAGAGTTACAAGAGAGACTCCAAGTTGGTTTAGGATTGGTCTTCCTACTGGGTTTCTGTTTTCCTTCAATCCTGTTTCTGGACTAATACAGATTCTGTTTCCTTCAATCCTGTTCCTGGACTGATACACTCCCAACTGTCACAGGGATTCATTTATCCCAATCCAGTTCCTGGGATGAATCACTCCCAACTGACACATGGATTTACTTATCCCAAACCAGTTCCTGGGATGATTCACAACCAACTGACACAAGGATTAATTAATTTCTCAATTAATTAAATCTACCTTTGTCAACAACCCAGTACATAATTAATCGTACCACTAACGGATTAATTATGGCACTACCAACCTACACCAGAATTGCTTCCGAAACAACTTAATTAAATTATATTCATAATCTCCCCACATCAAAGATATAGTGCTCGTTAATTTATTAATTTACTGATAAATTAATTCATCAACTTCTTAATATTCCGAGACTAGTACCACTCGACCTTTTTACTATACCGGACATAAGTCCACTGGCCAGGTTTAGTATAATAAACATTTCGAGCTCATCTCGGGAGCACCATCACCCCGGACGCACCGGTACATGGTTTCCTTTCGACAAGCAGCAGCACACCAAGTAACTAAACACGCGCACCCAACCCACCGAGATTATTGGCTACATTTGACCTCACCCATTGGAAGATCAAAGTACACTATGTCTAATCCTCATGCCCACTCGAGTCTAGGGATTTAGAGATAGAATACAAGGATCGATTTGTCTATTAAATCAGTACAAGACAAATCATTCCTAAGAGTCAAGTTCAATATGCCCCGGGCATATCTATATGATTCAATTAGTTTAGACAAACTAATTATCTGAATCACATAATAACCTAGACCGACAGTTTGTCCAAAGCTGTCTCGGTTATGAACCTCATTTATATATTATGTCTTTCAACCAATGATGAGATCTACTGTGTCGCACCAGACACCTCATCATCTACTTACATAATATAAATGGACATAAAACTGCATAACAAAATATAATTGAAACACAAATCGATATATTAAACTGGGAAACTGTACAATACAAGCATAGCTTATGTATTCTACTCCAACACTTAGGACTCTAATACCTTGGTTTATTGAGACTAATCCTGATTCAGAATCTGGTTCCCTACCTTTCTATTTAAGTTTAGGAGCAAAGGATTCCTCAATTTTAGCTAATTTTTTTTCTAGCTCATTCATTGGTCGGGATACCAATTGGTTGGCTATTTTCTGAGGAATTTCATGTGGTTTGAACAAGGGCTTTTTGTCAAATGTCTCAGATATATGAGTAGACGTAGAAAGTTGGGTTTTGGTAGTCAAGTATTCTCCTATGTTTTGAAAGTATTTGTTGGTATAATTGTTTTGTTCAAAGATACTCTGGATATCTTTGGCATTGATTGACTCGGACAAAAGTCTGGGATCTTTTTGTTTGAATGGAACTGCTTTAATTTCTACAGCCTTATAGGTTGTGGTAAAAGGCATCTTAGGAGGCATCTCTGACTTTACATTTTCTCCATCGGTGACCTGCCAATTTTTAGCCACACAAATTTCTTGTTCTTTTAAAAAAGGATATTTTATATTATGACTAGAAGCATAATAATCAAACCATTTAAAGAATACTACATTAACCTTACTTTTACTAAGGAAATTATAATATTCTTCCTGAACCTGTTTCCTATCTTTGCCTTGATAATTAGCAAAGAACCATTCTCTTTTTATTCTATTTTTTGCAGAATAAAATTTCTTTTGTAATTTTTCTTTTTCAAATTTAAATTCTGATTTTATCATATTTAATTCTCCTACGTTTTCTGCCATAGTAGAATAAGTGGGAGATCTGGGAAGACTATTATTGTCAGATGAGCCTTCTTGAGGTTCTACTTTATATCTAGCCTGAGGAATTTTAGATGAATTATCTAAATCATGCAAACTTGTGTTTACTGCCGAGACTGAATGTCTAAGGGGTTGTTCTATTTTTCTAGAATGTGAAAAAAAAGTAGACCTAGATGATTCGGCTTCTTCCTTATGGTAATCTCTCATACTAAGTGACCTGCAAAATGTTATTTTCACAGTCCCACTAGCATATTGAGTAATTTTTGTTGGGACAGTGCTTCTAACAGGATCTGGAGGTGCTGCTTCTTCTAAAAGCCAATCATCAAGTAAAGAAACATCTTTTCATTTAATACTTTGTGGAATAGATAATCTAGATCTATTCATATCTGTTTTAAACAAGATGGTTTCTCCTTTCTTTGAAACCATTCTTGCACCTGTATTAAAAGCTGAGATTAAGGCTTTATATCCAAGTCTATTTAATATTGTAACAGGAATTGATCCTTCTTTTGCTTTTATGTTAAATACTTTAGTTTTTAAAGTTAAATTATCTAAAATATTTTTATCCTGCAAAGAAACGCAGAAGTTAGGAAAATAATCAAAATAAAGTGGACCTTCACATAGGCTAGTTTCTACCATTCATTGTAAAGAATCTTCAAAGTCTAAAAATCTGCAATCTCGTAATCCAAGAAGTAAAGCAGTATTCATGCCATCTTTATTAAGAGGTTTAGCAGCTATTTGAACTAAACCAAAATGTAAATAATTATAACCATTTTTCCTGTGGCTTTCTATGGTTTTTGAAGATAAAAGTTGAATTGTTTCAATGGGTTTTGTTAGTGGAAAAGCTTTTTCCACTGTTTTTACTGAAAAATCATAAACCATTTTCCATTTATCTTTATAAACGTCGTTAGTTGGTCTCTTTGGTATTTTCCAATTATCCCAGTCTTGAGACAAATTTTCAAAATTTATTTCTTCTTTAAGAAGAACATTGTTCGAAGACCTACTTGAAGAGGCCTCTGCCGATTTTTTAGAAAAATTTATAAAGATGGAAGACATCAATTAATAATAATAGAAAATTAATAACAGAGAATTAAAGAGAGTGATGAATTAAAGATAACAAAAAATAAAGAGATTTAACTTTGATTTAAAACTTACTCCCTTCTAGACTCATCACCATCAGGTTCTATGGATCTCTGGATAATAATTTCACCTATTGTTACCAATGATAATGAAGATCTGGCTGTGTAGAACCTTGAATTAGTAAACTATGGTCAGGGTCAGGCCAGAAATCCATCTGGCACCTCAACAGTATGTTCCAAGCTTGTCAATCCATCAGCCTACTTCAACTACTGCTGGCACTAACAGATCCCGATCATAGGTTTACTGATCCAAGCTCAAGTACATAGACCTGCAAAAACATTGTTAAGAATAATTGAAATACATATCTAGTTACCCACTTCCCTTTCTGGCTCTGATACCAGAAAGGAGGTTGGTCCCTAATGAATTAAAGAGAAAAATGAATTACAGAATGGAAAGTGGGTCGCAGACGGACTGCCACTATAATGTTAGATGCAGAAAGTAAAAGTTAGGATGTTAGTAGTACAAAAATGTAAATGTTAGGGGCAGGAAAATAAAAATTAGAAGTTAGAAGTCATAAAAAAAAATAATATACATTACTTCAAATTAAAACATAATAGTTTACAATCCGAAACTCCAAAATAGTTCACTGCTTTGGGTACATCACTTACTTATATATTCTCCAAAGCTTAGGTACAAAAGTAAAAATATATCTAAGAAGGTGAAGGGGGAGAAGAGATGTTTAAGGGTTACAATAGAAAGGATGCATAAATTACAAAGAGATTACAAAGGAAAATAAAATAAAGGAAAAGGAAAGAGAAGAAAAGAAAAGAGAAGTAGGAAGAGTAGAGAGAGTTGATAGAGTCGGAAGAGTAGGAAGAGTTAGGGAGAGTTGAGAGAGTAGAAAGGAAGGGAAAAGAGTTTTTTAGAGAGAAGGGAGAGGATTGGTTCTAGAGAGAGAGTAGGTAAGCAAATGAATGCCTCCATTTGGTTCAATTGTTGTCTATTTATAGACAAACTTTTCACTTTTTTTTTTTGATTAATTTCGCGTAGCTACAGTAGTCCCCGTTACTACAGTAGTCCGTGTTGCTACAGTAGTTGCTACAGGAACTCTTTTTTTTTTTTTAATTCCCCATTTTATTCATAAAATTGGGGAGAAAATTCCAAAACAATCATCTTCATTTAGAAGATCAATAAGGAGATCTTCGTCTTCATGTTCTTTTTTGATTGAAGTGCCTCGGCTTTCTTGGGAGGTCGTGTCACTTTTAAGTTGACTTAATATATTTTTCAGGTGTTTTATAAAATCCTCTTGGGTTGATACTGCTGCTAATTTTGAAGCAGCTAAGGCCTTCTGTTGTAAGAAAATTGATGTTTGTTGATCTGCTGGGGGCAGATATTCTGGATTGTTGTGGAACCATGCTTCAATCATTTGTGGCTGAACAACATCGGTCTTGAACTCTTTCCACCATTTTGAGTATCCTTGTCTCACCAAGGCTGGCAGCATTTCTTCTTGCTTAGAAAATTCAAATTTCTAAGCATATATCCATGACAAGGAGAATATAGAATAGAATTGAAGTAATTTAGGCACCGATTTTGGTGCTGTAAATTTTTTATAAAATAATTGATAACCAGGTCTGACGGAGTCTGGTAGAATCTGTGGGTTTGGTCCATGAATATTCCACCATGATATAAAGCATATGGGAAATTTATATTGATTTCCTCTTTTAAAATAAAAAAGATAAGAATGTCTGCATGCCTGGTTTTGTACGGTAAAGTCATTAAACCAAACTTGTATGTAGTCCCAGTAAGTATAACCTGGGGGTGAAAATGGTTCGGAGAAGTTTCTATGTTTATTTAGATTGGCTTTCCAATCTGATGGGGTCAAGACAGAGAGAATTTGGGCTGTAGAATGTGTTTTCTCTCCTTTATCAAAGTAGGTTTTGAATATAACTGATCCCGAATCCACTAATATAAATTCATAGTATTTTTGGGTTTTATTCATAGCATGGGGAATAAAATTTGTTTGGGGTGGTAGGACTGTTTGGGCTACCTGGTAAGGATTGAGTGTAAAGAATTCTGATTCTGTTTGGACTACCAGTGGGGAAGTTTGGCATTTAAAGTATTCAGTTGAAATGGAGTTCTTTGATCCAGTAGGGATCGATTTTTGTCCTGATGATACCAGTACTTGTTTATTGGTTCGATTTGTAATCACCACCTTGGTTTGAGATGTGGGTTTGGTGACCACCACTTTATTTTCTGAAGTGGGATTTGTAATCACCACTTTGTTTGACAAAGTGGGATTAACACTCACCATTGGAGATTTAGAAGTGGGACTGCTGGTCACCACTTTAGTTTGAGTTGTGGGACAACTAGTCACCACTTGCAGTTGAGGAACAACCTGAGGTTTGGGAGATTTTACCAATGAAAATCCTGATCTTGTGGCCCACTCCTGGATGGATTCTATTTGGGCTCTTTTTATTTGTTCCTCTTCTGCCATCTCTGCCCAAATCTTTGGGGAGACTATTAAGATTGGTTGGATAGCATCAAGGTTATCCATCGCTCGAAATTGCCTTGGGGTCAAGACATAATCCTTTGGTGACATCTGCACCATTTGTTTCGAAGTTGAAGCTTCGGAATTTTGCTTTGAGGAAGAGGACCCTTCCTTGGATGCTTTCATAGCCTTAATAGCTATCGCGAGATTGTCTGGGGGCCTTTTTTCTTGGAGGCATTATTTTCCCTGTAGAAATTCACGGGTCAGAAAATCGGGAAGAGAATTAGACTCTTCTTTAATATATTTAATATCAAAATCAAATACAGATAATATAGCCTGCCACCTAGCAAAAATCTGTTCAGAGTCTAGATTTTTCACATCCTTTTGTAAGACATCTTTTGTTGATTTACAATAAACTCTTATTAAGAATTTTTGATTTAATAAATCGGATTGGAATTTAGAGACACAGAGAACAATAGCAAGTATTTCCTTTTTTATAGTGGAATAATTCTGTTGTGTGCTATTCCAATGTTTAGATTTAAAGGAAATAATTTTTTTCTTTTTCTCCCTAGACTTGTTTCAGAATACCACCATATCCTAAATCAGATGCATCTGTCTCTACTATTTTCTTTAAAGTGGGATTAGCTATGTCAAGACAATGTAAAAACTTAACTAAGGTCTTTATTTTTCTTACCGATTGTGTATGTAAATCAGTCCAGGAAGGTGGTGTCTTCCTTAGTCTTTCATGTAATAATTTGGCTAAATTTGCTAAATTGGGGATAAAATCAGCAACATAATTTAAACATCCTAAAAGTCTTTGTAGTTGCTGTTTTTCCAAGGAATCTAACTTTAGTTTGAAAAAGGCTTATTTTTCTCTGAGAGACTACTAATCCATTTGTGTTTGTCACTTGTAAGAAAATATTGAGATGTTTAAAATGCTGGTCAAGATTGTTAGAATAAACTAAAACATTATCAATATAAACAATAATAAAGTTTGAATAAGGATTAAAAATATCATTCATAATCCTTTGAAACTCTGAAGGGGCATTCTTCAGTCCAAAAGGCATTACATTCCATTCGTAGTGTCCAAATGGAACCGTGAATGCTATCTTATACCTGTCAGAAAGATGAATCTGAATTCGCCAAAATCCAGATTTTATCTCAAATTTAGAAAAGATTTTTGCTGCAAAGTCTTTTTTGTTTGGAATTGGATATCTAATCCATTGTAAAACCTGATTTAAGGCTTTATAATTAATAACTAGTCTAGGCCTTCAGCGTTCTATTTCTGAACTTTTATTGACATAGAGGCCGAACAACTCCATGGGGATTTACTTGAGCTAATAATCCCTTTTTGTAAAAGGTCATTAATTTCCTTTTTTCAATATTCTATTAATTCTTGACTCTTCTGGATGAGTCTTGCTTTTGTTGGAATATTTTGTTCTTTAAAATCCTTTTCATAAGGAAGAAAAACTGTATGTTGTTTTCTTTTCCAAAAAGCATTTGGGAGTTCAGAACATACTTGTTCTTCAATTTTTTGTTGCAACTTTTTAATCCTTTCTTAGATTTGTGGTTGCTGTAGTTGTGATTCTATTCTTTTAAATTCTATTTCCTCCTTCAGGAAGTTTACCTGTTAGGTTTTTGCTATTAAAGGATTTACCTCCCTAGTGATTGGTTCCTTTGAAAATGGGACAATAACGTTCAATCCTAGTTCCTGTGATTGTATTCCTTCCATTGTGGTTAAATAAGGAACTAAATGGATGATAAAATCCATACCTAAAATAATAGGACGAGACAATTCTTTTACTAACAGAAATGAGACTGTAACTTTTGTCGTTGAAAATGAACATCAACATCCAATAATTTGTACTTAATCCCAAGTTTTGTCTTATTGGCTGCAGTGAGTCTTTCCCTACTTTTTTCAAAAAATTTTGTAGGAATAAGTCCCTCTTGTATACAGCTAAAATTGGCTCCTGTGTCCCATAATGCATATATTTCTAGGACAAAATAATTTTTTACTACCAACTTTATCCTAACATCATGCCTTTGGAAGTGGTTATAGAATTAAGTTGGGGTATCTCGACTCCAATGAAGGATTATTCTTCATTTTCTAAGACATGTTTTGAAGTTTAACTGTCAATTATGTTCTGTATCAGCAAACTATGAAGGTCTTGCTTAGCTTTTATCTTTCTAATTTCTTCCTTAGCTAAGGCCAATTCTTTCTGTAAGTCACTAATAGAGATTGGACTAGAAGTCTTTTTTGGGAACCTGTTAAGGATCTCTGTAAGGTTGTAAGTATTAAGTAATTTTGGGTGATTTCCGATAGGGTTAGGTTGGTGGAAGTAGATGGTTTTTCTTTCAGAGTTTATCTGAATTGGTTTAAATAAATTTTTTGCTGTTTTGGATCTTCTATCCCTTCTATTAATTCTAAAAGGAGATCTTGTTCTTTAGTAAGAACATTAATAGAATGACCCTCTATTATGTCTTCTTCTGATGATAATGAATTAATATCATCCTGCTGAAATTGCTGGATGTAATTAGCATCACTTGATTCTGTATCTGTGTCAGCTTCTGATCCTACGAGAAGCTGATTAAGTTGATTGGTTATCTCCTCCTGTAAATTCAACGCTTGAATTTTCCAATTTAATCTACAATACCTAGCTATATGACCAGGTTTCTGACACTTATAACAAACAACTTTAGATAAGTCCCTAGGCTTATTGGTTTGTTCTAAGGGAAGTTTTCTTTGAAATTTAGAAGACCTCTTCTTTCTATAAAAAGGTTTGGATTTAGGTTCTGACCTATATTTTTGAAAATCTGGTTTATACTTCTTCTTTTAGAACAACTTGGTAAACCAAATTGTTCACAAAATGATCCTAACATTTTCCTATTTTTAGCAAGATCTCTCATTATTTTATCTTGCCTACATGTTTTCATTGCTACTTTCTGAATAAAAGTATTAAGTTGTCCATAAGTAAGTTGCTCAAAAGGAATAACTCCTTTGAACTCTTCCCTAAGTTCATCTCGGACTAATCTCCTAAAGGACTTAGGAAGGCCATCTATGAATTTTTCTTTCCAGTATTGTTGATTACCATATAGTCGGTCGTAAATTCTAGATAGGAAAACATTTTTGTATTCTTGGAATCGTTTTAGACCTCGACATTTAAGATTGTTTAATAATTTTGAAGATTTATCTCTAAAGATTCCTGGATCACCAATAAAAGTTTTAACAATCGTAAATATTAAGGTTGAGACAGAGTCAGGAATAGTTTCACCATTTTGGATGATTGGTTCTCCTTCCTCATCTACTTTGACTGCATAAAGAATACTATTCTTCTCATTTTTTGTGAGATGTTCATCCCATCATCCTTTTAATTGCCCGGTGAAACCTGCAATTAGAATGTGAGCATTAGCTAAATCATTACTACCCTGTGTTGTTCTATATGTCGTGGCAACCATGGTCATGTTTTGTAGCATTTTCATATTGCTATACTCTGGTTGCCCATCTACACACAATTCGTAGATGCTATTGGCATTATAACTATTTTGTATAACATTTGGGCCAGGTTCTAATCCTGGGTTTGGGATTTCATGACGGCAAGGGGGGAACCTTCTCTGTGGTATTGGTCTTCGCCAAGTGGATAATTGTCTTCTTCCTGAGGGAGGTCCTATCCTAACAATCTATGGATCATTATCTGATAATTCTTCTGATTCATTATCAAAGATTTTACTTAGGACTCAAATACCTTGGTTTATTGATACTGATCATGATTCAGAATCTGGTTCCCTAGCTTTTTGTTTAAGTTTAGGAGCAAAGGATTCCTCAATTTTAGCTAGTTTTTTTCTAACTCATTCATTGGTTGGGATACCAATTGGTTGGCTATTTTCTGAGGAATTTCATGTAGTTTGAACAAGGGCTTTTTGTCAAATGTCTCAGATATATGAGTAGACGTAGAAGGTTGGGGTTTGGTAGTCAAGTATTCTCCTATGGTTTGGAGATATTTGTTGGTATAATTGTTTTGTTCAAAGATACTCTGGATATCTTTGGCATTGATTGACTCGGACAAATGTCTGGGATCTTTTTGTTTGAATGGGACTGCTTTAATTTCTACTGCCTTATAGGTTGTGGTAAAAGACATCTCAGGAGACATCTCTGACTTTACCTTTTCTCCATCGGTGACCTGCCAATTTTTAGCTACACAAATTTCTTTTTCTTTTAAAAAAGGATATTTTATATTATGACTTGAAGCATAATAATCAAACCATTTAAAGAATACTACATTAACCTTATTTTTACTAAGGAAATTATAATATTCTTCCTGAACCTGTTTCCTATCTTTGCCTTGATAATTAGCAAAGAACCATTCTCTTTTTATTCTATTTTTCACAGAATAAAATTCCTTTTTTAATTTTTCTCTTTCAAATTTAAATTTTGATTTTATCATATTTAATTCTCCTACGTTTTCTGTCATAGTAGAATAAGTGGGAGATCTAGGAAGACTATTACTGTCAGATGAGTCTTCTTGAGGTTCTACTTTATATCTAGCCTGAGGAATTTTAGATGAATTATCTAAATCATGCAAACTTGTGTTTACTGCCGAGACTGAATGTCTAAGGGGTTGTTCTATCTTTCTAGAATGTGAAAAAAAAGTAGACCTAGATGATTCGGCTTCTTCCTTATGAGAATCTCTCGTACTAAGTGACCTGTCAAATGTTATTTTCACAGTCCCACTAGCATATTGAGTAATTTTTGTTGGGACAGTGCTTCTAACTGGATCTGGAGGTGCTGCTTCTTCTAAAAGCCAATTATCCGGTAAAGAAACATCTTTCCATTTAATACTTTGTGGAATAGATAATCTAGATCTATTCATATCTGTTTTAAACAAGATGGTTTCTCCTTTCTTTGAAACCATTCTTGCACCTGTATTAAAAGCTGAGATTAAGGCTTTATATCTAAGCCTATATAAGATTGTAATAGGAATTGATCATTCTTTTGCTTTTATGTTAAATACTTTAATATTTAAAGTTAAAGTATCTAAAATATTTTTTATCCTGCAAAGAAACGCAGAAGTTAGGAAAACTATCAAAATAAATTGGACCTTCACATAGGCTAGTTTCTACCATTCCTAGTAAAGAATCTTCAAAGTCTAAAAATCTGCAATCTCATAATCCAAGAAGTAAAGCAGAATTCATGCCATCTTTATTAAGAGGTTTAGCAACTATTTGAACTAAACCAAAATGTAAATAATTATAACCATTTTTCCTGTGGCTTTCTATGGTTTTTGAAGATAAAAGTTGAATTGTTTCAATAGGTTTTGTTAGTGGAAAAGCTTGTTCCACTGTTTTTACTGAAAAATCAGAAACCATTTTCCATTTATCTTTATAAAGTCATTAGTTAGTCTCTTGGGTATTTTCCAATTATCCCAGTCTTGAGACAAATTTTCAAAATTTATTTCTTCTTTAAGAAAAACATTGTTCGAAGACCTACTTGAAGAGACCTCTGCCGATTTTTTAGAAAAATTTCTAAAGATGGAAGACATCAATTAATAATAACAGAAAATTAATAACTGGAAATTAAAGAGAGTGGCGAATTAAAGATAACCGAAAATAAAGAGATTTAACTTTGATTTAAAACTTACTCCCTTCTGGACTCATCACCATCAGGTTCTATGGATCCCTGGATAATAATTTCACCTATTCATACCAATGATAATGAAGATCTTGTTGTGTTGAACCTTGAATTAGTAAACTATGGTCAGGGTCAAGTTAGAAATCCATCTGGTACCTCAACAGTATGGTCCGGGCTTGTCAATCTATCAGCCTACTCAAACTATTACTGTCATATATATATATATATATATGACACAATAATAAGGCATAAAAAAATAGCAAAACAATTGTACCAAAAAAAAAAAAGTTATTCTTGATTTTCTTAAAAAACGAACAAATGAGTATTCTAGGAGATAATTTCTTTTAAATTACTAATTTATGTTATATATATTTTTTAAAAATTGGCTTTAAAATTAGGTAAATTTAAAATGGTAGCGGAAAGTATAAAAATATTTTTGTTCGAATTAATTAAGGATAAGAAATCCAATCCCTATATTGTAGACATATAGGAGGGCCTGGCGCGTTACTGACGCGCTCAGATTTATTTATTTTTATTTTTGGGTTAGGCCTCTCTCTTTTTAAATTTTTTTCCCCTTTCCCAATTAACATCCTTCATTATTTATTTTAGGCCGAATTGGTATTTTGATCCTTTATCAATGAGGCTATTGCTGTTTTGGTTCCAAAAAAAATTACGATTACTGTTTTGGTCCCTTATCAATTTTTTATTAGCATTTTTAGTCTCTTTTTGCGAAAAAGTTTAGAAGATTATGGATTAACTCATTTGATCGCTAGTCAAACCTGTTTTTTTTTTCAAAATGATTTGTACCATGATGTTTTCAATCCATTTTTGACTCGGTTCCTTATGGATGTTTAACCCATTTAGGGTTTTGGCCGTTATTTCGGATTGTGAGTCGATCTAAATGGGTTGAACATTATGAAGAACAGAGGCATAAAATGGATTGAAAATATCATGGTATAAATCATTTTGAAGAAAAAATTAGGTTTGACTAATGATCAAATGAGTTAATCAGTAATCTTCTAAACATTTTCGTAAAAAGGGACTAAAAACGTTAATAAAAAATTGATAAGGGACCAAAATAACAATCGTAGTTTTATTTGGGACCAAAAGAGCAACATCCCCATTTATAAGGGACCAAAATACCAATTCAGCCTTTATTTTATTTTTTCTTTCTCATATTTTTTTTCAATCAATATTTCTTTTAATTCATAACTTTTTTTTAAAAAAATTTAAATCATATATAATTTTTATTATTTTTAGAGTTTTAATATAAAATAATTTAATTTTTTAAATTAAAATTCTTGTATATAGAACATGAATTCATATTCATATCATATAAAACATAACATAGTTTCATATCATGTGTAACAGACTTTCGTATCAAATACAACATAGTGTATAACATACTTTCAGATCACTATAACAAAAAATATTTTTATATGAAAACAAACAAAGGGTTCATATAACGTAAAACATAATTTCATATCAAATATAACATATTTTCATATTATGCATAGTAGGGTTTCAAATGATATGAATCCTTATATTGTCTGATATGAATACATTCTTTGGTACAATATACTATTTATCCTGATATGATTTATTATATTAACTGATATGATATACTATGTCTCTTGATATTAATGTATTCTCTGCTTTTTGTTTCTATCCGTTGTGTTGTATGATATGAATCATTATATTGTCTATTATGATATATTATTTTGTTGATATGAATCCTTATATTGTCTGATATGAATGCATTTTTTTGATTTTTTATATCCGTTCTGTTGTAGGATATAAAATCTTGTGTTCTTTGATATGATATATTATGTATCATATATGATTTCTTATATTACTTGATATGATACATTATATCCCGTGATATAAATTCAAGATTTACATGATATGACATTTTCAATTGTATGATATTAAACCTTGTGTTTTCTGATATGATATATTATGTATCTTGATATGATTTCTTATATTAACTGATATGATATATTATGTCCCCTGATATCAACTCAAGATTTACATGATATGACACCATGTTGTTGGGTTTGAATACTAAAACTTTGATTGTATTGAACTATTTCCCAATTTTATATATCAATTAAAGGTTTTAGTTGAATTGTTTATATGTTTTATATATGCCGTCCATTTATATTATGTATTTAGATGATGAGGCGTCTGGTGTGACAAAGTAGACATCATCATTGGTTAAAAGATACAATATATAAATGAGATTCATAACCGAGACAGTTTTGGACACACTGTCGGTCTAGGTTATTATGTGATTCAAAAATTGGTTTGTCTAAACCAATTGAATCATATAGATATGCCGGAGCATATTGAACTTGACCATTTAGGATGAATTGTCTTGTACTATTTTAATAGACTATTCATTCCTAGTATTCCCTAGACTTGAGCAGCATGAGAATGAGACATAGTGTACTTTGATCTGCCAAAGTGTGAGGTCACTTGAGACCAATAGTCTCGGTAGGTTGGGTGCGATGCACGTGTTTGATTGCTTGGTGTTCTGTTGCTTGTCGAAAAGAAACCATGTACCGGTGTGTTCGGGGTGATGGTGCTCCCGAGATGAGCTTGTTATGTTTATTATACTAAATTTGGCTGGTGACTTATGTCCAGTAAAGTAAAAAGGTCCAGTGGTACTAATCTCGAATTATAAGAATTTAATTAATTTATTTATCAGTAAATTAATAAATTAACGAGCACTATATCTTTGATTTGGGGAGATTAAAGAATAATTAATTTAGTTGTTCTGGAAGCAATTTTGGTGTATGATGGTAGTTCCATAATTAATCCATTAGTGGTACGATTAATTATGTAGTGGGATAATTGATAAAGTTGAATTAATTATTTAATTAATTATTCCTAAGGGTTAATTAAGTAATTAATAATGTGAAATTATTTAATTAATTAATTAAGTCTTAAAGTTCAATTAGAATTAGGAAATCCTAGAGATTAGGAAATCTATTTGGATTTGGAAATCCTATTAGATTTGGAACCTAATTGGATTTAGAAACTAATTAATAATCCTAAACCCATTAGGAAGGCCAATCCTAAACCAACTTGGTGTCTCTCTTGTAACTCTATGAATAGACAAGAGATTAGCAATTCACAAAACACAATTCATAGTTTCATAATTTAAGAAACTAGAGAGAGAAATTCTAGAAGAGAAACCAAAAGATTTCTCCCTCGTAGTCAAATTTCTTCCCAGGCCGCTCAGCGGTTTGTTTTTATGGTGGACGATTTGATTTCGTGGGTTTTGATTTATCGTTAATTCGAAGAAAACCAAGAAAACCCAGATGGAATTGTAAGAAGACCAAATAACGTAGTGGGAGCAGGATAGACGACCCGAAAATGAAACGGGGAATGCGGGCCAGCGAACGACACGCTGGCAGAACCCGCCTGCAGCGGTAGCACCGCTGCACGCATGCAGCGCGTAGCATCCGCTGGTTGCGGCACTGGGAGCACCAGCGCGTGCGCACACTAGGCAGCTGCACGCAATAGTGGGCTGCTATGCGCGCAAACCCAGCAAGGGCTGTGTGAGCGTGGCCCTGCCCGTTCGGGTCGTGTGCGCTGCTCGTTTTCCATTTTTTTGAGTTTTTTTTAAGGTCCAACTTTTCAAGACTCAATCCATTGAGTGACATGACAGGATACGAGATCAAAGCAGCAGATGGAAGCAATTAAAACCATAGTAGTCGGGAAATTTGTTTTAAGCATTTATTTCCCATATTTACAGTTTTAATTTTATGCTTTAATTTTTGTGTATATGTTAGATTCATATTTTTTAAGCATGCTGGTTTATGTTTGCACATAACTTAGGTTTAGTTAATTGCATGTTAAAACCGAAAAAATTCTCAGTTTTAGAAATCTAAGTGGGACCGGTTCGTTAATATTCCCATAGCCTCCATTTCGAATTCATATGTGATGTGGGTGAACTTGTGCGTTGGCATTAGGGCCTTTTTCCATATCGGATGAGTTCAACAATAAGATCACTAGTTTATGAATTTCTAAGTAAGATGACTAGTGTAAGTTAAAATTGAAAAAATACAATACCCTCTCCATCTGAGGCGCACTATCCTAAGGTAACAATCTCAGAAGTCACGTAATGACACACACTTAGTGTACGATTTGTAGTATTCCTCCCATCTAGGTTATGCTGCTTATTTGTACGGCTGAAAGGCACTAAATATTATCAATATATCGTTTGGTCAGATAATATAGTTAATGAACCTAGTTCTTCTCAAATGAATGTGGGTTAGCATAAATGTCCACTATCGTGGATTGCAAAAACCCCGGTGAATGAGATGTCGGTGGATTTAATTATTGTTTGAGGGATGCCAATAATTACTAGAATTTATTTTCAAAATTCTGTACTTATTTTTTTGAAACATTGTCTGTTTATTTATTTACAGTCTTTGATATGGCATTTAATCCGTTAGCTACGATATTGAAAGACAACAAATTAATTGGTCCGAACTATGTCGATTGGAGTCATAATTTGGACATTGTCCTGACGGCTGAGCAGTATAAGTTTGTGCTCATCGAAGTTTGTCCAGATGCTCCTACTGATGGCTCTCATCAAGATGAAAAAGATGCCTATGCAAGGTGGAGAAAAGCAGATGAGATGGCGCTGTGTTATATTCTGGCCTCTTTGTCGAATGTTTTGCAACATTAGCTTCATCCCATGGTCTCCGCTTTTAACATGATGGCACACCTGAGAGAGATGTTTGGTCATCAAGGTAGGACAGTGAGAAAATCAGCCATGAGAAAGATAATGAATACCAGAATGGCCGAAGGCTCATCTATGAGAGATCATGTGCTTCACATGATCAGTAACATCAATAAAATAGAAGTGTTGAAAGCTGAAATTGATCAAGAGAGTCAGATCGATATCATCCTTGAAAGATTTTGGTAGGATCTGGGTTTGTACCTGCTCGATTTACCACGCAACAAAAATTCTAATAAAAGCGGAACTATAGAATAATACCTTTGAAGCGTGCACTTGGTGAATCTCTTGTATGCCTCCAAGACTATGACTTCACGTTGTGTGGGCAACGAACTAGAAGTCAATTGATCAGCTATCACCACAATCCACCTGCTGAAAAAATTCAGCACCTCCGCACCTAGCACGTACTGCAAACGCACTGCCCGGAGAGAGAGAAAGCAACACACGGGGCTAGCAAAGAAGGACCAAAATTCGGCCACTTGAAGGAGAAATCAGCCGCCCCAAAATTGCTAAAAAAATTCGTTTTTGAGAGAGAGAGAATTTTCTCTCTCTAGAATTTTATCTCTCTAGATTCTTGAATTATGAATCTATTGAATTGTCTTTCTGAATGGCTGATCCCTTGTCTATTTATAGAGTTACAAGAGAGACTCCAAGTTGGAATAGGATTGATCTTTCCTACTGGGTTTCTGTTTCCCTTCAATCCTGTTTCTAGATTGATACAGATTCTGTTTCCTTCAATCCTGTTCCTGGACTGAAACACTCCCAACTGTCACAGGGATTCACTTATCCCAATCCAGTTCCTGGGATGAATCACACCCAACTGACACAGGGATTCACTTATCCCAATCCAGTTCCTGGGATGATTCACAACCAACTGACACAAGGATTAATTAATTTTTCAACTAATTAAATCTACCTTTGTCAACAACCCAGTACATAATTAATCGTACCACTAACGGATTAATTATGGCACTACCAACCTACACCAGAATTGCTTCCGGAACAACTTAATTAAATTATATTCATAATCTCCCCACATCAAAGATATAGTGCTCGTTAATTCATTAATTTACTGATAAATTAATTCATCAACTTCTTAATATTCCGAGACTAGTACCACTCGACCTTTTTACTATACCGGACATAAGTCCACTGGCCAAGTTTAGTATAATAAACATTTCGAGCTCATCTCGGGAGCACCATCACCCCGGACGCACCGGTACATGGTTTCCTTTCGACAAGCAGCAGCACACCAAGTAACTAAACACGCGCACCCAACCCACCGAGACTATTGGCCACATTTGACCTCACCCATTGGCAGATCAAAGTACACTATGTCTAATCCTCATGCCCGCTCGAGTCTAGGGATTTAGAGATAGAATACAAGGATCGATTTGTCTATTAAATCAGTACAAGACAAATCATTCCTAAGAGTCAAGTTCAATATGCCCCGGGCACATCTATATGATTCAATTAGTTTAGACAAACTAATTATCTGAATCACATAATAACCTAGACCGACAGTTTGTCCAAAGCTGTCTCGGTTACGAACCTCATTTATATATTATGTCTTTCAACCAATGATGAGATCTACTGTGTCGCACCAGACACCTCATCATCTACTTACATAATATAAATGGACATAAACATGCACAACAAAATATGACTGAAACACAAATCGATATATTAAACTGGGAAACTGTACAATACAAGCATAGCTTATGTATTCTACTCCAACAATCTCCCACTAATACTTAAGCTGTGCTTTAAGTATACAACTACACACAATCCTACCCAATCTACTGCTATCTATCTAGAAAAACTGTCAAGGCTCTCCTAAGCATCTGATCCCCATGCCCTTCACGCGAGCCTAAAAGACTTTAGAAGTCAATGTTTTCGTGAAACGGATCTGCAAGGTTATCCTCTGATGCTATCTTAGCCATGACCACGTCTACCCTCTTTACGATGTCTCGTATCAGGTGGTACTTGCGCTGTATATGTTTACTCGCCTTGTGGGCTCGTGGTTCCTTCGAGTTTGCAACTGCACCGTTGTTATCACATTAAACTGTGATAGACTTCTGCAAACCAGGAATCACGTCTAAGTCCACTAGGAAGTTCTTGAGCCATACTGCTTCTTTCGCTGCCTCTGATGCGGCAACGTATTCAGCCTCCATGGTAGAGTCCGCCACGCATTTCTGCTTGACACTCTGCCAAACAATGGCTCCACCTCCTAGAGTAAACACATACCCTGAGGTAGACTTGCTCTTGTCCCTGTCGCCTTGGAAATCTGAATCTGTATAACCTCGGGGTACCAGCTCAGACGCCTGATAGACCAGAACTAGGTCCCTCGTTCTGCGTAAATACTTGAGAATGCATTTTACTGCCTCCCAATGAGCTTTCCCGGGGTTACTCTGATATCTGCTCACCATGCCAACGGCATAACAGATATCAGGCCTCGTACACAACATGGCATACATGAGACTTCCTACTGCCGAAGCATATGGAACTGTCTTCATGGTCTCTATCTCCTCAACAGTCTTAGGAGACTGCTCCTTAGATAGAAACACTCCATGCCTGAATGGTAGAAAACCTTTCTTGGAGTTCTGCATGTTAAAACGGGCCAGAATAGTGTCTATGTATGAAGCTTGGGAGAGCGTTAGTGAACGTTTCCTACGATCTCGAATAATCTTGATCCCAAGGATATGTCCCGCTTCCCCTAAGTCCTTCATATCAAATTGCTTGGACAGCCATGCCTTTACGTCTGATAACACTTTCTTGTTGTTGCCAATCAATAGAATGTCATCTACGTAAAGCACAAGAAACACCACTGAGTTTTCATCACGTCTGCGATATACACATTGCTCATCCGGACACTGAGTAAATCCAAAGGACTGGATTACTTCATCAAACCGGATGTTCCAAGATCTGGATGCCTGCTTAAGTCCATAAATAGACCTCTTAAGCCTGCAAACCTTATGCTCTTGGCCTTTTTCAATGAATCCCTCTGGTTGCTGCATAAAGATGGTTTCTTCAAGACTTCCGTTTAGGAAAGCTGTCTTGACATCCATCTGCCAAATCTCATAATCCATATGAGCAGCTATGGCCAAGAGAATCCGGATCGACTTAAGCATGGCTACCGGGGAGAAGGTTTCCTCATAGTCGATTCCCTCTTTCTGAGTATACCCCTTCGCCACCAGCCTAGCTTTAAAGGTTTCCACCTTCCCGTCAGGTCCTCTCTTACGTTTGTAGACCCACTTGCATCCAATGGGCTTATACCCATCAGGCAGGTCCACAAGCTTCCAGACTTGATTGTGGTCCATTGACCCCATCTCGGATATCATTGCCTTACGCCAAGATTCTGCATCTTTATCTCGAAGCGCCTCATTATAGTTAACTGGGTCAGGTTCAGGCACACCTGGGACCAGGTCTGAAGCCTCTCCCATGCCAATGAACCTGTCTGGCTGTCTCACAACCCTCCCACTACGACGAGGCACCGCCTGTGTAGGCACATCATCTGTGATCTCATGTGCAGTGTGTGATGTATCTACTTGCGCTGGTGCATCAGGATTAGTAGTTTGTCGTCTAAGCTCTTCTAGTACTATCTTACTCTTGGGCTTGTGGTCTAAGACATAGTCCTCTTCTAAAAATCTAGCGTTGGTACTTACCACCACCTTCTGATCTTTAAGACTATAGAATAGACCACCTTTAGTTCCCCTAGGATATCCTACAAACAGCATTAATTCTGTTCTTGCATCTAACTTAGCCGTATCTGCCTTAAGCACATGTGCTGGGCAGCCCCAAATTCTGAGATGTCTTAGACTGGGCTTCCGCCCGTTCCACAACTCTATTGGGGTTGAAGGCACGATTTTAGATGGTACAAGATTAAGAATATACATTGCCGTTTCCAAGGCATATCCCCAGAACGAACTTGGCAAATCACTATAGCTCATCATGGACCTAACCATTTCCATAAGAGTTCGGTTCCTCCTTTCTGCTACACCATTCTGCTGTGGCGTGCCAGGTGCAGACAACTGAGACTGAATTCCTACCTCAGTGAGGTAATCTCGAAATTCATGGGACAGGTAATCCCCACCACGATCTGAACGTAGTGTCTTGATACTCTTACCATGATGCTTCTCCACATCTGCCCGAAACTCTTTGAACTTGCCAAAACATTCGGACTTGTGGCGCATTAGGTAAATGTATCCGTACCTAGAGTAATCATCCGTGATTGTCACGAAATACTCATATCCCCCTCGTGCCTGGACCGTCATAGGTCCACACAAGTCAGAATGAATCAACTCTAATACTTCTTTAGCTCTATAGCCTTTTGCTTTAAAAGGTCTCTTGGTCATCTTACCTTCCAAGCAAGATTCGCAGGTTGCATAACTGTCAATATCTAATGAACCCAAAGGTCCATCATTGACCAACCTCTGAATCCTACTAAGGTATATATGACCTAGCCTTAGATGCCAAAGATAGGTTTGATTCATTTCAGAAGGTTTCTTCCTCTTATTAATGTTAGATTCTGAGCTATCTATCTCTATGTTTTGCGCAACATGGGAGTTAGAGTTAACCACAAACAAATTGTCCGCCAATGAACCAGAACAAATAAGTTTTCCATTTCTTCTAATAACAACACAGTCATCAGAAAAAAATAAACTTATACCCGTTCTTCAAGAGTTTAGAAACCGAAATCAAGTTCTTTCTAAAACTCGGTACATAAAGACAATTAACTAACTCTAAGCTAGAATTTTCGAAATTCAACTTAACTACTCCCACTGCTTCTACTGACACTCTTGTAGTGTCGCCCAAGTAGATATCCAATTCGCCTGCTCTAAGCTTCTGGGTTACTTGGAACCCTTGCAAAGAATTACAAACATGGTCAGTGGCACCTGAATCCACACACCAAGTATCTGTGGGAATCGGCGCTAAACATGTCTCAGTAATTAAGGCATAATTTATCGTACTTATAAGCTTTGGACAATCCGCTTTCCAATGTCCCGTCTTATTGCACTTGAAGCACTTGTCTTTCGACTTCTTCTTTGCAATATCTGGCTTAGGCACAATTTGTGCCTTTTTAGCTACTCCCTCGAGCTTTCTCTTCTTCTTTCCGGCCTCAGGCTCAGAAGAAGATTCTAAAGCTTCGACTGCGACTAAAGCCCGCTTCTTCTCTTGAAGAAGACTTTTAGCCGCCATCAACTCTGCCAAGAGCTCGGATGAACTCCACAACATCTTACTTATGTTGTAGTTCAACCGAATCCGCTCATAGTATTGAGGCAAGCTCTGGAGGACAATATCGGCTTTGGTTTCACCAACGATTTCGCCTCCCACTACCTTAACCTTGTTGATGTTCTAATCATGTCAATGACACGATCTCTCACAGGAGCGCTCTCAGTCCTAAGGACAATGTCCAAGTTACGACTTCCATCGACATTATTAGTTCCAGTTAAATTGTTGTTTTTCAAAATAGCAGCTAAAGGATTGAATGCCATATCGATTTAAAACTGGAAAGTAAACAAACAGTGTTTCAGTTATATATGCTAGAATTTTCGAAAACATGAAAATTCAATTAATTATTGATTCCCTCAAAACAATAATATTAATCCACCAACATCTCATCCACCGGGATTCTCGCAAGCCACGCAGTGTGGACGTTTACGTTAACCCACATTCGTTTGAGAAGAACCAAGTTCATTAACTACACTATCTGACCAACGATCTTTTGATCAATGTAGCTAATAGTCGGTGCTTTCAGCCGTACAAGTAAGCAGCGTAACCTCGCGGGAGGAATACTACAGATCGTACACTAAGTGTATGCCATTACGTGACTTCTAAGTTTGTTACCTCAGGATAGTGCGCCTCAGATGGAGAGGGTGTCGCATTTCTCCTAGTTAAACTTGCTCTAGTCATCTTACTCAGAAGCTCATAGTCTAGCGATCTCGGGGCTGGACTCATCCGAATGGAGGAAGGCCCTAATGCCAACGCGCAAGCCCACCCACATCGCATATGAACCCGTAATGGTGGCCATGGGGATATAACACAACCCGCTCCCACTTAGATTTCCAAATTGAGGGTTTTTCCGGTTTTAACATGCAATTAACTAACCTAAGTTATGTGCAACCATAAAACCAGACATGCTTTAATTCATGCATCTAAAATACAGCATAAAAAATAAAGCATAAAATTAAAACAATAAATACGGGAAATAAATTCGAAAAAAAATAAATTCCCCGACTATTATGGTTTTAATTGCTTCCATCTTCTGCCTTGATCTCGTGTCCCGTCACGTCACTCGATGGAGAGAGTCTTGAATTTCAAAAAACGAAAACTGGAGGAAAAACGGGCCAAAAACAGCCCGAACGGCCCGAACGGGCAGCCCGGGCCGCAACCAGATCGCACAGCCCGCACGGGCCGTGCGCGCGGCCCAGCGCGCGCGGCCACTGCGCGCGCGGCCCCTGCGCGCGCGGCCCAGCGCGCGCGGCCCGCGCCCGGCAGCAGCGCGCAGCAGCTGCTGCGTGCAGCGACTGCTGCGCGCTGCTGCTGCCTGCTGTTGCCTTTTTGGCCTGCCGGCCGGCGATTTTGCTGCCGGCAAATGTTGCCGGCGTCGCCTCCTGCCGCCAACTCCTCTTTCGCTTTTTCCCACGCTATTTGGTCTTCTTGCAATTCGTTCTGGGTTTTCCTGGGTTTCTTCAAATTCATGATAACCCAAAACCCACGAATCCAAGTTGCCCACCATAACGCCTTCGATTACAAAAAAAAATAATTTTCCTACTACAAGGCATTCTAGGAAAATTAAATAATCGAAATTACATAGAAAAAATCCTACTACAGATTTAATCTAATCCTACACGGCTTCCAGCACGTGGTTAAACTATTACAAACATTCATAATAAAATTAAATCCGGACAAGTCCCGGAGTTTAATTAAAACCCATACAAACGTAACCATAATAGTCGGGATTCTAAACCACCTGCAAATAAAACCATGTAATAAATCGAACAAGCACAGAACCCCCTAAACCAGGCTCTGATACCAATTGAAAGATTTTGGTAGGATCTGGGTTTGTACCTGCTCGATTTACCACGCAACAAAAATTCTAATAAAAGCGGAACTATAGAATAATACCTTTGAAGCGTGCACCTGGTGAATCTCTTGTATGCCTCCAAGACTATGACTTCACGTTGTGTGGGCAACGAACTAGAAGTCAATTGATCAGCTATCACCACAATCCACCTGCTGAAAAAATTCAGCACCTCCGCACCTAGCACGTACTGCAAACGCACTGCCCGGAGAGAGAGAAAGCAACACACGGGGCTAGCAAAGAAGGACCAAAATTCGGCCACTTGAAGGAGAAATCAGCCGCCCCAAAATTGCTAAAAAAATTCGTTTTTGAGAGAGAGAGAATTTTCTCTCTCTAGAATTTTATCTCTCTAGATTCTTGAATTATGAATCTATTGAATTGTCTTTCTGAATGGCTGATCCCTTGTCTATTTATAGAGAGAGAGACTCCAAGTTGGAATAGGATTGATCTTTCCTACTGGGTTTCTGTTTCCCTTCAATCCTGTTTCTAGATTGATACAGATTCTGTTTCCTTCAATCCTGTTCCTGGACTGAAACACTCCCAACTGTCACAGGGATTCACTTATCCCAATCCAGTTCCTGGGATGAATCACACCCAACTGACACAGGGATTCACTTATCCCAATCCAGTTCCTGGGATGATTCACAACCAACTGACACAAGGATTAATTAATTTTTCAACTAATTAAATCTACCTTTGTCAACAACCCAGTACATAATTAATCGTACCACTAACGGATTAATTATGGCACTACCAACCTACACCAGAATTGCTTCCGGAACAACTTAATTAAATTATATTCATAATCTCCCCACATCAAAGATATAGTGCTCGTTAATTCATTAATTTACTGATAAATTAATTCATCTTCTTAATATTCCGAGACTAGTACCACTCGACCTTTTTACTATACCGGACATAAGTCCACTGGCCAGGTTTAGTATAATAAACATTTCGAGCTCATCTCGGGAGCACCATCACCCCGGACGCACCGGTACATGGTTTCCTTTCGACAAGCAGCAGCACACCAAGTAACTAAACACGCGCACCCAACCCACCGAGACTATTGGCCACATTTGACCTCACCCATTGGCAGATCAAAGTACACTATGTCTAATCCTCATGCCCGCTCGAGTCTAGGGATTTAGAGATAGAATACAAGGATCGATTTGTCTATTAAATCAGTACAAGACAAATCATTCCTAAGAGTCAAGTTCAATATGCCCCGGGCACATCTATATGATTCAATTAGTTTAGACAAACTAATTATCTGAATCACATAATAACCTAGACTGACAGTTTGTCCAAAGCTGTCTCGGTTACGAACCTCATTTATATATTATGTCTTTCAACCAATGATGAGATCTACTGTGTCGCACCAGACACCTCATCATCTACTTACATAATATAAATGGACATAAACATGCACAACAAAATATGACTGAAACACAAATCGATATATTAAACTGGGAAACTGTACAATACAAGCATAGCTTATGTATTCTACTCCAACAATCCTCCAGAGCTTACCTTCTAGTTTCGAGTAGTTTTAGGTTAACTACAATATGAATCAAAGAGTGTATACTGTTCCCGAGCTCCTAACAACATTAGTGTCAGTCGAGGCATCTTCCAAGAGAAGAAACAAGCTATGGTCACAATAAAGGCTTCAAGTTCCTCTTCTGCACCTAAAGGCAAGAAAAAGAAGAATAAGACCAAGAATCATACTGCCAAGCCAGATATCGCAAAGAAGAAGAAGAAGCCTAAAGGCAAATGCTTCAAGTGCAAAAAAATGGGACATTGGAAATTAGATTGTCCAAAACTCAAAGGTACGATAGTTTTTGCCTTAATAACTGAGACGTGTTTAGCGATGATCCCACAGACACTTGGTGTGTGGATTCAGGTGCCACTAACCACATTTGTATTTCTTTGCAGGGGTTTCAAGTAACCTAGAAGCTTAGAGAAAGCGAACTAGAAGTCTACTTGGGCGACACTACAAGAGTGTCAGTGGAAGCAGTGAGAGTAATCACTTTAACTTTTGAAAATTCTAGGCTAGATTTAGTCAATTGCTTTATGTATCGAGTTTTAGAAAGAACCTCATTTCGGTTTCTAAACTTTTAATGAATGGTTACAAGTTTATTTTTCTGATAAATCTGTTGTTGTTAGAGAAGATAGAAAACTTGTTTGTTCTGGTTCATTAGTAGACAATTTGTTTTTAGTTAATGAAACTCCCCTGTTGTGCAAAACACAGAACTAAATGGCGCATTATCTAACCAAAATAAGAGAAAAGAACTTTCTAAAATGAATAAAACCTATCTTTGGCATCTCAAGCTAGGTTATATAAACCTTAGTAGGATTCAGAGGTTAGTGAATGATGGACCTTTAAGTTCATTAGAGATTGATAGTTACTCAACCTGCGAATCTTGCTTGGAAAGTAAGATGACCAAAAGACCTTTTAAAGTGAAAGGTTATAGAGCCAAAGAAGTATTAGAGTTGATTCACTCTGACATGTGTGGACCAATTTCGGTCCAGGCACAAGGTGAGTTTGAATATTTTGTGACATTCACAGATGATTAATCAAGGTACCGATACATTTACCTAATGCGCCACAAGTCCGAATGCTTTAGTAAATTCAAAGAGTATCGGGCAGATGTGGAGAAATATACTGGTAAGAGTATCAAGACACTGCAATCAGATCGTGGTGGTGAGTACCTATCCCATGAATTTCAAGAATACCTCAGTAAGGTAGGAATTCAGTCTCAGTTGTTTGCACCTGGCACACCACAGTAGAACGGTGTATTAGAAAGAATAAATAGAACTCTCATGGAAATGGTTAGGTCAATGATGAGCTATAGTGATTTGTGTAGTTCATTTTGGGGATATGCCTTACAAACTGCAATGTACATTCTAAATCTTGTACCATCTAAAACCGTGACTTCAACCCCTACAGAGTTGTAGAACGAGGGCAGGCCCAGTTTAAAACATCTCAGAATTTGGGGTTGTCCAACACATGTGCTTCAGGCAGATGCGGCAAAGTTAGATGCAAGAATAGAAGTAATACTGTTTGTAGGATATCCTTGAGGAACAAAAGGTGATCTATTCCATAGTCCTAAAGATCAAAAGGTGATAGTTAGTACTAACGCCAGCATTTTAGAGGAAGACTATATTTTAGATCACAAGCCCAAGAGTAAGATTATACTAGAAGAACTTAGAAAGCAATCTTATAATCCTGATACACCAGCACAAGTAGATACACCACACACTACACAAGATATGATAGATGATGTGCGTATACAGGTGGTGCCTCGTTGTAGTGGGAGGGTTGTGAAACAACCGACAGGTTCATTAGCATGGGAGAAGCCTCTGAATTCATCCCAGGTGCACCAGAACCGGACCCTGTAAAATACAGTAAGGCTCTTCGAGATAAAGATGCAGAATCTTGGTGAAAGGCAATGATATCCGAGATGGGGTCGATGGACCACAATCATGTCTGGGAGCTTGTGGACCTACCTGATGGTTTCAAACCCATTAGATGTAAGTGGGTTTACAAACGCAAGAGAGGACCTGACGGAAAAGTTAAAACCATTAAAGTTAGGCTTATGGCGAAGGCTTATACTCAGAAAAAGGGAATCGATTATGAGGAAACCTTCTCCCCGGTGGCCATGCTTAAGTAAATCCTAATTTTCTTGGACATAACTGCTCATTTGGATTATGAGATATGACAAATGGATATCAAAACATCTTTCCTTAATGGAAGTCTTGAGGAAACCATCTTCATGCAGCAACCAGAGGGATTCATTGAAAAAGGCCAAAAGCATAAGGTTTGCAGGCTTAAGAGGTCAATTTACGGACTTAAGCAGGCATCCAGATCTTGAAACATCAGGTTTGATGAGGTGATCCAATCCTATGGATTTACTCAATGCCCAGATGAACAATGTGTGTACCACAGACGTGATGGAAACATGGTGGCGTTTCTTGTGCTTTACATAGATGACATTTTACTGATTGGCAACAATTAGAAAGTGTTATCAGACGTAAAACCATGGCTTCCCAAACAGTTTGATATGAGAGACTTAGAAGAAGCAGGACATATCCTTGGGATCAAGATTATTTGACATCGTAGGAAATATTCACTAACGCTCTCTCAAGCTTCATGCATAGACACGATTCTAACTCGTTTTAACATTTAGAGCTCTAAGAAAGGTTTTCTACCTTTCAGGCATGGAGTGCATCTATCTAAAGATCAGTCTCCAAAGACTGTTGAGGAGATAGAAGCCATGAAGACGGTTCCTTATGCTTCGGCAGTAGGAAATCACATGTATGCAACATTATGTACGAGACCTGATATTTGCTATGCTGTTGGCATTGCAAGCAGATATCAGAGTAACCCAGGGAAAGCTCATTGGGAAGTAGTAAAATGCATTCTCAAGTATTTGCGCAGAACGAGAGACCAAGTGTTGGTCTATCAGGCACTTTAGTTTGTGCCCGAGGTTACACAGATTTAGATTTCCAAGGCGACAAGGACAAGAACAAGTCTACCTCAGGGTATGTGTTTACTTTGGGAGGTGGAGCCATAGTTTGGAGGAGTATCAAGCAGAAATACATGGCAGACTCTACCATGGAGGCTGAATACGTTGCAGCATCAGAGGCAGTGAAAGAAATAGTATGGCTCAAAAAACTTCCTAGTGGACTTAGATGTGATTCCTGGTTTACAAAAATCGATCACAGTGTACTGTGGTGCAGTAGCAAACTCGAAGGAACCACGAGCCTACAAGGCGAGTAAGCATATACAGCGCAAGTACCACCTAATACGAGATATTGTGAAGAGGGAAGACGTGGTCGTGGCAAAGATCGCATCATAAGATAACCTTGCGGATCCATTCACGAAGACATTGACTGCAAAAGTCTTTGAGACTCATGTGGAAAGAATGGGGATCAGATACTTAATAGAGCCATGATTGTTTTTCTAGACATTATTGTAGTTTTATGATTGGTGTAGTTTTATACTTAAAGCGCAACTTAAGTATTAGTGGGAGATTGGTGGGTTTGAATACTAAAGCTTCGCTTGTATTAAACTATTTCCCAGTTTTATATATTGATTAAATATTTTAGTTAAATTGTTTATATGTTTTACATATGCCGTCCATTTATATTATGTATTTAAGATGATGAGGTGTCTGGTGTGACACAGTAGATCTCATCATTGGTTAAAAGACATAATATATAAATGAGGTTCGTAACCGAGACAGTTTTGGACACACCGTCAGTCTAGGTTATTATGTGATTCAGAAATTGGTTTGTCTAAACTAATTGAATCATATAGAGATGCCCGGGGCATATTGAACTTGACCATTTAGGATGAATTTTCTTGTACTGTTATAATAGACTATTCATTCCTAGTATTGTATCTCTAAATCCCTAGACTTGAGAAGGGATGAAGATTATTATACTTTGATTTACCAAAAAGTGAGGTCACTTGAGACCAATAGTCTCGGTAGGTTAGGTGCACGTGTTTGATTGCTTGGTGTGTTGTCGCTTGTCGAAAGGAAACCATGTACCGGTGCGTCCGGGGTGATGGTGCTCCCGAGATGAGCTTGTTATGTTTATTATACTAAACTCAGCTGGTGGACTTATGTCCAGTATAGCAAAAAGGTCGAGTGATACTAATATCATATTATAAGAAGTTAATTAATTAATTTATCAGTAAATTAATAAATTAACGAGCACTATATCTTTGATGTGAGGAGATTAAAGAATAATTAATTTAGTTATTCTGGAAGCAATTCTGGTGTAGGATGGTAGTGCCATAATTAATCCGTTAGTGGTACGATTAGTTATGTATTGGGTTAATTGATAAAGTAGAATTAATTATTTAATTAATTATTCCTAAGGGTTAATTAAGTAATTAACAATGTAAAATTATTTAATTAAGTCTTAAACTTCAATTAGAATTAGGAAATCTAATTAGATTTGGAAATCCTATTAGATTTGAAACCTAATTGGATTTAGAAACTAATTAATAATGCAAAACCCATTAGGAAGACCAATCCTAAACCAACTTGGGGTCTCTTTTGTAACTTTATAAATAGACAAAAAATTAGCAATTCACAAAAAACAATTCATAGTTTCATAATTCAAGAAACAAGAGAGAGAAACCAAAAGATTTCACTCTTGTAGTCAAATTTCTTCCCAGGCAGCTCGGCGGTTTGTTTTCCCAGCTTGGCAGTGGTCGGACTTCCATTGAGTTGGCGGCACATGAGAATTAACCGGGCGGAACGTGGAGTTACTCTCGGGCGGTGGAAGAGCGTGGATTGCACGCACAGGCAGCGGCGGTTTACTGGTTTTTCCGGCGAGTTCCTTTTGTGGTAAATTGCTGATCGTTGGTTCGTTGCCCACACAACGTACAAGCTGGTCTTGAGTTATACAAGCGATCACCTAAGTACACGCTTCAAGAGGTAATTCTTAAACTTCCGTTTTAATTAGGAATTTATTTTTTGCGTTGAAAATCAAACAAGTTGAAGCTAAGATCTTGTGCAATGTCATTTCAAGCAAAGATTGGAATAGAGATTGTGTTAGAGTTTAGGCTCTGTCAAGAGTTCCGATTCTGGAATGCGTAGCACGAAAACAAATTTTTGACCGGGCCTTGGCAGATAATCTTTCAATTGTATGATATGAAAGCATGTGTTTTCTGATATGCTATACTATTATCCTGATAAAATTTCTTATATTAACTGATGTGATATATTATGTTTCTTGATATGAATGCATTCTCTACTTTTTGTTTATATATTTTGTGTTGATATAACTTCAAACTTTATTTGATATGAAATCTTGTTTGACTTGATATGAATTCAACTTTTACATTATATGAAATCTTGTATATCATTTTTTTGTATAATTTATTTTATTTTAATTATAATAAATAGATAAAATAATAATAATAATTTTTTTATATTTTTAAGAAATAATTAAAAATTAAAAAAATAATGAATTTTTTAGAAAAAAACGGAAGAAAAAAAAAAGAATCAGAGAAGTAAGAAAAAAAGAAGAAAAAAGTTAAGAAAAAAATATTATAATTAATAAAATGAAACAAAAGCAAATAAGGAAATTAGAAGCCCCTACCGCGAACAAGAAAAAAAGAAGAAAACAAAACGCTTCCCAAAAAAAAAAAAGAAAAATCCACTAACTTACACGCGCTATTTTTGGGGTGAGAGTAAAATTGCATGACCACCATATAAATTGCCATATGATTACCGCAAATTATATAGTACACGTAGGTGTACTATGAGCATGGTACACCTAGTAGAATTTGTATGCAAAACATCATTTAATGACTTGTTCCCCACTTTTCTTTTTCTAATCTCCCTCACGCACCTCTCCCCATCTGTAAAACTCTCAATTTTTTTTGAAAATTGGTGTATTAATTAATGTTGCATCATTTTATTTCCCAAAACCTTAATCCCTTTTCTCTCCTATTCTCTCTCTCCAGCCGCGCTCTCTTTTCTCTCTCCCCGAAACCCTCTTCTCCGCCGTTCCCTGCCGCTGATTCTGACCATTCTGGGCGGAGTTTTGAAGATGTATCATGATATAATTTCTTATATTAATTGATATGATATATTATGTTCCTTGATATAAATGCATTCTCCGCTTTTTGTTTATATCTGTTGTGTCGATAAAAATTCAAACTTTACATCATATGAAATCTTGTTTGACTGGCTATGAATTCAACTTTTACATGATATGAAATCTTGTATATCATTTTTTTAAATACTTTATTTTATTTTAATTATAAAAAATAAATAAAATAATAAAAATAAAAATAAATTTTTTTATATTTTCAAAAAATAATAAAAAACATTAAAATAATAATGAATTTTTTAGAAAAAACGGAGGAAAAAAAGTCTTAGAGAAGTAAAAAAAAAAAAAAGTTACGAAGAAAATATTATAATTAATAAATAAAACAAAAGAAAATAAGGAAATTAGAAGCCCCCTGCCGCGAAGGAAGCCGCTTCTTCACGGAATAAAAAAAAAGAAAAGAAAATGCTTCCAAAAAAAAAAAAAAAAGAAAGAAAAACCCACTAACTTACAAGCGCTAGTTTTTCCAAATTTAACTTATCCCCAAAAAATTACTATTTTTGGGGTGGGAGTAAAATTGCATGACCACTATATAAATTGCCCATATAATTAGCAAAAATTATATAGTAGTCCTAGGTGTACTATGAGCTTGGTACACCTAGTAGAATTTGTAAGTAAAAGATCATTTAATGACTTGTTCCTCAATTTTCTATTTATAATCTCCCTCACGCCCCTTTCCTCATATGTAAAACCCTCAATATTTTTGGAAAATTGGTCTATTAATTAATGTTAAATCCTTTTATTTCCCCAAACCCTAATCCCTTTTCTCTCCTCTTCTCCCTCACCAGTCGCCATTTCTTTTCTCTCTCCTCGAAGCTCTCTTCCCTGCCGCTCATTGCCACCGATTCCGGCCATTCTGGGCAGAGTTTTGAAGATCTATCATAGTCAAAATAGTCTCCACCTCTCAAGCTTCAAAACCCATCCCTTGTTTCACCATTTTCATATGCATTTCTCTCATCGAATGGACCACCCTACCTCCGCTACTGCCCGTCACCCTTGTTTCTAGGGTTTGGGAGAATAGAAAATAAGCCATCAAAATGAGATATTAAGTAAGGGGTTTTATATATCTAAGATAGAGGATTCGTTTGGTTGTGTTTGCAACCCACGAAGATGTCGGTTTATGCTTTTGTCTAAGTATGTCTTCTTGTTTATGCTTCTTGAAAAATTGTTGATTAGTTTTAAGAAAAATGATGTTAAATCATTTTTTGACTTTGGTTGATTTTGATGTTAAATCGGTTTTTGACTTTGGTTGATATTGATGTTAAATAGGTTTTTGACTTTGGTTGATTTTGATGTTAAATCATATGTTTTGGTTGACGGAAAAATGATATTAAATCGGTTGGTATTGATGTATAATAAGTTACTGATGTATAATAAGTTAGATGTGATGTTTAATCGATTGATCTTTAGGTGATGTTAAATGGTGACTGTTCATCTGAAATGATGTAAAATACGTTGAAATTTGATGTAAAATGCTGTAAACGGAAGGAAATTAATGTATCATATGTTTTGGATGATATTGATATTAAATATGTGTTTTGATGTATAATCGTGATACTGATGTATCATATGTTTTGGTTGAAGGAAAAATGATGTTAAATCGGTTAATATTGATGGATATTAAGTTAGATATGATGTTTAATTGATTGATCTTTAGGTGATGTAAATGTTGGCTGTTCATTTGAAAATGATGTAAAATTTTTTCAAATTTGATGTAAAATGTTGTGAACTGAAGGAAATTAATTTATCATATGTTTTGATTTAAGAAAACCGATGTTGAATATGTTTTTACAGGCAGAAATATGATGTTAAATCAGAATTGAAGAATTACAGCCAAAAATCGTGTCCATTTTGGTTGATAATTGATGTATTCTGAATTTGGATTAATTTCCCACAAACAGTAATGTTGATGTTTCTTAGATTTTTTTTTTGATTTAAAAATGTAACTACAGTTTTTTTTATTGCTATTTGTGAGTTCCAAGAAGCATGAGTAATACTCACTTTCCTTCTTATATTTACTGGTTTATTTTCCATTTATCTTTCACTAGGTGTGTTGTTGGTTTGAATACTGAAAGCTTTGCTTGTATGAAAACTATTTATCGGTTTATATATCGATTGAATGTTTTAGTTAAATTGTTATATGTTTTTACATATGTTGTCCTTTTATATCATATAACTAGATGATAAGGTGTCTGGTGTGACACAGTAGATCTCATTATTGGTTAAAGTTATGATATATAAATAGGCTCGTGACTGAGACAGTTTGGACATACTGTCGGTTTAAGTCATTGTGTGATTCTGAAGTTGGTTTGTCTAAACTGATTGAATCATATAGATGTGCACGATGCATATTGAGCAGGATCGATTAGGATTTAAGTAGCTTATACTGATATTTCATAGTTAATTTAACCCTTGTATTCTGTCTCTTAATCCCTAGACCAAAACAAACATGATGATTAAGCATAGTGTACTTTAATCTGCCAAAGGGTGCGGTCACTTGAGACCTATATTCTCGGTCGGTTGGGTGCGCGTGTTTAGTTGCTTGATGTGTTGTTGCTTATCAAAAGGAAACCATGTACCGGCGCGTCCGGGGTGATGGTGCTCTCGAGATGAACTCGTAAAGTTTATTATACTAAACCCGGCCAGTGGACTTTTGTCCGGTATAGTAATAAGGTCGAGTGGTACTAGTCTCGGATGAGAAGAAGTCGATTAATTAATTTATCAGAAAATTAATAAATTGACGAGCACTATATTTTTGACATGGGCAGATTAAAGAATAATTAAATAAGTGGTTCCAGAAGCAATTTCGGTTTGCGCAGGTAATTCCATAATTAATCCGTTAGTGGTATGATTAATTATGTATTGGGTTAATTGACAAAGTGAGTTTAATTATTTAATTAATTATCTCTGGGACAATTAGTATTAGGAAATCCAGTTGAGATTTGGAAACTAATAAAGCCCAATCTCAACAAGAAGGCCTAACTCAAGCCCACTTAAGGTCTCTCTTGTAACTCTATATAAATACACAAGAGTCAGCAATCAAGACATAGAATTCATAAGTTTTCAAGACAAGAAATATAGAGAGAAAGTTTAGAGAGAGTGAGGGAGCTTACGTGTGGCAGATTGCAGAGTAAAACGTGGCAGCGGTAGCATCTCCTCTCAGCGGCGGTTGCGACGCGTGGAGTTTTGATGGCTGCGGCAGCACAGAACGGGAATCCAAACGGATTTTTGACGTGCTGTTTTTTGTTGGTTCATTCTATTGGTGCTGATTCAGATTGTTCGGTTGATCGTTGCCCACACAACATCTGGACAAGTCTTTTAGAAAATACAAGAGATTTCTTGAGGATCACACTTCAAAGGTCAAATCTTTTCATTCCATTTTAATTAGATTTATTTTGTATGCTTGACAAATCGAAAAACGTAAACCAAGATGTGGTGCAGTGGTATTTCGAAAGGGTTTGAATCGGATTGCACGAGGGTTTGGGCTTGAGAGGAGGTTTCCTGTTCGGATTTCATGAGATGAAAAATTTTCAATTGGGCCCGGACAGATAATTCCATCAATTAGTATCAGAGCTAAGGTTTTGGCTTTATACTTGTTCGATTTGTTACTTGGCTTTTTGCAGTGGTTTGTTATCTCGGCTATTATGGTTTATGCGTTAATGTTTTAGTAAACCGACGATCAGCAATCCAACACAATTAAGTCGCTGGAAAAATCCTGCAACCGCCGCTGCCCGCGAGTGTGGCTCACGAGCTGCCACCTCACTCCACGTGCCACCGTCTAAACTATACACGCGTCGCCAGAAATCAAGGAGGAAGATCGACCGCCGTACCTTGGGATATGGGCAACCGCTTAGAATCTAGAAAGTCGACTTTCAAGGAGAAATTTATTTTCTCTCTCTAGTTTTCTTGTCTTGAAAACTTATGAATTGTGTATGTATAATTGCTAATCTCTTGTCTATTTATAGAGTTACAAGAGAGACCCCAAGTTGGTTTAGGATTGGCCTTCCTAATGGGTTTAGGTAATTAATTAGTTTCCAAATCCAATTAGGTAACAAATCTAATTGGATTTCCTAATCTCTATGATTTCTTAATTCTAATTGAAATTTAAGACTTAATTAATTAATTAAATAATTATACATTGTTAATTACTTAATTAACCCTTAGGAATAATTAATTAAATAATTAGTTCTACTTAATCAATTAACCCACTACATAATTAATCGTATCACTAATTAATCGTATCACTAGCGGATTAATTAGACACTACCATTCTACACTAGAATTGCTTCCGTAATAACTAAATTAATTGTTCTTTAATCTCCCCATGTCAAAGATATAGTGCTAGTTAAATTATTAATTTACTGATAAATTAATTAATTAACTTCTTATACTTCGAGATTTAGTACCACTCGACCTTTTTACTATACCGGACATAAGTCTACAGCCGGGTTTATTATAATAAACATAACGAGCTCATCTTGGGAGCACTATCACCCCGGACACACCGGTACATGGTTTCCTTTTGATAAGCCACACCAAGCAACTAAACACATGCACCCAACCTACCGAGACTATTGGCCACAAATGACCTCACCCTTTGGCAGATCAAAGTACGCTATGTCTAATCCTTATGCCCGCTCTAGGGATTAAGAGATAGAATACAAGGAATGGATAGTCTATTAAATTAGTATAAGACAATTCATCCTAAATGGTCAACTTCAATTTGCCAAAGGCATATCTATATAATTCAATTAGTTTAAACAAACTAATTTTCCGAATCACAGAATAACCTAAACCGACAGTGTGTCCAAAATTGTGTCGGTTACGAACCTCATTTATATGTTATGTCTTTTAACCAATGATGAGATCTACTGTGTTACACCAGACACCTCATCATCTAATTACATAATATAAGTGGACGACATATGCACAACATATAAATTAAAACATTCAATCGATATATTAACTGGGAAATTGTATAATACAAGCATAGCTTTAGTATTCAAACCTAACAATATCCCACTAATACTTAAGCTGTGCTTTAAGTAAACTTGGGGTACCAGCTCAGGCGCCTGACTAAGACTTGGTCTCTCATTCTGCGCGAATACTTGTGAGTGCATTTTTCTGCCTTTGAATGGGCTTTCTCGGGGTTACTCTGACATCTGCTTACAATGCCAATGACATAACAGATATCAGGCCTTGTACATAACATTGCATATATGAGACTTCCTACTGCCGAGGCATAAGGAACTGTCTTCATGGCTTCTATCTCCTCAACAGTCTTTGGAGACTGCTCTTTAGATAGATGCACTCTGTGTCTGAAGGGTAGAAAACCTTTCTTGGAGTTCTGCATGTTAAAATGAGCCAAAATCATGTCTATGTAGATGCTTGAGAGAGCGTTAGTGAACATTTCCTACAATCTCGAATTATCTTGGTCCCAAGGATATGTCACGCTTCTCCTAAATCTTTTATATCAAACTGCTTGGATAGCCATGTCTTTACATCTGATAATACTTTCTTATTGTTACAAATTAGTAAAATGCCATCAACGTGAAGCACAAGAAACATTATCGCGTGTCCATCATGTCTGCGGTACACACATTATTCATCCGGGCATTGAGTAAATCCGTAGGACTGGATTAGCTTATCGAACCGGATGTTCAAAGATCTGGATGTCTGCTTAAGCCCGTAAATGGATCTCTTAAGCCTGCAAACCTTAAGCTTTTGTCCTTTTTCAACGAATCCCTCTAGTTACTTCATGAAGATGGTTTCCTCAAGACTTCCGTTTAGGAAAGCTGTCTTGACATCCATCTACCATATCTCATAATTTAAATGAGTAGCTATGCCCAAGAGAATCCAGATTGACTTAAGCATGGCCATCGATGAGAAGGTTTTCTCATAATCGATTCCCTCTTTCTGAGTATACCCCTTCGCCATAAGCCTAGTTTTAAAGGTTTCAACCTTTCCGTCAGGTCCTCTCTTGTGTTTGTAGACCCACTTACATCAAGTGGGTTTAAAACTATCAGGCAGGTCCACAAGTTCCCAGACTTGGTTGTGGTCCATCGACCCCTTCTCGGATATCATTGCTTTTCGCCAAGATTCTGCATCTTTATCTCAGAGAGTCTCATTGTAGTTAATAGGGTCCCGTTCAGGCACACCTGGGATAAAGTCACATGTCTCTCCCACACAAATAAACCTCTCGGGCTGTCTTACAACCCTCCCACTACAACGAGACACCACATATGTAGGCACATCATCTGTGATATCTTGTGCAGTGTGTGGTGTATCTACTTGTGCTGGTACATCAGGATTATTAGATTGCTTCCTAAGTTCTTCGAGTACTATCTTACTCTTGGGCTTGTGATCTAGAATATAGTCTTCCTTTAAAAATCTGGCGCTAGTGCTAACTATCACCTTCTAATCTTTAGGACTAAAGAACAGACTACCTTTCATTCCTCTAGGATATCCTACAAACAACATTACCTCTGTTCTTGCATCTAACTTAGCCGCATCTGCCTTAAGCACTGTGCTAGACAACCCCAAACTCTGAGATGTCTTAGACTGGGCTTGCGCCCATTCCACAACTCTGTAGGGGTTGAAGGCATGGTTTTAGATGGTACAAGATTTAGAATGTACATTGCAGTTTCTAAGGCATACCCCCATAATGAACTCGGAAAATCACTATAGCTCATTATTGTCCTAACCATTTCCATGAGAGTCTGATTCCTTCTTTCTGTTACACTGTTCTGCTGTGGTGTGCCAGGTGCAGACAACTGAGACTGAATTCCGACCTCACTGAGATATTCTCAAAATTCATGGGACAAGTACTCACCACCACGATTTGATCGCAGTGTCTTGATACTTTTATCGTGATATTTCTCCACATCTGCCCTATACTTTTTGAATTTGCTGAAGCATTTGGACTTGTGGCGCATTAGGTAAATGTATCCGTACCTTAAGTAATCATCTGTGAATGTCACAAAATAGTCAAACCCACCTCGTGCTTGGACCGACATTGGTCCACACAAGTCAGAGTTAATCAACTCTAATACTTTTTTGGCTCTATAACCTTTTGCTTTAAAAGGTCTCTTGGTCATTTTACCTTTCAAACAAGATTCGCAGGTTGAATAACGGTCAATCTCTAATGAGCTTAAAGGTCTATCATTGACCAACCTCTGAATCCTACTAAGGTTTACATGACCTAGCCTGAGATACCAAAGATAGGTTTGATTCGTTTTAGAAGGTTCTTTTCTCTTATTAGTGTTAGATGATGCGTCATTAAGTTCAGTCTTTTGCACAACAGGGGAGCTTGATTTAACACAAGCAAAGTGTCAACTAATGAACCCGAACAAACAAGTTTGCCATCTTTTCTAACAACAACAGAATTTTCAAAAGAAATAAACTTGTAACCATTCATTAAGAGTTTAGAAACCGAAATAAGGTTTTTTCTAAAACTCGGTACACAAAGACAATTAGGTAAATCTAAACTACAATTTTCAAAATTTAAAGTTACAACTCTCATTGCTTCTACTGACACTCTTGTAGTGTCGCCCAAGTAGATTTCCAGCTCGCCTTCTCTAAGCTTCTGGGTTACTTAGAACCCTTGTAAAGAATTACAAACATGGTTAGTGGCGTCTGAATCCACACACCAAATATCTGTGGGAATTGCCGCTAAACATGTCTTAGTAATGAAGGCAGAAACTATCATACTTTTAAACTTTGGACAATCTGATTTCCAATGTCTCGTTTGATTACACTTGGAGCACTTGCCTTTCGGATTTTCCATTGCAATCTTTGGCTTAGGCGCAATTTGTGCCTTTTGAGCTATTCCCATAAGCTTTCTCTTCTTCTTTCCAGCTTTAGGCTCAAAATAAGATTCTAAAGCTTTGACTGCGACTAAAGCTCGCCTCTTCTCTTGAAAAGGACTTTTAGCCGGCACCAACTCTGCTATGAGCTCAGATGAAATACACAACAATTGACTTATGGTGTAGTTCAACCGAAACTGCTCATAGCTTTGAGGCAAGTTCTGGAGGACAATATCGACTTTGGTTTTACCATCGATTTCACCTCCCACTACCTCAACTTCGTTGATGTTACTAATCTTGTCAATGACATGATCTCTCACAGGAGTGCTTTCAGCCGTTACGACAATGTCCAAATTTTGACTCGGACCTGTTAGTTTTTTTACTTTTAATATTATAGCTAATGGATTAAATGCCATATCGAAGACTGTTAATAAATAAACAGACAATGTTTTAGTTAATTAAGCCTAGAATTTTGAAAATAAAATTCTAAGAATTATTGACTTCTCCCAAACAATAATTAAATCCACCGACACCTCATTCACTGGGATTTTCGTAAGCCATTATAGTGTGGACATTTACGCTAATCCACATTCATTTTAGAAGAACCAAGTTCATTAACTACACTATCTGACCAAATGATCTATTGATCAATGTAGATAATAGTCAGTGCCTTTCAGCCGTAGAAATAAGCAGCATAACCGTGATGGGAGGAATACTACAAATTGTACACAAAGTGTGTGCCATTACATGACTTCTGAGCTTGTTACCTTAGAATTGTGCACCTTAGATGGAGAGGGTATCACATTTCTCCTATTTCAACTTACTCTAGTCAACTTACTTAGAAATTCATAATCTACTGATCTTATGGTTGAACTCATCCGATATGCAGGAAGGCCCTTATGCCAATGCACAAGTCCACCCACATCACATAAGAATTCGTAATGGAGTTTATGGGGATTAACCAACCCACTCCCACTTAAATTTCTAATACGAGGGTTTTTTTTTTCCGATTTTAACATGCAATTAACTAATCCTAAGTTATGTGCAAACATAAAATCAACATGCTTTAAAATTATGCATATGAAATACATCACAAAAATTAAAGCATATAAATTACAACTATAAATACGTAAAATAAATACATAAAATAAATTTTCCGACTATTATGGTTTTAATCGCTTCTATCATTTACCTTGATCTCGTGTCCCCTCACCTTACTCGATGGATTGAGTCTTGAAAGTTGGATCTCAAAAAAAACTCGAAAAGATAGAAAACAGCCCGCGAGTGCGGCGCGCACAGCCCATGCTGGGCCAGCGGCCCAACGCACGCGGTGGTGCTACTAGTGCCGCATTTCTACGGCGCTGCACCAGCGCACGCTGCGTGCTGCATGAGCGCAGCGATGCTCCCACCGGCCGACGGTTTTTATCGGTAAGTCATTCGCCTGCCCGCCTGCCCTGTTTCGATTCCAGGTCTTCTATCATTCTCCCACTACGTTATTTGGTCTTCTTACAATTCGTTCTGGGTTTTCTGTGAATTAATGATATACTAAAAACCCACGAATTCAAGTCGTCCACCATAACGCCTTCGATTACATAAAAATTTTCCTACTACAAGGCATATAGGAAAATAAAATCGAAATTACATGGAAAAAATCCTACTACAGATTTGATCTAATCCTACACGGCTTCCATCACATGGTTTTACTAATACAAGCATTCATAATAAAATAACCCGGACATGTATTGGGTTTTAATTAAAACATACAAATGCAATCATAATAGCCGGGATTTCTAAACCACCTGCAAATAAAACCATGTAACAAATCGAACAGGCACAAAACCAAAACCAGGCTCTGATACTAATTGAAAGATTATCTGCCCAGACCCAATCAAAAATTCACTTTCGTGCTATGCATTCTAGAATCAGAATTCTTGACCAGGCATAGACTATAGCACAATCGCTATTCCAATCCTAGCTTGAAATAACATTGCGCAGGATCTTTGCTTGCAGTTGTTCGATTTGCCACACAACAATTAATTTCTAATAAAAGCATAAGTTTAGAAATACCTATTGAAGCGTGTACTTAGGTGATCGCTTGTATGACTCAAGACAGGCTCAAACGTTGTGTGGGCAATGAACCAACGAACCGAAGATCAGCAATCTAAAAATCCAGCAACTGCTGCCGCCCGTGTGTGGAGCTCACGCGCCGCCAGAAATCAAGGAGGAAGACTGGCTGCCGCACCTCGGGATACGGGCCACCGCTTGGAATCTAGAAAGTCAACTTTTAGGGAGAAATTTATTTTTTCTCTCTAGTTTTCTTGTCTTGAAAACTTATGAATTGTGTATGTAGAATTGCTAATCTATTGTCTATTTATAGAGTTACAAGAGAGACCCCAAGTTGTTTAGGATTGGCCTTCCTATTGGGCTTAGGTAATTAATTAGTTTCCAAATCCAATTAAGTAACAAATCTAATTGGATTTCCTAATCCTATTAGATTTCCTAGTCTTTAGGATTTCCTAATTCTAAATGAAACTTAAGAATTAATTAATTATTGAAATAATTCCACTTTGTTAATTACTTAATTAAATAATTAGTTCTACTTAATCAATTAACCCACTACATAATTAATCATACCACTAACGGATTAATTATTGCACTACCATCCTACACCAGAATTGATTTCAGAACAACTAAATTAATTATTCTTTAATCTCTCCACATCAAAGATATAGTGCTCTTAATTTATTAACTTACTGATCAATTAATTAATTAACTCCTTGTAATCTGATATTAGTACCACTTGACCATTTTACTTTACCGGACATAAGTCCACCGGCTGAGTTTAGTGTAATAAACATTACGATCTCATATCGGGAGCACATCACCCCGGACACACCAGTACATGGTTTCCTTTCGACAAGCAACAGTACACCAAACAACTAAACACGTGCACCCAACCTACTTAGACTATTGGCCACAAATAGCCTCACCCTTTGGCAGATCAAAGTACATTATGTCTAATCTTCATGCCCGCTCAAGTCTAGGGATTAAAAGATAGAATACAAGGAATGAATAGTCTATTAAATCAGTATAAGATTCAACTTAAATTGTCAAGTTCAATATGCCCCGGGCATATCTATATGATTTTAGACAAACCAATTTTCTGAATCACATAATAACGTAAACCGACAGTGTGTCCAAAACTGTCTCGGTTACGAACCTCATTTATATATTATGTCTTTTAACCAATATTGAGATCTACTGTGTCAAACCAGACACCTCATTATCTAATTACATAATATAAATGGACAACATATGCACAACATATAAATTAAAACATTCAATCGATATATTACCTAGGAAATAGTATAATACAAGCATAGCTTTAGTATTCAAACTTAACAACTAAAATACGCCTTTTCATATTTGCTACTACTGCTTTACTAATATTAGACTAGCGAAAACCCATTGTCCACAAGTGCTAACTCCTTAATAGTAAAAACCAAAATTCCCAACCCTAATATTAGACTAGTGGCTGCCGTCTCCCTGCTTTGTTCTTGTTAGTTTTGAATACAAAAAAGCTATTGCTTGTATGAAAAACTAATATGCACAGTTGACATATCATTTATGTTTTAGTATGACAGTGTTCTATTATATCATAGAACTAGATAACGAGGTGTGGAAATACACAGTAGATCTCGTTATTGTTTAAAGTATTGATATATAACAAGAATGCTCGTAACTGAGATAGTCTGAACATACTATCGGTTTAGGTTATAGTGTGATTTGGAAATCAGTTTGTCTAGACTAATTACATCATACGGATATGCTCAGGGCATATTGAGCATGACCAGTTTTGATAGAATTAACTTGTACTGATCGACATAGTTAATTCGGTCTTAGTATTCTAATCTCTTAATCCGAGATTGGGACGGGCATGAGAGTTAGATATCATATGCTTTGATTTGCCAAAGGGTGAGGTAAATTGAGGCCTAAATCTCGGTATGTTGGGTATGCGGTGTTTAGCTTCTTGTGTACCATTGCTAGTCGGAGGAATCCATAAACCGGTTCGTCGAGTTGATGGTGCTTCCAAGATGAGCTCGTAAGGTTTATTATACTAAACTCGGCCGGTGGACTTTATGTCTGATATAATAAGAAAGTTGAGTGGTACTAATCTCGGATACCAAAAAGTCTGTGAATTGATTTGTCAATTGACGAGCACTACATCTTTGATGTGGGGAGATAGAAGAATAATAAAGTGAGTGCGATGTGAAGTCTGTTTTGAGCGGTAGTTTCATAATTGGTCCGTTAGTGGTACGACTAATTATTCTTTTGACTAATGGACAAAGTGAATTAATTATTCCTAAAGGTTTAATTAATATTTAATTGACTAAGTGGATTAAGAAATTAATTCATATTGAATTAATTAATCTTAAGAGTTTGATTAAATTAAATTAACGAAGTGGGTTAAGAAATTAATTCGAAAGGCTCGATTGGAGTTGACTAGTCTAGGGAAGACTAAGGGGTCAACGAAAGTCAAACACTAAGGCCCAACTCAAAAGCCCACTAGGTCTCCCAAGGAGCTTAGTATAAATAGCTAATGTTAGGGACATTTGAAGACATTAGAAACCTTGTAGGCAAATGCCTTAGAGTGAGAAAGACAAGCTTAGAGAGCGAATTCTTTTTCGAAGTCAGTTTGCGTTCTTGTTCGAAAAACTTAGCCCATGATTCTAGAAGCATAAGACCACCGCCTAAAAGTTCAAACGCCGCTCGAGAAATCCGTTTTGGTGCATTTTCATAGTGGGCTTTGTTTATTTGTTGCGTTGATCCTTTGGCTTGTTCCTTTTGGTTTTCCAAAGTCTAGATCTACGAGAAAATAGCTTACCCATGATGTTTTATTGAGGTGGTGTGTGTTTTCAGATTAGAATCAGTTTCCCGGGCTAGATCTGTTTTTTCAGATATGTGAGTTTCTTAAAGCGAGTTTCTTTGGATTTATTTGCTAGTGTCTTTAGCCACCTCGTAATTACTTGCCCACCCAAGTTAGAGGTTGTTTGGAGTTATCACTGGGATTCTATGTGGAATTTGCGCTAAAGACTTGGTTTTTGTAGCAGGCGGTGAATAAGAGGCTAATCTTTAGGCAACGATATGCTTAGGATCGGACGATTTTTTCGAAGTGGGTCTTTCTGGGAATTTTTCCTTAGGCTTAGATACCCTGTGAATAATCGCCCACACGATTTAGGGGTGGAAACGAAGTCATTATCGGGATTTTCTCGTGATTGGTCCTGGGCGGTAAATAGAAAAATTTTCCAATTTTGGTTTTCTTTTTGCTTGGGACTTCGCTTCAAAGGTATAATCTTTAATTCTTCCACTTTAATTAAAGATTTAATCTTTGAGTGTCATTTTAATAAATTGAACTAGTATAAGTCTAGATCCATTCAGGGGAAATGAATTTGAGCCTGAGCAGAGTCGAAAGTCTCCGATTCTGGAATGCATTGCACGAAAGTGAGATTTTCAATTTAGCCCGGGCTTGTTCTATTTCCTTCAGTTCTCCTTGTGTGAACATTGTCGCTCGTAGGGGAGAAAAGCGAATAAGCAAAGTTATGCCATCCTTCACGTGTTAGTTTTGAATACAGAAAAGTTATGACTTGTATAAAAAACTACTATCCACAGCTGACATATCATTTTGTTTCCGTATTAAATTATTTCATTATATCATAGAACTAGATAACGGGGTGTGAAAAGACACAGTAGATCTCGTTATTGGTTAAAGTATTGATATATAAAAAAGTATGCTCATAACTGAGATAGTCTGAACATACAATTGGTATCGGTTATCGTGTGATTTGGAAATTAGTTTGTCCAGACTAATTAAATCACACGGATATGCCTGGGGCATATTGAGCACAACCAGTTTGGATAGAATTAACTTGTACTGATTGGTGTAGTTGATTCGGTTTTAAGTATTCAGTCTCTCAATCCCGAGATTGGGACGAGCGTGAGAGTTAGATATCGTATGCTTTGATTTGCCAAAGAGTGCGGTCAATTGAGGCCTATACCTCAGTAAGTTGGGTATACGGTGTTTAGCTTCTTACGTGTCGTTACTAGTCGAAGGAATCCACGTATCGATTCGCCGGGTTGATGGTGCTCCCGAGATGAGCTAGTAAGGTTTATTATAGTAAATCTGGTCAGTGGACTTTACGTCCATATAATAAAAAAGTCGAGTGGTACTAATCTCGGATACCAAGAAGTTGGTGAATTAATTTGTCACTAAGTTGATGAATCGACGAGCACTAGATCTTTGATGTGGGGAGATAGGAGAAAAATAAAGTGGTGGGATGTAAAGCCATTTTTGAGCTTTAGTTCCATAATTGGTCCGTTAGTGGTATGACTAATTATGCATTTGACTAATTGATAAAGTGAATTAATTAATCATAAAGGTTTAATTAATACTTAATTGACAAAGTGGATTAAGAAATTAATTCTATATGAATGAACTAATCCTAAGGGTTCGATTAAATTAAATTAACAAAGTGGGCTAAGAAATTAATTCAAAATGATTGATTGGAGTTGACTAGTCTAGGGAAGACTAAGGAGTTAACGAAAGTCAAATTAAAAGGCCGAATTCAAAAGCTCACTAGGTCTCCTTAGAAGCTCCCTATAAATATCTCATGTTTGGCATTTTGGAAGACATTAGAAACCTTGGTGGCAAATAGCCTAGTAAGAGAAAGAGTGATCTAGAGAAAGAACTTCTCCTTCTTCGAAGTTTTCTTTCAAAGTCGATCAAGGATCTTTCTTCTTTGAAATAGAAACTCAGCCCATTAGAGTTTCCAAGCGCCGCCGCTGGTTTCTTAGTGCCACCGCAATTTGGGTGATTTTCGATGACTGTTATTCCCTTCTGGGGTGCTAGATCCGACTAGTTTTGTGTAGATCTCTTCTATGGGTTGGTGATCCACTACTCCAGCTGTCCATATCGTGACCGGAGTAGAGATTAATGCCGACTGAGGTGTTTTTCCCGGCCACCAGTGGTAGTGGTGCGCAGGAGCTCCGGGCAAGATCTGTTTCCACAGATCTTGAGTTTTTCGAAGCGGGTTTCTTAGGATTTCTTCATTTTGCTTTGGCTACTCCGTAGATACTAGCCCACACTAGTTCAGAGTCAATTTGGAGTTATTCTTCGGATTTCTTGTGGATTTTGCTTGCCCAAAGTTTTGGATTTCTATTTGCTAGGGATTCGCTACAAAGGTATAGCCTTTAGACTTTCCGCTTTTAATTAAAGGTCGAATCTTTGTGCGTTGTTTAATAAATTAAATAGGTATAAGCCTAGATCCGTTCAAGGGAAAATGAATTTGAGCCTGAGCTTTGTCAAAATTTTCCGATTCTGGAATGCATTACACGAAAGTGTGATTTTGATTTAGCCAGAACTTGTTCTGTTTTCCTTCAAATTGGTATCAGAGCAAGTGTTTTGGCTTTATACTTGTTTAATTTATTACATGGCTTTATTTTGGCATTATTATTTTTGTCAAAATGTTTAAACAGGTGGTTATTAGTTTCCCGGCTATTATGGTAGAATTTATTTTTCATTCATAAACCCCGGGACATATCTGGGCTCGTGTTGTTTTTGAATGGAAATGTCTGTAATAGTAATAACCACGAGCTGGAAGCAGTGTAGGATTAGATGAATCTTGTAGTAGGATTTAATCTAATGTTGTCGTCTTTAAATTCTTAGAAAAAAGCCTTTGTATATAGGAATTTATGTATTATGACGAAGATGTTATTTTGGATAACTGATATTCGCGTGTTTTAGTTTCTCGTAATTTTGGGTGATTCCTAATTACAAAGAAAACCGAGAAAATCAGGGCAAACCGAGAGGAATCCAAATAACGAGTGGGAGCGACATAACGGGACATGTCACCGAGGCGTCAAGGAATCAACGATAGAGAAGGCCATAATAGTTGGGAAATTTTATTCTTTAATTTCCCGTATTTATGTCTTTGCATTGATTGTGTGTTTTCGATTTATTTTGCATGAACGAAAACCAAACCATTTTTTAAAAAAAGTAAAGTGCAATTAACTAAGGTAGACTATTCGTATATTAAAACTCCAATGGTTTTATGGGTGCGAATATCCATCGTTAAGATATTGCATGTTAAAACGTAAAAATCCTCAAACTTAAAAATCTAAGTGGGAGCGGGTTGGTAAATATCCCCATGGCCTCCATCACGGGTTCATATGTGATGTGGTTAGACTTGCGAGTTGGCATTAGGGCCTTCCTCCATGCGGATGAGTCTTCAATCACAGATATCACTAGATTGAATTTTCGAAGGGATGACTATAGTGAGTTTAATTGGAGAAAGTTTTGAAACCCTCTCTGCTGAGGTGCATTAGTATCCTAAGCAACAAACTTAGAAGTCATGTAATGGCATACACTTAGTGTACTATTTATAGTATTCATCCCGCGAGGTTACGCTATTTATGTGTACTACTAAAATTATTGACAATTAATTTCATTGATCATAAGATCGTTGGTCAGATAATGAAATTAATGAACTTTGGTTCTTCTCGAAAGAATGTGGTTTGGCATAGATGTTCACCCGCGTGACCTGCGTTAATCCCAGTGTGAGAGATGTCGATAAAAGATTATATTGTTTTTGAGTATTTCAATATTTTTGAAAATGTAATACTGAAATTTGACTATTTATTTTTCAGTTGTTGATATGTCGTTCAACCCGCTAGCTGTCTTACTGAATCAAAACAAACTTACAGGTCCAAATTATATTGACTGGAAATGTAACTTGGACATTGTCCTTACCGCTGAGGGTTACAAATACGTGCTCACTGAGGAGTGACCCCCTAAGCCCAGTGATAATGCCACCCCTGAGTAACGAGAGCCTTATACGAGGTGACAGAAGGCTGATGAGATGACCCGGTGCTACATCTTGGCTTCTATGTTGAGTGTATTACAACATCAACATCAGTTGTTTACCTCAACCTATGATATGATGCTCAACCTCAGGGAGATGTTTGGACATCAGGGCATGTCAGCTAAGCAGTTAGCTATCTCATGAATGCTAAGATGGCTGAAGGAACCTCAGTGAGAGATCACATGTTGGACCTGATGAGCTGCATCAATGAGATCGAGGTATTGAGAGGTGATATTGATGGGGAGACCCAGGTCGATATCATCCTCTAAAACTTGTCCCCTAGGTTTGAAATAGTTTCGATTGAATTACAATATGGACAAGCTCTCATATTCGCTTCCCGAGCTCATGACTGCATTGGTGTCTGCTGAGGGCCTCTTCACAGAGAATAAGCAAGCCTTGGCTACTGTTGGTCCCTCAGGTTCCTCTGCTGGGCCCAAAGCCAGGAAGCATAAGAGGAAGAGAGGTCAGAAAATAGCAGTTGATTATGGACCCAAGGCGGGCATTGCCAAGAAGCGTAAGCCGAAAGACAAGTGTTTCAGATGTGGTAAGGCGGGACATTGGAAGAAGAATTACCAGAAGCCTTAAAGTATGTGTAAATTTTCCCTAGTTACTGAGATGTGTTTAGCGGCGATTCCCACGGATACTTGGTGTGTGGATTCAGGAGCCACTGATCACGTTTATAATTCTTTACAGGGGTTCCAAGTGTCTTGGCTGCTTAGAGAGTGAGAGTTGCAGGTCTCTTGGCGATACTACCAGAGTTTCTGTTGTTGTAGTGGGAGTTTTATGTCTTTACTTTTCAGACTCAGTTTTACATTTGAGAGATTGTTTATATGTACCTAGTTTTTGAAAGAATTTGCTTTCAGTTTCTAAACTTTTATTGGATAGTTATAAGTGTGTTTTCTCTAATAATTTTGTTTTTATTAGAAAGAACCAGAAGCTTATATGTTTCGGTGTATTAGTTGACAATCTATTTTTAACTAAGACATATTCCCCAGTAATGCAAAACACAGAAACTGATAACTCATCATCGAATCATAGTAAGAGAAAGGAGTCTTCCCATTTGAATCAAACTTATCTTTGACACCTGAGACTCGGTCACATCAACCTTAGTAGGATTCAAAGGTTGGTCAATAATGGGCCATTGGACCATTGGATATTGACAGCTATCCGACCTGTGAGTCCTGCTTGGAGGGTAAGATGACCAAGAGGCCTTTTAAGGTAAAGGGGTATAGGGCCAATGAGGTTTTAGAGTTGATTCCTTCTAACTTGTGTGGGTCTATGTCAGTTCAGGATAGAGTTCGTTATGAGTATTTCGTGACTTTCACGGATGATTACTCTAGATATGGATACATATACCTGATGCTCCATAAGTCTGAATGCTTTGGCAAGTTCAAAGAATTTAAGGCTGAGGTGGAGAACCATCTGTGTAAGAGTATCAAAGCCCTGCGATCTGATGCGGTGGTGAATACCTCTCTAGTGTATTTAGGTCATATTTATCAGAGGAAGGTATTTAGTCCAGTTGTCTGCACCTAGGACACCCCAGCAGAATGGTGTAGCAAAGAGGAGGAACAGGACTCTTATGGATATGGTTAGATCGATGATGAGTTATAGTGAATTGCCTAATTTGTTTTGGGGTTTTTCCTTGGAGTCAGCGTGCTATCTCCTTAATCTCGTACCATCTAAGTCTGTGCCTTCGACCCCAGTAGAGCTGTGAACTGGGCGAAAGCCTAGTCTGAGACATCTCAGGATTTGGGATTGTCCAGTATATGTGTTTAAGGCAGATGCAGCCAAGTTAGATGCGAGATCTGAGATTATGCTTTTTGTAGGCTACCCCAAAGGAATGAAAGGTGGTTTATTTTATAGTCCTTAGGATCAGAAGGTGGTGGTGAGCACCAATGCCAAATTTCTTGAAGAGGACTATGTTTTAGATCACAAGCCAAAGAGCAAGGTAGTATTGGAAGAGCTTAGGGGTCAGTCCAGTATTCCAGATGCACAAGTACAGGAAGACACACCACAAGAGGCTACACACACTATCACAGATGATGCTCTTATATAGGCCATGCCTCATCGTAGTGAGAGGGTTGTCAGATTGCCCGAGAGGTACATTGGTTTGGGTGAGTCTTCTGACTTTATCCCTGGAGCTCATGAACCAGACACGGTTAGCTACAATTAGACTCTCCAGGATAAATATGCAGATTCTTGACAGAAAACGATGATTGCTGAGATGGGTTCTGTGGACTCAAATCAGGTCTGGGAGCTGGTAGACCTCCCTGGTAGGTTTCGGCCTATTTGGTGCAAATGGGTCTACAAGCGAAAGAGAGGATATGACAGGAAGGTTGAGACCTTCAAGGCTAGGCTTGTGGCTAGGGGGTATACTCAGAAAGAGGGTATCAATTATGAGGAGACCCTTTTCCCGGTAGCTATGCTTAAGTCAATCCGGATTCTCTTGGCCATCGCTGCTCATATAGACTATGAGATTTGGTAGATGGACGTCAAGACAGCTTTCCTTAATGAAAGTCTTGAAGAGACCATCTTTATGCAGCAACCAGAGGGTTTCATTGTTCAGGGCCAATAGCACAATGTATGCAGGCTTAAGAGGTCCATCTATGGACTTAAGCAAACATTCAGATCTTGGAACATCCATTTTGATGAGGTTATCCAGTCCTATGGATTCACTCAGTATTCGGAAGAGAAGTGTGTATATCGTAGGCGTGATGGTGATATATGTTGGAGTTAAATACATAAGCTATGCTTGTGTAGTACGTTTTCCCAGTTAATATATCGATTTATGTTTTGGTTATATTTTGTTGTGCATTAATTGTCCACTTATATTATGTAGTTAGATTATGAGGTATCTTGTATGACACAGTAGATCTCATCATTGGTTAAAAGACATAATATATCAATAAGGTTCGTAACCGAGATAGCTTTGGACAAACTGTCGGTTTAGGTTATTATATGATTCGAATAATTGGTTGTCTAAACTAATTGAATCATATAGATATGCCCAGGGCGTATTGAATTTGACCAATAGGAATGATTTGTCTTGTAATGATTTAATAGACAAATTATTCTTGGTATTCTATCTCTTAATCCCTAGACTCGAGCAGGCATAAGGATTAGACATAGTGTACTTTGATATTCCAATAGGTGAGGTCAATTGGGCCAATAGTCTCGGTAGGTTAGGTGCACGTGTTTAGTTGCTTGGTGTGCTACTGCTTGTCAAAAGGAAACCATGTACCAGTGAGTTCGAGGTGATGATGCTCCAGAGATGAGCTCATAATATTTATTATACTAAACCCGGCCGGTGGACTTATGTCCAGTATAGTGAACAGGTTGAGTGGTACTAGTCTCAGAATTAAAGAAGTTAATTAATTAATTTATCAGTAAATTAAAAAATTAATGAGCACTATATCTTTGATGTGGGGAGATTATGAATATAAATTAATGAAGTTGTTCCGGAAGCAATTCTGGTGTAGGGTGGTAGTGCCAAAATTAATCCGTTAGTGGTACGATTAATTTTGTAATAGGTTAATTGAATAGGTAGAATTAATTAATTGATTAATTATTCCTAAGTGTTAATTGAGTAATTAACAAAGTGGAATTATTTAATTAATTAATTAAGTCTTAAGTTTCAATTAGAATTAGGAAATCCTAGAGATTAGGAAATCTAGTAGGATTTGGTTTATCCTATCAGATTGGGTACCTAATTGGATTTGGAAACTAATTACCTAAACCCATTAGGAAGACCAATCCTAAACCAACTTGGGGTCTCTCTTGTAACTCTATATATAGACAAGAGATTAGCTATTCCACAACATACAATTCATAAGTTTTCAAGACAATAAAACTTAGAGAGAGAAAATCCTAGAGAGAAACGGATTTTTGAATCTAAAAGCTACCGATTTTTCTTCTATTTGGGTGGCCAAATTTTGTCCAAATTGGTGGCGTGTGTAGCTCCTCTCTCAGGTCCGAGGCGGCGTGTGATCTTCACGCACTAGGGGCAGGTGGTTGCAGAATTTTTCAGGCAACCCAGTTGTGGTGATTAGCTTATCAAATTGCTCGTTAGATTGCTGCCCACACAGTATACAAGCAAAATCTTAAGGCATACAAGAGAATCACCTGAGTGTACGCTTCAATAGGTAATTCTTATGTTTTCCCTTTAAGTAAGAATTTTTATTGCGTGGTAAATCGAATAAGTGCAAATCCAGATCCTGCGCAATGTTATTTTAAAAGAGTTGGAATAGCAATTGTGCTAGCGTCTAGGCCGGGCCAGAGATTTCGATTCTAGAATGCATAGCACGAAATTGAGTTTCTGGCTAGGCCCTGGGCAGATAATCTTTCAATATGGTGGTGTTCCTCGTACTTTACGCAGATGACATCCTTCTGATTGGCAATAGTAAGAAGGTGTTGTCAGAAGTAAAGGCATGGTTGTCCAGGCAATTTGATATGAAGGATTTGGGAGAGGTTGGACATATCCTTGGGATCAAGATTATTCGAGATCGTAGGAGGCGTTCTCTGACACTCTCCCAGGCATCCTACATAGACACGATTCTGGCCCGATTTAACATGCAGAACTCCAAGAAGGGTTCACTACCTTTCGGACATGGGGTGCATTTATCAAATGAGCAATGTCCCAAGACTACTGAGGAGATAGATGCCATGCAGGCGGTACTTTTTGTTTCTGCACTGGGTAGCCTCATGTATGCTATGTTATGTACGAGGCCTGATATTTGCTTTACCCTTGGCATGGTTAGCAGATATCAGAGTAACCCTGGGGAGGCTCACTGGGAGGCAGTAAAATGTATTCTCAAGTACTTGCACATGATGAGAGATCAGAGTGCGGGAGCTTGTACCATTGGGTTACACAGATTCGGACTTTTAAGGTGATTTAGACAAAAGTAAGTCTACCTCTGGGTTTGTGTTTACTCTAGGAGGTGGAGCCATAGTATGACGGAGTGTCAAGCAGAACTTCCTGGTGGACTTAGATGTGGTTCCTGAGTTGCCTAGGTCTATCACAGTTTATTGTGATAACAATGGTGCAGTTACTAACTCGACAGAACCATGAGCCCACAAAGCGAGTAAACACATAGAGCGCAAGTACCATCTGATACGAGAGATCGTAAAGAGATGAGACATGATCGCGTCCAAGATAGCATCAGATGACAACCTTGTAGATCCTTTCACAAAGCCATTGACCCCAAAGGTCTTTGAGAAACATGTGGAGGGCATGGGAGTCAGATTCTTAAGGGAGCCATGTGAGTGAGCTTAAATGTGTTCTGTAGATTTCATTATGACAGCAATGGAATAGCGGGTTGGACAGTTTTTATACTTCTTAGCATAGCTTTGAGTATTAGTGGGAGATTGTTAGTTTTGAATACAGAAAAGCTATGGCTTGTATCAAAAACTAATATCCACAGTTGACATATCATTTTGTTTCAGTATTAAATTATTTCATTATATCATAGAACTAGATAACGGGGTGTGGAAAGACACAGTAGATCTCGTTATTGGTTAAAGTATTGATATAAAAAGTATGCTCATAACTGAGATAGTCTGAACATACTATCAGTATAGGTTATCGTGTGATTTGGAAATTAGTTTGTCTAGACTAATTAAATCACACGGATATGCCCGGGCCATATTGAGCACAACCAGGTTGAATAGAATTAACTTGTACTGATCGGTGTAGTTAATTCGGTCCTTAGTATTCAGTCTCTCAATCCCAGATTGGGACGAGAGTGAGAGTTAGATATTGTATGCTTTGATTTGCCAAAGAGTGCGGTCAATTGAGACTTATACCTTGGTAAGTTGGGTATGCGGTGTTTAGCTTCTTATATGTCATTAATAGTCGAAGGAATCCACGTATCGGTTAGCCGGGTTGATGGTGCTCCCGAGATGAGCTCGTAAGGTTTATTATACTAAATCTGGCCAGTGGACTTTACGTTTGTATAATAAGAAAGTCGAGTGGTACTAATCTCAGATACCAAGAAGCCGGTGAATTAATTTGTTAGTAAGTTAATGAATCGACGAGCACTAGATCTTTCATGTAGAGATAGAAGAAAAATAAAGTGGCGCGATGTAAAGTCGATTTTGAGATGTAGTTCCACAATTGGTCTGTTAGTTGTATGACTAATTATGCATTTGACTAATAGGTAAAGTAAATTAATTAATCCTAAAGGTTTAATTAATATTTAATTAACAAAGTGGATTACAAAATTAATTCTATAAGAATTAATTAATCCTAAGGGTTCGATTAAATTAAATTAACAAAGTGGGTTAAGAAATTAACTCGAAATGGTCGGTTGGAGTTGACTAGTCTAGGGAAGACGAATGAGTCAACGAATGTCAAATTAAAATACTGAACTCAAAGGCCCACTAGATCTCCTTAGAAGCTCCCTATAAATATCTCATGTTAGGCATTTTATAAGACATTAGAAACCTTGGTGGCTAATAGCCTAGTAAGAGAAAGAGTGATCTAGAGAGAGAATTTCTCCTTCTTCGAAGTTTTCTTTCAAAGTTGATCAAGGATCTTTCTTCTTCAAAATAGAAACTCTGCCCATTGATTATTTTGGAGCAGCCCATTAGAGTTTCCAAGCGCCGCCGCAGTTTGGGTGATTTCTGGCGGCTGTTCTTCAGTTCCGGGGTGCTAGATCCGGCTGGTTTTGTGTAGATCTCTTCCATGGATTGGTGATCCACAACTCCAGCTATCCAAATCATGACTGGAGTAGAGATTAACGGCCGACTGAGGTGGTTTTTTTGACCGCCGGTGTTGGTGTATGCCCTTTTGAGGGCTATTTATGTAATTTAGACATTTGTCGTCTGTATGATAATTTATCAAATGAGTTAATTTCATGATAATTATATTCTTGTGCATTTCATGAAATTAATCCGCCAAAAGAAACACTCCATGGACTTTTAGATCTTGAGTGATTCTTTTGAGTAGTACTCGTACGAGGGACCATAGACCAGAAATCACCGCATATTCTTAGGTGAATTGTAGTGTGCTTTGACATACGCCTAACAGGACCGTAACAGGTTTCCAAGTACGGGTATGATTGGGTACACTATGAGTCACACTAAGATATGTAGGTGAAATGATGGGACTACAAATCTCTCTTAAGTGAGTGATGACATCTTGGCCACTTGATAATGAACTGAGAAGTGCATGGCCAGGCCCGAAAAATGATAAGTGTTACCATTTGCTCAAATTAAATCAGTGTCACTAAGAAATCAAGTAAACGTTTAGCTAAATAATGATGATGGTTCCATGCCTTATGCTAAACGGGATATCAATGTAGAGGATCGTACAAAGTATGCTCGGAAAGGTTGTGTTGAATCACCATTCGACCCTCCGTTCTGAATTGGGTAGTCATTATGTCTTGCTAGAGACCACTAATGACTTATGGATTAATTAATTAGATTTGATTATCCATTGCCAATTTGGAATGGGCCTACAGGATCGCACATAAGAGGGTTCGATGATACAGAGTTGCTGCACTAAGTATAATTGTTATACTTAGACAAATAGTATTTAATTAAATAGTTTAATTAGATATTATTGCAAATTTCTGTGTTATTAATTAAGAGTTAATTAAGTAACAAGGAACAATTGGAATAGGCTGATAAATCAAGGCACGTAATTGCAATTGAGGTTCTTGACCAATCAGCTTGATCCATGGGTTAATGTGTTGATCCAGGGGTTTGGTAAAACCCAAGTCAGTAGAAAGTAATATTAATTTAATATTACTTTTACATTTTACATTTTATATTTTATATTTTATTTGTATTTTAAAAAGTTGGTTACAACTGACTACAGTATCTGAGTCTATATCTAGCATATGTGAGTCAGATATGAGTGACAAGTTTTTTAGAAATATTGTTTTACCAAATTTTGAGAATTTCCAAAAACTTTTCTCTCTAAAAAATAATTAAAAAGGCTAGCATCTCTCCGTGAGAACTCCGGTGCAATATCGTAAATTCATCTGAATTGTTGGTGAACGCAATATTCTCAAAGGAGCTAGGCGACGAGCGTAACCAACTACGCTTCGAGGGTAAGACCCGATTTCTGATAATTAGGCTTTCCGCTGTGAATTTTTGAAAATTAGGCCTAATCGATCCTAACACTGGTATCAGAGCCAGGTTCGTTTTAGTGTGAATATTAAAATTAATGAAATAATTCATTTGTTTGAAATTAATTTTATAAAAGGTGAAAATTTCATGCTTTTAGAAAGCAAGTAAATAAAAAAAATTTTCCGATTAAAATAATATTTTTTTGGAAAAATGGTTAAAGATCCTCCGGACTGGATTGACGTTGACTGGCCAGATTCTCGCCGAAAAATCGCGAGTGCCCGATATGACCGATTTTCATGGTTTTGGTTCAAAATTCTTTGTGGGTTTTGTTCTTCATTCTCCCGGAAATCGTTTTCGTGTGATTTGGGTTTCAAAACTAAAAGGGTTTGTTTGATTTCAAAACTTTTTTTTCTGGGTTTTCGAAACCTATCGCCAGAAAAATATTCTTCGGGGTCTAAATTTTGCTCGGAAAAATAATTTGGAAAATGGGTTTTGAGGATTGGGTATTGAAACTGGGATGATTCTGATTTTCCTTACTTCAGTTTAAAATGGTTTTGACAATTTTGATGGAGGATGGGGTTCTCCGATTGTTCGATCGAAAAAAGCATGAGTCACCAGAGTTCTCGTTGGACGGGAGCTGATTGAAATCTTTGAAAATTGATGATGCGTTCTTCTATCTTCATGAGAATTAATCAACGGGAACACGATAGAGGAGATGAAGGCGAGAATCGCCATTCATTGATGATGCCGGAGAGATTGTTATTCGTCGAGGATGACGATCGGAGTCATCGGGAAAAAACGACAGGGAGGCGGTTGGCGGGGCAAACCCTAACGGGTTCTTTTGGCTGAAATGACCAAAATGCCCCTGCTACAGCCCCTAACCCTAATCTGCCAAATTTTAATGTTTTAAAATTTATAAATTGGCCCCATCAGTTTTTTTTCCTCAAAACCCTAAGCCCATAATTTTTGGTTAATTATATAATTGCCTAAAGAACTTTCCAGAAATTGATTTTTCTGAAATTTTAAAACTTGATAAGTTTTAAATTTTAATTTAGGATAAATTAAAATATCTTATCAGATTTTAGTTTAAGATATGTTTGATAAGATTTAATTATTTAGATAAATAAGAATATCTTATCAAATAAAAGAATATAGGATTAGATTTAAATTTGAAATCTTATCCTATAGATTTAAAATTTAAAATTTGAATAATTATCTTAATTATATTAGGATAATTAGAAATATTTGAATTTTGGGATCTGTTAGTGCCAGCAGTAGTTGGAGAAAATTCCAAAATACTCGTCTTCATTTAGAAGATCGCCTGCCCTGGGAGCTTGTGTCACTTTTAAGCTGACTTAATATATTTTCCAGGTGTTTGATATAATCCTCCTAAGTTGATATTGCTACTAGCTTGGAAGTAGCTAAAGCCTTTTGTTGCAGGAAGACCGTTGTTTGGTGATCTGCAGGTGGTAAGTATGCTGGATTTTGCCTGAACCAGGCTTCAATCATTGCTGGTTGGACGGCAGCTGTTTTGAACTCTTTCCACCATTTGGAATATCCTTGTCTGACTAAGGCTGGTAGCATGTTTTCTTGCTTAGAAAATTCGAATTTCCAAGCATAAATCCATGACAAGGAAAATATAAAATAGAACTGTAATAATTTTGGCATAGTGTTTGGTGCCGTAAATTTTTCATAGAACAGTTCGTACTGATTCTGGTAAATTTTGTGGATTTGGTCCGTGAACATTCCACCATGATATAAACAATATTGGAAACTTATATTGATTTCCTCTTTTAAAGTAAAAAAGATAAGAATCTCTGTATGCTTGGTTTTGTATAGTGAAGGCATTAAACCAGGCTTGTATGTAGTCCCAGTAAGTATAACTGGGGGGAGAAAATGGTTGGGAGAAGTTTCTAGGTTTATTCAAATTGGCTTTCCAATCTGATGGAGTCAAGATAGAGAGAATTTGGGCCGTAGAATGGGTATTCTCTCCTTTATCAAAGTAGGCTTTGAATATGACAGATCCTGAATCCACTAATATGAATTCATAGTATTTTTGGGTTTTATTTATGGAGTGGGGAATAAAATTTGTTTGGGTTGGTAGGACTTTTTGTGTTACCTGGTAAGGATTTGGTGTAAAGAATCTGGTTCTGTTTGGACTACTAGTTGGGAAGTCTGGCACTTTAAATACTCAGTTGAAATAGAGTTTTTTTATCCAGTAGGGATCGATTTTGATACCAGTATTTGTTTATTGGCGGGATTTGGAATCACCACCTTGTTTTGAGCAGTGGGGTTTGTGACCACCACTTTGTTTGAAGGAGTGGGATGAGTACTCACCACTTTAGTTTGAGTGGTGAGACTATTAGTCACCACTTGGGGTTGAGGAACAATATGTGGTTGGGGGATTTTACTAAAGAAAATCCCAAGTTTGCAGCCCATTGTTGGATTGATTCCAGTTGGGCCTGTTTGATCTGTTCTTCTTCCGCCATGTCGGCTCACATCTTTGGGAGACTAGCGAAATTTGTTGGACAGCAGTAAGGTTGTCCATTGTTTGGAATTTCCTTGGAGTCAAGGCATAATCTTTTGGTGATTTCAGCACCATCTGCTTTGAAGTTGAGGCTTCAGAAGTTGATTGCTTGGAGGAAGGAGTTCCTTCCTTGTTTGCTTTGATGGCTTCAGTAGCCATCACCAGGTCATCTGGGGTCTTTCTTCTTTCTTCTTTCGAGGAGGCATTATTTTCCTTGCAAAAATTCACGCGTCAGAAAATCGGGAAGAGAATTAGACTCTCTTTTAATATATTCATTATCAAAATCAAATAGAGATAATATAGCCTGCCACCTAGCAAAAATCTGTTTAGATGCTAGATTTTTCACATATTTTTGTAAACCATCTTTTGCTGACTTACCGTCAACTCTTATTAAGAATTTTTGATTTAGTAAATCTGATTGAAATTTAGAGACACAGAGAACAACAGCAAGTATTTCCTTTTTCATAGTGGAATAATTCTGTTGTGCGCTATTCCAATGTTTAGATGTAAAGGAAATAATTCTTTCTTTTTCTCTCTGGATTTGTTTCAGAATCCCACCATATCCTAAATCAGAGGCATCTGTTTCTACTATTTTCTTAAAGGTAGGATTAGCTATGTCAAGGCAAGGTAAAGACTTAACTAAGGTCTTTATTGTTCTTGCCGACTGTGTATGTAAATCAGTCCAAGTAGGTGGTGTCTTTCTTAATCTCTCATATAATAATTTAGCTAAATTTTCTAAATTAGGGATAAAGTCAGCAACATAATTTAAACATCCTAAAAATCTTTGTAGTTGCTGTTTTTCTAAAATCTGGTCAGGAAACTTATCAGCAAAATTAATCGATCTCTCAGTTGGTGTAATTGTTCCTTGGTAAATATAATGTCCAAGGAATCTAATTTTAGTTTGGAAGAGGCTTATTTTCCTCTGAGAGACTACTAATCCATTTGTTTTTGTCACCTGCAAGAAAATATTTAGATGTTTAAAATGCTGGTCAAGATTGTTAGACTAAACCAAAACATCGTCAATATAAACCAAAACATCCTTTGAAATTCTGACGGGGCATTCTTTAGTCCAAAAGGCATTACATTCCATTCGTAGTGTCCAAATGGTACTGTAAATGCCGTCTTATACCTATCAAAAGGGTGAATCTGTATTTGCCAAAATCCATATTTCATGTCAAATTTAGAAAAGATTTTTGCGGGAAATAATCTTTGCAATAAATCCTTTTTGTTTGGAATTGGATATCTAATCCATTGTAAAACATTATTTAAGGCTTTATAATTAATAACTAGTCTAGGCACTCCCCGTTCTATTTCTGAACTTTTATTGACTTAGAATGCCGGGCAACTTCATGGGGATTTACTGGAGCTAATAATACCTTTTTGTAAAAGTCATTAATTTCCTTTTTACAATGTTCCATTAATTCTTGACTCATCTGGATGGGTCTTGCTTTTGTAGGAATATTTTGTTCCTTAAAATCCTTTTCATAAGGAAGAAAAACGGTATGTTGTTTTCTTTTCCAAAAAGCATTTGGCAGCTCAGAACATACTTGTTCTTCTATTTTTTGTTGCAACTATTTAATCCTTCCTTGGATTTGTGGTTGCTGTAGTTGGGATTCAATCCTCTTAAATTCTATTTCCTCCTTAAGGAAATTGACTTGTTTGATTTTTGAAGTCAAAGGATTGACTTCTCTAGTAATTGGTTCTTTTGAAAATGGGAGAATAATGTTTTCTCCTAGTTCCTGTGGTTGAATTCCCTCCATTGTAGTTAAATAAGGAACTAACTGGATGATAAAATCTGTTCCAAATATAATAGGTCGGGACAATTCTTTTACCAACAGAAATGAAACTGTAATTTTGGTTGTTGAAAAATGAACATTAACGTCAGATAATTTGAACTTGATTCCAAGTTTTGTCTTATTGGCTGCAGTTAGTCTTTCCCTACTTTTCTCAAAAAATTTTGTAGGAAGAAGTCCCTCTTGGATGCAACTAAAATCGGCTCCTGTGTCCCATAATGCATCTGTTTCTAGGACAAAACAATTTTTTACTACCAATTTTATCCTAACATCATGTCTGTGGAATGTTGTTATAGAATTCAGTTGAGGTATATCATCTCCAATGAAGGATTCCTCTTCATTTTCTAAGACAGTTTTTGGGTTCTGACTATCAATTAGGTTTTGTATTAATAAACCATGAAGGTCTTGCTTAGCTTTTATATCTCTAATTTCTTCTTTAGCTAAGGCCAACTCTTTCTATAGGTCACTAATAGTAACTGGACTAGGAGTTTTCTTAGGGAACCTATTGAGGATCTCCGTAAGATTGTAAGTATTATGTAATCTTGGGTGACTTCTTATAGGATTAGGTATGGAGGAAGTGGAGGGTTTTTCTCTTAGATAGCATCAGAGGATAACCTTGCAGATCCGTTCACAAAGACATTGACTTCAAAAGTCTTTGATGCTCACGTGGAGGGCATGGGGATCAGATACTTAGAAGAGCTGCGACCATTTTTCTAGATATGTAGTAGAGTGTATAGAGTTGAATGTAGTTGTATACTTAAAGTACAGCTTAAGTATTAGTGGGAAATTGTTAGAGTTGAATACATAAGTTATGCTTGTATTATACATTTTCCAAGTTAATATATCGATTTAATGTTTTGGTTTATTTGTTGTGCATTATTTGTCCATTTATATTATGTAATTAGATGATAAGGTGTCTTGTGTGACATAGTAGATCTCATCATTGGTTAAAATATATAATATATAAATGAGGTTCGTAATTGAGACAGTTTTGGACAAACTGTTGGTTTAGGTTATTATGTGATTTGGATAATTGGTTTTTCTAAACTTATTGAATCATATAGATATGCCCGGGGCATATTGAACTTGACCATTTAGAATTATTTGTCTTGTACTGATTTAATAGACAAATTGTTCTTAGTATTCTATCTCTTAATCCCTAGACTTGAGTGGGCATGAGGATTAGACATAGTGTAATTTGATCTGCCAATGGGTGAGGTCAATTGTAGCCAATAGTCTCGGTGAGTTGGGTGTGCGTGTTTAATTACTTGGTGTGTTGCTGCTTGTCGAAAGGAAACCATGTACCGGTGCGTCCGGGGTGATGGTGCTCCCGAGATGAGCTCGTTATGTTTATTATACTAAACCCGGCCGGTGGACTTATGTCCAGCATAGTAAAAAGGTCGAGTGGTACTAGTCTCGAAATTGAAGAAGTTAATTAATTAATTTATCAGTAAATTAATAAATTAACGAGCACTATATCTTTGATGTGGGAAGATTAAGAATAAATTAATTTAGTTGTTCCGAAAGCTATTCTGGAGTAAGATGGTAGTGCCAAAATTAATCCTTTAGTGGTACGATTAATTTTGCAGTGGGTTAATTGAATAAGTAGAATTAATTAATTATTCCTAAGGGTTAATTAAGTAATTAACAAAGTGGAATTATTCAATTAATTAATTAAGTCTTAAGTTTCAATTATAATTAGCAAATCCTAGAGATTCGAAAATCTAATTAGATTTGGTTTATCCTATTAGATTAGTTACCTAATTGGATTTGGAAACTAATTAATAACCTAAACCCATTAGGATGACCAATCCTAAACCAACTTGGGGTCTCTCTTGTAATTCTATATATAGACAAGAGATTAGCAATTAGACAACATACAATTCACAAGTTTTCAAGACAAGAAAACTAGAGAGAGAAATTTTAGAGAGAGAAAAATTTTTCTCCATCTAGCATAATTTCGGGAGGCCAAAATTTGTCCTAAGGCGGCAGCCGGTTGAAAATTCCAGCAGGCAGCGGTGGCAAGTGGTTTCCGGTGGCGGTGGGTGGATTTTTTCGGCGGCGATGAGCTACAGAATTTTTTCGACAACCCAGTTGTGTTGATTACTGAGCAATTTGTTGCTAGATCATTGCCCACACAACGTGTAATCAAAGTCTTAAGTCATACAAGTGATCACCTGAGTTAACACGCTTCGAGAGGTACTTTTCTATGATTCCGCTTTTACTTAGAAAATTATTGTTGCGTGATAAATCGAATGAGTACAAACCAAGATCCTGCGCAATGTTATTTCAAGCAAGTATTGGAATAGCGATTGTGCTAGAGTCTAGGCCTGGTTAAAGATTTCGATTCTGGAATGCATAGCACGAAAGTGAGTTTTTGACCGGGCCCAGGCAGATAATCTTTTATCGACCCCTATAGAGTTGTGGACTGGGCAAAAGCCTAGTCTGAGACATCTCTAAATTCAGGGTTGTCCAGCATATGTGCTTAAGGCAGATGCAGGCAAGCTAGATGCGAGATCTGAAGTTATGCTTTTTGTAGGCTATCCCAAAGGAACGCTGGGTGGTTTATTTTATAGTCCTTAGGATCGGAAGGTGGTGGTGAGCACCAATGCCAGATTTCTTGAGGAGGACTATATTTTAGATCGCAACCCAAGGAGCAAGGTAGTATTGGAAGTGCTTAGGGGTCAGTCGAGTATTCCAGAAACAAGTACAGGAAGACACACCACAAGATACTACACACACTATTACAGATGATGCTCTTACACAAGCTGCATCTCGTCGTAGTGGGAGGGTTGTCAGATAGCTCGAGAGGTACATAGGTTTGGGTTCTTCAGACGTTATCCCTGGTGCCCATAAACCAGACCCAATTAGCTACAATGAGACTCTCTAGGATAAAGATGCAGATTCTTGGCAGAGAGCGATGATTGCTGAGATAGGTTCTATGGACTTAAATTAGGTCTGGGAGCTGGTGGACCTTCCTAATAGGTTTCGGTCTATCGGGTGTAAATGGGTCTACAAGCGAAAGAGATGATCTGACGGAAGGGTTGAGACCTTCAAGGCTAGGCTTCTGGCAAAAAAGTATACTCAGAAACAGGATATCGATTATGAGAAGACCTTTTCCATGGTAGCTATGCTTAATTCGATCTGAATTCTTTTTGTTGGAGTTAAATACATAAGCTATCCTTGTATTGTACATTTTCCCAGTAAATATATCGATTAATGTTTTGGTTATATCTTGTTGTGCATGATTTGTCCATTTATATTATGTAGCTAGATGATGAGGTGTCTTGTGTGACACAGTAGATCTCATCATTGGTTAAAAGACATAATATATAAATGAAGTTCGTAACCGAGCCAGTTTTGGACAAACTATCGGTTTAGGTTATTATGTGATTCGGATAATTGGTTTGTCTAAACTAATTGAATCATATAGATATGCCCGGGGCGTATTGAACTTGACCAGTTAGGAATGATTTGTCTTGTACTGATTTAATAGACAAATCGTTCTTAGTATTCTATCTCTTAATCCCTAGACTCAAGCGGGCATGAGGATTAGACATAGTGTACTTTGATCTGCCAATGGGTGACGTCAATTGTGGCCAATAGTCTCGGTAGGTTGGGTGCGCGTGTTTAGTTGCTTGGTGTGCTGCTGCTTGTCGAAAGGAAACCATGTACTGGTGCGTCCGGGGTGATGGTGCTCCCGAGATGAGCTCATAAAGTTTATTATACTAAACCCGGCCGGTGGACTTATGTCCAGCATAGTAAAAAGGTCGAGTGGTACTAGCCTCGGAATTAAAGAGGTTAATTAATTAATTTTTAGTAAATTAATATATTAACGAGCACTATATCTTTGATGTGGGGAGATTATGAATAAATTAATTAAATTGTTCCAGAAGCATTTCTGGTGTAGGATGGTAGTGTCATAATTAATCCGTCAGTGGTACGATTAATTATGTATTGGGTTATTGACAAAGGTAGATTTAATTAATTAAGTAATTAATTAATCCTTGTGTCAGTTGGTTGTGAATTATACCAGGAACTGGTTTGGGATAAGTGAATCCCTGTATCAGTTGGTTGTTAATCATATCTGGAACTGGATTGGGATAAGTGAATCCCTGTATCAGTTGGATGTGTATCAGTCCAGGAACAGGATTGAAGGAAACAGAAATACAGTAGGAAGGTCAATCCTAAACCAACTTGGGGTCTCTCTTGTAACTCTATATATAGACAAGGGATTAGCTATTCAAGACACACAATTCAGAAATACAGTTCATAAGTTTTCAAGACAATAAAACTTAGAGAGAGAAACGTTTTTCTCCCTCTAGCATAATCTCAGGCGACCGGTTATTATCCTAGGCGGCGGTCGGTGGTTAATTCCGGTAGGCGGCTGTGATGGGAGAAATCTGGCAGCGGCGGCAGTTGAAATTCAGGCGAAGACGAGCTGTAGAATTTTTTCGGCAAGTGGATTGTGGTGATTAGCTGATCAATTATTCGTTAGATTATTGCCCACACAACATACGAACAAAGTCTTGAGGCATACAAGAGAATCACCTGAGTATACGCTTCAATAGGTAATTATTATGTTTCCGCTTTAATTAAGAATTTTTGGTGCGTGGTAAATCGAATGATTGCAAACCCAGATCCTGCGCAATGTTATTTCAAAAGGGTTGGAATAGCTATTGTGCTAGCGTCTAGGCCTGGCTAGAGATTCTGATTCTGGAATGCATAGCACGAAAGTGAGTTTCTGGCTAGGCCCGGGCAGATAATCTTTCAATTGATATCAGAGCCTGGTTTTAGGTTTTGTGCTTGTTCGATTTATTACATGGTTTTATTTATAGGTGGTTAAGAAATCCTGACTATTATGGTTACGTTTGTATGGGTTTTAATTAAACTTCGGGACATATCCGGATTTGATTTTATTATGAATGTTTGTAATAGCATAACCACGTGCTGGAAGCTGTGTAGGATTAGATCAAATCTGTAGTAGGATTTTTTCTATGTAATTTCGATTTTTTAATTTTCCTAGAAAGCCTTGTAGTAGGAGAATTAGTTTTTTTGTAATCGAAGGCGTTATGGTGGGCAACTTGATTTAGTGGGTTTTGGGTTATCATTAATTCGTAGAAACCCAGGAAAATCCAGAACGAATTGCAAGAAGACCAACTAGTGTGGGAAGAAGCGAAGGAGAGATTGGCGGCAGGGGGCGGTGCCGGTGACTACCCGCCGGTAGTAGTCGCCGACACCGCTGCCGTGCGGCGCAGCAGCCGGCTGCGCCAGCCGCAGCAGTGCGAGTGGCCCATGCGGGCGTGCTGCGCGCGTGCGGCCCATTCGGGCTACGTTTTGGCCTGTTTTTCCTCCAGATTTTGTTTTTTGAAGTTCAAGACTCTCTCATTCGAGTTGCGTGGCGGGACACGAGATCAAGGCAGAAGATGGAAGCGATTAAAACCACAATAGTCGGGAAATTTATTTTTTGTATTCATTTTCTGGATTTATTGTGTTAATTTTTATGCTTTATTTTTATGTTTTATTTTAGATGCATGATTTTAAAGCATGTTGGTTTTATAGTTGTATATAACTTAGGGTTAGTTAATTGCATGTTAAAACCGGAAAAACCCTCAATTTGAAAATCTAAGTGGGAGCGGGTTGGTTTATTATTCCTATGGCCACCATTACGAGTTCATATGTGATGTGGGTGGGCTTACGTGTTGGCATTAGGGCCTTCCTCCATTCCGATGAGTCCAACCCCGAGATCGCTAGATTATGAATTTCTGAATAAGATGACTATAGTAAGTTTAACTAGGAATAATGCGACACCCTCTCCATCTGAGGTGCACTATCCTGAGGTGACAAACTCAGAAGTCACAAATGGCACACACTTGGTGTATAATCCGCAGTATTCCTTCCGCGAGATCGTTTGGTCAGATAGTGTAGTTAATGAACTTGGTTCTTCTCAAACGAATATGGGTCAGCGTAAACGTCCACACTGCGTGGCTTGCGAGAATCCCAGTGAATGAGATGTTGGTGGATTAAGATTATTGCTTTAAGGGAAGTCAATAATTGATAGAATTTCATATTTATTTTTGAAATTCAAATAACTGAAATATTGTCTGTTTTATTTATTTTACAATTTTATCGATATGGCATTCAACCCTTTAGCTGCTATTTTGAAAGACAATAAATTAGCTGAAACCAATTATGTCGACTGGAGTCGTAACATGGACATTGTCCTGACGGCTGAGCAGTATAAGTTTGTGCTCACCGAAGTATGTCCAGATGTGCCTGATGATGACTCTCCTCAAGAGGATAGGGATGCCTATGCCGGTGGAGAAAATCGGATGAGATGGCGCGATGCTATATTTTGGCCTCTGTGTCAAATGTACTGCAACATCAGCTTCATCCCATGGTCTTTGCCTTCAACATGATGGCTCACCTGAGAGATATGTTCGCACATCAAGGTAGGACTGCTAGGCAAGCAGCCATGAGGAAGTTAATGAACACAAAGATGGCTGAAGACGGATCGGTGAGAGATCATGTGTTGCACATGATCAGTAACATCAATAAGATAGAGGTGTTGTGGGGAGAAATCGACCCAGAAAGTCAGAAAGATATTATCCTCCAGAGACTACCCTCTTGTTTTGAGCAGTTTTGGGTCAATTACAACATGAACCAAAGAGTTTACACTCTACCCGAGCTCTTAACTGATTTGGTGGTGGCCGAAGGTATCTTCCACGAGAAGAAGCAAGCTTTGGTCGCAGTAAAGGCTTCAGGTTCTTCTTCTGTACCTAAAGGCAAGAAGAATAAGAAGAAGAAAAATGCCAGGAAACTTGCTGCGAAGCCCGAGATCGCAAAAACGAGCAAGCCCAAAGGCAAGTGCTTCAAGTGCGGTAAAACAGGACACTGGAAAGCGGATTGTCCAAAGCTTAAAGGTACGATAGTTTCTACCCTAATTACTGAGACATGTTTAGCGGTGATTCCCATAGATACTTGGTGTGTGGATTCAGGCGCCACTGATCATGTTTGTAATTCTTTGCAGGGGTTCCAAGTAACCCGGAAGCTTAGAGAGGGCGAACTGGACATCTACATAGGCGACACTACAAAAGTGTTAGTAGAATTGTCAATTTAAATTTCAAAAATTTTAAATTTCAAAAATTGTATATTAGAATTAGTTAATTGTCTTTATGTACCGAGGTTTAGAAAAAACCTTATTTCGGTTTCTAAACTCTTGGAGAACGGTTATAAGTTTGTTTTTTCTGATGAGTCTGTATTTATTAGAAGAAATGGAAAACTTATTTGTTCTGGTTCATTGGCTGACAATTTATTTGTGGTTAACTCTAATTCCCCTGTTGCGCATAATATAGAAACGGATAGCTTTTTATCTAACATTAATAAGAGGAAGGAACCTTCTGAAATGAATCAAACCTATCTTTGGAATCTCAGGCTAGGTCATATAAATCTTAGTAGGATTCAGAGGTTGGTCAATAATGGACCTTTAGGTTCATTAGAGACTGATAGTTATTCAACCTACGAATCTTGCTTGGAAGGTAAGATGACCAAGAGACCTTTTAAAGCAACAGGTTATAGAGCTAAGGAAGTATTAGAATTGATTCATTCTGACTTGTGTGGACAATGACGGTCCAGGGACGAGGTGGATTTGAGTATTTCGTGACGTTCACAGATGACTACTCAAGGTACGGGTACATTTACCTAATGCGTCACAAGTCCGAATGTTTTGGAAAGTTCAAAGAGTTTCGGGCAGATGTGGAGAAGCATCATGGTAAGAGTATCAAGACACTGCTTTCAGATCGTGGTGGAGAATACCTGTCCCATGAGTTTCGAGAATACCTCAGTGAGGTTGGAATTCAGTCTCAATTTTCTGCACCTGGCACGCCACAGCAGAACGGTGTAGCAGAAAGAAGGAATCGAACTCTCATGGAAATGGTTAGGTCAATGATGAGCTATAGTGATTTTTTGAGTTCGTTCTGGGGATATACCTCATAAACAGCGATGTATATTCTTAATCTTATACCGTATAAAACCGTGCCTTCAACCCCAGTAAAGTTGTGAAACGGGCGAAAGCCTAATCTAAGACATCTCAGAATTTGGGGTTGCCCAACATGTGCTTAAGGCAGATGTGGCTAAGTTAGATGCGAGTACTAAATTAATGTTGTTTGTAGGATATCCTAGGAGAATAAAAGGTGGTCTGTTTTATAGTCGTAAAGATCAGAAGGTGGTGATTAGTACCAACGCTAGATTTTTGGAGGAAGACTATATCCTAGATCACAAGCCCGAGAGTAAGATAGTACTAGAAGAGCTTAGGAGACAAACTAATAATCCTGATGCACCAGCACAAATAGATACACCACACACTGCACATGAGATCACAGATGATGCGCCTGGTGTCTCATCGTAGTGGGAGGGTTGTAAGATGGCCCGACAGGTTCATTGGTATGGGAGAGGCCTCAGACCTAGTCCCGGGGGCGCCTAAACCTGACCCGGTTAACTACAATGAGGCTCTCCGAGATAAAGATGCAGAATCTTAGCGTAAGGCAATGATATCCGAGATGGGGTCAATGGACCACAATCAAGTCTGGGAGCTTGTAGACCTGCCTGATGGGTTTAAACCCATTGGATGCAAGTGGGTCAACAAAAGTAAGACAGGACCTGACAGAAAGGTGGAAACCTTTAAAGATAGGCTGGTGGTGAAGGGGTATACTCAGAAAGAGGGAATCGATTATGAGGAAACCTTCTCCCCGGTAGCCATGCTTAAGTCGATCCGGATTCTTTTGGCCATAGATGCTCATTTCGATTATGAGATATGGCAGATGGATGTCATGACAGCTTTCCTAAACAGAAGTCTTGAGGAAACCATCTTCATGCAGCAACCAGAGGGATTCATTGAAAAAAGCCAAGAGCATAAGGTTTGTAGGCTTAAGAGGTTCATTTACAGATTTAAGCAGGCATCCAGATCTTGGAACATCCGGTTTAATAAGGTAATCCAGTCCTACGGATTTACTCAGTGTCCGGATGAGCAATGTGTGTACCGCAGATATGATGGAAACTCAGTGGTGTTTATTGTGCTTTACATAGATGACATTCTATTGATTGGCAACAACAAGAAAGTGTTATCAGACGTAAAGGCATGGCTATCCAAGCAGTTTGATATGAAGGACTTAGGGGAAACGGGACATATCCTTGGGATCATGATAATTCGAGATCGTAGGAAACGTTTATTAACGCTCTTCCAAGTTTCATACATAGATACGATTCTGGCCCGTTTTAACATGCAGAACTCTAAGAAAGGTTTTCTACCTTTCAGACACGGAGTGCATCTGTCTAAAGAACAGTTTCCCAAGACTGTTGAAGAGATAGAGGCCATGAAGGCAGTTCCTTATGCTTCGGCAGTAGGAAGTCTCATGTATGCCATGTTGTGTACGAGATCTGATATCTGTTATGCCGTTGGCATGGTAAGCAGATATCAGAGTAACCCCGGGAAAGCTCATTAGGAGGCAGTAAAATGCATTCTCACCTATTTATGCAGAACGAGAGACCAAGTGTTGGTCTATCAGGCTCCTGAGCTTGTACCCCGAGGTTACACAGATTCAGATTTCCAAGGCGACAGGGATAAGATCAAGTCTACCTCAGGGTATGTGTTTACTCGAGGAAGTGGAGCCATAGTTTGGCGGAGTGTCAAGCAGAAATGCGTGGCAGACTTTACCATGGAGACTGAATACGTTGCCGCATCTGAGGCAGCGAAGGAAACAGTGTGGCTCAAGAACTTCCCAGTTGACTTAGATGTGATTCCTGGTTTGCAGAAGTCCATCACGATATATTGTGATAACAATGGTGCCGTAGCAAACTCGAAGGAACCACGAGCCCACAAGGTGAGTAAACATATACAGCGCAAGTACCACCTAATACGAGACATCGTAAAGAGGGAAGACGTGTTCATGGCTAAGATAGCATCAGAGGATAACCTTGCAGATCCGTTCACGAAGACATTGACTTCAAAAGTCTTTGAGGCTCACGTAGAGGGCATTGGGATCCGATACTTAGGAGAGCCATGACAGTTTTTCTCGATATATAGTAGCAGATTGTATAGGAGTTGAATGCAGATGTATACTTAAAGCACAGCTTGAATATTAGTGGGAGATTATTGGAGTTGAATACATGAGCTATGCTTGTATTGTACATTTTTCCAATAAATATATCGATTAATGTTTTGGTTATATCTTGTTGTGCATGATTTGTCCATTTATATTATATAGTTAGATGATGAAGTGTCTTGTGTGACACAGTAGATCTCATCATTGGTTAAAAGATATAATATATAAATGGAGTTCGTAACTGAGACAGTTTTGGACAAACTATCAGTTTAGGTTATTATGTGATTCAGATAATTGGTTTGTTTAAACTAATTGAACCATATAAATATGCCCGGGGCGTATTGAACTTGATCCATTAAGAATGATTTATCTTGTACTGATTTCATAGACAAATCGTTCTTGGTATTCTATCTCTTAATCCCTAGACTCGAGCGGGCATGAGGATTAGACATAGTGTACTTTGATCTGCCAATGGGTGAGGTCAATTGTGGCCAATAGTCTCAGTAGGTTGGGTGCGCGTGTCTAGTTGCTTGGTGTGTTGCTGCTTGTCGAAAGGGAACCATGTACCGGTGCGTCCGGGGTGATGGTGCTCTCGAGATGAGCTCATAAAGTTTATTATACTAAACCCAGCCGGTGGACTTATGTCCAGTATAGTAAAAAGGTCGAGTGGTACTTGTCTCGGAATTAAAGAGGTTAATTAATTCATTTTCAATAAATTAATATATTAACGAGCACTATATCTTTGATGTGGGGAGATTATGAATAAATTAATTAAATTGTTCCAGAAGCATTTCTGGTGTAGGATGGTAGTGTCATAATTAATCCGTCAGTGGTACGATTAATTATGTATTGGGTTATTGACAAAGGTAGATTTAATTAATTAAGTAATTAATTAATCCTTGTGTCAGTTAGTTGTTAATCATACCACGAACTGGTTTAGGATAAGTGAATCCCTGTATCAGTTGGTTGTGAATCATATCAGAAACTGGATTGGGATAAGTGAATCCCTGTATTAGTTGGATGTGTATCAGTCCAGGAATAGGATTGAAGGAAACAGAAACCCAGTAGGAAGGCCAATCCTAAACCAACTTGGGGTCTCTCTTGTAATTCTATATATAGACAAGGGATTAGCTATTCAAGACACACAATTCAGAAATACAATTCATAAGTTTTCAAGACAAAAAAACTTAGAGAGAGAAAAAAATTTTCTCCCTCTAGCATAATCTCAGGCGGCCGGTTATCATCCCAGGCGGCGGTCGGTGGTTAATTTCGGTAGGCGATGGTGGCAGGAGAAATCTGGCGGCGGTGGCAGTTGAAATTCAGGCACCGACGAGCTGTAAAAATTTTTTCGGTAAGTGGATTGTGGTGATTAGCTGATCAATTGTTCGTTAGATTGTTGCCAACACAACATACGAACAAAGTCTTGAGGCATACAAGAGAATCACCTGAGGATACGCTTCAATAGGTAATTCTTATGTTTCCGCTTTAATTAAGAATTTTTATTGCGTGGTAAATCAAATTAGTGCAAAACCAGATCCTGCGCAATGTTATTTCAAAAGGGTTGGAATAGCGATTGTGCTAGTGTCTAGGCCTGGCCAGAGATTCCGATTCTAGAATGCATAGCACGAAAGTGAGTTTCTGGCTGGGCCCGGGCAGATAATCTTTCACTATTGGCTATAGTTGCTCATATGGACTATGAGATTTGGCAGATGGACGTCAAGACAGCTTTTCTTAACGAAAGTCTTGAGGAGACCATCTTTATGCAGCAACCAGGTTTCATTGTTCATGGCCAAGAGCACATGGTATGCAGGCTTAAGAGGTCCATTTATGGACTTAAGAAGGCATCCAGATCTTGGAACATCCATTTTGACGAGGTTATCCAGTTCTATGGATTCACTCGGTGTCTGGATGAGCAGGGTGTATACCGCAGACATGATGGTGATTTGGTGGTGTTCTTCGTACTTTACGTAGATGACATCCTTCTGATTAGCAACAGTAAGAAGGTGTTGCCAGACGTAAAGGCATGGTTGTCCAGGAAGTTTGATATGAAGGACTTGGGAGAGGCTAGACATATCCTTGGGATCAAGATTATTCGAGATCGTACTGATACTCTCTCAGGCTTCATACATAGACACGATTCTGGCCCGTTTTAACATGAAGAACTCCAAGAAGGGTTCACTACTTTTTAGGCATGGAGTGCATTTATCAAATGAGCAGTGTCCCAAGACGGCTGAGGAAATAGATGCATGAAGGTGGTACGCTATGCATCTGTAGTGAGTAGTCTCAGGTATGTTATGTTATGTACTAGGCCTGATATTTGCTTTGCCGTTAACATGGTTAGCAGATATCAGAGTAACCCTGGGAAGGCTCACTAGGAAGTAGTAAAATGCATTCTCAAGTATTTGCGTAGGACGAGAGATCTTGTCCTAGTTTATAGAGCACAGAAGCTAGTACCATTGGGTTACACAGATTCGGACTTTTAAGGTGATATGGACAAGAGTAAGTCTACCTCTAGGTTTGTATTTACTCTGGGAGGTGGAGCTATTGTATGGCAAAGTGTCAAGCAGAAATGAGTGGCGGACTCCACCATGGAGGCTGAGTACGTTGCCGTATTAGAGGCAGCGAAAGAAGCTGTATGGCTCAGGAACTTCCTGGTGGACTTAGATGTGGTCCATGAGTTGCCTAGGTCTATCACAGTTTACTATGATAACAATGGTGCAGTTGCTAACTCAAGGGAACCACAAGCCCACAAGGTGAGTAAACACATAGAGCGCAAGTACCACATGATACGAGAGATCGTAAAGAGGGGAGACGTGATCGTGGCCAAGATCGCATCAGAAAACAACCTTGCAGATCCTTTCACAAAGCCATTGACCCCAAAGGTCTTTGAGAGACATGTGGAGGGCATAGGAGTCAGATTCTTAAGGTAGCCATGTGAGTGAGCTTAAAGGTTTGTTGTAGATTTCATTATGATAGCAGTGTAATAAAGCGCGTTGGACAGTGTTTTTGTATTTCATAGCATAGCTTTGAGTATTAGTGGGAGATTTTTTGTTTTGAATACTAGAAAGCTATTTTCTTCTATCAAAAACTAATATCCAGTTGACATATCATTTTGTTTCAGTATTAAATTTGTTCTATTATATCATATAACTAGATAACGAGGTGTGGAAAGACACGGTAGATCTCGTTATTGGTTAAAGTATTGATATATAAAAAGCATGCTCGTAACTGAGATAGTCTGAACATATTATCGGTATAGGTTATCGTGTGATTTGGAAATTAATTTGTCTAGACTAATTAAATCATACGGATATGTCCAGGGTATATTGAGCACGACCAGATTGGATTGAATTCACTTCTACTGATCCGTGTAGTTAATTCTATTCTAGTATTCTAATCTCTTAATCTTGATATTGGGACGGGCATGAGAGTTTGATATTGTATGCTTTGATTTGCCAAAGGGTGCAGTCAATTGAGGCCTAAATCTCGGTAAGTTGAGTATACGGTGTTTAGTTTTTTTGTGTGTCGTTGCTAGTCGGAGGAATCCACGTACTGGTTCGCCGGGTTGATGATGCTCCCGAGATGAGCTCGTAAGGTTTATTATACTAAACCCGGCCGTTGGACTTTATGTCCGGTATAATAAGAAAGTCGAGTGGTACTAATCTCGGATACCAATAGGTCGGTGAATTAATTTGTCAGTAAATTGATGAACCGATGAGCACTAGATCTTTGATGTGGGGAGATAGAAGAATAATAAAGTGAGCGCGATGTAAAGTCATTTTTGAGCAGTAGTTCCATAATTGGTCTATTAGTGGTACGCTAATTATGCGTTTGACTAATCGACAAAGTGAATCTAAAGGTTTAATTAATATTTAATTGACTAAGTGGATTAAGAAATTAATTCATATTGAATTAATTAACCCTAAGGGTTTGATTAAATTAAATTAACGAATTGAGTTAAGAAATTAATTTGAAATGATCGATTGGAGTTGACTAGTCTAGGGAAGACTAAGGGGTCAACGAAAGTCAAACACTAAGGCCCAACTCAAAAGCCCACTAGGTCTCCAAACGAGCTCCCTATAAATAGCTAATGTTAGGCATTAGTAAGACATTAGAAACCTTGTAGGCAAGTGCCTTAGAGTGAGAAAGACAAGCCTAGAGAGAGAACTTCTTCTTTTTCCTTGAGAGTTCTTTCTCGAAGTCGGTTTGCGATCTTTCTTTTCAAGAAACTCAGCCCATGATTCTAGAAGCCCAACACCACCGCCCGAAAGTTTGAATGCCGCTCGAGAAGTCCGATCGCTGCTATTTTTCTGACCAGTTAGTGCCACCGGCATTTTTTGGATTTTTCGGTTCCATTTTGGTGCATTTTCATTGTGGGCTTTGTTTATTTGTTGCGTTGATCCTTTGGCTCTTTTCTTTTTGTTCGACAAAGTCTAGATCTACGAGCAAATAACTTACCCATTAAGGTTTATTGAGGCGGTTCAAATTAGAATCAGTTTCTCGGGCTAGATTTATTTTTTAGACATGCGAGTTTCTTGAAGTGGGTTTCTTTGGATTTCTTCGCCAGTGCCTTTAACCATCTTGTAGTTACTTTCCCACCCAAGTTCGACGTCGTTTGGAGTTATCCTTGGGATTCTGAGTGGATTTCCCTTTCCCAGAGGTTTGGTTTTCTATATTGTTTGCGACTTCGCTTCAAAGGTATAATATTTAGTCCTTCCGCTTTAATTGAAGATTTAATCTTTGAGCGTCATTTTAATAAATTAAATTAGTATAAGCCTATATCCGTTCAGGGGAATTGAATTTGAGCCTGAGCCGAGTTGAAAGTCTCCAATTTTGGAATGCATAGCATGAAAGTGAGATTTTCGATTTAGCCCGGGCTTGTTCTGTTTCCTTCATCTACTGCACGACGGGGTCTTGGAATCCCTTAGTGTGGAATTTTAGGTTTTTATTTTGTAGTGTTTTCCGCACTCTATTTTTTGAGCCATTGCCAGGGAGCACGGTAGCCTTTATGTGGGTTTAATTTTCTATTGAAGTATGTGCAGGTGAAAATATGGAAGAGAAGAAACTTGTGCTGTTCGGGGATTTCTTTCACTATGATTTTATGGTCTATCAGCTAACAGTATTGAGGGAGAGATAAACCTAAACCTAAGACTTTCTTTGACTACTTCTGGAGTGCACACCAAAATAAAAATCTAATTTTTCACATTAAGGGATTCCAAGACCCTATCGTGCAATAGAATAGGTGTCGATCCCACAGAGAGCAACTAAGCCTTATAAAGATTTAATTTTCTTTTTATTAATGGGCACGGAAGCATACATACACAAGCTAGTAGTAAATAAACCACACAAATAGCAAGATTAGGAAATAGGGTTGACTTTGAGGAGGAGATTCGGCAACCATTTGAGTTCGGGTTGCGTTCTAATACTGTGGATAGGTGCGATTATATTAGGAATTCTTATCCGTCCGGCTGCTTAACCTATTTGCAGTTCGTGCAACTCAATGCCTCTCCGAAAAAAAATAAAATCCCATTCTGGATTATAACTTACCTAAGGTATGAGAAATACACAATCTCGGTCTAGCTATGAACATGCAAGGAATAAACAACTAAGGAAGGAAAAACCATCCAAAATATATACAACCAAAGGAATCAGACAATACACACAAACACCCAGTATTGACGACTGATAAAGGGCTCTACCGTGTAGTTCAGCGGTGGGAAGTGGCAGCGAACCAGCGGCACAACCTCGTGAAAGGGAACTCCTTGGTTGGACTACGGTCAAGAGGGAAAGTGCTGACGTATTGCCTGATTCCACCAATAGTAGTTCATCAGGGGCATCCTGTCCAACATGGAGCTTAGCACTCCATCGATCTAAACTCACAACCCAGCTGCGGTGAAACCCTAGCTCGAAGAGTACAAGTGACGATTTCTAAGCGGCCCAGATGAAAGTGAACAAAATATGCCTTAGGGACTTGTTTCTTGGTATCTATACCCGCTACAAATTAGGGTTGAAATTAACTACAAATGCAAGATCAATATGGTAGCTTTGGTATAAGAGCTGGTTTTCAAAGTGGTTGCCAGCTAGTTTTTTCTTCCATTTGACTTTTCCAAAGTCTGTAGCTTACATAGCATGCTTCATCAATGCTGTCCCGGACTAGATTTGTGCATGGATTCATCAATTTTCCATTCTTCGTTTGCAATTCACAATTAACCACTATAAGCCATTAAATTCTCAAGGATGATTAGAAATCTACACTCAAACAGGTGGATTAAATTATGAAAAGTTGTAGAAATTTTGATGTATCCAGTGCACTCCACCTCCCTACACTTAAAAATTTAAGAAATACTTTCTATCACTTATTTCGAAAATAATTAAAAGATCTACTATTTTAACATAATTTTCCAGACAAAAGTAGGAAAGTTTCTTTTGGAAGTAATGGTTCCAGGAGTTGAGAGTTGCCTTTTATAATCCCACCGAGTGCCCAAAGTTAGTTTTATCTTCCACTCATGCATCGGCTGGCCAGATTTGGACGCTTTAAATATTCTACCAGACTATTTGATCAATTCGTTTGATTATCTATCTGCTTTAAGTTTGGGTTTTACTATTTAGTAAACGCGGCCCGCCGTTTTACTATTTTATGATTAAATTTATTTACAACATATGTAATTGATCCATATAAATTTAGATTCTAAATAATTCTTTCTTTTAATTCTTTAATTCTTTCCCATAATTCCTTAAATATTTTATATAAAACTAATTTTGAAAGTCAAAATACAAAAAGAAAATGTAAAAATAGTAAAAATATGTAAAATAAACAGTGGTACACCCACAATACGCCCACTCCATGACACAAGCGCGCTTGAAATGCCCGCAGCCTATCGGCTGGACACATTCTGAGCTCGCTGTGCCACTGTGATATATATTCCATTAAGTTTTTCTTGGTCGGGCGGTTCACCATATTGGCTGCACCAATACTCCTCATTTTCATTTTATTCCTTTCATTTAAAGTTTTTGTCCAAAGTCGATCTCCAAATCTGTTCATGTGGGTAATTGAATGATCCCATCCGCTCAACCGATGTTCTTGAGTTTTTCTTGTGCATTTTGAGGTCAGATCAACTGGGCAAATTTTACACCGTTTTTAAAGGGTAGGATCGGTTGCATATGCACCAATGGTCAAATATGCAAATAGAAAAAGGATTAATAATGTAATTTATTAAAAAATAATTAAAATTTTGATACAATTTTATTATCTAAATCAATTTTTAAATATACAAATATTTATCATAATTAAATTTAAATTTCTTTTCCAAAACATCTCATCATGATTTTCTCTCTCTTCATATTATCAATTTATCGACACAAACCCTTTGGCGTTCATCAACTTTCCAACCCCACCCCCATTCAACCACCCCCTAACCACCATAATCAATGTCTCCACCTTTTTCAACCACCCCATACACAAAAATACCACCATCAATCACCAATATATCAACACCACCACATTCAATCTATCATCTGCAAACACATTCATCTCCATAATATACATGTTTTCACTCCATAATTTACATATAAATATTATATAATATACACTCAAATTCATTAAAATATACATGTAAATATTGCATAATATACATTTAAATTCAATAAAATATACGTGAAAATATATACAATATATAAACTATGTCTTCATAATATAAATGTAAATATTACATACACATGCTATTAATTTTAACATGATAAGAACATCATAACAATCATGCCAATTAGGATCTTGAATATAATAATAATCACATAGATAAAGGACATAAAACATACCTTAATGCGGAATTCGTCATAAGATAAAACCATCCCTAGATATACAGAAACACCAGATCTGCAGTAGCATTGCAATAATCTCTATAAACCAGTTTCTCCACCTTGACCCTCATAAGTAGTAGATAGCCAGATAGAGAGACAACTTTCATCTACCCTACACAACCATATGTGTGTTGTGTGTTAATTGATTAGGGCAGAGGGAAGACTAGTTTATATACCCACAATCTTTAATCTAGTACGTCCATCGAATACTAGTTTAACGGTCCAGATTTAATCATATTATTAAACTGATTAGGAAACGTAAACCCACTTAATTGGGCTTATTAAAGATATGGGCCATAACATCCAGGCCACATTCTTACATTCTCCCACTTGGCTGGATGTTCCATAATTCTGTTTAATAGTATAACATAAGGCTAGCAAATTGAATCTGTCAACCATTAACATCATAAACACCTTAACATAACAAACCACATAACGTGAGTCATGGCGGTCATATATAGTATAGTCATATACTCCCTTCCACACACCACAACATTAAGGGTTTACATGTCAGGTTCATAAATTGTATATAAACAACATACAGTCCACATGCTATTATGAAAAGTTATATGAATTTCTTATTCAAACAATCATGCATGCCTAAGCATAGAGAATAAGAAATAGAAAATCAGAAACAAGTCATTATTGAGCTCAAGAGTGTTAGAACATCATCGTCATTAATACAACCAAGGCTCATCATAAGCACGTGTTTAAAAGCCTTTAGTTGTAAACCCTTATTTAGAATCTGCAATCATGAGATTCAATATAATATGTTCTGAATAACACTCATTGTTTCTGAATATATCTTCTTTAACGATAAAGAACTTAAAATCCATATGTTTTTCACATTAGGAACATTTATCGTCTTTTAAGAAGATGATTACTGCAACATTATCATAAATTTTCAACGGCTTGCATACAGTATCGACAACTCCAAGGCTTGAAATAAAGTTTTGTATCCGTAATGAAACAACAGTAGCCTCATAACAAGCTAAAACCTTTATTTCATAATGGATACAGTAATGACAGATTGTTTAGTACTTTCATAAGATTTCTCTTTCAATTAAGAAGAACAAATAGCCAAACATAAACTTTCAACTGTCAATCATCCATTAAATTCTGAATTTAAATATCCAATCATATAATTGATTAGATAACTTACAAGTAATCATATAATCCTTTGTTCATTCTAAAAAAGGATTTCTTTAGTCTTACTCAACAAAGTCAAATCATTAGCAACAAACAAAATATTGTCAATATATAAAATCACAATTATAAACATACTCCTACTGATCCTCGGCAACTACACCGATCAACAGTGATTTCCTTAAAACCAAAGAAGCAATGATATTATTAGACATAATATATCATTGAGTGAAAGCTTGTTTCAAATCTATATATTGACTTCATTAGTTTACACACCATTTCTTTATGCTCAATGGAAAAACCTTTAGGTTGATCCATATGAACTTCTTTATTAAGATCCTCATTCAAAATGTTGTTTTCACATTCATATAATGTAACTCTAAAACAAACTGAGTCACTGAAACCAAATATCTCGATAAATCATTCTTTGAGATAAGTTAAAAGTCTCTTTCTAACCAATGCCATCTTTTCTGAGTGTAATCTTTGACTAAAAGTCTAATTTTACATTTTTCGAAATTGCAATTCGAGTTGTGTCATGATCTTAATGAACCATTTCACCCAACAAATTTAGAAATTTCCAGCAAGTCTACAAGATCACAGACATCGATATGAGCCATTGATTTCAACTCTTAGTTCATGGCATCAATTCACATTCCAGACTTATTACTCTTTATGGTTTGTGAAAACAAAAAAACATAATTTATCGATGCCACAATCAAATCTAAATTTGCAAATAAACTACATAATCATTGAAAATAACTTACATTATAACCCTTACAGGTTTATTAAAGTTACTCCAACAAGTTTACTTACTTGCTTTGGTGATAAGTTAGGTTCTCATGGGTACTTTTCCATTATTCAAATGTTGTTCTTGATTATTCTAATCTAACAATAAATGAACAACACTTAATATAGTTATGAATTCAGGAACATTTATGGGTAATGAGACATTAACCCTTTCATTAATATTCACAACTTGATTTTCAGTACTCCCATTAACTTTATCTTTCTCTAAAATTTGGCATGACTACTTTATCAATTTTAGAACTATGGTTTGGATGACAAACTCTATACCCTTTGGATTCTCTAGATTACCAATAAAGTAGCCTTTAAACATTCAAGAATCCAATTTTCTTTCATGTAGATTATAGATGTGTGATTCTGTTTAGACGACCCCAAACATACAGGTGTCTTAAACTAAGTTTCTTTTCAGTTCATAATTCGAAAGGAATTTTGAAACTGGCATACCAAGAAACCTTGTTTAACACATACACGACAATTCTAAGTACATATATCTACAAAACTTTGGGTAAAGGAATTACTCATCATTCTCCTAACCATATTCATTATATTCTATTTTACCTTTCTGACATAGTATATTATACACATATTTCATAACGTTCGAGGAACTTAGTAAATAGACCAGGATCCTTTTCAAATTCATAATATTTTCCATAAAACTTACCACATCTATCAGATCTTAAAATTTTCACTTTTATATCTAATTGTATATAAACCTTTCTTACAAATGCCTTAAAGACATTTATTGATTGAAATTTTCCATGCAGCAAATAGATATATCCATATAGTGAAAACAATCTATAGAGGTGATAATGTATTGTATCCACTAAAGAACAGAATATCATAATATCCAAAAATATCAGTGTGTATTATTTCAAGAAGTTGACTGCTTCTTGTGGCTCCTTTCTTGTTATGTGTGATTTGTTTACCCTTAATCCACACTCCACACATAAGTAAAGATCAATCATATTTAGATTCATTAGAATCTCATTCTTTACTAATCTCTGAAAACTTTCTTTGGATGTATGACCCAAACATTTATGCCACAAGTAAGCAAAATTTTCATTGGTCAAACTACTATACTTTATTCCAATAATTTTATTAACATTGAATGGGGATTTTGGAACTATCAAGTTTTAATTTATATAAACCATTAAAACATACTATGTCCGATAAATAAATTATCTTTATATAAATCAAAATAACATTCCAACCATAAATTTAATATTTAAAACATAATAAATCCCTACATAATATTGGAACTTTAAGTAGTTGTACTATAATCAAACCACCAAGTACAAGAGGGAACTTTTGATAAGTTTGATTCAAAGCATACAGAAACATAATGTACACTTTTCTTTCTAAATCAAAACTTACTATAAAACAATCATTTTGACAATGTCATTCCTTTTGTAGACGTGACATTTATCTATCTTTTGCTCCTCTCTTTCATCATTATCAACCTATAAAACTTAAGTAGGTTGTTTCTGCTTAAAAGTCTTGGCTTTTAGTTTGATTTTTCTTTTCAACTTCTTATCCACTAGATTAATGGAATGAACTCCCATTTTCTTTAATCTCGCTTCCTATAAACTTAATGGAAAGTTCATTAATGTTCCACTTATCCTTTGATGTGTTATTATTGATGTGAAACAATTCACCATAGGAAGTGAGTTCATAATGAGTCATTCACCTTCATACATAATATCTTTAGTTTCGTTACAAGGCATGTTTAGGACTACATGCTCTTTGACTATCAACTTTCATAGTCGTGAGCTCAATCATACATGTCTATACACACACCTTATAAGTGTAACAAAATTTCTCATCCTCAACCTTAAGAAAATCATTTAGCATTCTGATTTACACTTTAGGAAAAGTTAACTTAATGCTGTTAATAATTAGTAATTTGTATAGATTAAAAATAATAATAATAATCTATTGACAATAAAATACAAATGCTCACTAATTAAAAATAATTCAGACACAAAAGACATTCATAAAATATTATTGATTTCCTTTGGAAAATTCAACAATATATCTATCATCATAATTTGAATGCTATTTGAACTTCATAAGAAAATTAAATTAACTTCATAAATATATAGCATCTTTGGACAACTATATATATATCGTTTATATGTATTGGTTATAGAACATTGATTTTCCTTTGGATAAAATCCATAATTTCTATCAACCAATTAATTTTATAAGGCATCTAATAGTACATAAGATTATATGACTATACATTCAAAATTAATTTGGTCACTTTGCCAACATACAAATTAACTTTATCTGGATGTCATATAATAAAGGCCGAATTGGTATTTTGGTTCCTTATAAATGGGGGTGTTGTTGTTTTGGTCCCAAATAAACCTACGATTACTGTTTTGGTCCCTTATTAATTTTTTATTAGCGTTTTTAGTCCCTTTTTATGAAAAAGTTTAGAAGATTACCGCGAGTCAAACCTAATTTTTTCTTCAAAATGATTTGTACCATGATGTTTTCAATCAATTTTATGACTCGGTTCCTCATGAATGTTCAACCCATTTAGGGTTTCGGCCGTTATTTCGGACTGCGAGTTGATCTAAATGGGTTGAACATTCATGAAGAACGGAGTCATAAAATGGTCGGTACCAAAACAGAGTTATTTGGGACCAAAACAAAACACCCTCATTTATTTGGTCGGTAGTCATATTATCGAATGTGTACCACCCAATTGCCTCTTTTTGATCAGGACAGAATTGTATGAGCATCTTGATTGAATCATCAACAGAATTGTGCGCTGGCATCTCCCTTGCACAGAACGATTGCATAACCTTTGTCGGAATCTTCACCGACTGTGGAGTTATAGAATCCGTAGGGACTGATATTGGATGAAAGGGACAATAGAAGATAAGGGTGTTGAGGTTGGATGGTATGTACCTTTTTGTATATAATTGGCAGCAATATTTTAACAGTATTACTACGTAAAGTCTGGTTGAGAAATTGTGAGGCCGATTGTTGCAGTGAGAATGAAAACAAGTGCAAAGTACAGTTTCGTCTCCTCCACAAAAAAAAAAAAAAAAGTACAGTTTCTTCTCCTAACCCATTGCTGCAAATTTGAGTGAAGATTTGTATCTTAGAAAGCAAATTCAATCTTAATTTGGTAAACTATGGGTTTGAAGTGGGTAATTATGAAAAAACTCATAGTGCAGGTTTCCCATGGGTTTCACTCATTTACTACCACTAAAGGTCTTTTCTCATAAAGTTTAACCATTAATGGGCCAAGAAGATTAGTTGGGAACCATTAGCAAGCGCTGCAAATTGATGTTTTGAATTGGAATTCAATCAGGGTGAAGGTTGGGTGAGATGATCGGTGGCAGAGGAGGAGGAAGAGGAGGGCAGATGGGGAGAGAATGAGAGGAAGGGGACGGGGGCGGCGGAGGGAGACATAGGGTGAGAGAGGGGAAAGGAATGGTAGGGTATTTAGGAGGGGGTTTGAGAATTTCTTAAAATTTTAGGGTATTAGGTTTAGTCCTTTTTTAATATTTTATTAATTTCAGTCGATTAAAAGAAAAGAATTTTTTATTAAGATGAAAATACCCCTGATCAAGACAGACAAAAGTGAGTTTTGGACCAAAATTTAAAAAAAAATGATGTAATGGACTAAAAAATTAGTTTTTTTTTTTTGGACCAAAATGAAATTTTCGCTATATGTAATGGACCATTTTTGGAATTTAGTCTTAATCTAAAATTTATGAACTATTATCTATTTAAAACTCAGGCTCTGATACCACATGTTAATTTTAACATGATAAGAACATCATAACAATTATGTCAATTAGGATCTTGAATATAATAATAATCATATAGATAAAGGACATAAAACATACCTTAATGCGGAATTCGTCATAAGATAAAACCATCACCAGATATACGAAACACCAGATCTGCAACAGGATTGCAATAATCCCTATAAACCAGTTTCTCTACCTTGACCCTCATAAGTAGTAGATAGCCAGATGGAGAGGCAACTTTCATCTACCCCACACAACCATATGTGTGTTGTGTGTTAATTTATTAAGGCAGGGAGAGGACTAGTTTATATACCCATAATCTTTAATCTAGTACGTCCATCGAAAACTAGTTTAATGGTCCAGATTTAATCCTATTATTAAACTAATTAGGAAACCAAAACCCACTTAATTGGGCTTATTAAAGATATGGGTCTTAACATCCAGGCCACATTCTTACACATGGAAGTTTGGTGAAATATAGAAAATATTACATAATATACATACATGCAAGTAGACATCGCTGTTGAATTCAACAGTTGAAAAAAAAAAAGAAAATTATTTGAATAAATAAATTTTTAAAACATGGAAAAACATCAGATCTATTGTAAATAGATTAATCAAGAAAATTGTAATACTAGTTTTGCAAGAAAATCTGATTAGAATAGAGACGATGAGAGGTATAAAAAATAGAAAACTTAAAAAAAAAATAAAGTAGAATCGACAGCAAATGGTAATAGAGTTGACAGAAAATGAGAGGAAAGTCGAAATGGGAAAGATGATTAAGAATCTACGTTGGTGGAGAGAGAATGAGGGTGAAAAGATAAAAATAAGATATTTATCTTATTATTTTAAAAATGATTAAGATAATTAATACATAATTTGAAGTTAAGATAAAATTAAATAATGCTTAAAAAAGATAAAATTAAATAAAAATACATTATTAATCCTTTCTAATAACATGTTTTTCCTGCATTTTGATATCCGAAATTATATGCTTATTATCTCTCATCGTTGCCATAATTATAGGGAGGGAAATTTTTACTAATTAATTTTGAATTCGTAAATGATAGTTTAGGAGTACATTGCATGATAGTCGATTGACAAATGATAGAATTATATTAGTTAGAGAAAAAATAATGGATATTCAGAAAGTCAACATTATTAAAATGATTATGAATTGTATAAAATAGACTATCTTGTATGATAATTTAGGACCATGGTATAAAAAGTCATTAATATCTTTCAGTTTTAGATACTTGGGTAAAATTTATTTAATAAGATGTGTTTTGCACTTTTAATATAGTTTTTAATTATTAATTATTTTTATTTAATTGTACTTAATTCTACCCATCGTACGTGTACTGTATGATTAGGACACGAAGATGGCTAATTTATATACCAAAGGCTTTAATCTAATACATCTATCAAATATTAATTTAACGGTCCAAATTTAATCATATTATTAAACTGATTAAAAAATTTAAACCAACTTAATTAGATTTGTTAAAAATATAAACTGATAACATCGCGCAATTTATATACTGTACCACTGTGTACATGTACCACTTACTATAATTAGTAAATTTTTTTGAGCCGACTGTCTTTTTTCCATTTTTAGTAATATTTAGTGATGCGCCCAGTTTTTTCTTTTTCTTTTTTTCTTTTTTTTCCCGCCGTGGTATATATACATTCAAAACGTGATGGTTGCACTTTTTTTTTCAAAAACTGAACGAGAGCGATCAAAAGTTAACGAGGGTGATCAAAAACTTAACGAGAGCGATCAAAACCATAGTTTTTCGAATTGTGCTGCTTCCGAAATCATTCTGCAAGCATTGAAATTGTTAATAAAGGTATCGGATCGAAGAACAATGATGATCATTGGTTTTCTTTTTATTTTCGCGATTGATGTTTTTGTTGTTTAATTGTTGTTCTTATAGTATATTTTTGAGAATTATGATTTTCGATCGTTTGAAAATTGTTGTTCCATTCGTATGATTCGTCTTTGTGATGCTGTTATTTTGATCGTTGTGTTCGAGGACGTTGTTGGTATGTATTTTTGAATGTTGAGGCATAAATCTGCACGTTGCGGGATAGGATGTTATTTTTTTACTTTTTATATGATGTAGCTGGATGTTGCGTAATGTATAACTGGGACGTTTTTGGACGTTGCTTAATGCGATGTTGTTTGTTTTTGTTTTGTTGTGATATTTCTGGACGTTGCGTAAGTAATAAGTGGGACGTAGTGTGACGTTGCGGGATATGAGTTTTTTCCCTAGTTTTTATGTGATGTTCATCTGGACGTTGCGTAAGTAATAAGTGGGATGTGTTGGGACGATGCGTAAGTAATAAGTGGGACGTTGCTTAAGTTGTTATTATTATTTTTTTCCTTTTTATTTGTTTTTTTTTTTCAGATATTGAATCAATGGATGATGAGTCGATGTTGTCTTTGATTGGTCAGAGAGTTGGTAGCGTAGATGAGGCATACGATTTGTATAACAAATATGCTTTCGAATTGGGTTTTAGTATTAGGAAACATTGGTCTCGTAGCAAGGAAGATGAGTTATATATGCGACAGTTTGTGTGTTCGAAGCAATGTGAGAAGGATTATAAAAATAAGACTGAGAATGAGAAGATTTATTCTAAATTGGATGTTCAAACGAAATGTAATGCGCTTGTTGAATTTGAGAGAATTGATGATGGTATTTGGGAGGTGCAGAAGCATTTCCGGAAACACAATCATGAGATGTGCTTTGAACATCAGAGACACTTATTGTGTTCTAGTAGAAATATGAATTCTTTATCAGTTGATTATTTGAAGACTTTGAAAGATTTTGGTGTTCGTGTTTCAGATGGTTACAGAGTGTTGTGCAAAGAGGTAATGGACTTTAAATAGTTTTCCTGTAGACGTAAGTGGACGTTGCGAGAGTATTATTACTGACGTTTCAGGACGTTGCGAGAGTATGATTACAGAAGTTTGTGGACGTTGTAGTTATAACTTTTTTTTTTTTCTTTTGCAACAGGCTGGTGGACCATCTCAAGTAGGTTTTACTTCACGAGATGTTTATATCGTATGGAAATTGAGAAGAAAAAGACCATTGATGGTTGTGATGCAAATACACTTTTTGAGATATTGAAGAAAAGGTCTTGTGATGAACAGGATTTCTATTTTGATTTTGAGCTGGACAGCGATTCATCATTGTGTAATTTGTTTTGGCGTGATGGACAAATGAAGGCAGATTACAAGATATTTGGAGATTTGGTTGTTCATGACACGACTTATAGGACAAACAAGTATGGTTTGATATGTGGACCATTTGTTGGGATGGACAATCTCTGCCGTAATGTTATGTTTGGAATTGGTTTCATAAAGAATGAGAAGATTGAATCATTTAATTGGTTGTTTAAGATGTTTTTGAGGTCCATGCATGGTCAAGCACCAATTACTTTGATGACAGATCAAGCATTTTCGATGGCAGCAGCTATAAAGGATGTATTTCATCAACTCATCATCAGTTGTGTCTTTGATATATAAGTGAGAACTTCCAGAAGAACTTACCTTCATTGCGTGATGACACAGGTTTTTTTTAAATTGTTTCAACGCCTTCTTTATAGTGTGGTTACAAAGGAAGAGTTTCAGCATGTTTGGGACAGGTAAGGACTTTGCGGTAGTGTTTTATTAGACGTTGCAATATTGTTTTTACATACGTTGTGGTTTTTTTTTTTGACGTTGCGGTATTGTTTACAGCATGGTGGCTGAATATGAATGTGGAAATATTAAGTGGTTGAATGATATCTATGAGATTCGCGAGAAATGGTGCCTGCATTTAACAAAGATTACTTTTCTGGAGGGGTTCTCTCATCTCAAAGGAGTGAGTCAACAAATCGTGCGATTTCAAGGCGACTAAGCAAAACATCATCACTTTGCGATTTTTACCATCAGTTTGTAGATGTGGTGAATGACTAGAGGAATAACGAAAATGAAGAAGACTACAGGTGTTATCACGGGAAGCCGAATTTGGTTGTTCTGAAACATTCAATGTGAATTCAAGCTTCTGAAGTTTACACAATTAATGCATATCGTATGTTTGAGACTCAGTTTAAAGACATGACTTTATACAATTATGAAAAGGTTTGTGAAGATGACAGGTTAATTCAATATCATGTCTGGTGGGATGGAGAAGATATTTTTCAACATGTTGTGTTGTTTGATAAGTTGACTTATTGGATAGAATGCAGCTGCAAATATTTCAATGAAGTTGGGATATTATGCGGTCATTCACTTCGTATTTTTAACCTGAATTGTGTTAAGGTATGAATTTTTATTGGTTCAGTTTTTGTTTTTTTGTTTTTTTTTTTTTTTGGTGACGTTGTTAATGTGTTAATTGGACGTTGCGATAATGTTTTTATGGACGTTGATTATAAAATATCAGACGTTATTGTTGTGCAACTTGTTTTGTTGATTAATTAATTATTTATTTTTTTTATAGATACTACCCGATAGGTGTATATTGCAAAAGTGGACTAAGGGTGTGACATATGGCCGTCAGATTCAATTTCACAATTCACGTCTGAGAAATGAAGGAGATTATGTTTACTATTCTGTTTGGAGGCATGCTGCCAGCAAGAAGTATTTGAGATTGATTCAATTATGTCAGTCGAGTTCTATTGCTCGTGAAATTATAGATGATAAATTCAAAGATCTTAGAGATTGCATTGCTGACTTAGCTGGTATTAGATTGGAAGGAGGAGGTGAAGATGTGGATGATGATGATGATGATGATGGTACAGAAGGAGAAATTAGAGATCCGAAAGGAAAGAGACCAAAAGGTGTTCGAAATGTACGGCCAAAGAGTACAATGGAGAAAAAAAATGAATATTTCGAGAGGTAGGAAATACAAAAGGAATAGTTCAGAAGGTGTAGTTGAGTGAGATGATTACAGGGATTGAGATGAATTTGTAGTTGTAATAAACATTTGATTTGGAAAATGAATGTTTATTGATTTTAATTTGAGATTTTGCAGACGTAATTGGACGTAGTAGGACGTAGTGGCATAATGAGTTGTGTTTTGATATTAGTTGTTACGTTTCTGCATGTTTGGTTACGTCCAAAAAAAAAAAAATATTCTCAACGGCCATAAGGAATCATAAAATTTTATTGGTTGTTATATTTAGTTTTCTTATTAGACGTTCCTGGACGTTGCATTCCATTTTCGGACGTTGTACATGTCATACGAAATGTTAAGATATTGATATGAAAACAAAATAATGGAATTTTATTACAAATGACTTTGTGAAAAGAATCAGCTTAAATTCACATGCATGGATGTAGGTGTGTTTTGACGTGGTGCTAGTTGTTTTTGACATGGTGCTAGTGTTATGAGACGTTGTGGACTGTCTTTGTCAAAAGAATCAGCTTAAATACAAATGCATGGATGTAGACGTTTTTGGATGTGGTGCTAGTTGTTTTTGACGTGGTTATAGTGTTATTAGACGTGGTGGACTGTCTTTGTGAAAAAAATCAACTTAAATTCACATGCATGGATGTAGATGTTTCTGGACGTGGTTCTAGTTATTTTTGACGTTGTGCTAGTTTCAGTGATTCTGGTATTGATTTCTGGCCATTTTTTTGAAGAAGTTTTGTTGTTTTTGAATTGGTTTTTGAAAGTGAATGTCTAATATGAAAAGAGAAAGTTTAAGATACTGATATTTAAAGAAAATAATGAAATTTTATTAAAATTATTATTACAACTCATTGCTATCTACACTTGAGGCATTATCCTCGTCAAGCAGAATGGAAGAGTAGTCTTCAAGATATTCAGGGAGTGGAACCACTTCATCATGATGGGATTGCAGGATTCCAGACATTTCGCACATGTCCATGACGAGGCTGGGGTAAAGGATACTCCGAGTCCACCCATTTGAGAAGCCAACATCTTCCATGTAGTATTTGATGATGTTGCCCCAATTGATCCTTTTTCTTGCATTTGCTGTAATTAAAAGTGCCAAACCGAATGGCTTGGAGACTTGTCCTGCAGCAACATTGTAACGAAGGAACGTGTACAATGTTTTTGCAAAACTGTTCAGATCTTCCAATCTAATCGTCCAATAATTATTTGGTACATTAATGTTTTGCTTTAATACTGCTCGGACTTCCTCCATGGTTGGTTGGAAACGAGCAATATCATCATGTTGTAAAGACTAAGGACCCAAGTTCCTGATGCCCAAGTGGTCGTTGATTGCTTGAGTAGTTATTCTGATTGAATGTCCTCTGACGTAAACTGTATTTAGTCTATTTCTATGATGCAAACCATCATAGAACTCTAGGACCAGCGATCTGTTTACGTGTTGGTCGTTCATCGGCATCAATCCACTCCAATGATTTCTGACGAGAAACATTCGGAGTTCTGAATGATGTTCTACGCTGAACATATGTTTCATTGGCATTTGTTCAAGCGGGAGTAATGGAGGCATTGGTGGTTGCGGGTCTTGGTTTTCTTCGAATATGTTCATGCTTGGAAGAATATAACGACTGGCCATTGGAACGTGAAGAATTTTTTGGGATTGGTGTGTTTGAAAGGGAAAAAGGAAAGCGAAGGAATTTTTAAGTTTTACCAAAGTGAATGTGAAACATTGTTTTAGCATTAGTTTTATAGGAGTGGATAGTTTTCTTGTTTGTAACGAAGGTATGCTTGGAAAGTCGGATGGTTTTTTGTTCTGATGCAGTTAATGAAGTTTTAAAGACGCGTCTATTTGTATACTCAACGTTTTAGGATGTGTTGTGACGTAAATGATGAATATTTTGTACAATTGTTTAGTTTTACGAGATGGACATGTTGTGACGTATATGGACGTTGCGATAGTGTTAACAGACGTTGTTCTACTAAATTGAAGAAAATGATATGTAGATTAAAACAATTTACAACAGAAACGAGAATTTAATGATTCTGGTAGTGATTTATGGCCATTTTTTGAAGAAGTTTTGTTGTTTTTGAATTGGTTTTTGAATGTGAATGTCTCACCACGTCCAACAACGTCCCGTAAACAACTATCACAACGTCTGATATGAAAAGAGAAACATTTTTTATTTTATTGAAACACAAACGTATTACTACTTTTTTCAGACGTTGTAGAATTGAACTATAAATAAAGATAGTGATATTAAAAAAATAGAGATTATATTAAAAATTATAATTTATTGTACAATAATTTTCTAATTACAACCTACGCTTGAGGAAGGTTCAAGCGTAGGATTTTGTACATGTCTTGCATATTCAAATGTCAAGAAGAACGCTAGAGATATCATCAAGATACGTTGGAAGTGTCACCATTTCATCATCATTGTGCTTTAGGAGTCCAGTCATTCCACACATGTCCATGATTAGGCTGGGGTAAAGGATACTCCGAGTCCATCTGGTGCCAACTACTTCCATGTAGTATTTGATGATGTTGCCCCAATTGATTTTTTTCTTGCAATCGTGGCAATTAACAGTTGCAACCCGAACGCCTTAGAGACTTCTCCTGCAGCGACATTGAAATGTAGGAACGTGTACAATGTGATTGCAAAACGGTTCAGATCTTCCAATCTGATCGTCCACTAATCATCTGGGACGTCAACGTTTTGCTTTAATATTGCTCTGACTTCTTCCTTGGTCGGACTTCTTCTTCGGAGAGCCTCATGTGTTAGTGCATCCGGACTTTGGTTCCTCAGGGACAAGTGCGTGTTGATTGCTATTGTTGATATGCTAACTCTAAAACCCCTAACATTCAATATATTTACTGAATCTTTGTTGTGTAGTGCATCATAGAAATATAGAACCAACGATCTGTTTACGAATTGGCGATCCATTGGTAACAATCCCGTCAAACCATCTCTGGTGAGAAATAGCATAAGTTGTGAATCATTTCCTACATTGAACATATGCTTCATCGGCATATGATCAAGCGAAAGTGGCAGTGGTGGAGACATTTGTTGTGGTGATTATTGGTTTTCTTCAGAGATATTCATGTTATGAATAATGTAGCGTTGGGCCATTGAGGAAATTGGTGAGAAATAGTTCAGGTTTGTGGCTTGGGTTTTTTGGAAGGGAAGAAGAAAAACAAAGAAAATATTGGTTTTGGACGTTGTATGGACGTTTCCAGACGTGGGTCTTGTTGATAGTATAACTTTTGAAAGAGTTTATATTGAACGTACGTGGTTGGTTTGGCAATTAATATGAATGTAGTTGAAACTATTAATAAGTAAGTGGTTGAGGAAATTGAATGAAGTGATGGACTGTTGGTTGGTTTTCAGAAGTGGCAGGACGTTGTACAGTTACTGTTAACAAATATTATATACTTTAAGTTTTGACTTTTTTGATATGTCCACCACGTCCAGTAACGTCTTAAAAAATAAATATCGCAACGTCAAAATGAAGTGATTTGGCTTGGACGTTGTATGGACGTTGACAGACGTGGTTCTTGTTTATACTAAAATTTTTGAAAGAGTTTATATTGAACGTACGTGGTTGGTTTGGCAATTAATATGAATGTAGTTGAAACTATTAATAAGTAAGTGGTTGAGGAAATTGAATGAAGCGATGAAGTGTTGATTGGTTTTGGCGGGAGTTGTTTTTCAGAAAGTATTGATAAATTATATATAGTAGAAAGTATATGCAAATATAAGAAATATACAAATATACAAATAAACCTATTTATTTTTTATTTTCGGGGGATTCTGCCTTTGTTGTTTCTTTGGCGGTTATTTTTTCTAATTTGGATTTGCAATATCTGGATCTGAATCAGGCAAATCATATTCTTCTCCTTCGCTTTCTTTTTTCCCAGTGGGCATTGGCAATGACTCCTGTGCCATGGTTGATAAAAGATTATAATTCATCTCGTAGTAGTCCAATGTTTTTTGCTTGATCTCATCTTTTATCATGTTCGATGGAGACATTAGGATGTTGTATGAATACTTGGCTCACAACCTGATGAATACGCTTTTGTCATTGGCCTTCTTACTTTGGATGAGAAGATTGTCATAATTGAAATCCAAATCACCTTCATACATCTCCATGTGCCTGATAGTAAACACAAAATAGTGGTAGTTATTTTGCAAAATAGCAGTTTAACAATAATAAGCAATAGCAATGACCCGCAACGTCCAGTTACTTACCCACCACGTCCACCTACGTTGAAAAAATCAACTATCGCAACGTCCGACAGCAAACAGAAACAGCAATTATTAACTAACTCACCAAGTCTATCTACTCACATAAACAAGTAATACAACAAGTAGTAAGAGAAATAATATTACCTTATGGTGTATATACCGCAATCGCATCTGTTATTTTGATCTTTCCAAGGCAGATCCACATTTTCTAATAAATTAGTCTGCATTTGTTTGAATTCTGGATATTGGCTTTTTTTCTCCTCATCCATTATGCTTGCAAACATTGTTAGGACCTCATGATGCAATCCATTTTGATTTGGTCCTAAGTTGTCGAGAACTTTTGCATATGCATCCTGGATATTAATGGCCAGGGTGGTGAAGTGTCCGCCGTCGATGATGGGGAAATAAACTTTGTAGTGATTGAAAAAAAATTATAAAATAGAATTTGATATGTATACTTAATGAATGATTTTGTAAATGTACTTACAAACTCGAAATTGAAATGTTCCAAGCTATGGTGGAATCGAGCAAGTTCTTCCTGCATCCAATCACGAAAACATTTTTTTTGTGCATTTTCACCATCTTGTTGTAAGCTTTTTTTGTAACTAGTGAAAATTAACTGCATCAAAAGTAATACACAACGTCAGTTAAAGGTTTTTCAACAGCAAAAAAGGCAATGCTATTTTTATCTCAAACAGAAACAGTTAACAAGTCGCAACGTCCAGTTACATACCCACCACGTCACACAACGTCCAAAAAATAAACTATCGCAACGTCCACTATAATACTTACCACGTCCCACTACGTCCAAAAATTAACTACCGCAATGTTCGACAAGCAAATACAAACAGTTGTTATTTATTGCAAATATAAATGTTCTTACCAAAAATCTGGTTGTGAAAAAAAAAACTTTTCTAGCCCAGATTTGTCTCTTAGCTTGCCAGGAAAACATCTTATGTAGTTTTTGTGGGCGCACCATGCATTTATGATTTCTATACTAACCCATTTATTTGGTGACATAAGACCGTTCTTCCAAAGCTGTAGAGTGTTTCACTGCATTTGTTGGATCATAAGTTAGTAAGGATAAATAATTAATTTTGTTGGATGATAATGTTTTGGATGTACTTACAGTTTGTGGTGAGTCTTATCCATTTTCCTATCCTTAATGAGGAATGCGAAATTGATAATCAGTTCCTCTTTATTGGAAAGCTTTACATCCAGCATTTGCTTCTTTGGCGGCTTGATGTAACAGTAAAATGGACTCCTCAGTGCCAATGGAACCTTGATCTGGCGATGCTTTGGGTTCGGCTTTGGATTTTCATCATGTCTTTCCAGCGGATTGTCTTCCTCATCCATGATGATTCTGTAGATAAATAATAAAAATGTATCTGTCAGTAATAATTTTATGATGCAAAATGAATTAATTATAGTATTACTTACTGTCTGATTTCTTCCAGTTTTTGAGCATGTGGATCAGCCTGTATCTACTGAGAAACATCATACTCCTTTTGTAGATTCCTTGGCCTTGGCTCATGCTGCTGTGACAAGTCTATGCCGAGGTTGAAGTTTGGTGGTATGATTTCTTTAATTTCTTTAAGCTTCTTGTTTGTCTCTTGTTGTCCTTTTTCTATCTTATCAATATGACTGAGAAGTGCAACAATGTTTTCTTTATCAATCTGACTTTGTTGTGTGACAAATGCAACAAACTTCTTGTCGATCTCTTCTTGGACAATCTTATCCACTTGACTCAAAATATCAGTAGGATACTGAGTTGTTTGTGTAGCATCAATCTTCTTGTTGAGTTCTTCTTGTTGTTTTTGTAACATCCTTTCAACTTGACTCAACATTGGTTCAAAGTCAGTGGGAGGTTGACTTGGTACAACAGCAGCAGCATCTTCATATTGTAGTGTTTCTTTGGTTACATTGTTGAAGAGATTTTCCATTTTTTTCAATGTCACTTCAAGCATCCTTAATGCTGGATTATCTTGTATTTCCTTTATATCTTCTACAAGATTTGTGAGGTTGGTATATTCCTTGACTAATCGAGTCATTCCTTAATTAAGTCTTATGATTTTGGCTTCATCAGAATTATCAACAGGCTGTACACAATAAAAAAGAAACAACAGAGAAGTTATTTTGTGAGTGAATAATACACGCAACGTCCTGTTACACACACGCAACGTCCTGTTACACTAACGCAATGTCCAATAACAAAGCCACAACGTCCAGTTACGTTCAGTTAATGTGTAAGAGAAATAGTAATTTTGGATTCTGAATTTTACCTGATCTTGCTTCTCTGGTATTTCTTTATGTCTTATCTCAGCATTATCATCATCATCATTATCGTAATCAACATCATGAGGCCCATGCTTTTAAAAATAAAAACATAAACAGAGAAAAGTGTAAGTTAATATCCACAACGTTCAGTATAATATCCATAACGTCCTTCGACATCTAGAACAAATAATACTTTTGTGTTTGAAAATGTAAATATTACCTGATGTTGATCTTCTGGGATTTGATCGTCTTGTGGGATTTGATCATCTTCTATCTGGTTTTTCATCTCATCCCTTGTCAATATTCTTCCCCTTCCAAATCCTCCCAATGTTGTCTCTTTTGCCTCTCTTCTTGTATACTTTTCATAGTCCCAATGTGAAAGTAGAGATACATTTCTTGGACGTATGGGTTCACCAGGAATTTTGACTCTGTCCAGATACAGTAGCTTGAAAGAAATGAAAGAATAAATATTAGTTACGTCTGATGAAAATCAAGTGCACAACGTTTATAAAGTAGATTGTAAGTACTTACCACAATGAAGGGGAACGATCCTTTAAAGATTACTCTTTGATTTGTGTCATTCCAATGTTTGACAGATTGTATCAAGCCTCTGATGGTGAACTCGCACCAGTTCATGTTTTTGATGTTATCTACATTTTTGACACTCTTCAGCAGTGATTATCGGCAACTTAAATCCGTGTAAGCCCAAAGGAGAGTTGTTGCCATGTAGATTGTGAAGTCTATTTTGAAGTCTTCATCTGCATACTCTTTGTGTTGCTTGATATAATCTGTCATTTGCGTTGTGGTTGGTTTTCTTTGAGTCCCTTCATTGCTAACGGATCCTGGATGTCTGGAATGGAATTTTTCCATTTCTATCTTGTATTCGTCAGAGTACAGATCAGAAGTGGTGTATTCTTCAATCTTAATACCACCACGTGGTATTCCAAACACATGCCTGACATCTTCTTCTTCAATATCAATGCTGCCACTATTCAACTGGATTTTTCACCTGTTGTTTGAGATTGTGAAAGACCACAACAGATGTTCTCCTAATCCACATGGCAGTTGATTTAAGTTGATATCAAGCAACGATCCGAATCCAATATCTCTCACTGCTTGTTTTTGCTGCTCAGTCAAATGTCTTACAAGCTTGTACAATGCAGCAATGCTGGTCCTTATTTGGAATTTGGTCCTTTTAGGAGATGTTTATTGTTCATTTTTTTGACTGACTGTGATGGAAATAAATGAAAAAAATCAGTCACGTACAAAACATATTTTGCAACGTCTATTATAATACATACCACGTCCCGTTACGTCCATAAAATAACTACCGCAATGTCCTAAAACAACATGTTGATATGATAATAGAAAATATGAAAGTAAAAAGATCACAAAGTCTTCATAACTGATTGAAGTTTTGGTCTCTTTGTAGGTTTTTCTACTACAGGTTGCTTTTTTGTTTGTGTTTTTTTGGGTTTAGCAGCCTGTTTCTGTTTTTGTTGTGGTTCATCTTCTTCTGATTCTGTTTCGTCTCTAAGTCTTTTTGGTTTATGTTTTGTTGGTGGTTTTTGTGCAACAGGATTTTTTGTTGTTGATGGTTTTTTGGTGTTGGACTGGTGAGCTTGGGTTTTTGTTGTTTTCTGCTTTGGCTGTGGATTTTTTTGAGGGGGTTGAGGATGTGTTTTGTTGCTGCATCAACAAGGGAATCCAGTTTTTTTGCAGAAATTTGAGGGCTGGCATTTCTTTTTTTGAGTATGTATTGGTTTAATGAAATTTGGGAGTCATCTACACTTGGTGCGGCAGCATTATATTTACTTAGTGTTGGTGATGGTGTGGAATCTATGACAAAATCATCATCTGTATTTGGTATTGATCTTTTTGCGGGTTGTTTGTAGTTAACCATCCTGCAATGAACTAGGGAAATAATTATAAAAAACAAAAAAAAAAAAAATTGTTAACATTATGATTACAACATCCAGTTACGTCTGAAAAAAAACTACAGCAACGTCCAACAAAAAAGACCAAAAATTTATTATTTTTTCATAAATACAAAACACAAAACACATTTTTGGTCACCGAATTTCTATAACATACATACAACAAACACAATGTTACTTTTATTAAATTAAACAAACAGCAAAGACACCACAACGTCCAATTACATACCCACCACGTCCAACAACATCCCAAAACTTACTACCGCAACATCCATTAGGAAACACAAAAAAAAAAAAAAAACTGTTATTTCCTCCAATTCAAAAACCAAACAGATTGTGAATGCTCTTATTCGTATATTATATATCACAACGTCAAATTTGAAACAAAAATAATTCTATTTTTAGCTGAAGAACAAGCAGCAATGTCCAGTTACATACCCACCACGTCCATCAACGTCCCAAAAATTACTACCGCAACGTCCATTAGGAAATACACAAAAAAAATTGGTATTTCCTCCAATTCAAAAACAAAACAGATTGTGAATCCTCTTATTCGTATAACATATATCACAACGTCAAATTTGAAACAAAAACAATTCTATTTTTGGCAAAAAAACAAGCAGCAACGTCCAGTTACATACCCACCACGTCCAACAACATCCCAAAAATTACTACCGTAACGTCCATTAGGAAACACACAAAAAAAAACTGTTATTTCCTCCAATTCAAAAACCAAACAGATTATGAATGCTCTTATTCGTATATCATATATCATAACGTCAAATTTGAAACAAAAATAATTATATTTTTAGCAGAAAATAAGCAGTAATGTCCAGTTACATACCCACCACGTCCATCAATTACTACCGCAACGTCCATTAGGAAACACAAAATTTTAATTTCAGTACAAATAGAAATAACAAAGATGATGCAACGTCTAGTAAAATTTAGAGTTATATAGCATTATTTAGAGTAATAGAGCATTATTTACAGTAGTTTGAAGGGTAACAGAGCAACGTCTAGTATAGCATTATAATCGAATGCAGCAAATACGGGAAAAATAGGGTTTCGAAAATCCATCAATTCCAGTGAAAAGCAGTTTATAGTAAACAATGTAATAGATTTTGCAATGTATTACCTGTAATTTTGTTAAGTTTCGATGTAGCGTATTAACGTTGCGGGACGTAGGTTGCCTGGATTGAAGTTGTTCCTGTGGGTTTTTGCTCTTCTCTGTCGGAAACTTTGTCAGAAATTTTTGTCCGATTCGTTTTTCGTCGGAATTTTTGAAGATTGGAAGTAGAAATCAGTTTTTTTAGGGTTTGATCGCTGGCAGTTCTGGAATATTTTGATGTGAAGGAGTTGGGGTTTTGAAAAAGGAAACTGCTAGCAAGTGGGTTTTGAGCGGAGTTCACGCGCGTGTAGCTACTATATAGTAGTGAGAGTGGGATATAATCTCTAGGTACATGTACACAGTGTACATGGTATACGCGCTGATAACATCCAAACTACATTCCTACATTTTATCCTATGATTAGAGGAGTAGGCGCTTAACCGTATATTTTAGCATGGATTCGTATTTGCAGTTTCAAGAACTATCAAACGAATAATTTGATTTTATCGTGTAACACCCTCCGAATAAACTGTCCCTCTCTACATATATAGTCAAACTATTTAATTTGTAGCACAAGCACACCTTACGTCTCTCCCACTAAACTGTCCTTCCTCCATGCACCAAAGTATCATGCAGCCGACACAATAGGCATTTCCGTGTGCCTAACAAGTTAAACAACCTGGCTCTGTCTCTCTCTCTCTCTCTCTCTCTCTCTCTCTCTCTCTCTCTCTCTCTCACACAAGGCTTTAACTATTGAAAAGGTTAATCAAAATTTGTTTAATAAGATTAAAAGATGATAAAAATAATTAATGAGTCTAAAAGAGGTTCTAAGTAGACTTTAAAGTAATCATTTGAAGTAGGGGGTCCAATGGTACAAGTGCCATGTGATTTTGATTAGGACAAACACTATAAACAATTAGTAAAACCCAGAGCAGCAAATTCAATGCATTTATAAATTAATTATTCCATGCAATGTAACGTGATGGATTAACTTACAACATAATCGCTTCATTAATTTAATCTTAAGAGACTAATTATTCTAACATTTTAATTAAGTAAACAAAGAGAGTACTAATTTAAGGACGGTCCCACACTTATTCTTGGGATAGAAACAATAAGTATTTTAGCTTCATTCTTTGATGTCAATGGATCATGTATGACATCATAGTTTGAGAAACTCGAGTTGATTTTTTTTTTTTTTTAAGTGAAACTAAAATTTTGATCATCAATTATAACTATTTTATAGTTTTGGTTACGAACGTAAAAGTAGTCAAAAACTTTTAAGATTTCTGTTTGGACAACGCCTTACAAAACATTTTAAGTGTTTTAAGAGTAAAAAAAACTTATAAATCATGTTTAGAAAAAATTATGGGTTATTGTTTAAATTTATTTTATAAAAATGATAGGTTATAGATACATTTTTTGAAAAATAGGTGGGGAGGTGTTTTAATAGTGTTTTAAGACTTTTTATAAAAAATTTGCAGGTCACTTTTTGCTGTCAATAACGGGTTATAAGATTTATGGGTCAAACCCTTCTTTCTCTCTCGGACGCCGCCGCCCCCTCCGTACACGGTGACCTCCACCGGAAAACATACGAAGAAGACCCAGACCCCAAAATTTTTTTGGGAAAATTGAACGGATCTTTGTAATCGCAGGCTTTAGGGAAGTCAGGCTGCTCACCGATGAACCATTGAACTAGTTTCGCTCGGGTTCTCGACAGCCCAAGTTTCCTCTCATACTCATCAAAACATTGCTTTAAAGAACTGAAGTTTCTGTTGATTAGCACCTTTTCCTTTGCGCAATAAAAAGCAAAACCGCCACGAAGATCAGAGGTAAGAGAAGGTTTTCCTATGTGGGTATCTTTTCCCTGTTAAAAAAAAAAAAAAAAAACAAGGGTATACAGAGATAACAAACAAAGCAAAACAACTATAGTGAATCGAGTCGGGCCGAAAACGACTCTTGTCGAATCGGGTGGATGGAGGAAAATCGATTGAAGGTGATGATAGCAGCGATAATCGATGGAGGGTAGTGGCGTCAGCGGTGGGTGGCTGGAGGGAGACGAATGAGACGCTGCATCTAGAAAAAATAAAAGGGAATCAATTAGGGTTTTAAGGTTTTAGGCAACCTTAACCTTATAAATGTTCTCAGAATTACATTTTTCAACTTTTATTCATTATAAAATTATTTTTTTAAAATAGTTGTCCAAACACATATTTATTCCTTTATAAAAATTTAAAATATCTTACTACAATTTTTTTAAAATCACTTCAAACAAAAGTACTTTTATAAAAATTATGTAAACAGAGCCTCAGTAATTTTAACTCATTACAAAAAATTTTAATGGACAAAAATTATTATTTTTTAAATAAAAGATATATATTAATTTACTGGAAAACGTCCAGCAATGATTGACAAAAAGAAAATACAGCCAAAAAAATATAAATTATAGATAAACGTATATAGATCTACCATATCAAGCTGTGGATATACCATATGTCAAAATTTTAATCCGAACAAGAATACATCCTTAATTTTCTGATGAAAACTCTAAAACATAGATCTAATAATTAAGTCTATGATGACTGAATCTTCTTGGACAAAACTAGTGAATATCGTCAACGACGCCGCTACCAATATAATGAACCTCACCAACGAAACTGTCGTCATAACAACGAACATCATCAATGAATCCACAACCAATACACTACCAGTAGATCTAAATCTACTGAATGACAAAAGAAAATAAATATTGGGGAAAATCTCCTTTATTGAATGACGAAACTAAAAATAATAAAACGAAAACGGACAACAAATTTATTTTCTCCATCATCCTATGATAAGAAAATATGGGAAGAAATATTTTTTAAGAGTTAAGTTTTGGAGAGAAAAGAGGACAACGACAACGGTTAGGGTTGGAGTTTTTTTTATTACGAGGAGGTATTTGGTAAAAGTGTTCAACGGATTTGTATATCCTATAATTTGCTCCTCCCTCAAGTTTCTTTTTTATTTTTTTTCTTATAGGGTTACCGTGGCCTTTTTTTTTTTCTTTTTTCTTTGGAGAGCTAATCGCCCCCTTTTCTTTTTTTTTTTTTAGTTTCTCCCTCCCTCAAGTTTCTTTTTTATTTTTTTTCCTACAAGGTTATCGCGGCCTTTTTTTTTTTTTCTTTTTTCTTTGGAGAGCTAATCGCCCCCTTTTCTTTTTTTTTTTTTTAATTTCTCCCAATGCCCTTCATTTTTCCATTAGTATGGATTATTTTTTTTTAAAAAAATTTTATTTTCCTGATAAATATATTTTATTATTTTTTCTTTTTTATTTTTAAATTAATATTATAACATATTTTATCATATGACAGAAAATATCATATCAGCATACAACAGATATCACATCAACATACAACTGATATCATATCAGCATATAACATATATCATATCAACATACAACTGATATCACATCAATGTACTACATATATCACATCAATATACAACTGATATCATATCCGCACATAACATATATCACAAGAACATACAACTGATATCACATCAACATACAGCATATATCACATCAACATATAATAGATATCATAGCATCATATAACATATATCACATCAACATACAACTGATATCATATCAGCCTATAACATATATCACATCAACATATATTAGATATCACATCAGCATATCACATATATCACATCAACATACAACTGATATCATATCAGCATATAATAGATATCATATCAGCATATAACATATATCACATCAACATATAATAGATATCACATCAGCATATCACATATATCACATTAACATACAACTGATATCATATCAGCATATAACATGTATCATATCAGCATATAATAGATATCACATCAACATATAATTGAAAGATTATCTGCCCGAGCCTAGCCAGAAGTTCACTTTCGTGCTATGCATTCCAGAATCGAAATCTCTGACCAGGTCTAAACGCTAGCACAATCGCTATTCTAACCCTTTTGAAATAACATTGCGCAGGATCTGGGTTTGCGCTTATTTGATTTATCAAGCAACAAAAATTCTTAATTAAGCGAAAACATAAGAATTACCTATTGAAGCGTACACCCAGGTGATTCTCTTTTATGCCTCAAGCCTTTGCCTGTATACTGTGTGGGCAGCAATCTAACTAGCAATTTGATCAGCTAATCACCACAATCCACCTGCCAGAAAATTCCAGCACCGCTGCACCTGGCGAGTACAATTAATGCACCGCCCAGAGAGAGACAAAGCTACACGTTGCCAAAATTTTAAAGAAAATTTTGGCCCCCTTAAACTTTAGAAATCCGATTCTAAGAGAGAGAAATTTTCTCTCTCTAAATTTTCTTGTCTTGAAAACTTATGAATTGTATATTGTGGAATCGCTAATCCCTTGTCTATTTATAGAGTTACAAGAGAGACCCCAAGTTGGTTTAGGATTGGTCTTCTTAATAAGTTTAGGTAATTAATTAGTTTCCAAATCCAATTAGGTAACCAATCTGATAAGATAAACCAAATCCTACTAGATTTCCTAATCTCTAGGATTTCCTAATTCTAATTGAAACTTAAGACTTAATTAATTAATAAAATAATTCCACTTTGTTAATTACTCAATTAACCCTTAGGAATAATTAATCAATTAATTAATTCTACCTATTCAATTAACCCATTACAAAATTAATTGTACCACTAACAGATTAATTTTGGCACTACCACTCTACACCAGAATTGCTTTCGGAACAACTTAATTAATTTATATTCATAATCTCTCCACATCAAAGATATAGTGCTCGTTAATATATTAATTTACTGATAAATTAATTAATTAACTTCTTTAATTCTGAGACTAGTACCACTCGACCTTTTTAATTAATTAACTTCTTTTTACTTCTTTAATTTAGTATAATAAACATTACGAGCTCATCTCGGGAGCACCATCACCCTGGACGCATCGGTACATGGTTTCCTTTCGACAAGCAGCAGCACACCAAGCAACTAAACACGCGCACCCAACCTACCGAGACTATTGGCCACAATTGACCTCACCCATTGGCATATCAAAGTACACTATGTCTAATTCTCATGCCCGCTCGAGTCTAGGGATTAAGAGATAGAATACCAAGAACGATTTGTTTATTAAATCAGTACAAGACAAATCATTCCTAACGGTCAAGTTCAATACGCCCCGGGCATATCTATATGATTCAATCAGTTTAGACAAAGTAATTATCTGAATCACATAATAACCTAAACTGACAGTTTGTCCAAAGCTGTCTCGGTTATGAACCTCATTTATATATTATGTCTTTTAACCAATGATGAGATCTACTGTGTCACATAAGACACCTCATCATCTAACTACATAATATAAGTGAACAAATAATGCACAACTAAATATAACCAAAACATAAATCGATATATTAACTGGGAAAAAGTATAACACAAGCATAACTTATGTATTCAACTCTAACAATAATAGATATCATATCAGCATATAACATATATCACATCAACGTATAATAGATATCATACCAGCATATAACATATATCACATCAACATACAACTGATATCATATCAACATATAACATGTATCATATCAGCATATAATAGATATCATATCAACATATAATAAATATCATATCAGCATATAACATATATCACATCAACATATAATAGAATATCATATCAGCATATAACATATATCACATCAACATGCAACTGATATCATATAAGCATATAATAGATATCATATCGACATATAACATATATCACATCAACATACAACTGATATCATATCAACATATAACATGTATCATATCAGCATATAATAGCATATAACATATATCACATCAACATATAATAGAATATCATATCAGCATATAACATATATCACATTAACATGCAACTGATATCATATAAGCATATAATAGATATCATATCAGCATATAACATATATCACATCAACATGCAACTGATATCATATAAGCATATAATAGCTATCATATCGCAAGAAATCATATCACAATATATGAGAAATTATACCACAAAGACAAAAGAAATCATATCATCGGACAATAAATATCATATCACAAGATAAAAGATATCATATTAGCATATAACATATATCATATCAGCATATAATAGATATCATATCACAAGACAAAAGAAATCATATCAGCGAACAACATAAATCATACATACAACAAAATAAAAAAAATATATTTTTAAATTTTTAAAAAAATAAAAAATATTAAAAAAATACTGAATTGTTTAAAAAAACATATGGGAAAAAATTTTTAAGGAAGAAAAAATAAAAAAGAAAAAAAAATTATCCATGCTGATGAGAAAGGAAGAAAGAAAAGGGAAAAAGAAAGAAAAAGGAAAAAAAAAAAAAAAAAGGCACCAGACATAGAGGATAGAGAAAAAAAGGAGAAAAAAAAAGAAGGGGAGCTCGCGCGTCAGTAGTGGAGGAGGGGGGAAAAAAAGTCCTCTTCATGCCCAAACTCCTGTTGCAAAAACAATCCCAAAATAGTAAAAGGTTTTACTATATTTGGGGTAGGAATAAAATAATAAATTACCGTGTTCAACTATTAATTTAATAAGGTTTAAATTCATTTTTGGTCCCTCATAACATGAGTCATTCTAGTTTTGGTCCCCCATATGTTTTAGTCACCAATTTTAGTCTCACTTAATTTTTTTAACCAATTTGGTCCCTTTTAACGGAAAAGTTTATAAGATAACGGATTAACTCATTTGATTGCTAGTCAAATCTTTTTTTTTCAAAATAATTTGTACCATGATATTTTCAATCCATTTTATGACTCGGTTCCTCATGGATGTTCAACCCATTTAGATCGATTCACAATCCAAAATGATGGCCGGAACCCTAAATGGTTGAAAACATCACGGTACAAAACATTTTGAAGAAAAAAATTAGGTTTGACTAGCAATCAAATGAGGTAATTCGTTATCTTCTAAACTTTTCCGTTAAAAGGGACCATAATTGGTAAAAAAAATTTTAAGTGGGACTAAAATTGGTGACTAAAATATATGGGGACCAAAACTGGAATAACCCATGTTATGAGGGACCAAAAATGGATTTAAGCCATTTAATAATTAGGATTAAAATAATGGACTAAATTTACTTAAATTTTAAAAAATATAGATATTTTTAGATTAGTCTGATTTAAAAAATAAAATGATTATAATTCATGTAACAGAATTGTGATGTTTTCTTTTTGGTTTCTTTGATTTTTTTTCTTTTCCTGTTTTCCTTTAAAAATAAGGTTTAAATTCATTTTTATCCCCTTTAATAGGGGTTATTCCGATTTTGGTCCCTCTTTTATTTTAGTTACCGATACTAATTCCATTTAAATTTTGTTTTGGCAATTATAGTCATTTTTTACGAAAAGGTTTAGAATATAACAAATTAACTCATTTGATCGCTAGTCAAACTTGATTTTTTCTTCACCATAATTTGTACCATGATTTTTCAATCCATTTTATGACTCGGATCCTCATGAATATTCAACCTATTTAGATCAATTCATAATCCAAAATGACGGCCGAAACCCTAAAGGGTTGAATATTCATGAGAATTCGGATCATAAAATTGATTGAACAAACTATAGTACAAATCACGGTTAAGAAAAAAGTAGGTTTGACTAGCGATCAAATGAGTTCTAAAATTTTTCGTAAAAAAAACTATAATTGGCAAAACAAAATTTAAGTGGGACTAATATTGGTGACCAAAATAAAAGAGAAATTAAAACCGAAATAACCCTAGAGACAAAAATGGATTTAAACCTAAAAATAAATATTACCTTATATTATTTTTAGTTCAGTAAATATACGAGAGAAATTCTAAGAGATAGGTAGGGTGGTATAAAACTCTTTACATGTATTGCTTCCAAAAAAAACTCTTTACATGGACTTCATCTCTTCTAAACAAAAGGTTTTGATTAATTGAAATAATATTATATTTGAAATATTTTAATTCAATAAATTTTTTTTCTAAAGAAGAAGCTGACTTGACTGGTAGATAACTATTTATTTATTATTATTATTTTTTTGGAATTGTCAATAGATTTTATAGTAAATTTCATAATTGATCATCATACTATGGTCAATTTTTGTTTTTGGTCATCATATTTTAAAAACTTCAATTTTGATAATCATATTTTACTTTTCTTTTTAAAATTGATCACTCCATCAAATTAGACCGTTAACTCAACTAACAGACCAATTTTGACCCATTTTGAAAGGACATTTTAGTCTTTTCCTTGCCCCTCTACTTTCATTTTTATAGGGTTCCTTTTTCATCTTCTCCACTTAAGGATTTTCTCTTTCTTCCACTCTTTCCTTCTTCTTTTCTTCTCTTTCTTGTTTCTTCCACTCTTTCCTTCACGAAATCCTTCTTTAATGAGTAATTTTCTTCATTAAATCAGGCAAGAATAAATTTTTAGTTTGTCATTTTGAACAATTTATCTGAATGCTTTCTCAATATTCTCAATCCATGGATTTATAATCTTTAGTTTTTTGCTTAAAAATTAGGCATTGGTTCTCGGTTGACTGGGAACTCAGATTCCAGCTCCATTACAGTCGTTGATGTTCATGGCGCACAGATCCCTTCCCGACAAAATAAAAAATTATATGAAGATGGGATTAGCCAACAGGATCTTCCGTTGCTGTAATCATCTGAAACACACACACAAAGTTGTAAGCAACAACTGAAGCCCCCTTTGAATCAAGAAATTGCAACTCGACAATCAAGATGGCAATATTAACCTTATGAGCTGTCTGCACTTTGGGCATTTCTTCCCACATTTATCAGCAGCAGACCTCAAACATTTCTTGTAAAAACTACAAAGAGAACAAAATTTGCACTTAATCACGAGAATAAAAATAAAAATGATTGCCTTTTAAGGTCAGTTGTTCCAAACATACAAAATAAACAACACCCCTATGGCCATAATGAGTGGTACTAGGTTCAAAACAAATGTCCAAGCAAATCTGTAAAATCAAATAAGACAATAGAAAGATGCTCTTGTAAAACAACTAGTTCTTGGTCACTAGAATGAGAGATAAATCAGAAATAATATATACAACTCCTTACTGCGCAAAAAATTAGAAACATTGGACCATACCATACATGCATGTGTTCCAAATTCCATTTATCAGTTCTTTTTTGTGCCATCCATTGTCCCTCTTCGTCTACTTCAGTAGGTGGCAGTGTGGATGGTTTTCTTTGGCACATCATCTCATACATCTTCAAACCGCCCAAAAAAGAGGGGATTGCAGAGAGTTGGCTGAAACAAAAAGATTTTTGACGAGAGTTGTCTGCGGGAGAACCTGTTTTCCTCCCTTCCCCTCTAATAATCTCCTTATTATATCATCCAAGACACCCCTATCCATCATTCCCTCTATTGTTGCTTCAATCGCCTCCTTCACCTTTTTCAAAGCTAAACTCGTCAAAGCCCTAATTGTTTTGATTGCTGTAATTCTCGCATTGCTGGGACCTCATCGATTACAACATCCAATAATCGAACTCCGTTTTCTCCTCCATACCGATGCCGGCTCATACCCACAACGTCCCACAGAATGTTCACAGGAAACACAGTGATTAAATTCAATTCAGCCCACCAATCCACCACAAATACATCAATGCCGATAACTTCCATGAATTTCTTCGGGTGGTCTGCGACATGATGATGGATATGATGGCTTAGACATCAACCAGTGGCGGGCTTGGCGGCAACAGAGGGATGAGTGGTGGTGCTGACGAGCGGAGATGGAGTCGGGAGGTGGACTGGCTGAGGTGGCACTCCGGCGACAGATGGGTCTAACGGCGAGTTTGGGTTCGGGTAGAGAAAGGGGAAAGATCGAACTGATGATGAAGACGGTGGGACGCATGGCGGGTGGCTTCCGGTGACTGGGCGTCGCTGCTGGCGGCTTGGAGCTTTTCGGGATGATAAAAGGAATCAGCCTGCTAGGGCGAAGATAATGTGGACACGGTGCAGGAAGGTGGAGACGGCGGATGAGAGTGGTGTGATAAGAAAAAATAAAAAGAAAGCCACATGGATTTTTTTTTAATATTTATAATTATTGAGTTAAACAAATTTGCTCTCAAAAAATATGGCCGTTAAGTATTTAACGGACCTCCTTTTTTAAAAATAAAAGTAAAGTATGATGACTTTAAAAATAGTTTTCAAAGTATGATAACTAAAATCAAGAATTGACTATAATATGATGACCAATTTTAAAATTTACTTTAAATTTTAACAGGAGATGGCTCTTATTAGTGGCCTGTTACTGCATTGTCCCCACCAAAGTACTCCCGGACATTGTAATAAACATCAATCTCATGCAACATTTATAAAACATGCAAATCACCTTCAAAATGGAACTTTTCAAAACAGGACTGAAACAGTGGAATTTATGGAAATAATTGAGCAATTGACCACATTTCCACACTAAAAGAATGAAAATGCACATTGAATGTTGTTATTCTACTCTAGTTATATCCTAAATGAATGTTGCTATTCTACTCTAGTTATAACATCCCAATCCCATAATGACAGCCAAGAAGATTTTGATGAAATGTTAGGGAAGTTTTGGATGGTAAAATGACACTAGTCCTGGTTAAGGAGGATGAGATAACATCTTCCAAGACAGTATAGAGGGAGTTTCTGAGAATTCTTTCCCTTTCCCTTGTAACTGGAGGAAGGGGAACAAGAATGTAGGTCCTGACATTACTCCAGATTCCATACAAAATTCTCACAGCAGTAGACTGGACAAACTACAGCCAACACCCACATCTTTTACACTATTCTGCCAACAAGGGCTTACCATTGTTAGCAAAAACAGAAAAAAATAACATTACAATCCTGGAAAGAACCATTAAGGAGTGAAGCCTGGAATTGTTCAAAGAAGAGTATCAAGGATCAACAAAAGTAACTGTGATTTTTGGCAGGGAAAATGTACATAATCAAAACATATAACAAGAAACCACATCAGTCCAGAAGAAAAATACTACTCCTGTTACTTTCTGCTTTGCCAATTTGACAAGTTAATGGTCTGAACATCACATTAGAAGCATGATGCATGCTTTTCCCAAGAATGCATAATAGTAGCACCATAACTTTCAGTGTTATGTCAGAATAATACAATGAAGTAAGATAACTACTTATATTAACCATCCAATTATCGGGATTTCTGCGTTTCTTTAATTGGAAAATAATTAGCCTAAGCCACAAAGAGAGTTACTAAAATAATATCACAAGCATGAAAATTCTAAACCTTCAGGGAGAGATGAAGACAGAGAGCCGTGGCTTATGAGGCAACTTTATGGTAGAACTCAAAACTAAGCACAAAACATCATCTGCCTAGCATCTCCAAGCTGAAGCTGAGATGAGCTCCTTTCTTTGCCAGCAGAGAACTAAGGAAGACTGTCTCTTTTCCACATGGAATCCACGAACAGGGGTTCTCTTCACAACACACTCAGCTTGTGATTCTGTAAAATTACTGAAAGTTAAAGGGGAGAAACCAGATGACAAAAAGAGGGTTCTCCAATGTTGTGTCTTTTCAGGGGTCCGATAGCGGCCAGATAGAATTCTTTCAATCCCTGGTTGGAGCAAGAATCTCTCAATCTTCTGCAAGGAATCCAAGTTCAAATTTACAGCATCAAGAGACTCAAGCAGGTTGGAGTAAGACTGAAGAGCATGAATCACATGATTGGGGAAAGGAAGGTCAGTCCTATCACAGCCTCCGTCGACTGATACAACTATTTTTGGAGACAACTGCCTGACAAATCGGAGAATGAGAGGCAGTGATAGCTGGCTGCTTGAGAAAGAACTCGCAGGAAGATTAACTGCTACGGCCTCATTCCTGGACACATTAAGAGGGAGGGTCCAAGAACCAGAACTTAGAGCATCAACGCCCACAATTTCAAACTCAAATGGCATAAGTATTTCAGTAGCAAAATGCATAAGATTTTCACGCATGAGACCGAGCTCAAGCTGGTCATGGGTTGAGGAAGAGGCAAATGCAGTAATTTTTAGAGATGGTGCTCCACCACTTCTCAAGGCAACCTCTTGCATAAAAGATGCCCATTGCCCTCCATAGCCAATATCAAAATCAATAATGTGAATTTGATCAAATCCCTCCAATACCTCAAGCAAGGCTTGGATACAAGTGAAATTGGCAAATTGAACAATAGGTGAAATCTCAGAGAAGGATTTGTAGGCAACAATCTTGAAAACAAGACTAAAAGGCGATGAATTGGCATTCAAACTGTTGTTAGTATGGATGAGCATTTGCAACGCCTCCTTACAATAAAAAGCAGCCCTATAGAAAGGCTTACCAATTGGAGAGACCTGTTGATTGAGCCGTGCCAATATCCCTTGCGCGAGTAATGGATTTCCAGTTTGGACCAATTCTGCTGCCTTGTATAGCTGGTCTATTATTGCCTGGTGCTGCTGCTGTTGACCGCAGAACACCATTTCATCCCCATCCATTTTCTGACTCACAGGTCTTTGCTGCATACAATTGGGAAGCAACTGAAGCTGATGAGGTAGGACCTGAGCCATTCCTTGCTGCTGCTGGAGTGGAGATTGTCTTCCTCCAAATTCCTCTTGGCCTGTGTCAGAAAATTGAGTCTTGGGGATTTGGCAGTTGGGATCAACCCCTCCAATGGGTCCAGGATTATGCTTTTTTGCCTGTGGTGGCATAAACAGGTTTTGCTCCTGCTGTCCATATGCCAATGGAATGAAAAATGAGGGATTGTTTTGGGGGTGAGTTTGGTGTTGGTTTACTAACAAGTGAGGATTAAAAATGGGAGGCTTCATCCCTCCACACTCAAACACTGCGGGTGTTTGTTGCATCAATGGCTGTTGAGATCGAGTGAAAGCCATAGGTCCACCAATATTTTCGGATAATGCAGGAAAGATTGGATTTTGAGCATTGGGGAGCTTATTACTAGCAAGATTTCCCGAAGAATTCGCCAAAAAACCAACCTTTTCACCACCATTGGTCCTCGTAGTGGTAATTGGCATTGAAGGGTTCAAAGTAGGCACAGGTTCGGCTCCAAAACCTTGATCCACAACCCCAAAACCACCATTGAACTCATAGTCAGCTGCGTGACCACCAATCTGCAAGACCTTGTTCAAATTAGCCACGGAAGCGTCATCTACATCCCCCATGATCCAGCGCACAATAGACTGTTCTTGACTTGGTGAGTCAGCCACCGACTCCGGCAAGACACTATCCCACTCCTCCATTGTACATTTCTCTGCAGGCGTGGTAGTGGTGGTGGCGCCTCCCCCCATCTCAAGAGATGGTGGCACGAGATGGAACTCAGATTCAGCTCCAACATTTGAGCTGGTGGTAGAAGGGGCATCTTGTTGCCATTTTGTTGATGAATCTCCTGAAACCTCCGCCACCACGTGGCTAGGAACAGCCCTACCGACACCACCACCAACAGTTGCTCCTCCTCCTCCTCCTCCTCCTCCGCTGTTGTCGCAGCCTAAGGATGAAGACAGGGTTGAAGAAGATGGGCTCTGACTCCTTACGTTATCCAGGACAGAGTTCGGCTCACTCCAATCAGGACTACCACAAATACTCTCACTACTTTTCAAGAAACCACTCGGATTTTTCTTATTAATCCAGAAACAAGAGCGAAAACTACTGCTACTATTAAACACAACTACCCCCTTCCCCTCAAATTCAAAGGGTAAGGGCATCCCCTTCATTTAAAGGAAAAAAACCCACCAATTAACAATAATTCCCCTCCAGTCTCTCTGATTGAAAGAAACTCCGCCAACCCACAAAAAAACCCAGAACTTATACCAAAGTAATGGACTAATGGTTGAGACTTTCCAGAGTTTTGGACACACAAATTCTGGTACTTCAAAACAATGCATAAACAGAAAAAAATAATAATAATAATTCCGCGGCTGTTGTCGTTGATTTGCTTTCTTGCTGCTTGTATTACTATTATATTTTGGCTAAATTGGAGGGCGGGGGAGGACAGAAGAAGGGAGGATGGTTTTGTAGTGGGATTGTGGTGTTCAAACTTGGAGATTTTCTCTATTCTTGTACAAGTATGTGTAGTACCCACAAGCACCGGTCTTCCTTGTGTAGTATGCTTCTGCCATGGATGCGTGCAACATAAAAAAGTAAGTTAAAGTGCTCCTTCCTCCATTCATCCATTTACATTCTCTATATCTCTTTTTCTTTCTTTTCTCCCTCTTTTTATGGGCTTCTCGGTCGGAAACGTTTTCTTATGGGCTTTTTCTTCTTCTCGGTGTCATTTTGGGTTCTGAATTGCTATTTGTATAACAAAGTTACTATTTATATAATAAAAAATATCTAAAATAACTTTCGAAGCTAAAAAATACTAATTTGTTGGTAAATTTGGGTAAAAAACACTGCGAATTGCGAATATAAAGGGCAAGAAACGCTAAACCGTAATGAAAATAAACAAAAAAAAGCTAAAGTATAAAAAACCACCATAAAAAAGCTAAACCATGACGTTATAGTGGAATGTAAACGTAAAGTGTGGCATTTGACTGAAACCAAAACGCTAAAACGTAGCGATAGAGGATTCCAAAATGCTAAAACGTAGCGAGGCAGGTATGTCTCGCTTGTTAAAGTGTAGCGTTATTGTATTTACTAGTTAAAAACACAAAACGAACCCAAAACGCCGCACAATTTATATTTTGCCCAAATCAAACGCAAGAACCCTAAAAAAATTCGAAAAACACGAAATTTTTTACACAATCCGGACGAAATTAGCGAAATGGACGCGAAAGGTGGTGAATCTTCGAGAGGTCATGGCGCGGGCAAAGGTCCAATGTATATTTGGGTAAAAAATCCTTCAACATTTTAATATTTTATCAAATTCATTTCGCACATTTATGAACGCATGGATCTGTTGTATTTGGGTAATAAAACGTTGTTGTTCAGCGTTCATTAGGTTAGAAAACGCTTGTTTGTGACGTTTTGGTATATGTGAAACGCTAATCTGATTCGTTTCGGCCTTGGTATAACGTTATTCGTATGCATTCGAGCGATAAAGAAATGCGAGAGCGTAGCATTTTGGTATGATGATAATGCCGATCGTCGGAGTTTTCGTTACACTAAAACGCAATGGTTCAGCGTTTGACAGAGATTCGAACGCAACGTATCTGCATTTTACTGGTAGTCAAACGCTAATAGGTAGCGTTTAACTCTCTGTCAAACGTTAGTTTGTAGCGTTTGACCGTCGGTCAAACGCTTTTATGTGACGTTTTATATTTATTTTAAGTTTTTATTTAATATAAATTGTTTGTGTATTAATATATGTGATATAAATGTTTTTAAGGGTGGAGGTAAGGTAAAACCGCGTGTTCCTCCTCCCCTGTTGAGGATAGACAGCGTCCGACAGCTTCTGCCAGGAGGCAGAAAGTGCCATCGAGGAGACCCCGAGGTGGAGTTGAGGTTGGAGTTGGAGGTAGAGGTACAGGTGGAGATCAGGGTGGAGTTGTAGTTGGCGGTAGAGGTGGAGAGAGAGGTAGGGGTGGAGGTATGGGTGGAGTTAGAGGTCGAGATGGAGGGAGAGGTGTAGGTGGAGGTCAGGGTGGAGGCGAGTCATCGTTCCATTTGAGGGACGACGACGATGATTTAATTAGTGAGGAGGATACTCGGTTTGAGGAGGAGGAGGAGCAGGACGAGCATCCGAGAGATGAGCATTAGCATCAGGGGGATGCGCAGCAGCATCAGGGGGATCGTACTGCAGGTACACGCATCCGATAATTTAATTATGTTATATTTGTTTATATATTTTATTAATTATTTAGTTATTTAATTTATGGATTTTTTGTTTATTTATTTATTAATTTGTTAAAATATGTATAATTTGTTTAGTTACCACGTCCAAAACAACATGCACCACGTCCGCACAACTTGAACCACGTCGAAAACAACTAGCACCACGTCCAAAACAACATGCACCACGTCCGAAACAACATGCACCACGTCCAAAACAACTTGAACCACATCGAAACAACAAGCACCACGTCCAAAATAACATTCACCAGGTCCAGAATAACTTGAGCCATGTCCAAAACAACATGCACCACGTCCAAAACAACTTGAACCACGTCCAAAACAACATCCACCAAGTCCAAAACAACTTGAACTACGTCGAAAACATCATGAGCATCCGATGATTTAATTATGTTATATTTGTTTATATATTTTGTTAATTATTTATTTATTTATTTTATGGATTTTTGTTAATTTGTTAAAATATGTATAATTTGTTTATTAATTTGCTAACTTGTTTAATTAGTTAAAGTATGTTTTATTTGTTTATTTATTTAATTAGTGAATTTAATTAGATATTATATTTGTTAAATATAGAAAATCCTAAAAAGCGCAAGAAAGATGACAATAGCTGATTAGTCACCGGACCTATTGAGGGTAGCCCTATAGATGCGACTGTTATTCCTAGTTTCTTAGGACACGTTATATTGAGGTACAGGGAGAAGGGTACTAGACCCCCTATTAGGTGCCATAATAGGGGTAGTATGTACGATTCACTAGTTAGTTGGGTGCTAGATATGTCACCCCTTGGGACGGATATTCTTAGTCACATAGGGCTGGGACATATTCATAGCATTCTGTTTAGACATATAGACGGGCCATTGATTTGCGCATTTCTGGAGAGGTGGTATCCGGACACCAATTCCTTCCACTTACCGTTCGGCGAGATGACCATCCTGCTCCACGACGTGTGGGAGATTTTGCGCATACCAGTAGATGGTCAGTTGATCACTCAGCCCACGGATACTGCTACCGTCCTTGCCTACTGCAGAAATTTGCTCGAGATACCTTAAAATTAGCACATCGAGAAGGAGTTATACGAGAACGGGCATTCTCGAAAGAGAGGGTGATAGAGATTTGTAGGCGGTGACCGTGGGCCGACTCGGATGTGACAGCCTTTTTGTGGGCTACTATTGGGACTTGTCTGTTTACAGACAAGAGTTTCAATAAGTTCATGCCAGGCCTGTTTTGGAAATTAGAGGAGGGATGACATGGGTGGGGCATCATGCATGGGGCACGGCGACGCTTGCGTACCTATATAGACATTTAGGTGCTGCTAGTAGGCATGACACGTCGAGCGTTGCGGGATGCTTGACTTTGCTACAGACCTGGATATACGAACATTTTTCTTCATTTAGGAATAATGCCAGGCCTCTGCTAGGGCACCCCGATCGGCCGCAAGCGAGCAGGTGGACCATCGACGCCCCCCGCAATAAAGAGGATCGGCTGGCCACATTTTGATACTGGATGCCTTGATTCCAGATGATGTAAGTAAATGTTATTTTTTATTAAATATATATATATATCTATATATCATTTTCCTAAACTTACGAAATGTAATTGCTAATTTATGTTTCATAGGTGATATGGATGCCTTATGGTCGCGATGCAGTCACGCGGACTCCGAGGACCCAGTACCGTGGTCTCATTGCTTACCGTGATGACATTAAGCCATATATGCCAGAAAAATGTGCGTGCTAGCTTGGCTACATTCAGTGGATCCCCAGAGCATTCATTCCGACCACGGAGGGTACCTTTAGGGGGTACATTGGGATGAGGTATGTGGTGCATCACCCTCGGGCATATGCGGAGACCGATTGGTACGCGTACATGTCGACTGGTGCAATATTTTTTATGCACCAGCCACAGACCGGTCATGGCATCAGATATATTGCGTGCGTGGACGACTATCTGTTGGAGTAGAATACATAAGCTATGCTTGTATTGTACAGTTTCCCAGTTTAATATATCGATTTGTGTTTCAGTCATATATTGTTGTGCATTAATCGTCCATTTATATTATGTAAGTAGATGATGAGGTGTCTGGTGTGACACAGTAGATCTCATCATTGGTTGAAAGACATAATATATAAATGAGGTTCGTAACCGAGACAGTTTTGGACAAGCTGTCGGTCTAGGTTATTATGTGATTCAGATAATTAGTTTGTCTAAACTAATTGAATCATATAGATATGCCCGGGGCATATTGAACTTGACTCTTAGGAATAATTTGTCTTGTACTGATTTAATAGACAAATCAATCCTTGTATTCTATCTCTAAATCCCTAGACTCGAGTGGGCATGAGGATTAGACATAGTGTACTTTGATCTGCCAATGGGTGAGGTCAAATGTGGCCAATAGTCTCAGTGGGTTGGGTGCGCGTGTTTAATTACTTGGTGTGCTGCTGCTTGTCGAAAGGAAACCATGTACCGGTGCGTCCGGGGTGATGGTGCTCCCGAGATGAGCTCGAAATGTTTATTATACTAAACCCGGCCGGTGGACTTATGTCCGGTATAGTAAAAAGGTCGAGTGATACTAGTCTCTGAATTAAAGAAGTTGATGAATTAATTTATCAGTACATTAATGAATTAACGAGCACTATATCTTTGATGTGGGGAGATTATGAATATAATTTAATTAAGTTATTCCGGAAGCAATTCTGGTGTAGGTTGGTAGTGCCATAATTAATCCGTTAGTGGTATGATTAATTATGTACTGGTTGTTGATAAAGGTAGATTTAATTAATTTAGAAATTAATTAATCCTTGTGTCAGTTGGTTGTGAATCATTCCAGGAACTGGTTTGGGATAAGTGAATCCCTGTGTCAGTTGGGAGTGATTCATCCCAGGAACTGGATTGGGATAAGTGAATCCCTGTGACAGTTGGGAGTGTATCAGTCCAGGAACAGGATTGAAGGAAACAGAATCTGTATCAGTCCAGAAACAGGATTGAAGGAAAACAGAAACCCAGTAGGAAGACCAATCCTAAACCAACTTGGAGTCTCTCTTGTAACTCTATAAATAGACAAGGGATCAGTTATTCAAGACATACAATTACACAATTAATCCACAGGATTTCTAGAGAGAGAAAATGTTTCTCTCTCCAAGTCGAATTTTCAAGAAAGTGTGCGGCTGGTTTTTGGGTTTCTAGTGGCTGAAATTTTGGCCTTGGTTTAAACCAGCTGCGCGTAGCTTTCTCTCTCTACGGGCGGTGCGTTTATAGTACGTGCCAGGTGCTGCGGGGCTAGAGTATTCTAGCAGGTGGATTGTGGTGCTTCGGGGCCGTTCGAGCTGTTTTTGGCCCGTTTTTCCCCCAGCTTTCATTTTTCAAAGTTCAAGACTCTCTCCATCGAGTGACGTGAAGGGACACGAGATCAAGGCAAAGGATGGAAGCAATTAAAACCATAATAGTCGGGAAATTTATTTTACGTATTTATTTCCCGTATTTATCGTTTTAATTTTTATGCTTTATTTTTATGCTGTATATTAGATGCATGAATTAAAACATGTCTGGTTTTATGGTTGCATATAAGTTAGGTTAATTAATTGCATGTTAAAACCGGAAAAACCCTCAATTAGGAAATCTAAGTGGGAGCGGGTTGTGTTATATCCCCATGGCCACCATTACGGGTTCATATGCGATGTGGTTGGGCTTGCGCATTGGCATTAGGGCCTTCTTCCATTCGGATGAGTCCAGCCCCGAAATCGCGAGACTATGAGCTTCTGAGTAAGATGACTAGAGCGAGTTTAACTAGGAGAAATGCGACACCCTCTCCATCTGAGGCGCACTATCCTGAGGTAACAAACTCGGAAGTCACGTAAAGGCATACACTTAGTGTACGATCTGTAGTATTCCTCCCGCGAGGTTACGCTGCTTACTTGTACGGCTAAAAGCACCGACTATTAGCTACATTGATCAAAAGATCGTTGGTCAGATATTGTAGTTAATGAACTTGGTTATTCTCAAACGAATGTGGGTTAGCATAAACGTCCACACTGCGTGGCTTGCGAGAATCCCGGTGGATGAGATGTTGGTGGATTAATATTATTGTTTTGAGGGAAATCAATAATTAAATTGAATTTTCATGTTTTTCGAAAATTCTAGCATATATAACTGAAACACTGTTTGTTTACTTTCCAGTTTAAATCGATATGACATTCAATCCTTTAGCTGCTATTTTGAAAAACAACAATTTAACTGGAACTAATAATGTCGATGGAAGTCGTAACTTGGACATTGTCCTTATGGCTGAGAGCGCTCCTGTGAGAGATCGTGTCATTGACATGATTAGTAACATCAACAAAGTTGAGGTAGTGGGAGGCGAAATCGTTGGTGAAACCAAAGCCGATATTGTCCTACAGAGCTTGCCTCAAAGTTATGAGCGAATTCGGTTGAACTACAACATAAGTAAGATGTTGTGGAGTTCATCTGAGCTTTTGGCAGAGTTGATGGCGCCTCAAAGCTATGAGCGAATTCGGTTGAACTACAACATAAGTAAGATGTTGTGGAGTTCATCCGAGCTCTTGGCAGAGTTGATGGCGGCTAAAAGTCTTCTTCAAGAGAAGAAGCGAGCTTTAGTCGCAGTCGAAGCTTTAGAATCTTCTTCTGAGCCTGAGACTAGAAAGAAGAAGAGAAAGCTCGATGAAGTAGCTAAAAAGGCACAAATTGCGCCTAAGCCAAATATTGCAAAGAAGAAGTCGAAAGACAAGTGCTTCAAGTGCAATATGACGGGACATTGGAAAGCAGATTGTCCAAAGCTTATAAGTACGATGAATTATGCCATAGTTACTGAGACATGTTTAGCGGCGATTCCCACAGATACTTGGTGTGTGGATTCAGGTGCCACTGACCATGTTTGTAATTCTTTGCAAGGGTTCCAAGTAACCCAGAAGCTTAGAGCAGGCGAATTGGATATCTACTTGGGCGACACTACAAGAGTGTCAGTAGAAGCAGTGGGAGTAGTTAAGTTGAATTTTGAAAATTCTAGCTTGGAGTTAGTTAATTGTCTTTTTGTACCGAGTTTTAGAAAGAACTTGATTTCGGTTTCTAAACTCTTGAAGAACGGGTATAAGTTTATTTTTTCTGATGGCTGTGTTGTTATTAGAAGAAATGGAAAACTTATTTGTTCTGGTTCATTAGCGGACAATTTGTTTGTGGTTAATTCTAACTCCCCTGTTGCGCAAAACATAGAAATAGATAGCTCAGTATCTAACATTAATAAGAGGAAGAGGCCTTCTGAAATGAATCAAACCTATCTTTGGCATCTAAGGCTAGGTCATATAAACCTTAGTAGGATTCAGAGGTTGGTCAATGATGAACCTTTGGGTTCATTAGATATTGCTGCGAATCTTGCTTGGAAGGTAAGATGACCAAGAGACCTTTTAAAGCAAAAGGCTATAGGGCTAAAGAAGTATTAGAGTTGATTCATTCTGACTTGTGTGGACCTATGACGGTCCAGGCACGAGGGGGATATTAGTATTTCGTGACATTCACGGATGACTACTCTAGGTACGGATACATTTACCTAATGCGCCACAAGTCCGAATGTTTTGGCAAGTTCAAAGAGTTTCGGGCAGATGTGGAGAAACATCATGGCAAGAGTATCAAGACACTGCGTTCAGATCGTGGTAGGGAGTACCTGTCCCATGAATTTTGAGATTACCTCACTGAGGTAGGAATTCAGTCTCAGTTGTCTGCACCTGGCACGCCACAGCAGAATGATGTAGCAGAAAAGAGGAACCGAACTCTTATGGAAATGGTTAGGTCCATGATAAGCTATAGTGATTTTCCAAGTCCGTTCTGGGGATATGCCTTGAAAATGACAACGTATATTCGTAATCTTGTACCATCTAAAACCGTGCCTTCAACCCCAGTAGAGTTGTGGAACGGGCGGAAGCCCAGTCTAAGACATCTCAGAATTTGGGGCTGCCCAGCACATGTACTTAAGGCAGATACGGCTAAGTTAGATGCAAGAACAGAATTAATGCTGTTTTTAGGATATCTTAGGGGAATGAAAGGTGGTCTATTCTATAGTCCTAAAGATTAGAAGGTGGTGGTAAGTACCAACGCTAGATTTTTAGAAGAGGACTATGTCTTAGATCACAAGCCCAAGAGTAAGATAATACTAGAAGAGCTTAAACGACAAACTACTAATCCTGATGCACCAGCACAAGTAGATACACCACACACTGCACATGAGATCATAGATGATGCGCCTACACAGGCGGTGCCTCGTCGTAGTGGGAGGGTTGTGAGACAGCCAGACAGGTTTGTTGGCGTGGGAGAGGCTTCAGACCTAGTCCTAGGTATGCCTGAACCTGACCCAGTTAACTACAATGAGGCGCTTCGAGATAAAGATACATAATCTTGGCATAAGGCAATGATATCCGAGATGGGGTCAATGGACCACAATCAAGTCTGGGAGCTTGTGGACTTGCCTGATGGGTTTAAGCCTATTGGATACAAGTGAGTCTACAAACGTAAGAGAGGATCTGACGGGAAGGTGGAAACCTTTAAAGCTAGGCTGGTGGCGAAGGGGTATACTCAGAAATAGGGAATCGATTATGAGGAAACCTTCTCCCCGGTAGTCATGCTTAAGTCGATACGGATTCTCTTGGCCATAGCTGCTTATATGGATTATGAGATTTGGCAGATTGATGTCAAGACAGCTTTCCTAAATGGAAGTCTTGAGGAAACCATCTTTATGTAGCAACCAGAGGGATTCATTGAAAAAGGCCAAGAGCATAAGGTTTGCAGGCTTAAGAGGTCCATTTATGGACTTAAGCAGGCATCCAGATCTTGGAACATCCAGTTTGATGAGGTAATCCAGTCTTTTTTATTTACTCAATGTCCGGATGAGCAATTTGTATATTGCAGACGTGATGGAAACTCAGTGGTGTTTCTTGTGCTTTACGTAGATGACATTCTATTGATTGGAAACAACAAGAAAGTGTTATCAGACGTAAAGACATGGATGGCTGTCCAAGCAATTTGATATGAGGGGCTTAGGGGAAGCGGGACGTATCCTTGGGATCAAGATTATTCGAGATTGTAGGAAATGTTCGCTAACGCTCTCCCAAGCTTCATACATAGACACGATTCTGGCCCGTTTTAACATGCAGAACTCCAAGAAAGGTTTTTTACCTTTCAGGCACGGAGTGTTTCTATCTAAGGAGCAGTCTCCTAAGACTGTTGAAGAGATAGAGACCATGAGGACAGTCCCATATGCTTCGGCAGTAGGAAGTCTCATGTATGCTATGTTGTGTACGAGGTCTGATATCTGTTATGCCGTTGGCATGGTGAGCAGATATCAGAGTAACCCCGGGAAAGCTCATTGGGAGGCAGTAAAATGCATTCTCAAGTATTTGCGCAGAATGAGAGACCAAGTTCTGGTCTATCAAGCGTCTGAGCTGGTATCCCAAGGTTACATGGATTCAGATTTCCAAGGCGACAGGGACAAGAGCAAGTCTACCTCAGGGTATGTGTTTACTCTAGGAGGTGGAGCCATAGTTTGGCGGAGTGTCAAGCAGAAATGCATGGCGGACTCTACCATGGAGGCTGAGTACGTTGTCGCATCAGAGGTAGCGAAAGCAGTAGTATGGCTCAAGAACTTTCTAGTGGATTTAGATGTGATTCCTGGTTTGCCGAAGTCTATCACGGTTTAATGTGATAACAACGGTGCAGTTGTAAACTCGAAGGAACCACGAGCCCACAAGGCGAGTAAACATATACAGCGCAAGTACCACCTGATACGAGACATCATAAAGAGGGTAGACGTGGTCATGGCTAAGATAGCATCAGAGGATAACCTTGCAGATCCGTTCACGAAAACATTGACTTCTAAAGTCTTTTAGGCTCACGTGAAGGGCAAGGGGAACAGATGCTTAGGAGAGCCTTGACAGTTTTTCTAGATAGATAGCAGCAGATTGGGTAGGATTGTATGTAGTTGAATACTTAAAGCACAGCTTAAGTATTAGTGGGAGATTCTTGGAGTAGAATACATAAGCTATGCTTGTATTGTACAGTTTCCCAGTTTAATATATCGATTTGTGTTTCAGTCATATATTGTTGTGCATTAATCATCCATTTATATTATGTAAGTAGATGATGAGGTGTCTGGTGTGACACAGTAGATCTCATAATTGGTTGAAAGACATAATATATAAATGAGGTTCGTAACCGAGACAGTTTTGGACAAGTTGTCGGTCAAGGTTATTATGTGATTCAGATAATTAGTTTGTCTAAACTAATTGAATCATATAGATATGCCCGGGGCATATTGAACTTGACTCTTAGGAATGATTTGTCTTGTACTGATTTAATAGACAAATCGATCCTTGTATTCTATCTCTAAATCCCTAGACTCGAGTGGGCATGAGGATTAGACATAGTGTACTTTGATCTGCCAATGGGTGAGGTCAAATGTGGCCAATAGTCTCGGTGGGTTGGGTGCGCGTGTTTAGTTACTTGGTGTGCTGCTCCTTGTCAAAAGGAAACCATGTACCGGTGCGTCCGGGGTGATGGTGCTCCCGAGATGAGCTCGAAATGTTTATTATACTAAACCCGGCCGGTGGACTTATGTCCGGTATAGTAAAAAGGTCGAGTGGCACTAGTCTCAGAATTAAAGAAGTTGATGAATTAATTTATCAGTAAATTAATGAATTAACGAGCACTGTATCTTTGATGTGAGGAGATTATGAATATAATTTAATTAAGTTATTCCGGAAGCAATTCTGGTGTAGGTTGGTAGTGCCATAATTAATCCGTTAGAGGTACGATTGATTATTTACTGGGTTGTTGACAAATGTAGATTTAATTAATTTAGAAATTAATTAATCCTTGTGTCAGTTGGTTGTGAATCATCCCAGGAACTGGTTTAGGATAAGCGAATCCCTGTGTCAGTTGGGAGTGATTCATCCCAGGAACTGGATTGGGATAAGTGAATCCCTGTGACAGTTGGGAGTGTATCAGTCCAGGAACAGGATTGAAGGAAACAGAATCTGTATCAGTCCAGAAACAGGATTGAAGGAAAACAGAAACCCAGTAGGAAGACCAATCCTAAACCAACTTGGAGTCTCTCTTGTAACTCTATAAATAGACAAGGGATCAGTTATTCAAGACATACAATTACACAATTAATCCACAGGATTTCTAGAGAGAGAAAACATTTCTCTCTCCAAGTCGAATTTTCAAGAAAGTGTGCGGCTGGTTTTTGGGTTTCTAGTGGCTGAAATTTTGGCCTTGGTTTATACCAGCTGCGCGTAGCTTTCTCTCTCTACGGGCGGTGCGTTTATAGTACGTGCCAGGTGCTGCGGGGCTAGAGTTTTCTAGCAGGTGGATTGTGGTGAGTAGCTGGTCAATTGACTTCTAGTTCGTTGCCCACACAACGTGAAGTCATAGTCTTGAGGCATACAAGAGAATCACCAGGTGCACACTTCAAAGGTACTTTTCTAAGATTCCGCTTTAATAGAAATTTTTGTTGCGTGGTAAATCGAGCAAATGCAAACCCAGATCCTACCAAAATCTTTCACTATCTAGATTGGTTTATGGCCCACTCGCATCCGTTCGTATTAGGCCCCCCATCGGAGCAGGCAGCGCATGTTATACCACGACGGTCAGCCTAAAAATATGCAAGTATTTATTACAAATTTTAAATATTGTTTGTTATAATTTTGAAAATCAAGTTTTCATATCATTGTGTATATTTTTTTAGTGGGTTGGTGATATGCTCGGGATGCAGAGACAGTTACTGGATCAGTTGCGGGAGCGAGCACCTTAAGTACTTTGATCGGATTGCAGAGTTCGAGTAGAGGTTTGACCGCGCAGATTGAGTGTATGTTTTATGTTTCATACGTATGGCATTTACTTGATGTATTTTATGTATTACATTTATTTACACAATTTTTGATTTATATTGTATTTTGTGAACAACATGCACCACATCCAAAAGAACATGCACCACGTCAACATGCACCAAGTCCAAAACAACTTGAACCACGTTAAAAATAACAAGCACCACGTCCAAAACAACATGCACCACGTCCAGAACAACTTGAACCACGTCCAAAACAACATGCACCACGTCTCAGAACAACTTGAACCATGTCCAGAACAACTTGCACCAAGTCTCAGAACAACTTGAAACTCGTCCAGAACAACATGCGCCATGTCCAAAATAATATGCACCACGTCCAAAACAATATGCACCACGTCTAGCACAACAAGCACCACGTCCATGCATGTGTATTGATACTGATTGGTTTGATTACAAATAGTGGATGGACTGTTGGATTTGAATACATAAGCTATGCTTCTGTTGTACATTTTCCCAGATTAATATATCGATTTGTGTTTCAGTCATATCTTGTTGTGTATAAATCGTCAATTTATATTATATAAGTAGATGATGAGGTGTCTGGTGCGACACAGTAGATCTCATAATTGGTTGAAAGACATAATATATAAATGAGGTTCGTAACCGAGACAGCTTTGGACAAACTGTCTGTTTAGGTTATTATGTGATTCAGATAATTAGTTTGTCTAAACTAATTGAATCATATAGATATGCCCGGGGCATATTGAACTTGACTCTTAGGAATGATTTGACTTGTACTGATTTAATAGACAAATCGATCCTTCTATTCTATCTCTTAATCCCTAGACTCGAGCGGGCATGAGGATTAGACATAGTGTACTTTGATCTGCCAATGGGTGAGGTCAATTGTGGCCAATAGTCTCGGTAGGTTGGGTGCGCGTGTTTAGTTACTTGGTGTGCTGCTCCTTGTCGAAAGGAAACCATGTACCGGTGCGTCCGGGGTGATGGTGCTCTCGAGATGAGCTTGAAATGTTTATTATACTAAACCCGACCGGTGGACTTATGTCCGGTATAGTAAAAAGGTCGAGTGGTACTAGTCTCAGAATTAAAGAAGTTAATTAATTAATTTATCAGCAAATTAATTTTAATTAACGAGCACTATATCTTTGATGTGGGGAGATTAATGAATATAATTTAATTAAGTTGTTCCGGAAGCAATTCTGGTGTAGGATGGTAGTGCCAAAATTAATCCGTTAGTGGTACGATTAATTTTGTAATGGGTTAATTGAATAGGTAGATTTAATTAATTAATTGGTTAATTATTCATAAGGGTTAATTCAGTAATTAACAAAGTTGAGTTATTTAATTAATTTCTAAGGGTTAATTAAGTAATTAACAAAGTAGAATTATTTAATTAATTAAGTCTTAAGTTTCAATTGGAATTAGGAAATCCTAGAGATTAGGAAATATAGTAGGATTTGGTTTATCCTATCAGATTGGTTGCCTAATTGGATTTGGAAACTAATTCATTACCTAAACCCATTAGGAAGACCAATCCTAAACCAACTTGGAGTCTCTATTGTAACTCTATAAATAGACAAGGGATTAGCCATTCAAGAAACGCAATTCAATAGATTCATAATTCAAGAATCTAGAGAGAGAAAATTCTAGAGAGAGAAAACGTTTCTCTCTCCAGGTCGAATTTTGAAGAAAGTGTGCGGCTGGTTTTTGGGTTTCTAGTGGCTGAAATTTTGGCCTTGGTTTATACCAGCTGCACGTAGCTTTCTCTCTCTGCGGGCGGTGCGTTTATAGTACGTGTCAGGTCCTGCGGTACAGGATTTTTCTAGCAGGTGGACTGTGGTGAGTAGCTGATCAATTGACTTCTAGTTCATTGCCCACACAACGTGAAGTCATAATCTTGAGGCATACAAGAGAATCACCAGGTGCACGCTTCAAAGGTATTTTTCTAAGGTTCCGCTTTAATTAGAAATTTTTGTTGCGTGATAAATCGAGCAAGTACAAACCCAGATCCTATGTGGCAAATATTATTTCAATTGGTATCAGAGCCTGGTTTAGGGGGTTTTGTGCTTGTTCGATTTATTACATGGTTTTATTTGCAGGTGGTTTAGAATCCCGACTATTATGGTTACGTTTGTATGGGTTGTAATTAAACTCCGGGACATGTCCGAATTTAATTTTATTATGAATGTTTGTAATAGTATAACCACGTGCTGGAAGCCATGTAGGATTAGATCAAATCTGTAGTAGGATTTTTTCTATATAATCTCGATTATTTAATTTTCCTAGACTGCCTTGTAGTAGGAAAATTTTTTTTTGTAATCGAAGGCGTTATGGTGGGCGACTTAGATTCGTGGGTTTTGGGTTATCATGAATTTGAAGAAACCCAGGAAAACCCAGAACGAATTGCAAAAAGACCAAATAGCGTGGGAAAAAGCGAAAGAGGAGTTGGCGGCAGGAGGCGACGCCGGTAGGCAAAAAATGCAGCAGCACCGCTGTGCCGCGCGTGCATGACCGCTCGCGCGCGCGGCCTTCGGGCCGTGCTGCGGTGCGTTCGGGCCGTTCGGGCTGTTTTTGGCCCGTTTTTCCTCCAGTTTTCATTTTTTGAAGTTCAAAACTCTCTCCATCGAGTGACGTGACGGGACACGAGATCAAGGCAAAGGATGGAAGCAATTAAAACCATAATAGTTGGGAAATTTATTTTTCGTATTTATTTCCCGTATTTATCGTTATAATTTTTATGCTTAATTTTTATGTTGTATTTTAGATGCATGAATTAAAACATGTGTAGTTTTATGGTTGCACATAACTTAGGTTAGTTAATTGCATGTTAAAACCGGAAAAACCCTCAATTTGGAAATCTAAGTGGGAGCGGGTTGGTTTATATCCCCATGGCCACCATTACGGGTTCATATGCGATGTGGGTGGGCTTGCGCGTTGGCATTAGGGCCTTCCTCCATTCGGATGAGTCCAGCACCGAGATCGCTAGACTATGAACTTCTGAATAAGATGACTAGAGCGAGTTTAACTAGGAGAAATACGACACCGTCTCCATCTGAGGCGCACTATCTTGAGGTAACAAACTTAGAAGTCACGTAATGGCACACACTTAGTGTACGATCTGCAGTATTCCTCCCGCGAGGTTACGCTGCTTACTTGTACGGCTGAAAGCACCGACTATTAGCTACATTGATCAAAAGATCGTTGGTCAGATAGTGTAGTTAATGAACTTGGTTCTTCTCAAACGAATGTGGTTTAGTGTAAACGTCCACACTGCGTGGCTTGCGAGAATCCCGGTGGATGAGATGTCAGTGGATTAAGATTATTGTTTTGAGGGAAGTCAATAATTAATTAGAATTTTTCGAAATTCTAGCATATATAACTGAAACATTGTTTGTTTATTTTCCAGTTTAAATCGATATGACATTCAATCCCTTAGCTGCTATTTTGAAAAACAACAATTTAACTGGAACTAATAATGTCGATGGAAGTCGTAACTTGGACATTGTCCTTAGGGCTGAGAGCGCTCCTGTGAAAGATCATGTCATTGACATGATTAGTAACATCAACAAGGTTGAGGTAGTGGGAGGCGAAATCGTTGGTGAAACCAAAGCCGATATTGTCCTCCGGAGCTTGCCTCAAAGCTATGAGCGGATTTGGTTGAACTACAACATAACTAAGATGTTGTGGAGTTCATCCGAGCTCTTGGCAGAGTTGGTGGCGACTAAAAGTCTTTTTCAAGAGAAGAAGCGAGCTTTAGTCGCAGTCAAAGCTTCAGATCTTCTTCTGAGCCTGAGGCTAGAAAGAAGAAGAGAAAGCTCGAGGGAATAACTCAAGTGTCGCAAATTGCGCTTGAGCCATGTATTGCAAAGAAGAAGTCGAAAGACAAGTGCTTCAAGTGCAACAAGACGGGACATTGGAAAGCGGATTGTCCAAAGCTTATAAGTACGATAAATTCTACCTTAATTACTGAGACATGTTTAGCGGCGATTTCCACAGATACTTGGTGTGTGGATTCAGGTGCCACTGACCATGTTTGTAATTCTTTGCAAGGGTTGCAAGTAACCCAGAAGCTTAGAGAAGGCGAATTGTATATCTATTTGGGCGACACTACAAGAGTGTCAGTAGAAGCTGTGGGAGTAGTTAAGTTGAATTTCAAAAATTCTTGCTTAGAGTTAGTTAATTGTCTTTATGTACCGAGTTTTAAAAGAACCTTATTTCGATTTCTAAACTCTTGAAGAATGGTTATAAGTTTGTTTTTTCTGATGAGTCTGTACTTATTAGGAGAAATGGAAAACTTATTTGTTCTGGTTCATTGGCGGACAATTTGTTTGTGGTTAACTCTAACTCCCTTGTTGCGCAAAACATAGAGAGAGATAGCTCAGGATCTAACATTAATAAGAGAAAGAGACCTGCAGAAATGAATCAAACCTATCTTTGGCATCTCAGGCTAGGTCATATAAACCTTAGTAGGATTCAGAGGTTGGTCAATGATGGACCTTTGGGTTCATTAGATAGTGACAGTTATGCAACCTGCGAATCTTGCTTGGAAGGTAAGATGACCAAGAGACCTTTTATGGCAAAAGGTTATAGAGCTAAAGAAGTATTAGAGTTGATTCATTCTGACTTGTGTGGACCTATGACGGTCCAGGCACGAGGGGGATATGAGTATTCGTGACGTTTATGGATGACTACTCTAGGTACAGATACATTTACCTAATGCACCACAAGTCCGAATGTTTTGGCAAGTTCAAAGAGTTTTGGGCAGATGTGGAGAAGCATCATGGTAAGAGTATCAAGACACCGTGTTTAGATCATGGTGGGGAGTACCTGTCCTATGAATTTCGAGATTACCTCACTGAGGTAGGAATTCAGTCTCAGTTGTCTGCACCTGGCACGCCACAGCAGAATGGTGTAGCAGAAAGGAGGAATCGAACTCTTATGGAAATGGTTAGGTCCATGATGAGCTATAGTGATTTGCCAAGTTCGTTCTGGGGATATGGCTTAGAAACAACAATGTATATTCTTAATCTTGTACCATCCAAAACCGTGCCTTCAATCCCAGTAGAGTTGTGGAACGGGCGGAAGCCCAGTCTAAGACATCTCAGAATTTGGGGCTGCCCAGCACATGTGCTTAAGGCAGATACGGCTAAGTTAGATGCAAGAACAGAATTAATGCTATTTATAGGATATCCTAGGGGAACGAAAGGTGGTCTATTCTATAGTCCTAAAGATCAGAAGGTGGTGGTAAGTACCAACGCTAGATTTTTAGAAGAGGACTATGTCTTAGACCACAAGCCTAAAAGTAAGATAGTACTAGAAGAGCTTAGACGACAAACTACTAATCCTGATGCAACAGCGCAAGTAGATACACCACACACTGCACATGAGATCACAGATGATGCGCCTACACAGGCGGTGCCTCATCGTAGTGGGAGGGTTGTGAGACAACCCGACAGGTTTGTTGGCATAGGAGAGGCCTCAGACCTAGTCCCAGTTGTGCCTGAACCTAACCTAGTTAACTACAATGAGGTGCTTCGAGATAAAAATGCAAAATCTTGGCGTAAGGCAATGATATCCGAGATGGGGTCAATGGACCACAATCAAGTCTGGGAGCTTGTGAACCTGCCTGATGGGTTCAAGCCCATTGGATGCAAGTGGGTCTACAAACGTAAGAGAGGATCTGACGAGAAGGTGTAAACCTTTAAAGCAAGGCTAGTGGCGAAGGGGTATACTCAGAAAGAGGGAATCGATTATGAGAAAACCTCCTCCCCGGTAGCCATGCTTAAGTCGATCCGGATTCTCTTGGCCATAGCTGCTCATATGGATTATGAGATTTGGCAGATGGATGTCAAGACAGCTTTCCTAAATGGAAGTCTTGAGGAAACCATCTTTATGCAGCAACCAGAGGGATTCATTGAAAAAGGCCAAGAGCATAAGGTTTGCAGGCTTAAGAGGTCTATTTATGGACTTAAGCAGGCATCCAGATCTTGGAATATCCGGTTTGATGAGGTAATCCAGTCCTTTGGATTTACTCAGTGTCCGGATGAGCAATGTGTGTATCGCATACGTGATGGAAACTCAGTGGTGTTTCTTGTGCTTTACGTAGATGACATTCTATTGATTGGCAACAACAAGAAAGTGTTATCAGACGTAAAGGCATGGCTGTCCAAGAAATTTGATATGAAGGACTTAGGGGAAGCGGGACATATCCTTGGGATCAAGATTATTCGAGATCGTAGGAAACGTTCATTAACGCTCTCCCAAGCTTCGTAATTAGACACGATTCTGGCCCGTTTTAACATGCAGAACTCCAAGAAAGGTTTTCTACCCTTCAGGCATGGAGTGTTTCTATCTAAGGAACAGTCTTCTAAGACTATTGAGGAGATAGAGGCCATGAAGACAGTTCCATATGCTTCGGCAGTAGGAAGTCTCATGTATGCCATGTTGTGTACGTGGCCTGATATCTGTTATGCCGTTGGCATGGTGAGCAGATATCAGAGTAACCCTAGGAAAGCTCATTGGGAGGCAGTAAAATGCATTCTCAAGTATTTACGCAGAACGAGGGACCAAGTTCTCGTCTATCATGTGTCTGAGCTGGTACTCTGAGGTTACACAGATTCAGATTTCCAAGGCGACAGGGACAAGAGCAAGTCTACCTCAGGGTATGTGTTTACTCTAGGAGGTAGAGCCATAGTTTGGCAGAGTGTCAAGTAGAAATGCATGGCGGACTCTACCATGGAGGCTGAGTACGTTGCCGCATCAGAGGCAGCGAAAGAAGCAGTATGGCTCAAGAACTTCCTGGTGGACTTAGATGTGATTCTTGGTTTGTCAAAGTCTATCACGGTATATTGTGATAACAACGGTGCAGTAGCAAACTCGAAGGAACCATGAGCCCACAAGGCGAGTAAACATATACAGCGCAAGTACCACCTGATACGAGACATCGTAAAGAGGGTAGACGTGGTCGTGGCTAAGATAGCATCAGAGGATAACTTTGCAGATCCATTCACGAAAACATTGACTTCAAAATTCTTTGAGGCTCACGTGAAGGGCATGGGAATCAGATGCTTAAGAGAGCCTTGACTGTTTTTTCTAGATAGATAGCAGCAGATTGTATAAGGATTGTATGTAGTTGTATACTTAAAGCACAGCTTAAGTATTAGTGGGAGATTGTTGGATTTGAATACATAAGCTATGCTTGTGTTGTACATTTTCCCAGATTAATATATCGATTTGTGTTTCAGTCATCTCTTGTTGTGCATTAATCGTTCATTTATATTATATGAGTAGATGATGAGGTGTCTGGTGCGACATAGTAGATCTCATCATTGGTTGAAAGACATAATATATAAATGAAGTTCGTAACCGAGACAGCTTTGGACAAACTGTCGGTTTAGGTTATTATGTAATTCAGATAATTAGTTTGTCTAAACTAATTGAATCATATAGATTTTCCCGGGGCATATTAAACTTGACTCATAGGAATGATTTGTCTTGTACTGATTTAATAGACAAATCGATCATTGTATTCTATCTCTTAATCCCTAGACTCGAGCGGGCATGAGAATTAGACATAGTGTACTTTGATCTGCCAATGGGTGAGGTCAATTGTGGCCAATAGTCTCGGTAGGTTGGGTGCGCGTGTTTAGTTACTTGGTGTGCTGCTCCTTGTCGAAAGGAAACCATGTACCGGTGCGTCCGGGGTGATGGTGCTCCCGAGATGAGCTTGAAATGTTTATTATACTAAACCCGGCTGGTGGACTTATGTCCGGTATAGTAAAAAGGTCGAGTGGTACTAGTCTCGGAATTAAAGAAGTTAATTAATTAATTTATCAGTAAATTAATTTTAATTAACGAGCACTATATCTTTGATGTGGGGAGATTAATAAATATAATTTAATTAAGTTGTTCCGGAAGCAATTCTGGTGTAGGATGGTAGTGCCAAAATTAATCCGTTAGTGGTACGATTAATTTTGTAATGGGTTAATTGAATAGGTAGATTTAATTAATTAATTGGTTAATTATTCCTAAGGGTTAATTCAGTAATTAACAAAGTGGAATTATTTAATTAATTCTTAAGGGTTAATTAAGTAATTAACAAAGTGGAATTATTTAATTAATTAAGTCTTAAGCTTCAATTGGAATTAGGAAATTCTAGAGATTAGGAAATCTAGTAGGATTTGGTTTATCCTATCAGATTGGTTGCCTAATTGGATTTGGAAACTAATTCATTACCTAAACCCATTAGGAAGACCAATCCTAAACCAACTTGGAGTCTCTCTTGTAACTCTATAAATAGACAAGGGATTAGCCATTCAAGAAACACAATTCAATAGATTCATAATTCAAGAATCTAGAGAGAGAAAATTCTAGAGAGAGAAAATATTTCTCTCTCCAGGTCGAATTTTGAAGAAAGTGTGCGGCTGGTTTTTGGGTTTCTAGTGACTGAAATTTTGGCCTTGGTTTATACCAGCTGCGCGTAGCTTTCTCTCTTTGCGGGCGGTGCGTTTATAGTACGTGCCAGGTGCTGCGGTGCTGGATTTTTCTAGCAGGTGGATTGTGGTGAGTAGCTGATCAATTGACTTCTAGTTTGTTGTCCACACAACGTGAAGTCATAGTCTTGAGGCATACAAGAGAATCACCAGGTGCATGCTTCAAAGGTATTTTTCTAAGGTTCCGCTTTAATTATAAATTTTTGTTGTGTGATAAATCGAGCAAGTGCAAACCCAGATCCTATGTGGCAAATATTCTTTCATGGACAACTATAGTTCACAACTTCAAACAATAATCAAATAATACAATTAATTCATAACTTCAAACAATAGTCACATAGCTATTGGGGTAAAAGTAAAATAAATCATAAAAATATCGCATAAAACTCAAGCCGCTATGCATCACGGCGATCAACCCATAGCCTAAACCTCATTCTCAAATTGTTGGGCCATCGGTCGACGGTTGCTTTATTGTAGTGATCTCGCCAAACAATGTGCAATGGTGGGAAAAGGCAATAATCAAGAACATCTACACGAATATAATGATTACCTTCCATGTGAGCAAGTGCTATCTGCCTCTCAGGTCGTGTATCGCCCTCTTCAGCATCCAAAGGTAATATGGTATAATTTGCCATTGGCTCTGAACGGCTGAGGTGAATTACCACAGCAATAGCATGCGTGGCGAGGGGATACAAGTCTGTGGGTGTGACCATCCAATAGGCTCTATTACAACTTCTACCTTGATAACGTAATCGCCTGAGCACGACCCCCAAACGATCACCATCAGCAGGCATCGCCTCCAAAACTGCAAACAAACCTTCATACCTCTGTGGATCCTGACCAATCTCCCCAGCAAGCGCTCTACGAGACAATTTCCAATTATGCTGGCCGCCTGAAAGATAACTAGCAATGACTTGGAAGCCACAATGTCTGTTACCAATGACATCTAACCATCCAGTACAGTAAGCTCGAAAAAACAATGACACACATAGTAAAGGAAAATAGAACAAGCCCGGGCTAAATCGAAAACCTCACTTTCGTGCAATGTATTCCAGAATCGGAAGCTTTCGACAAAGCTCAGGCTCAAATTCATTTTCGCATGAACGGATCTAGGCTTATACTTATTCAATTTATTAACCAGGATATGAAAAATACAATCTTTAATTAAAGCGGAAAGTTCAAAAATTATACCTTTGTAGCAAAGTCCCTAGCAAATAGAAAACCAACAACTGAAAATCTTGTCGTTTACCGCCTGGGACCAATCACGAGAGAATCCCGATAACAACTCCGTCTCTACCTTGAAATCGCATGGGCGACTATCCAAAAGGTAGCTAAGACACTAAGGAAGAGATTCATATGAGACCCAATTCCAAAAACTCGTTAGATCCTCAGCAGATCGTTGTCCGAAGATTACTGTGCTAATTTACCGCCTGGGAACGAAATCCACGCGAAATTCGAAGAATAACTCCAATTTGACTCCAAACTAGTGTGGGCTAGTGTCTACAGAGTAGCCCAAGGCAAAACGAAGAAATCCCAAGAAACCCACTTCAAGAATCACACAAATCGAAAAAAACAGATTTAGCCCGGGAACTTAACCCAATCTGAAAATCCACACCAAAAGTGTCTGGAATGTGTTCCTGCTAATAGATCTAGACTCTAGCGATCGAAGAAGATCAAGCTAGAGGATCAACACAACAAGAATTAACAAACCCACTTCAAAAAGAGCAAAGCCACCGCCCCGAAAATAAACCAAACACCGGCCGATCTATTTCCGGCGAACAAAACCCGGCGGCCGAGAAAACCAATCAAAGGCAGCAGGTTTTTACTCCGAAAATAGTGATCTAGGATTCTCTAGGTTATGGGCTTTTAGGATTCTCGAAGAAGAAAGCTCCAAAGTCGACTTCGAACGAAAAGCTACTAAGAAAGTTGAGAGCTTCTCTTTCTAGACTTAACTTTCTCTCACTAGGCAAATGCCTCTAAGGTTTCTAATGTCTTGCAAGTTGCCTAACAAGGGATATTTATAGGGAGCTTCTAAGGAGACCTAAAGGGCCTTTGATTTGGGCCTTTTAGTTTGACTTTCGTTAACCCCTTAGTCTTTCCTAGACTAGTCAACTCTAATCGATCCTTTTGAATTAAATCTTTAACTCACTTCGTTAATTTAATTTAATCGCACCCTTTGGATTAATTAATTCATATAGAATTAATTCTCTAAATCCACTTTGTCAATTAAATATTAATTAAACCTTTAAGATTAATTAATTCACTTTATCGATTAGTCAAATGCATAATTAGTCGTACCACTAACGGACCAATTATGGAACTATGGCTCAAAAATGACTTTGCATCGAACCACTATATTTTCTTCTATCTCCCCACATTAAAGATCTAGTGCTCGTCGATTTATCAATTTACTGAAAAACTAATTCACCGACTTCTTGGTATCTGAGATTAGTACCACTCGACCTTCTTATTATACCGGACATAAAGTCCACCGGCCGGGTTTAGTATAATAAACCTTATGAATTCATCTCGGAAGCACCATCAACCCGGCGAACCGGTACGTGGATTCCTCCGACTAGCAACGACACGTAAGAAGCTAAACACCATATACCCAACCTACCGAGGTATAGGCCTCAATTGACAGCACTCTTTGGAAAATCAAAGCATACGATATCTAACTCTCACGCCCATCCCAATCTCGGGATTGAGAGACGGAATACTAGGACTGAATTAACTACGCCAATCAGTATAAGTCAATTCTATCCAAACTGGTCGTGCTCAATATGCCCCGAGCATATCTGTGTGATTTAATTAGTCTAGATAAACCAATTTCCAAACCACACAATAACCTATACCGATAGTATGTTCAGACTATCTCAGTTACGAGCATACTTTTAATATATCAATACTTTAACCAATAACGGTATCTACTGTGTCTTTCCACACCCCGTTATCTAGTTCTATGATATAATGGAACAATTTAATACTGAAACCAAATGTTATGTCATCTGTGGATATTAGTTTTTGATACAAGCCATAGCTTTTCTATATTCAAAACTAACAATCTCCCACTAATACTCAAAGCTATGCTAAGAAGTACAAAAACTGTCCAATCCGCTATTACACTGCTGTCATAATGAAATCTACAGAACACCTTTACGCTCACTCACATGGCTCCCTCAAGAATCTGACTCCCATGCCCTCCACATGTCTCTCAAAGACCTTTGGAGTCAATGGCTTTGTGAAAGGATATGCAAGGTTGTCATCTGATGCTATCTTGGCTACGATCATGTCTCTCCTCTTTACGATCTCTTGTATCAGGTGGTACTTGTGCTCTATGTGTTTACTCGCTTTATGGGCTCGTGGTTCCCTCTAGTTAGCAACTGCACTATTGTTATCACAGTAAACTGTGATAGACCTAGGCAACTCAGGAACCACATCTAAGTCCATCAGGAAGCTCCGGAGCCATACAGCTTATTTCGCTGCCTCTGATGCGGCAACATACTCAGCCTCCATGGTGGAGCCACACATTTCTGCTTGACACTCCGCCATACTATGGTTCCACCTCCTAGAGTAAGCACGAACCCAGAGGTAGACTTACTCTTGTCCATATCACCTTGAAAGTCCGAATCTGTGTAACCCAATGGTACAAGCTCCTGCGATCTATAAAGTAGGACATAATCTCTCATCCTGTACAAGTACTTGAGAATATATTTTACTGCGTCCCAATGAGCCTTCCTAGGGTTACTCTAATATCTGCTAACCTTGCCAACGGCAAAGCAAATATCAGGCCTCGTACATAACATAGCATACATGAGACTACCCACTGTCGAAGCATAGGGTGTCGCCTGCATGGCATCTATCTCCTCAGCAGTCTTGGGACATTGCTCCTTAGACAAATGCACCCCATGCCTGAAAGGTAGTGAACCCTTCTTGGAGTTCTGTATGTTAAAACGAGCCAGAATCATGTCTATGTAGGATACCTGAGAGAGAGTCAGAGAACGTCTCCTACGATCTTGAATAATCTTAATCCCAATAATATGTCCAGCTTCTCCCAAATCCTTCATATCAAATTTCCTGGACAACCATGTTTTTACGTCTGAAAACACCTTCTTACTGTTGCCAATCAGAAGGATGTCATCTACGTAAAGTACGAGGAACACCACCGTATCACCATCACGCTTGCGATAAACACACTGCTATCCGGACACTGAGTGAATCCATAGGACTGGATAACTTCATCAAAATGGATGTTCCAAGATCTGGATACTTGCTTAAGTCCATAAATGGACCTCCTAAACCTGCATACCATGTGCTCTTGGCCCTGAACAATGAAACCCTCTGGTTGCTGCATAAAGATGGTCTCCTCAAGACTTCCATTAAAGAAAGCTATCTTGACGTCCATCTGCCAAATCTCATAGTCCATATGAGCAGCTATGGCCAAGAGAATCCGGATCGACTTAAGCATATCTACTGGGAAAAAGGTCTCCTCATAATCAATACCCTCTTTCTGAGTATACCCCTTCGCCACAAGCCTAGCCTTGAAGGTCTCAACTCTCCCGTCAGATCCCCTCTTTCGCTTGTAGACCCATTCGCACAAGGTCGAAACCCATCAGGAAGGTCTACCAGCTCCCAAACCTGATTTGAGTCCATAGAACCCATCTCAGCAATCATCGCTCTCTACCAAGAATCTGCATCTTTATCCTAGAGAGCCTCATTGTAACTAACTGGGTCTGGTTCATGAGCACCAGGAATAAAGTCTGAAGCCTCACCCAAACCTATGTACCTCTCGAGCTGTCTAGCAACCCTCCCACTATGATGAGGCACAGCCTGTGTAAGAGCATCATCTGTGATAGTGTATGCAGTCTCTTGTGGTGTGTCTTCCTGTACTTGTGAATCTGGAATAATTGACTGACTTCTAAGCTCTTCCAATACTACCTTGCTGCTTGACTTGTGATCTAAAATATAGTCCTCCTCAAGAAATCTGGTGTGACATCCTGGGAGAAACCGGTAAAAATTTTCTCTTTAGTGTATGTAGTTAAAATAAATTTGCATATCACATAGGTATTAATAATGATCAGGACCCTAGGAAATAAGTGGGTTAAATGAATTATGGCAGAATTGTAGGGAAAGAAGTTAAATTGAGAGAATTAAGAATTTTAGGGTGAAATGGGAAGAGCTTAAAAAGCTTGGGGACTTAAACATAAATTAGAAAATTTAAAAAAATAAAACTCCTTCTTTCCTTTTCTTTTTCTTCTCTTTCTCTTCTCCTTTCTTTCTTCTTCCTCCCGACGCAACACCCACCATTCTTATCACCTTGACCACTTCATTTCCGGCCAACCGGCCACCATTTTGGCAAACCAAATATACCAAAATGATCCCCACGAAGTAGGGAACAAAACCTTACCTTCCGTTCTTCATTTCGTTCCGTTTTTTCGTTTGACAAATTTCTCTCCCCGCCAATTTTCTCTTCGGTTCCGGCCACTCCGGTCGGAATTTGGTTACTATCTCAGCTCAAAAATATTTCTCCTACCTTGTAGAACAAAACCCATCACATTTTGGAAGTTGCATGTTGGTGGATTGAAACCCTAGCCGTCGATTCTTCGCCACATACCGCCGCAATCCGGTCTTGTTTTGGGTCAACGTTACCATCAGAATGTTCCCCTAAGTGAGGGCTACAAGAGCCCTCAAAGAATTTTGTGTTTGGACCTAGTCGCCGGACCGCCGCCGCCGGACCACCGCCGGACCGCCGCTGCCGCCGCCTCTTTTCTAACCCTTCAAAGTTCAGAACACTCCCCATTGGGTTTCCATTTCATTTTGGCAACTTTGGTGGTAAATACTTAACAAGTCAATTAAATCTTGTTTTTATAAACTAAAGAGTATTAATTCCTTAGATTATTTATGAGTAAATTTAGATTCAATTGAAAATTTGGAGTTAGCTTGAAACTAAAGGGGTTAGTTGATGAGTAGTTGTAAGTTGGAATATTTAGAATCAAGGAACTAAGCTTTAACACTTTATCCATGGCTTAATTAGGAACTTGCCATTTTAAGATAGCTACTAAGTGAACCCCTTTAGTAGGTTTATGATCATTTAGGGTAGTAGTTCATGATGTCATACCAACGTGTTGTCTTTTGATTGAGGATGGGTTAAAGGAATGCTAAGTCTATTTGGGTGGCCACGCACGTAGTCTTTCATGGCCCTTAATCCTTACTTAGTCTTAAGGAACAATACAAGTTGGTGTAATGTTATGAAAATAGCTTACATATAAGCATTTCGTACTTTGGAACTTCTAATTTATAAGTTAGAAGTCTTATGAGTTCTTTAATATGTATAGATACTCCCGACGAAACCCAGGACGACGCTGACCTCTTCCCTGAGTTAGGAGGTTTCTATTACTGATTTGATATCAGGTGAGTGTCTCCCCCTTTGTTGTGCTTGTTGTTCTGACTAGGAATACACCGGTATGTTCTATGGACATACAGGCGTAACCTAGGAAGAACCTGGATTACATTCAAAGTTTTTCTTACGCTTGTGTTTTGGTTTATATCCTGTATAGAAGATTATGGCCTTGCCGGCACATAGCTTTCAGTTATGTATATTACGTTGTGTTGTTTGTTGATTCTGTGGTTGTTTTTGAATGATTATGTGCTGTTTGGGTATTTGGTTTTGTTGTGGTTACAGTCGTTATGCTGCTGAAATTTTTGTAGAGTCTATAACATGACCGTAATATTATTTGTACTACTTGCTGTCTGGTTTATTTAAGAGTCATGGTTGTGTTTGCATCTTTTGGGGGCCCCGCCCTTTCCTTGTCGGCCTACTAGGTAGGGGCAGGATCGAGGCCTAGTACATAGGACAGGTATGGCCCGGGGTACCTTTGGTGGCTCGTTGGATATTGGTGGCTCGGTTAATAACGGGTGGGATACCCGTTTCCGTTGGTTGGTACAGATCCAGGTTTGTTGGTTATTTTGTATGCGCATTATGTGGCTATTTGTTATAACATTGGCATGCTATTTGGGTATGTTATGAATACATGACTGTTGTTGTAGGTTGTCCTTCTGTTTGTGGTTTTTCAATTATACTGTGGGGTCCAGGAGGTGACCCTCACTAGGTATGCGATTTCGCATACTTATGTCCATTTTTCTCTTTGAATGTGATCCAGGTAAGAGCTTCCTGCGTGAGACTTGAGAGCAGTTTCGAGAAAGTAATGGGTTGAAATTGTATAACCACTTTAGTAGTTGTAGTAACTGGATTAGTTAGTGGACTTGTAAGATTCAGTTGTGGAGACAGGATTCGAGCTTTATGTAGTACTTTTAGATGTTGGGATTGTGACATTATGCTTATTCGAATTTACGCAGTTTATATTATTTGAGCTATCCGATAAATTAATTATCAAGATAGGTTTTGATTTTAATTAGCTCGTTAGAGCCTTGTTATCAGTTAGAAAAGTCAGGTGCTTTTTGGGTCCTGACATCTGGCATTGGTGCTTACCACCACCTTCTGATCCTGAGGACTATAAAATAGACCACCTCATGTTCCTTTGGGGTAGCCTACAAACAGCATAACCTTTGATCTCGAATCTAACTTACCTGCATCTGCTTCAAGCACATGTGTTGGACAACCCCAAATCCTGAGATGTCTTAGACTAGGATTTAGCCCAGTCCACAACTCTAGGGGTGTTGTAGGCACAGATTTAGAAGGCACGAGATTAAGGAGATAACACGTTGTCTCTAAGGCATAACCCTATAACGAGGTAGGCAACTCACTATAACTCATTATCGATCTAACCATATCCATAAGAGTCCTGTTCTTCCTCTCTGCTACACCATTTTGCTTGGGTTTGAATACCCTCATCCGACAAATGGGACCTAAATTCACTAGAGAGGTATTCGCCACCGCGATCAGATTGCAAGGCCTTGATAATCTTACCCAGATGGTTCTCCACCTCAGCCTTAAACTCTTTGAACTTGCCAAAACAATCAGACTTGTGGCGCATCAGGTATATGTATCCATATCTAGAGTAATCATCCGTGAAAGTTACAAAATACTCATAATCACCTCTAGCCTGAACTAACATAGGCTCACACACGTCAGAATCAATCAACTCTAAAACCTCATTGGCCCTATACCCCTTTGCCTTGAAAGGCCTCTTGGTCATCTTACCCTCAAAGTAGGACTCATAGGTCGGATAGCTGTCAATATCCAATGAGTCCAAAGACCCATTATTGACCAACCTTTGAATCCTACTAAGGTTGATGTGACCGAGTCTCAGGTGCCAAAGATGAGTTTGATTCAAAGGGGAAGACTCCTTTCTCTTACTATGATTCGGTGATGAGTTATTAGTTTCTGTGTTTTGCATTACTGGGGAGTATGTCTTGATTAAAAACATATTGTCAACTAATGTGCCAGAACATATAAGCTTCTGGCCTTTTCTAATAAAAACAGATCCATCAGAAAAATTACACTTATAACCATCCAAAATAAGTTTGGAAACTGCAAGCAAATTCTTACGAAAACTGGGTACATATAAACAATCTCTCAAATGTAAAACTGAGTTTGAAAAATAAAGACAAAGAACTCCCACTGCAACAACAGAAACTCTGGTAGTATCCCAAGGTAGACCTGTAATTCTCCTTCTCTAAGCAGCCGGGTCACTTGGAACCCTGCAAAGAATTACAAACATGATCAGTGGCTCCTAAATCCACACACCAAGTATCTGTGGGAATCGCCCCTAAACACGTCTCAGTAACTAGGGAAAATTTACACATACCTCGAGGCTTTGGGCAATCCTTCTTCCAATGTCCTGCTTTGCCACATCTGAAGCACTTGCCTTTCGGCTTATGCTTATTAGCAATGCCCGCCTTGGGTCCATGATCAGCTCCTGCTTTCTGGCCTCTCTTCCTCTTTTGCTTTCTGGCTTTGGGCCCAGCAGAGGAACCTGAGGGACCAACAGTAGCCAAGGCTTACTTCTTCTTTGCGAATAGGCCCTCAGCTGACACCAATGCAGTCATGAGCTCGAGAAGTGAATAAGAGAGTTGGCCCATATTATAGTTTAACCGAAACTGCTCAAAACTGGGGGGCAAGCTCTGGACGATGATATCAACCTGGGTCTCCCCATCAATGTCACCTCTCAATACCTCAATCTCATTGATGCATCTCATCATGTCCAACATGTGATCCCTCACTGAAGTGCCTTCAGTTATCCTTACATTCATGAGTTTCCTCATAGCTGACTGCTTGGCTGCCCTGCCCTGATGTCCAAACATCTCCCTGAGGTTGAGCATCATATCGTAGGCTGAGGTAAACAACTGATGCTGGTGCTGCAGTACACTCGACATAGAAGCCAATATGTAGCACCGGGTCATCTTATCAGCCTTCTGTCACCTCGTATATGGCTCTCGCTGCTCAGGGGTGGCATCATCTCTGGACTTAGGGGGACACTCCTTAGTGAGCACGTACTTGTAACCCTCAGCGGTATGGACAATGTCCAGGTTACGTTTCCAGTGAATGTAATTTGGACCCGTAAGTTTGTTCTGATTCAAAATGACAGCTAACGGGTTGAACGACATATCAACAACTGAAAAATAAACAGTCAAGTTTCATTATACTTTTTTGAAAATATTGATATCCTCAAAATAATACAATCTCCTGCCGATATCTCTCACACCGGGATTAACGTAGGTCACGTTGGGTGAACGTCTACGCCAACCCACATTCGTTTGAGAAGAACCGAAGTTCATTAATTCCATTATCTGACCAACGATCTTATGATCAATAAAATTAATAGTCGATAATTTTAGTCGTACTCAATAAGAAGCGTAACCTCATAGGAGGTATACTACAAACGGTACACTAAGTGTTTGCCATTACATGACTTCTAAGCTTGTTACTTAGGATACTAATGCGCCTCGGTTAGCGAAGGTGTCACAACTTTCTCCAATTAAACTTGCTATAGTCATCCCTTTAGAAATTCAATCTAGTGATATCTCAGGATTGAAGAATTATCCGTAAGGAAGAAGGCCCTTGGCCAGCGCATCGGTCTAACCCACATCACATATTAATCCGTAATGGAGGCCATGGGGATATTTACCAACCCGCTCCCACTTAGATTTTTAACTTTGAGGATTTTTCCGTTTTAACATGCAATATCTTAACAATGGATATTCGCACCCATAAAATCGTTGGAGTTTTAATATGCGAATAATCTTCCTTAGTTAATTGCACTTTACTTTTAAAACGTTTTGGTTTGGTTTTCGTTCATGCAAAATAAAACGAAAAACACACAATCAATGAAAAGACATAAATACGGGAAATTAAATAAATTAAAATTTCCCAACTATTATGGCCTTCTCTATCATTGATTCCTTAACGCCTCGGTGACACGTCCTGTCATGTTGCTCCCACTCGTTATTTGGATTCCTCTCGATTCCTCCGGGTTTTCTCAGTTTTTTACGTAATTAGGAATCACCCAAAATTATGAAAAACCAAAACCCGCTAATATAAGTTACCCAAAATAACGTATTCGTCATAATACATAAATTCCAATATACAAAGGCATTTTTCTAGGAATTTGAAGACGACATGATTAGATCAAATCCTACTACAAGATTTTTCTAATCCTACACAGCTTCCAGCTTGTGGTTATTACTATTACAGACATTTCCATTCAAAAACAATACGAGCCCGGACATATCCCGGGGTTTATGAATAAAAAATAAAATTCTACCATAATAGCCGGGAAACCAATAACCACCTGTTTAAACATTTCGATAAAAATAATAATGCCAAAATAAAGTCGTGTAATAAATCAAACAAGTATAAAGCCGAAACACTCACTCTGATACCATTTTGAAGGAAAAGAGAAGAAATCCGGGCTAAATCGAAAGCCTCACTTTCGTGCAATGCATTTCAGAATCGGAAGCTTTCGACAAAGCTCAGGCTTAAATTCATTTTCCCATGAACGAATCTAGGCTTATACTTATTTAATTTATTAACCGAGACATGAAAAATACAATCTTTAATTAAAATGGAAATTTCAAAGATTATACCTTTGTAGCGAAGTCCCTAGCAAATAGAAAACCAGAAACTGAAAATCTTGTTGTTTACCGCCTGGGACCACTCACGAGAGAATCCCGATAACAACTCCGTCTCTACCTCGAAATCGTGTGGGCGACTATCCAAAAGGTAGCTAAGATACTAAAGAAGAGATCCATATGAGACCCACTTCCAAAAACTCGTTAGATCCTTAGCAGATCGTTGCCCGAAGATTACTGTGCTTATTTACCGCTGGCTACGAAATCCACTCGAAATCCGAAGAATAACTCCAATTCGACTCTGATCTAGTGTGGGCTAGTGTCTATGAAGTAGCCCAAGGCAAAATGAAGAAATCCCAAGAAACCAACTTCAAGAATCACACAAATATGAAAAAACAAATTTAGCGCGGGAACTTAACCCAATCTGAAAATCCACACCAAAAGTCTGTGAAATGTGTTCCTGCTCGTAGATCTAGACTCTAGCAATCTAAGAAGATCAAGCTAGAGGATCAACATAACAAGAATTAACAAACCCACTTCAAAAAGAGCAAACCTGCCGCCCCGAAAATAAACCAAACACCGGCCAATCTATTTCCGGCGAACAAAACCCGGCGGCCGCGAAAACCAATCAAAGGCAACAGCTTTTTACTCCAAAAATGGTGATCTAGGATTCTCTAGGTTATGGGCTTTTAGGATTCTCGAAGAAGAAAGCTCCAAAGTCGACTTCGAAGGAAAAACTACTAAGAAAGTTGAGAGCTTCTCTTTCTAGACTTAACTTTCTCTCACTAGGCAAATGCCTCTAAGGTTTCTAATGTCTTGTAAGTTGCCTAACAAGGGATATTTATAGGGAGCTTCTAAGGAGACCTAATGGGCTTTTGAGTTGGGCCTTTGAGTTGGGCCTTTTAGTTTGACTTTTGTTAACCCCTTAGTCTTTCCTAGACTAGTCAACTCCAATCGATCCTTTTGAATTAAATCTTTAACCCACTTCGTTAATTTAATTTAATCGAACCCTTTGGATTAATTAATTCATATAAAATTAATTTTCATAATCCAATTTTTCAATTAAATATTAATTAAACCTTTAGGATTAATTAATTCACTTTATCGATTAGTCAAATGCATAATTAGTCGTACCACTAACGGGCCAATTATGGAACTACCGCTCAAAAACAACTTTGCATCGCACCACTATATTTTCTTCAATCTCCCCACGTTAAAGATCTAGTACTCGTCGGTTGACAAACTAATTCACCGACTTCTTGGTATCCGAGATTAGTACCACTCGACCTTCTTATTATACGGGACATAAAGTCCACCGGCCTAATTTAGTATAATAAACCTTACGAGCTCATCTCGGGAGCACCATCAACCCGGTGAACCGGTACGTGGATTTCTCTGACTAGCAATGACACGTAAGAAGCTAAACACCGCATACCCAACCTACCGAGGTATAGGCCTCAATTGACCGCACTCTTTGGCAAATCAAAGCAAACGATATCCAACTCTCACGCCCATCCCAATCTCGGGATTGAGAGACGGAATACTAGGACTGAATTAACTACGTCGATCAGTATAAGTCAATTCTATCCAAATTGGTCATGCTCAATATGCCCCGGGCATATCCGTGTGATTTAATTAGTCTAGATAAAACAATTTCCAAACCACACAATAACCTATACCGATAGTATGTTCAAACTATCTCAGTTACGAGCATACTTTTAATATATCAATACTTTAACCAATAACGGTATCTACTGTGTCTTTTCACACCCCGTTATCTAGTTCTATGATATAATGGAATAATTTAATACTGAAACAAAATTATATTTCATCTGTGGATATTAGTTTTTGATACTAGCCATAGCTTTTCTGTATTCAAAACTAACACAAGGAACATCTTGTCCAAATCTTATTTTGTGAAATAAATAATAATAAACATAACTGAAAAATTTTAAAAACAAAAGTAGTATGAAACAACAATAACAAAATTTTTATCTTCACGTAAGGGAGAATCATTAGATGAGCCCGTCATATTGTTGGATGTGCGTCCAGTTGATCGACCACTTGAATTTAACCGACCCCTACCGCGTGGGGGATGTGTCGCTCTCTCTCGTCCACTCCACTCACGCATAATTCAGTGGTGCAATCTGCTCGGTGGCCGCCCCCTCTGAGTCCTCTCAACCGCTGGCTCTGCTGCACTAGACCTATCAGGGTGCATCTCTTCTACATACGCCATATTAAGCAGACGAGCCAAGAATGAAGGACTGGTGTTAACTGCAGGAATGACTTCCACATTAAAAAACCTTTAAAAAAAATATTTTCTATCAAAACCTTATATGAAAAATAAAATACATGAAATATATTTGGTATTATTGAAATACATAAGTAAAAAGTACCTGGTGTCCTCATTCAAGGTATTGGAATCCCTTTCAGATGGTACAATGGTCAATCTCTGCCATAACTCGTGCACTAATGGGAGCAATTGATAGGCGGTCTATTCCCGTGCCTTGTATATATCACAGGCACATGGAATCCCAAGTGTCACCTTGCACACACATCCAAACCTATCAAGCACGTCGCCTGCCAACCTATCCTTCTTTTCAACTTGTTTGCTAACCAACTGCAGACAGTGATGCGACACATACTTGTTCAAGTAACAGTTTGGAAACCCCATCATACTGGTTTGTGTCGTGGCAGTAGAAGACTCGAGCAATCCACTGTTATTTTTTCATATACAAGTCAAAATTTTCTAAAACTATAATATTAAAATTTTGAGATTAAATAAACAATCAAATACAATTATTAAACTTACCCGATGTGAGGGAACAGATGCGTGAGATGGGAGTCGATCTTCGTGAACAACGTATCAAGAGAATTGGTGGAAGAATGCAGCCAATCTTTCAATGCAGCATGGGAAGCCTCAACCCTGTTAGTTGCAGCATTCCCAAAGTGTTGAAATGTATCTATCCAGGTTGGACAAAATTTCTCCTTATGAATGAACCATGTGTCCTCCAAATAATCAACAAATGCAGGCTTAATCATAGAGTATTTGACCTTGAATTGCTGTAATATGAGGTTAAACCTTTCAACTGTGGGAGCCATAATAATTTTCTTCCACCAATTAGTGTATATATCAGTAGCCGTGTCCAAATTCCTCCTACCAACATTTGTTTCAAACCAAATAGCAACCTCACACTCAATATGCCACTGACATAACAAGTGTTGGCAAGATAGAAAGTGATCCTTAATAGGCTGCAACAAATCTAACTCCCTATCTGAGACAACAACACTTGGTGCCACATTACTAGGAAACAATTCCCTCAGGTTATTCATCACCCAATCATAAGTTTCTTTTGTCTCATTTTTAACAATGGCAAAAGCAATATTGAAGTTCTTATTGGTAGGAGTCATACTAATCATCTCAACGACAGGCATTTTTTACTTGTTGGTCTTGTATGTTGAATCAACCACGACAACCTAATACCATCTGTTGAACAGCTGAATTGATGTAGGATGAGCAATAAATACATGTGGGATCGCATTAATGGCCTCATCCGTGATAATCTGAACATAATATTTCTTTTCGCGAGCCAAATACAAAAATTGCTGCCCAATATTCCTACCATCCATCCCCTCTTTCTTCATCTCTTCTTTCAAATTGTAAACCTTCCTTATGTCTACATTGTCTTCGGGAAACTGCTGATGAATAGTTTTCCAAACGCTTTTTGGCCTCACATTGAAAGAAAGCATGCGTTTAGCCTCAGCCTTTGATTCTTTCGAAAAATGGCTCAACTGTTTGTGCCCATATCGATGTCTTATACCTACAAAATTTAATAATATTAATAAACATAAATGCTAAATATCAATAAAATTAATATAACAAATTCAATAACGAAAGGTATTCATACCAGGATGATTGTGCGTGGACATTTCCCCCGGCGTTGCAAGCACACTATAACGCTGAGCAACAACCTTCTTAACAGTCAACTTGAAAGGGTATTTACATCCGCACCTTTTCGTATTCATCCATATGGTGGGGAGTGTTGGTGTATGTGCCCTAATGAGGGCTATTTATGTAAATAAACTTTGAGGGTTATTTATGTAAATAAGACATTTGTCGTTTGATTGATTGTTTATCTGATGAGTTAATTTCATGAAATTATATTCTTGCATGTTGAATTTCATGAAATCGATCCGCCAAAAAGAAACACTTCATGGACTTTTAGATCATGAGTGATTCTTTTGAGTAGTACTCTTACGAGGCAATTTCTATAGTACACCTAGGTATACTATGAGCATGGTACACTTAGTGGATTTTATATACAAAACATTTCATTAAATGATGCTCCCTACTTTTCCTCTTCTATTCTTACTCACGCGCCTAAATTATGTTTGCAAAACCTTAATTTTTTTGAAAATTGCTCCATTAATTAATGCTCCATCTCTGGCATCCATGGCGACCGCAACGCTATTTCTCTTCCTCTCCCTCTCTCTCAGCGTCCTCACGGCCTACGCTAGACCCTGCAAAACCCTCTTCGTCTGAATCAGGCTCTATAATTTTTTCCCTTTTTCTTTTCCATCCCAATTATAATTTGGGATTAATTTGCTGGAAATGAATGGAAATGGAGAAGGAGGTGAAGAAAGTTTGACGATGGCAATGGAAGTGGAGAGAGAGCGATTGGTGTACGTGTGGGGATATTTGCCCGGAGCTCTGCCGGAGAGGTCGCCGCTTTTGTCGCCGATGTTGGTGAGGCTTCCGCCTTCTGTTGGGGCTTCTTGGAAGGATGTCTGCGGCGGTGGTTGCGGATTTGCTATGGCTATATCAGGTAAATCTCGTTCTGTGTTTTCATCTAATTATTGTCTTCTTCTTTTTTTTTTTAAGTTTTTTTATTGTGGGAATCTTTCTCTGGGGAAGCAATGAACCCTTTGGGCAGTTTATGCGTATGGGTTCAGCGCAAAAATTGCCCTAAATTCTATGGCAATCCAGAATTTCAAGGAAATTGAAGAGCCCAAGGAGTGGGGATGGACAGAGAAAAAATCAAAAAAGAAAGAAAGGGAAGAAAAGACTTGCAGCAGAATAGTTTTGGGTGGCTGGTAATGGCATGCTACAGAAAGCTCAGTAATGAAATGGAAATTGGCTGGAAAGGAAGAAGCAGGTACAGTTAAGCATAAAAATTTAATAATATTCAACTCCTTAAATCATCACATTTGCTGTTTAGTCATGTCTAAGTTTGTTGGTTTTCAATTTCTTGAGCTGGTTAGAGTTCCATCCTGATTGGATTCAAATTTTAATTGCCATTTTATGGTACGCAGAGAAAAGTAAAGAAATAAACTTGCCAAAAAAATATTATTTAAAAAAAAAAGGATTTGGATTGTTTGGACTGGCTGCAAATTGCTAATTAGCCAAGTGAGCCTTTTTGCTATTTACTCCTAACGAAACTATTGTTCTATGTTCTCTTTTTGTCTGTGTTTGATTCATAAAAGCAAAGGGTTTCTTCAAACTCCTGCACTTATTTTTAGTCTGTTGTTATTGATGGAATATCACAATTTGTGATGGAATATCATACAGATGGTGATGGAATTGATGGTAATCATGTTACTTATGTGGAACTGTTACTCGATGGAATAAAATGTTGTATGATATCTGTTCTGGTTGATGGAATATGTCCAAAGTTGATGGGTTATATCACTAAACTCCTGCACTTATTTTTAGTCTATTATTGTTGATGGAATATCACAATTTGTGATGGAATATCGTACATATGGTGATGGAATTGATGGTAATCATGTTACTTATGTGAAACTGTTTCTCGATGGAATAAAATGTTGTATGATATCTGTTCTGTTGATGGAATATGTCCAAAGTTGATGGAATAAAATGTTGTATGATATCTATTATGGTTGATGGAATATGTCTAAAGTTGATGGATTATATCACTAAACTCCTGCACTTATTTTTAGTCTGTTATTGTTGATGAAATATCACAATTTGTGATGGAATATCGTACATATGGTGATGGAATTGATGGTAATCATGTTACTTATGTGAAACTGTTTCTCGATGGAATAAAATGTTGTATGATATCTGTTCTGTTGATGGAATATGTCCAAATTTGATGGAATAAAATGTTGTATGATATATGTTCTGGTTGATAGAATATGTCCAAAGTTGATGGAATATGTCAAAAGTTGATGGGTTATATCACTTGAATGGAGTAAATTGTTTCTCGATGGAATAAAATGTTGTATGATATCTGTTCTGGTTGATGGAATATGTCCAAATTTGATGGAATAAAATGTTGTATGATATCTGTTCTGGTTGATGGAATATGTCCAAATTTGATGGGTTATATCACTAAACTCCTGCACTTATTTTTAGTCTGTTGTTGTTGATGGAATATCATAATTTGTGATGGAATATCGTACATATGGTGATGGAATTGATGGTAATCATGTTGCTTATGTGAAACTGTTACTCGATGGAATAAAATGTTTTATGATATCTGTTCTGGTTGATGGAATATGTCCAAATTTGATGTAATAAAATGTTATATAATATCTGTTCTGGTTGATGGAATATGTCCAAAGTTGATGGAATATGTCCAAAGTTGATGGGTTATATCACTAAACTCCTGCACTTATTTTTAGTCTGTTGTTGTTGATGGAATATCACAATTTGTGATGGAATATCGTACATATGGTGATTGAATTGATGGTAATCATGTTACTTATTTGAAACTGTTTTTCTCGATGAAATAAAATGTTGTATGATATCTGTTCTGGTTGATGGAATATGTCCAAATTTGATGGAATAAAATGTTGTATGATATCTGTTCTGGTTGATGGAATATGTCCAAAGTTGATGGAAAACTCTTTACGTACAGGCAAAATGAAGAACGATGATGACGAAGAGACGGATGATGATTGATGGAATTGATGGAATATCGTACAAAATGGTGATATAATGGCGACGTGGGTTTTAATCTATTGGAACTGTCAAGTTTGTATTTTGATGGGTTATTTTGTTCGTGTAAATTGTCATTTCTTTGTTGTTGTTGATGGGTTATATCACTAAACTCATGCACTTATTGTGAGGATTGATGGTAATTTTGAATATGTTTTATTTCCCTAGAAAATTGAAATAATTATCATTATCTTGGAAAGTGGTGAGTTGTAAAATGACAGCTTTATTAATTTATTTATGTTTCCTTATTTTCAAGAAAACATCTCATTAAATGATGTTTCCTTATTTATGTTTCCTTATTTTCAAGAAGAGAGTGTAAACACTCTCTCAATAATTAATTTACTTTTTAATTTTTTTTCCTAGGGGTACCACTCTCATATGGCACTCCTAGTGGTATGATATAAGTATTGCTCTTACGAGGATCCTTAGACCAGAAATCACTGCATAGTCTTAGGTGAATTAGAGTGTGCTTTGACATATGCCTAACGGGACTTTAACAGGTTGCCAAGTACGGGTATGATTGGGTACACTATGAGTCACGCTAAGGTATGTAGGTGAAGTGATAGGACTACAAGTCTCTCTTAAATGAGAGATGATATCTTGGCCGCTTGATAGTGAACTGAGAAGTGCATGGCCGTGCCCAAGAAATGATAAGGGTTATCATTTGCTTGATTAAGTTCAGTGTCACTAAGAGATCAAGTAAAACGTTTAGCTATATAAGGATGATTGGTTCCATGCATTATGCTAAACTGGATATCAGTGTAGAGGACATTACGTAGTATACTCGGAAGGTTGTGTTGAATCACCATTCGACCCTCCGTTCTGAATTGTGTAGTCATTATGTCTTGCTAGAGACTACTAATGATTTATGGATTAATTAATGAGATTAATTTATTCATTGTCAATTTGGAATGGGCCTATAGGATCGCACATAAGTGAGTTCGATGATTCAGAATTAATTAAATTGCCTGTTTTAAGTATAAGAGTTATACTTAAATTGATAATATTTAATTAAATGGTTTAATTAAATATTATTGAAGAGTTTTATGGTATTAATTAAAAGTTAATTAATTACCTGGGAAGAATTGAGTTGAGCTGATAAATCAAGGGACCTAATTGTGAATTAAGGTTCTTGACCCATCAGCCTGATCCATGGATCAATGGGTTGATCCATGGTGTTGGTTAACCCAACTCAGTAAATAATTAATTAATTATTATTTATTATTAATTAAAACAGATACTTCTCAAATCAGAGAAGTATCTGGAGTCTATTAAAAAGGTTTTAACAAACTCAGTTTTAAATATACGTTTTGAAAAGTTTAAAAAAAAAAAAAGATAACTGACTATCAGACTTGAGGAACAGACGCTCTTCCAAAAAAAAAAACTATTCTTCCCAGAGAAAAATATTTTCTCTTAAAGCAGGCAAATTTTGGGGCTAGCACCGGTTCTGAGAGAACTCCAGTGCAAGAACGTAGAGACAATTCGCGTGAATTGTTCATTGGTGGTGAACGCAATCTTCCCAAAGGATCCAGGCAACTGCACAACCGATTACGCATCGAGGGTAAGACCTGAATCCTTAGTGTTTAGGAATTCCGCCATTTAATTTAGAATTAAATGCCTAAACACAATCCAACAGTGGTATCAGAGCCTGGTTAATTGTTTTAATTAAAAGTGTTTTAATTGAAACTTGGGTATAAGTTTTTTTCTTGAAAAACGGTTTTAAGAAAAAAAAAATGTTGCTGGGAAAGGTCGCCGGAGCGATTTTCCGGCCGGCCGGAAGTTCGCCGGAAAAACGAAAATGCTCAAAACTGGTTTTTTTTTTTGGCCTGAATTTTTGTGCGTTTTTGTTCTTTCCTTCATAGGAAACTATTTCGGGCTTGTTTCATTACAAAACGTTTGTTGAATGGTTGGGTTTTGAAAAATTTTTCTGGGTTTGACAAACCCGCTTCGCCGGGAATAATTTTTCGGTTTTGGGGTTTTTGAGAGTTTGTTTTGGATTAAACTAGTTGCTGGGCTGCTGTGTTTTTCCCCGTTTTGGTTTGCAGGTGATTGGGTCGTCCGTTTCGTCGGAATCCATGTTGGCGGGTTGCTTCGGTTTTATCGAAGCGGCCGCTGGGTTCGACGATGACGGGCGGAGAACAAGATACTTCTTCTCCAAATCGCTACTGGTCTTCCTTCGATCGGCATTTGATGTCGGTTGGGAAGACCGCCATCGGCGGCCGAAAATGTTTTGGACACCGAAGGATTGCAGCGACGGCCGATGCCGGAGAAGGTGACCAGGTCAACGGGGAAGAAGAAGGAGGCGGCGAGGGGCTGGTGCCCTAATTGAGTGAAATGACCAAATTTCCCCCCGCCGCACTCCATAATCCCAGAATTGCCAGCATTTTAAAAATTGTTTTAAAAATTGCAAAACAACCCCAGAAGTTTTAAACTTTAAAACCCTAGCCCGAGAGATTTTGTAAATTACAGATTAGCCTCAAAATTTTCAGAAAAACCTTAATTTTATGAATTTTAAAATTTGATAATATTTTAATTTATAATTTAGGATAAATTAAAAGATATTATCAAATTTTTAAATCACGATAAGATAAGATTAGATTTAGATTTAATTCTTATCCTATAGAATTTTAAAATTTAGAATTTTGAATAATTATCTTAATGAGATTAGGATAATTAGAATTATTTAAATTTTAAAATTAGGAAGATTATCTTAATAAAATTAGATAATTAAATGAATAAATAAATAAATAATTAATTAATAAGATTAGTTAATTAATTATTATGTTTTATTTATTTATTCATTTCCGGAAATAATGTGTTATTTATTTAAAATGTTTAAATAATTGCACGCATTATTGGTATGACCATGCATCATTCGATTAAAATGAATGAATATGGGATTGATTAAAATTGATCATGACACGATCAATTTTAATAGTGTAAGAGTTACACAATCCCTAATTAAATAATTCGACTTAATAAAATTGGCTTGTATGAAGCATATGCATTTGTGTGTTTTTCTATGCATGAATTGGGCTTAAAATTTATTATTTAAATTTTTGGGCCTGCGAGCCATTTTAAAATTGGGCCTGCGTGCCTATTAAATAATTATGTAATATTTAGGCCCAAAAGGAGATTCCGAAGGAGTCCATGGTGGAGCCTAGGAACGGAAGCCCAAAATGGAGGCCTAAAAAGAAGTTTTTTTTTTTTTTTTTAAAGGCCCTGTAATAGATTAAAGCCCAATTCATCGCATTTCCGCAATTTTATGTTTTGTGAATAAATGAAAACGACAATGCATGTTAAGCCGATCAAACTTAAATCCCAAAAACCCAAGATTTTGCTTCCATACTTGAGGGCCTGCTTGAGCGTTGAACGTCTGGTGGACTTGGAGAGCCCAAGGGCCTCAGGTTTTCTTCGTGCGGCGGGTTGTTGCATAATAGTGCCCAACTTTATCACTACCATTAATGAGTGGAAAAACTGTTTGGGTATTAGATGCTCAACTTTATCACTACCACTTGTTATGGAAAAACTGTGTGGGTGTCTATTGATGTGATGCCTTGAGGGATGGTTTAACTTGGGAAAATTAATCCTAGCTTGACCCGATAAGTTGACTAGGGATTAATTTTGCAAAGATAGGATGGTGTCAAACATTTGGAATGTTCATCCTATCACCAAAAAGTTGCATAGTGATGCAATTGGAAATCGTTAAATTACATAAGGATGTGATTTGAACGTTGCCTACCAAAAGAGCCCAATCCCTACGATACTTGCCAAAGCAAGACTGGGGTTGATTCTTTGTGGATTTTCGGTCCACAATCTAGCACCAACACAAAATTGTTTGGGATTTCAATTTTGGCTATTGTGGAAAATATTTTAAAACTCATTCTAATATTTTGCATTTTCTTTTGTAGAAATGGCATCTACTAGCACTAATACATCTAATCTCACTCAAAGAAGCATTTTGGACAAAGAAAAACTTGTTGGTCCAAACTTCTTAGATTGGGAAAGAAACTTGAGAATCGTTCTCAAACAAGAAAGGAAGCTAAATATCTTAGACGCTGCTTTACCTGAACCACCAGTAAATGCTACGGCTGCGGTTCAACGAGCATGGGAAAAGCTGAAAAGCGATTCCGATGACGTGACATGTCTGATGTTCGCGACTATGTCAGGCGAGCTTCAGAAACAATTCATGAATTCGGAAGTGTTCCAAATTTATGTGTCACTAACGGAAATGTTCCGTGAACAAGCCCGTAACGAAAGGTTCGTTACGATAAAAGCATTAATCTCGTGCAAGATGACGAAGGATTCGTCAGTAAGCACGCATTTGATCAAGATGAGGGGTATATTGATACCATAGAGAGATTAAATGCACCTCTTTCTAGAGAGTTAGCCATTGACATCATCTTGGCTTCTTTGCCTGATGATTACAATGACTTTGTGGTGAACTACAACATGCATAACATGGAGGGGACGATTCCTGAGCTCCATGGAATGCTTAAAAATACTGAGCAGACCCTTCGGAAGGCAACGCCAGTACTTGTTGTGGAAAAAGGTAAGGGCAACAAGAGAAAGTTTAAAGGCAAGGCAAAAGTTGCTGAAAACAAGAAGCCTCGCAGTAAGACTGCTCCTAAGGCTCAGCCTCAAACTCCTCCTGCTAAGAAAAATGCTCAGAAGGACGCAGTATGTTTCCATTGCAATCAGAAGGGGCATTGGAGAAGAAACTGCAAGCTGTTTCTTGAAGAGAAGAAACAGAATCCTTCGGCTTCAGGTATCTTTGTTATTGAAATTAATCTTTCTATGTCCACCTCATGGGTATTAGATACCGGATGTGGGGCTCACATTTATACTGATGTACAGGGACTGAGCAATAGAAGGATGACAAAGAAAGGCGAAGTAGATCTCCGAGTAGGCAACGGGGCAAGAGTTGCAGCCGTTGAAGTTGGAGATTACATTTTGTCTTTGCCTTCCGGTTTAAACATTGTATTAGAGAATTGTTATTATGTGCCTACTATGAGTAGGAATATTATTTCAATCTCTTATTTGGATATTAAAGGATTTCGTTTTATTATTGGTAATAAATCGTTGTCTTTATATCAAAAAGATGTTTTATACGGAGTTGCAAATTTGTGCAATGGCCTATATATCTTAGATTTGACCCAAGAGAAACCGGTTTATAACATTGAAAAGAAAGCCAAATTAATTCAATCTGATTTAAGTCCAACATATCTGTAGCATTGCCGTCTAGGCCAGGCAAATGAGAAGTGAGTTCAAAGACTTCATAAGGATGGAGTTCTTGGGTCATTTGATTTTGAATCTTATGACACATGTGAACCCTGTTTGCAAGGCAAAATGACGAAGAGTCATTTTAGCAAAAAGGCGAGAGGACTAGTGAGCTATTGGCTCTAATACATACAGATGTATGTGGACCGATGAGCACACAAGCCAGAGGTGGATTTGAATACTTCGTGACTTTTACCGATGACTATAGTAGATATGGTTATGTCTACTTAATGAGGTATAAAAATCAAACTTTTGAAAAGTTCAAAGAGTTTAAAAATGAAGTAGAAAATCAGTTAGATAGAAGGATTAAGGCTATTTGCTCCGATCGGGGAGGTGAATACCTTAGTGATAAGTTCGATGGCTATCTAAAACAATGTGGAATTGTTTCACAGCTGACTCTACCAGGAACACCTCAATGGAATGGTGTATCCGAGAGGAGGAATCGGACCTTATTACATATGGTTCGATCTATGATGGGCCAAGCGACTCTCCCTATGTCCTTTTGGGGTTATGCGCTCCTTTCAGCTGCCTACTTACTAAATCGTATTCCATCTAAGGCAGTAGATAAGACTTCATATGAGATGTGGATGGGTCAAAAACCCTATATGTCATATCTACGAGTTTGGGGTTGTCAAGCTCATATAAAGCGTTTACAAAGTAATAAGCTTGAACCTAAAACTGACAAATGCCTGTTTGTGGGATATCCTAAGGAAACTAAAGGATATCAATTCTACAATCCAACTGAGAACAAAGTGTTTGTTGCTCGAGGAGCCACTTTCTTAGAGAAAGATTTTCTCTACAAGAAGATAGTGGGAGTAGAATAGAACTTGGAGAAGTTCCAGAACCACAAGAGAATGTAGAACGATCTACAGAAACTGAGATGGAAATTGACATGGGAACTCATGAAGATGAGCAGCCTGAGTCAACAACACAAGAACCTATAAGGTCTAGTAGATCTCGTTATGAACCCGAGAGATACGGATTTCTCGTGACTGACGATCAAGATTTGATCTTGGTGGACTCTAATGAGCCCGTGAACTACAAACAGGTTTTAGAAAGTCCAGATTCAGATAAATGGCTACAAGCAATGGAATCTGAAATGCAATCCATGAGGGACAATAAAGTTTGTACTTTGATTGGACTTTGATTGATCCTCCTGTTCAGGCAAAGGTTGTCGATTGCAAGTGGATTTTCAAGTTGAAACCTGGCGGGATCTTCAAGGCACGACTAGTGGCTAAAGGTTTCAGACAGACTCATGGTATAGACTATGATGAAACCTTCTCCCCTGTTGTGATGCTCAAGTCCATTCGGACTATGCTCGCCATAGCTGCATATTATGACTATGAGATATGACAGATGGATGTTAAGACGGCTTTCCTGAATGGAAACCTACTCGAGGATGTTTATATGAAACAACCCAAGGGATATATCGATCAAGAGCATCCAAATCGTGTATGCAAGCTTCAGAGGTCCATCTACAGACTAAAGCAAGCATCTCGGAGTTGGAATCTTCGTTTTGACGAGGCAGTAAAAGGTTACAGCTTCATAAAGAACGAAGATGAGCCTTGTGTTTACAAGAAGGTTAGTGGGAGCAAGATAGTTTTCCTTGTCCTATATGTGGACGATATCCTACTCATAGGAAATGACATTCCCATGTTGAAAGATATCAAACAATGGTTGGGGAGTGTATTTTCTATGAAAGACTTAGGAGAAGCTGAAATGATACTGGGTATCAAAATCTATAGAGATAGATCAAAGAGGCTTCTAGGACTAAGTCAAGAAGGGTACATAGACAAAATATTGAAGAGGTTCAATATGTCTAACTCTAAGAATGGTATGGTACCATTCAGACATGGCCTTCTCTTGAAGAAGAACCAAGGTCCTTCAACAAGAGAGGAGAGGGATACAATGAGTAGAGTTCCATATGCTTTGACAATAGGATATATCATGTATGCCATGTTGTGTACCCGCCCGGATGTCGCACATGCACTGAGCATGACTAGCAGATACCAACAAGATCCTGGAATGGATCATTGGACTGCAGTCAAAGCAATCCTGAAGTACTTGCGAAGGACTAAAGGATTGATGCTAGTGTATGGAGGACAAGAACAGCTCATCGTACAAGGTTACGCTGATGCTGCTTTCCAAACAGATCAAGATGACATGAAGTCACAATCAGGCTACTTTTTAGTCTGAATGGCGGTGCAATAAGTTGGAAAAGCTCAAAGCAAGATACAACAGCCGATTCTACAACAGAGTCTGAGTACATTGCTACATCAGATGCTACAAAGGAAGCTGTTTGGTTGAGAAAGTTCGTGTCAGACGTCGGAGTGATACCAAGTATCCAAGATCTGATAGAACTTTTCTGTGACAATAACGGGGCCATCGCACAAGCAAAGGAGCATCGGTCACACCAGAAAACCAAACACATACTCAGAAGGTTTCACCTCATCCGAGAGATCATTGATCGATGAGATGTGAAAGTGTGCAAAATAGGGTCAGAAGACAATGTAACAGATCCTCTCACAAAAGCTCTACCGCAGTCAAAGTTTAATAGACATGTAATAGAGCTTGGTCTTAAATAGTTTAGGACATAGCCCTTCAACGGGCAAGTGGGAGATTGTTGGTGTATGTGCCCTAATGAGGGCTATTTATGTAAATAAACTTTGAGGGTTATTTATGTAAATAAGATATTTGTCGTTTGATTGATTGTTTATCTGATGAGTTAATTTCATGAAATTATATTCTTGTGCATATTGAATTTCATGAAATCGATCCGCCAAAAAGAAACACTCCATGGACTTTTAGATCATGATGATTCTTTTGAGTAGTACTCGTACGAGGATCCTTAGACCAGAAATCACTGCATAGTCTTAGGTGAATTAGAATGTTCTTTGACATATGCCTAACGGGTTGCCAAGTACGGGTATGATTGGGTACACTATGAGTCACGCTAAGGTATGTAGGTGAAGTGATGGCACTACAAGTCTCTCTTAAATGAGAGATGATATCTTGGCCGTTTGATAGTGAACTGAGAAGTGCATGGCCGTGCCCAAGAAATGATAAGGGTTATCATTTGCTTGATTAAGTTCAGTGTCACTAAGAGATCAAGTAAAACGTTTAGCTATATAAGGATGATTGGTTCCATGCCTTATGCTAAACTGGATATCAGTGTAGAGGACATTACGTAGTATACTCGGAAGGTTGTGTTGAATCACCATTCGACCCTCCGTTCTGAATTGTGTAGTCATTATGTCTTGCTAGAGACCACTAATGATTTATGGATTAATTAATGAGATTAATTTATTCATTGTCAATTTGGAATGGGCCTACAGGATCGCACATAAGTGAGTTCGATGATTCAGAATTAATTAAATTGTCTGTTTTAAGTATAAGAGTTATACTTAAATTGATAATATTTAATTAAATGGTTTAATTAAATATTATTGAAGAGTTTTATGGTATTAATTAAAAATTAATTAATTACCTGGGAAGAATTGAGTTGAGCTGATAAATCAAAGGACCTAATTGTGAATGAAGGTTCTTGACCCATCAGCCTGATCCATGGATCAATGGGTTGATCCATGGTGTTGGTTAAACCCAACTCAGTAAATAATTAATTAATTATTATTAATTATTATTTATTATTAATTAAAACATATACTTCTCAAATCAGAGAAGTATCTGGAGTCTGTTAAAAAGGTTTTAACAAACTCAGTTTTAAATATACGTTTTGAAAAGTTTTAAAAAAAAAGATAACTGACTATCAGACTTGAGGAACAGACGCTCTTCGCAAAAAAAAAACTATTCTTCCCAGAGAAAAACGTTTTCTCTTAAAACAGGCAAATTTTGGGGCTAGCACAGGCTCTGAGAGAACTCCAGTGTAAGAACGTAGAGGCAATTCGCGTGAATTGTTCTTTGGTGGTGAACGCAATCTTCCCAAAGGATCCAGGCGACTGCACAACCGATTACGCGTCGAGGGTAAGACCCAAATCCTTAGTGTTTAGGAATTCCGCCATTTAATTTAGAATTAAATGCCTAAACACAATCCAACAGGGAGAGGCTCATTCAATGGATCTTTCCATCGACCTCACCTGGAGTAATACGTTGAGTCATTTCCACCTTGCTTTGAAAGCACGAACTTCAGGCTATTAGCTATAAGAACGCAAAACAGAAATGCCTCGTTCACACTTTCAAAATCCCTATCAATCATAAAATATTCACTCAAATCTGCTCCAATATTTTGTTCCTCACCCCCCTCGTCATCCTTATCATCCTCAGCCTCCTCATAATCATCATGCGTAGTCATATTCGGCTCCTCGTCCTGTATATTCAAATTGCAAATTCAGTATGTTAAAAACGCTATAAATTACACATAAGAGTATTCAACACATCAATTTGCAAATACAGTATATTAAAAACGCTAGGCATTTCATATTCCATATATAAAAAACACTACATATTTCACATGAAGCATATCAAAAACGCTACACATTTGACATGTAACATATAAAAAACGCTACACATTTCACATACAGCATATGAAAAATGTTGTACTTTAAATATCTAAAATATAAAAAACGCAACATATTTCACATAATTGGAATAAAAAATGCCACAATTTTCATATGTAGTATATGAAAAACGCTACACTTTCCAAAATAAGCATATACCAAACGCTACATATTTAATAAAAAACATATAAAACACTACACTTTTCACATAAAGACCATCATTATCGCTACCATTTTGGTAAGTAGTATACAAAAAATGTCATGCTTTGACCTTTTTTGCCATTACAAAACGCTTCTGATTTGCGTTTGAGCCCACCTATAACGACATAACGTGTAGAAAATTTACCATTTCTTAATGAATGTCAATCTAATTTTGAAGATTATGAATGCCCAAGCGTATAGTTCACCAAAGATTTCTTCTGATTGGAGATTTGAATTTGTTTTCAATGTTTGTGAAGGATTTTAGTTCATGTGAATTTTGAAAGTTTTTGGTATAAAGGATATAATTGTAATCTTGCCCACTTTTTTGTTATACAAATAGTGAATTTGTTATACAAATAGTAAGTCCCGTTTGGTCCTCATTTCGGGTCAAAATTTAAATATTTTGGTATTAGACAAAGAGGCTTGGAATCGTTTGGACACTCACTGTGATAAATTATAATTACTTTGTATGTATATTGTATTTCGTATTAATTTATATATATTGGCAACATATACTTTTAGTAAATTATTTTTATTTTTATATTTTATTTTGTTTAGTATTATTTTATTTTTTATATATTTCGAGACTTTTTTAATAATAAAAATTATATTTAATAATTTAATATACTCTAACCATCTAAAAAAAAACACCGTTGTGTTAAAAAAATATAAGAGTGTAAATGATTATGTATTACGTAAAAATCAACCGAAAATAAAATATATATACAAAGTAATTAGAGTTTGTCACATGAAGTATCACATTAAAGTATCGTAGAGGATCCTAGTTCTAAAAAGCTGAAAGAGATCCAATCAGTAACAAGAAAATATCATCATGTCATAACACAATCAATGTTACTCCTTGAAATCATCTCCTCTAATTTTGAACGAGAATGATAGTGTCATTGTCTTTTTTTTTTTTTTTTTTCCAAACAGTCATCAAATCGCAGCAGACAAGGTAAACCGGCAGATTTGGTTACCCTATTATTAAAATCATAAAATTAAAAAAAAAAAAGGTACATTGGGCAGCATTGAAACTTACCAAAAGCCCCGGTCTAAACTATGTAAAAAACGTCCCTCTTATTGTAAAACTATACATTCACCAATACCTTTCAAAAGAGCGACTATCTTTGACAGTTTATGCTATTATCGTGGAATCTTTCGCACCCCCGAAACTCCTCTAGCATCTAAAGCAATAAGACCACGTAATCGTGGGGGTAATTCTTGCACCCAATTCATGACGTATATGCATGTATGAATCATGTGCTAGTTTTGAATAATGAAAAGCTGAGCTTGTATGAAAAATTTTTTCTCATTTATATCGAGTTATATGTTTTAGTTAAATACCTTATGTTTTACATATGTGGTCCTAATATATCTAGTGACTAGATGATGAGATGCTGGGTGTAGCACAGTAGATCTCATCGTTGTTTGAAGTCTTGATATATAAATTAGGCTCGTGGCTGAGACAATTTTGAACATACTGTCGGTTTAAGCCATTATGTGATTCTGACATTAGTTGGTATAGACTAATTGAATCATATAGATATGCCCGGGGCTTATTGAGCATGATCGTTTAGGATTGAATTAACTTGTAGTGTTCATTAGTAGTTAATTCAAACCTCGTATTCCATCTCTTAATCCCTAGATGAGAATGAGCTCGAAGATTGAGCATTACGTAGTTTGATTTACCAAAGAGTGCAGTCGCTTAAAGCCTATAGTCTCAGTAGGTTGGCTGCGCGTGTTTAGTTGCTTGATGTGTCGTTGCGAGTAAAAGAAAATCACGTACCAGTGCGTCCGGGGTGATGGTGCTCTCAAGATGAACTTGAAAGGTTTATTATACTAAATCTGATCAGTGGACTTTATGTCCAGTATAGTAATAAAGTCAAGTGGTACTAGTTTCAGATAATAAGAAGTCGATGAATTAATTTATCAGTAAATTAATAAATTATAAATTAATTCATCGACGAGCACTATATCTTTAACGTGGGGAGAATAAAGAAGTTATTAATTAGTGATTCCTGAAGCAATTTCGGTTTGAGTAGTGATTCTATAATTAATCCGTTAGTGGTACGATTAATTATATTGTGGGTTAATTGATAAAGTAGAATTAATTATTTAATAAATTAATCTTAAGTGTAAATTAGTAAATTGATAAGGTGGAATTAATTAATTAATTACGTATTTGATGTGAACATCGAAATGGTAGACTCTCCATCAGAAGAAGAACCAGCAAGCAGTGCGAGATCTTCCTCCACTCTAAAGACTTTAGCACATGATTTCCCTAAGGAGAGAGAAATTACGGCCCAAAAGTCTACTAGAGGAGCACATGTGGATTCCAACATTTTCTCACGTTCTCCACAGTCTCAGTATATTGGTCCAGTTACCTGATCGAGAGTCCAGAAGATGATTGGATCGAGACCACCTTCAAAGTTCAAGATCAAGTCGCAGGCCTAATAGGCCCAAGCCCATCTACAAATTTGGAAGCTCAAACCCATTAACGTCACGAGATTATTCGATAATGGACTTACAGATGCAATGTAGATGAGGAATGAAGCCCAAAATAAAAGCTAAAGTTTAGATTAGGTGAGCAAGAAGCCCAGGTCGAAATCCAAGGCTATCCTGACCCAACTGAAGCTGGGAAATACAAGTCTCTTCCAAGTAGGATTGTATTCTCTTTTACCTTTCATAGTAGGAGAAGGTTTTAGAAGTGTATCTTATTTACAATAGGATATACTGAGTTTTCCCTTCTTTATTAGGATTTATTTTCGTCTTGTAGTACTTCTCTATTTGGCCAAAATTTTGACCAATTAGAGTAGCAATAGGATTAGTTTTTGTTTTGTTTCCTAATCTCTAAATCACTAGGATTTGATATTTCCTTTTTAGTTTAGGAAGAGAAGACTTGTAATTGCCTATAAATAGGCCTCATATTTTCGAGATTAATACATTGTCTTTTGCTTTAGAAATTTAAAAAATTGTGAGTTGTGAACTCTCTTAAAATCTCTTTGAGTGGTCTTGCTAGATCGTGAGTTGTCATTGCGAGGAAACTTGTAAACCCCTTGTTTCGTTGGTTATAGTTTAGGTTGAACTACAAAACCATGGTCATGTATTGAATAAAATGTTGGAGTTGAATACATAAGCTATGCTTGTATTGTACTTTTTCCTAGTTAATATATCGATTAATGTTTTGGTAAAATTTAGTTGTGCATTATTTGTCCATTTATATTATGTAGTTAGATGATGGGGTGTCTTGTGTGACACAGTAGATCTTATCATTGGTTAAAAGACATAATATATAAATGAGGTTCGTAACAGAGACAGCTTTGGACAAACTGTCGGTTTAGGTTATTATGTGATTCAGATAATTGGTTTGTCTAAGCTGATTGAATCATATAGATATGCCCGGGGCATATTAAACTTGATCATTAGGAATGATTTGTCTTGTACTGATTTAATAGACAAATCGTTCTTGGTATTTTATCTCTTAATCCCTAGACTCGAGCGGGCATGAGGATTAGACATAGTTTACTTTGATCTGCCAATGGGTGAGGTCAATTGTGGCCAATAGTCTCGGTAGGTTGGGTGCCCGTGTTTAGTTGCTTGGTGTGTTGCTGATTGTCAAAAGGAAATCATGACCGGTGCGTCCGGGGTGATGGTGCTCTCAAGATGAGCTCGTAAGGTTTATTATACTAAACCTGGCCGGTGGACTTATGTCCGGTATAGTAAAAAGGTCGAGTGGTACTAGTTTTAAAATTAAAGAAGTTAATTAATTAATTTATCAGTAAATTAATATATTAACGAGCACTATATCTTTGATGTGGGGAGATTATGAATATAAATTAATTAAGTTGTTCTTGAAGCAATTCTGGTGTAGGATGGTAGTGCCAAAATTAATCCGTTAGTGGTACGATTAATTTTGTAATGGGTTAATTGAATAGGTAGAATTAATTAATTAATTAATTAATCCTAAGGGTTAACTAAGTACTTAACAAAGTGAAATTATTTAATTAATTAATGAAGTCTTAAGTTTCAATTAGAATTAGGAAATCCTAGAGATTAGGAATCTAGTAGGATTTGGTTTATCCTATCAGATTGGTTACCTAATTGGATTTGGAAACTAATTAATTACCTAAACCCATTAGAAAGACCAATCCTAAACCAACTTGGGGTCTCTCTTGTAACTCTATATATAGACAAGGGATTAGCCATTCCAAAATATACAATTCATAAGTTTTCAAGACAAGAAAACTTAGAGAGAGAAAATTCTCTCTCTAAATTTGGATTTCCTATAGCTTATTGCTGCCAAAATTTTTCCTCAAATTTTGGTGGCAACGTGTAGCTTTTTCTCTCTCTCCGGGCGGTGCGTGAATTGTACGCGCCAGGTGCAGCGGTGCTGGAATTTTTCTGGCAGGTGGATTGTGGTGATTAGCTGATCAAATTGCTCGTTAGATTGCTGCCCACACAGCATACAAGTAAAGTCTTGAGGCATACAAGAGAATCACCTGGGTATACGCTTCAATAGGTAATTCTTATTCTTCCGCTTTTATTAAGAATTTCCATTGCGTGGTAAATTGAATAAGTGCAAACCCAGATCCTGCGCAATGTTATTTCAAAAGGGTTGGAATAGCAATTGTGCTAGCATCTAGGCTTGGCCAGAGATTCCGATTCTGGAATGCATAGCACGAAAGTGAGTTTCTGGCTAGGCCCGGGCAGATAATCTTTCATAAAACCCATCATAAACCATCAACCATCCTCTGAATTAATTTTGCATAAAAAGGCTAAATAATTGTTCGCTTTCTTGAATTGAGTGATTCCGCCGCTTAATTCTTGCTTGTAGAGATAGGAATAGATGAGAAAGGTCCGTTAACATTGTGGTTCTTGTTAGTTAGCAAGCAGCTGGTTAGCACCGTTTTCCCGTTGAATTGAATTTCGACTAAGATTATCCGTCAGTCTTAAAGTTTAATTGGAATTAGGAAATCCAAGAATTAGAAAAATCTAATTGGATTTGGAAACTAATTGAGATTAGGAAATTAGTAAATCCGAAACCCATCAAGAAGGCTTAACTCAAGCCCACTTAAGGTCTCCCATGTAACTTTATAAATAGATGAGGGATTAGTAATAACAAACACAATTTCATAGTTTCTTATAGTTTCATAATTCAAGAAACTTGGAGAGAGAAATCAAAAGTTTCTTTCTCAAAGTTGGTTTTCTACCCAAAGGTCAGCGGCAGTAGTTTACTCCAGCAGGCGGTCGGTGTTAATTATTTCCAGCAGCAGGGTGGTGGACTTGGACCAGCGGCAGTTTGGACTTTTCCGGGCAGCTTTTCATTCAGTTTTTTTGTGTAATTACTGATAGACTGGTTCATCAAATCGTTGCCCACACAGCGTACGAATCTCGTCTAAGAGTCATACAAGCGATTACTTAAGGGACACGCTTCAAGAGGTCAATTCTTTTCCTTCCGTTTTAATTAGAATTATTTTGAATGCGTGATAAATCAAATAGAGTAAAACTAAGATCCAGGGCTCATGTGATATTTCAAAAGGGCTTGAATCGTATTACGCGAGCGTCTGGGTTTGGTTAAGAATCTCTGATTCTGGAATGCAATGCACGAAAGTGAGATTTTTTAACTGGACCCGGGCAGATAATTCCTTCAATTGGTATCAGAGCTAAGGTTTTCATTTTGCTTTGTTTGATTTAGTGCACAGGCCCAGCACGCACTGCCCGGCTCGACCAGGTGTGCAGTAGGCCCGTTTTGTTATTTCGAGAATAGATCCGAGATACAGATTTCAGACTCAATCCATCGAGTGACGTGACGGGACACGAGACAAGGCAACGGATGAAAGCGATTAAAATCATAATAGTCAGGAAATTTATTTTACGTATTTATTTCCCATTTTTATTGTTTTAATTTTTTACATATTTTAATTTTGTGTTTTATTTTACGCATGATTAAAGCCTGTTGGTTTTATGTTGCACATAACTTAGGATTAGTTAATTGCTTGTTAAAACCAAAAAACCATCATTTTAAGAATCTAAGTGGAAGTTGGTTGGTTTATATTCGCATGACCTCAATTACGATTCATAAGTGATGTGGGTGGACTTGCGCGCTGGTATTAGGGCATTTCTCCGTAACGGATGACTCCAACTCATGAGATCACTAGGTTGAATCTCTAAGTAAGATGACTATAGTAAGTTAAATTGGAGAATACGACACCCTTTCTAACTGAGGCACACTATCCTAAATAATGAACTTAGATGTCACGTAATGGCATAACAGTTAGTGTACAATTTGTAGTATTCCTCCTAACAAAGTTACGCTGCTCTTATGTACGGCCTAAAGCACTGACTATTAATTTCATTAATCAATAGATCGTTTGGTTAGATAGTGAAATTAATGAACTTGGTTCTTCTCAGAAAAATGTGGACTAGCGTAAACGTTCACACTAATGTGACTTGCGCGAATCCCGGTGAATGAGATGTCTATGGATTTAAATATTGTTTTGAGTAATTTTGCAATGTTTGTTCGAATTTCATATGTACTTAAACATGCTCTGCTTATTTATTTTTACAGTTTTCGATATGGCATTTAATCCGTTAGCTGTCATACTAAAAGAAAACAAACTAACTGGTCAAAACTACATCGATTGGAAACGCAATTTAGACATTGTCCTTACGGCTGAGAAACACAAGTTTGTGCTCACAGAACCGTCCCAGCCGCACCTTATGAGGAGTCCACTAATGAACAAAGAGAAGCTTATCAGCGGTGGAGAAAGTCTGATGAGATGACGTTGAAGGAAAGCAGAACAAGCCCGGGCTAAATCGAAAATCTCACTTTCGTGCAATGCATTCCAGAATCGGAAACTTTCGACGAAGCTCAGGCTCAAATTCATTTTCCTCTGAACGGATCTAGGCTTATACGTATTTAATTTATTAAAATGTAAATCGCCATGCAAAGATTCAACCTTTAATTAAAAGTGGAAACTTTAAAGGTTATACCTTTGAAACGAAGTCCAACGCAATAAGAAAAACCAAATCTTTATGATGCGATCACCACCGAAATCCAAAAGATTACTCCAAGAAGCCTCGAATATTGCGTGGGAAATAATATATCGAGGTGTACTATCAAGCCCACGAGAAAACCACTAAGAAAATCTCTCAATTAGATTAAATCTGCCCAAAAGATCAAACCTTTAACCCAAAAAACTGCTGCCCACTACTTTTCTCGCCAATAAAATCGAACCCACTTCAACTCCGATCACGATCTGGACAACCGGGATTGTGGATCACCAACCCAAGGGAGAGATCAACACAAACCCAGCTGGATCAAGCACCCTGGAGTGATTAGAAGCAGCTGCCGGACTTGATAAGAAAACCGGCCAGCAGTCCGCTGGAAAAAACTGAACAGACCGGCCAAAAGATTGAGAAATCCGGGCGAAAAAATAAATTTCCAGCAGTGGGCAACTCAAATAAATCAATGGGCTATCTAAAAGTTTAATCTTTGAACTTAATATAAATCGAGAAGTTAGATTCCAAGTTCGTTTTTGAAAGAAACCCAAGAAGGAAAGAGAGTGTCTCTCTAGAACTTTCTCACTCAAGGAAGACAAAGTTGTCTTGCAAGACTTTTCTTAAGTTTCTTAAGGCATAAGCTTTCTATTTATAGAGAGCTCCAATGGAGACCTAGTGGGCTTTTGAGTTGGGCCTTTTAATTTGACTTTTGTTGACCGCTTAGTCTTTCCTAGACTAATCAACTCCAATCGACCCATTTGAATTAATTTATTAACCCACTTCGTTAATTTAATTTAATCGAACCCTTAGGATTAATTAATTCATATAGAATTAATTTCTTAATCCACTTTTACAATTAAATATTAATTAAACCTTTAGAATTAATTAATTCATTTTGTCGATTAGTCAAATACATAATTAGGCGTACCACTATCGGATTAACTATGGAATTACCGCTCAAAAATGACTTTACATCGCGCCACTATATTTTCTCCTATCTCATCACATCAAAGATCTAGTACTCGTCGGTTTATCAATTTACTGACAAACTAATTTACCGACTTCTTGGTATCCGAGATTAGTACCACTCGACCTTCTTATTATACCGGACGTAAAGTCCACTGGCTAGATTTAGTATAATAAACCTTACGAGCTCATCTCGGGAGAACTATCAACCCGATGAACCGGTACGTGGATTCCTCCGACTAGCAACGACACTTAAGAAGCTAAACACCACATACCCAACCTACCGAGATATAGGCCTCAATTGACCGCACTCTTTGGCAAATCAAAGCATACGATATCCAACTCTCACGCCCGTCCCAATCTCAGGATTAAGAGACTGAATACTAGTACCGAATTGACTACGCTGATCAGTACAAGTCAATTCTATCCAAACTGGTCGTGCTCAATATGCCCCGGGCATATTCGTGTGATTTAATTAGACTAGATAAACTAATTTCCAAACCACACGATAACCTATACCGATAGTATGTTCAGACTATCTCAGTTACGAGCATACTTTTAATATATCAATACTTTAACCAATAACGGTATCTACTGTGTCTTTCCACACCCCATTATCTAGTTCTATGATATAATAGAATAATTTAATACTGAAACAAAATGATATGTCATCTGTGGATATTAGTTTTTGATACAAGTCATAGCTTTTCTGTATTCAAAACTAACAAGCGCAGTGTTACATTATGGCTTCTATGTTGAATGATCTTGAACATCAGCATTAGGTGATGGATATCGCTACAGCTATGATAACGAATCTCAGAGAAATATTTGGACATCAAGGTCGGGAGGCTAGACAAGTGGCCATGAGGAAACTTATGACTACTAAGATGAAAGAAGGCACACCTGTGAGAGATCATGTGCTTGAAATGATTACCAACATCAATGAGATAGAGGGATTGGGAGGAGAGATTGATCATCAGTCTTTAACTGATATAATCCTCCAGAGCTTGCCAAAGAGTTTTGAGCAGTTTCGGCTGAACTACAATATGAACCAAAGGAATTATACTTGGTCGAGCTCTTAATAGAATTGGTGGCGGCTGAAGGTCTTTTTCAAGAGAAAAAACAAGTTTTAGTCACTGTCAAGGCTTTGGAATCTACTTCTAAGCCGAAGGCTGAAAAGAAGCTGAAGACAGCCAAGAAGACAAGCAATCATACGCCTAAGCCTGATATCGCAAAGAAGAAGAAGCCAAAAGGTAAGAGCTTCAAATGCGGGAAGGCGGGATATTAGAAATCGAACTGTCCAAAAGTGAAAGGTATGACTAATCTCGCCTTAGTTATTGAGACATGTTTAGCGGTGATTCCCACAAATACTTGGTGTGAGGATTCAGGCACCACTGACCATGTTTGTAATTCTTTGCAGGGGTTCCAACTAACCCGGAAACTTAGAGAATGCGAGTTAGATGTCTACTTGGGCGACACTACAAGACTGTCAGTTGTTGCAGTGGGAGAAGTGAAGCTCGATTTTGAAAATTCTAGTAGCTTAGTTTTAGAAAATTGTCTTTATGTTCCTAGTTTTAGAAAGAACATTGTTTCAGTTTCTAAAATTTTAAAGAATGGTTTTGAGTTTGTTTTTTCTGATGAGTCTTTGTTTATTAGAAGAAATAAGATACTCATTTGTTATGGTTCATTGGTAGACAATTTATTTATTCTAAAACCAACTTGTACTACTAAACACGCAAATGCAAATCAAACATCATTAAACCATAATAAGAGGAAAGAGCCTTCTGAAATGAACTAAACTTATCTTTGGCACCGGAGACTAGGTCATATAAATCTAAGTAGGATTCAGAGGTTAGTCAATGATGGACCTTTAGGTTCATTAGAGAATAACAACTACTCAACCTGCGAATCTTGCTTGAAAAGTAAAATGACCAACAGACCTTTTAGGCAAAGGGGTATTAGGCCAAAGAAGTATTAGATCTGGGTCATTTTGAATTGTGTGGACCAATGTCTATTCAAGCCAGAGGAGGTTTCGAATATTTTGTGACATTCACAGGTGACTACTCGAGGTATGGATACATTTATTGGATGTGCCACAAGTCTTAGTGCTTTGACACGTTCAAATAGTATCGGGCAGATGTAGAGAAACATCATGGTAAAAGTATCATGACACTACGATCAGATCGTGGTGGTGAATACTTATTAGGTGAATTTTGAAATTACCTAGTAGAGGTAGGTATTCAGTCTCAGTTATCTACACCAAGCATACCCCATCAGAATGGTGTAGCAGAACGGAGAAATAGAACTCTTATGGAAATGGTTAGATCTTGGGGATATGCCTTAGAAACAGCTGCATACATTCTAAATCTTGAGCCATCTAAATCCGTGCCTTCAACCCCCTGTGGAGTTGTGGTCTGGGCGAAAATCCAGTGTCAGACACCTCATAATTTGGGGTTGTCCAGCACACGTGCTTAAGGCAGATGCGGGTAAGTTAGATGCAAGAACAGAAGTAATGCTATTTGTAGGATACCTCAAATGAACGAAAGGTGGTTTATTCTATAGTCCTAAAGATTAGAAGGTGGTAGTAAGCATAGTTTGCAAACTCGTGATCCGAATCGTAGGATCGGATGATCCTACAATCCAAAAGCACAAAATCGATCCAGGATTGTTGGGGATCGAGTTTATAGGTGGGATCGGACAGAATCGTATGGGATCGTGGGATTGGACCAATTTCAAGAATCTGTACGATCCATAAGGAAAATTTGTTGAAGTGTTTAGCTGGGCACGGGACCACGTCAAAAATAACTAGTACCATGTCAAAAACAACTAGCACTACGTCCATAAACATCTACATCCATTCATGTGAATTTAAACTGATTTTTTTCACAAAAACAGCCCACCACATCATAGAATAACTAGCACCACGTCTAGAAACGTCTACATCCATGCATGTGAATTTAAGCTATTTTTTTTTCACAAATACAGTCCACCACTTCTCAGAACACTAGAACCACGTCCAAAACAACTAGCACCACGTCCAGAAACATCTACATCCATTCGTGTAAATTTAAACTGATTTTTTTCACAAAGACAGCCCACCACGTCACATAACAGCTAGAACCACGTCCAGAAATGTCTACATCCATGCATGTGAATTTAAGCTATTTTTTCACAAAATAGTCTACCACGTCTCAGAACACTAGAACCACGTCAAAAACAACTAGTACCACGTCCAGAAATGTCTACATTCATTCATGTGAATTTAAACTGATTTTTTTTACAAAAATAGCCCACCACGTCACAGAACAACTAGAACCACGTCCAAAAATGTCTACATCCGTGCATGTTAATTTAAGCTGTTTTTTTCACAAATACAGTCCACCACTTATAAGAACACTAGCACCACGTCAAAAATAACTAGCACCACGTCCAGAAACATCTACATCCATTCGTGAATTTAAATTGATTTTTTTCACAAAGACAGCCCACCACGTCACATAACAACTAAAACCACGTCCAAAAACGTCTACATCCATGCATGTGAATTTAAGCTGATATTTTTTACAAAGACAGTCCACCACGTCTCAGAACACTAGCACCACATCAAAAACAACTAGCACCACGTCCATAAATGTCTACATCCATTCATATGAATTTAAACTGATTTTTTTCTCAAAAATAGCCCACCACGTCACAGAACAACTAGCACCACGTTCAGAAATGTCTACATCTATGCATGTGAATTTAAGCTAATTTTTTTCACAAATACAGTCCACCATGTCTCAGAACACTAGCACCACGTAAAAAACAACTAGCACCACGTCCAGAAATGTCTACATCTATTCGTGTGAATTTAAAATGATTTTTTTCACAAAGACAATCCACCACGTCTTAGAACAACTAGCACCACATCAAAAACAACTAGAACCACATCCAGCTATGTTTCATAAATTCATATTTTTTTGGCCTACATTTTAATACTTTTACGATCCTACCGATCCAAGGACCGATCCGATCCTGTGATCACAAAACGATTCGGTATGGGATCTCGATCCTGAAAACTATGGTAGTAAGTATTAATGCCAAATTTTTAGAAAATGACTATCTTCTAGATCACAAGCCCAGTAGCAAAATCGTACTAGAAGAACTTAGAGGACAATTCACTACTCCTGTTGCACCAGTACAAGTAGATACACCACAAAATACTGTACAAGATGTCACAGATTATACGCCTACACAGGTGGTGCCTCGTCGTATTGGGAGGGTTGTGAGACAACCCGAGAGGAACATGGGCTTCGGAGAATCCTCTGATTTTGTCCCAGACGCGCATGAACCAAACCTAGTAAACTACAATGAGGCTCTTCGAGATAAAGATTCAGAATCTTAGCAAAAAACAATGAAATTAGAGATGGGGTCGATGGACTCCAATAAAGTCTGGGAGCTTGTGGATATGCTTAATGGTTTTAAACCCATTGGATGAAAATGGGCCTACAAGATAAGAGAGGACCTGACGAAAATGTTGAAACCTTTAAAGCTAGGCTTGTGGCAAAAGGGTATACTCAGAAAGAGGGAATCGATTATGAGAAAACCTTCTCCTCGGTAGCTATGCTTAAGTCGATCCGAATACTTTTGGACATAACTGCTCATTTAGATTATGAGATATAGCAGATGGATGTCAAGATAGCTTTTCTTAATGGAAGTCTTGAAGAAACCATCTTCATGCAGCAACTAGATGGATTTATTGTAAAAGGCCAAGAGCATAAGGTTTGCAAGTTTAAGAGGTACATCTACGGACTTAAGCAAGCATCCAGATCTTGGAACATCTGGTTTGATAAGGTAATCCAGTTTTACAGATTTACTCAGTGTCCGGATGAGCAGTGTGTATATCGCATACGTGACGGAAACGCATTGGTGTTTCTTATACTTTACGTAGATGATATTCTTCTTAGATGATATTCTTCTTATTGGCAACAATAAAAAAGTATTGTCAAACGTAAAGGCATGACTGTATAAACTGTTTGATATGAAGAACTTTGGAGAAGCTGGACATATCCTTAGGATCAAGATTATTCGAGATCGTAAAAAATGCTCCTTCACACTTTCCCAGGCTTCATACATAGACATTATTTTGGCTCATTTTAATATGTAGCACTCCAAGAAAGGTTTTCTACCTTTCAGACACGGAGTGCATCTATCTAAAGAACATCTAAAGAACAGTCTCCAAAAATTTTTAAGGAGATAGAAGCCATGAAGACAATTCCTTATGCATCCGCAGTAGGAGGTCTTATGTATGCAATGTTGTGTACGAGGCCTGATATTTTCTATGCTGTTGGTATAGTTAGCAGATATCAGAGTAACTCCAAAAAAGCTCATTGGGAGGCTGTAAAGTGCATCCTCAAGTATTTGCATAGAACGAGAGACTAAGTATTGGTCTATCAGGCGTAAGAGCTTGAGCCCCATGGTTACACTGATTCAGATTTCCAAGGCGATAAAGATAAAAGTAAGTCTACCTCCGGGTTTGTGTTTACTTTGGGAGGTGGAGCCATAGTTTGGAGAAGTGTCAAGCAGAAATGTGTGGTAGACTCTACCATAGAGGCTGAGTATGTCGCAGCATCAGAGACAACAAAAGAAACAGTGTGGCTCAAAAACTTCCTAGTGGATTTAGACGTGATTCCTGAGTTACCAAGATCATTCACAGTGTACTGTGATAACAATGGAACAGTAGCCAACTCAAAAAAACCACGAGCTCACAAATCAAGTAAACACATATAGCACAAGTACCACCTAATACGAGAGATCGTTAAAAGATGAGACATGGTCGTGGCAAAGATAGCATCAGCAGACAACCTTGCAGTTCGATTCACAAAGACATGGACCGCTAAAGTCTTTGAGGCTCATGTGGAGCGCATGGGAGTTAGATACTTAGCGAAGCCTTGACAGTCCTCTAGATGTTAGTATAGCAGTAGTAAGAATTTCAGATTTCCCAATTTGTATTACTTTAAAGCACAACTTTAAGTATTAGTGGGAGATTGTTAGTTTTGAATATTGAAAAACTGAGCTTGTATGAAAAATGATTTCCCATTTATATCGAGTTATATGTTTTAGTTAAATACTTTATGTTTTACATATGTGGTCCTAATATAACTAGTGACTAGATAATGAGGTGTCGGGTGTAGCACAATAGATCTCATCGTTGTTTGAAGTCTTGATATATAGATTTGGCTCGTGGCTGAAACGGTTTTGGACATACACTCGGTTTAAGCTATTATGTGATTCTGAAATTAGTTGGTTTAGACTAATTGAATCATATAGGTATGCCCGGGACATATTGAGCATGATCGTTTAGGATTGAATTAACTTGTAGTGTTTATTAGTAGTTAATTCAAACCTTATATTCTATCTCTTAATCCCTAGATGAAAATGAGCACGATGATTGAGCATTGCGTAGTTTGATTTGTTAAAGAGTGTGGTCGCTTAAGACCTATAGTCTCAGTAGGTTGGCTGAGCGTGTTTAGTTGTTTGGTGTGTCGTTGCGAGTCGAAGAAAATCACGTACCAGTGCTTTCGGGGTGATGGTGCTCTCGAGATGAACTTAAAATGTTTATGATACTAAATCTGATAAGTGGACTTTATGTCCGGTATAGTAATAAAGTCAAATGGTACCAGTCTCGGATAATAAGAAGTCAATGAATTAATTTATCAGTAAATTAATAAATTGATGAGCACTATATCTTTGACGTGAGGAGAATAAAGAATAATTAATTAGTAGTTCCGGATACAATTTCGGTTTGAGTAGTGATTCCATAATTAATCCGGTAGTTGTATGATTAATTATGTGATGGATTAATTGATAAAGTAGAATTAATTATTTAATAAATTAATCCTAAGGGTCAATTACTAAATTGACAAGGTGGAATTAATTAATTAAATCTTAAAGTTCAATTGGAATTAGGAAATCCAAGAATTAGGAAAATCTAATTGGATTAGGAAATCTAATTAGGTTTAGTAACTTATTGAATTTGGAAATTAATTAGATTTGGAAACTAATTGATATTAGGAAATTAGTCAATCCAAATCCCAACGAGAAGGCTTAACTTAAACCCACTTAATGTTTCCCTTGTAACTCTATAAATAGATGGGGGATTAGCAATAACAAACACAATCTCATAGTTTTATAATTCAAGAAATTTAGAGAGAGAAATCAAAAGTTTCTTTCTCGAAGTCAATTTTCTACCCAAAGGTCGGCCTTGGTAGTTCACTCCAACAGCCGGTCGGTGTTAATTATTTTCGGTAGCAGGGTGGTGGGCTTGGACCGGCGGCGCGTGGGTGAGCTTGGCGGCAGCGCGTGAGCTACACGCGAGGTGTCCGGCAGCGGTAAAATGGCAGGGGTGGCTTGGACCTTTCTGGGCAGCTTTTCGTTTAGTTTTTTTTGTGTAATTGCTGATCAGCTGGTTCGTTGGATATTTGCCCACACAATGTACGAATCTCGTCTAAGAGTCATACAAGTGATTGCTTAAGGGACACGCTTCAAGAGGTCAATTCTTTTCCTTCCGATTTAGTTAGAATTATTTTGAACGCGAGATAAATCAAATAGAGTAGAACTTAGATCCAGGGCTCGTGTGATATTTCAAAAGGGTTTGAATCGTATTACGCGAGCATCCAGGTTCGGTTGAGAATCTCTGATTCTGGAATGCAATGCACGAAAGTGAGATTTTTTTATCGGGCCTGGGTAGATAATTCTTTCATCATGATCAGCTATGACAGCGAGTACATACCATTCTCATAAAGAGAAATAAATGGACCTTCCAGAGTTCTACAATGCCTTAATCATGGCGAGGTCCCTTTGTTTGGGGCTTATGTTGTTATCATTACAATTATCATACTTCAAGTAATCCACCCCCTTGTTAATTTTGACATTTTAAGTAAAAATTGTCAAATTACTCAGAAATTAATATTTTTATTTTTATTTATGTAGAGCAGTAGGGTAGGTACCCAGGAAGCAATGGTTTTAGCGTCCTGTTCTTCATGCCCTAATGAACCCGGCATTTGCTGCATGTCTGCGTTCTGCATCATAATCATCCATAAATTATTATTTAGTCTTGTGTACTAACACTGTAAGTATCATCTATATATATATATGATCGGCCACATACTCGATATCAGAGTAGATTCCAACTTTCAATCCTTTGTTGTGGACATAATCTGCCAGTGCTTTAATTCCCGATATAATGTGGAAGCTTTAGCTACCAAATTTCCCTGCATATTTCTGTTCAATCAATCCAGGAATCCATCCATAATACTAATCTTCATCAATCCAATTATTTAATTCTACGCCTAGTGTCCATACCTTTGGATCCCTGGTATACTCTGCCAACAATCATCTGCAAATATATTCATTCAAATATATAATAAACTCATCCCTCCCTCTATCTATTCATTGTAACATATTATTATATGCTTAATTACATACCCAGATTGATATACTCATATCCCAATGCAGAAAATCCATTTGAAACCATAGTATCCGCTGTTTCTCTTATCAATTTCTCGTCGATGCTACAACGGAAATAATTCTAGTTGTTCCACTTGATCCATGCCAAACACCATGCCCTCCAGATCTGGAGGGCGTCCGACACCCTCCCCAGAGCTAGCACCCATGGTTGCGGTTGCAGCTTCGGTTGTCATCGCTGCGGCCGTAGTTTCGCCGACCATGATAGCGGGTGTTACTCGCAGGTGGAGGGCATTCCCCAGAGCCAGCAACCATGGCTTATTCCAGCCAATACCCGTAGCTAATGCGTGCCTTCAAAAAATTTTCAAAACCCATAACCAAAACCCGCCGCTATTTTGACCCTATAACAGAAATTTTCAAAAAAAAAAAAAAAAAATTTACCTTCAATACAATGTTTCCCTTTGCTTTATTTGGTGGTTGCTTTTCCATCTTTGTTTAGTGTAGGATTTTTTGCCCGTTTAGAAAGGAGAGAAGGAGGAGATGAGGAAGATGAGAGAGAGGTTTTTTGGGGTTATAAATTTTTAAAATAAAGAGGGATAAATCAATCATGAGACAAGTAATAAGGGCACAAAAAATAGCAATTCAGATTAGGAAAAGGATAAATGGTCCAAGGGGGCGGGAGTGAGTAAAAAAAGGCAAGAAATAGCAATCCCTATATTTTATCATTGATTAGTTTTGTTTTATAAAGGTCCTTCCTACCACTCTTAGTTTTTGGCCACCATTAATAGAACTGATGCAATTTCTTCCACAATAATGGAAGAGATGCTAGTGCCCTCAATCTAGGTTGCTTCACACTAATGATAATGCGGAATATGGCGGAAAAATATGGGATATATTGTATGGACTTCAGTAGGAAGCTCCTGATAGTATGACACCACAATAGTGATAACCTTAACACTATTAACAAAGTCTTTTTTATGCAAAGAGAATAACCTCGGGTAGTGACTCTCACTAGCTCATGTTTCATAAAGGAAATTATATCATAAATTGCATACTTTTATTGAAGGTTCAACTCCTCTATACATAGGAGTGGTGGCCAAAATTAAAAGAGGGAATCCTAGTGGTACTAGGATTTCCTTTATTAAATTACAAATTTTTCTCTTTACAAAGGTGATAAATTGAGAGAGACCGTTGTTTCCTTATATCTAATTGATCAATCTATGACCTTATTTAGCTAATCTATCAATCTATGACTAAATCTTACTATTTCCTACAAGATTTAGTTCTTATTTAGCACAATCAAGCTCAAAATAAAATAAATTCTAACAAATCTTTAAATTCTAATAGTGATTTTCTAGAAGACTTCCATTACATTGTGGCCTAGATTCCCCTCTTCTTTTGGGCTTGATCAGACCTTTTGGACTTCCTCAAGGGTAAAACTCATCCTTATGGATTTACAAAACCACTCGATTAACCCAAAGATTCAAAATAAAATAAAAGTACAAAATTGGCCCAAATATGTTCTCATGGCCGAAAAACAAAACTCAAACAATAAAATTGGAAGCTAAACTATTACAAATATTTAATATTAAGATCTCCTTTGGTGTAGCTCTCTTGGATCAAAATATTAAGGGTTTCATGTGCTTCCTTTGTTCTTGCTCTTTCTTTAGGACCATCCAACATGTCTTGCCAATGGGTTTTGGCTATCAATGGAACCTTAAACAAGTCTTTGGTGAACTTGTTCAATTTGATGGACCTAGACTTGCCTATTGGAAGATTCTTCATGGGCTCTTCAACCTTGTGTTGCCCACTTCAATTTGAACTTGCTCTTGTGCCTTCAAATTGGGTTAGATGCACATTATTTAACCCAAATATGTGATCTTCATGGATGAGCTTTTCATGATGGGCATCTTCAAGGTTGGTTAATAGGAGTAAGGACCTTGAACTCACATCATCCCCCTCCCCCCTTTTCTTGAAAAATATTTGTCCTCAAATCTTGAGAACTTACATTGAAACAAAATGAAGGATTAGTAAACATTATATGATTTATGGTTCCTAACTCTCTTAGTTGGACTATTTTTGAACTTAATTCCACTATGAATGTTCAAGAGACTCTAGTCCTTGTCAAACTTTGAGTCATAATTAATAATCTGCACAAGAAAAGTAAAACATGTTAGTGAATCACATAAGGTATTAATTTTAGGTTTTACTAACTCTTGTATCGAAATTAAAACTCTAGATAAACCATTCAAACTCTCTTGAGGCCGAATTATAGTAGGTGAAACCGTGGCCTCTTGAGGAATTTTCTTGGATATGGTAGGCTCATGTTTCTTCACCTCTTGTATCCTCTTCCTCTCTCTTGCCTCCCGCATCTCCCTCTTTGCTTGAGACACTTGCTATTTGGAGAGAGGAATCAATGACATAAATAGCTTGAGAGTAAAGATGGTGAAACCATCATACTTAGTATTATTATCATACATCCGTGGTTGGCCTAGGATGATGTGTGTGGCATCCATGGAAGTTACATCACATGTCACCTCTCTTTAGTATCTACCTATAGAAAATAACAACTTGCATTGTCTTTCAATTTTAACTTCACCTTGTTCATCATGAGAAGAAGAAAACAAATGAATAGGAAAAAGAAAAAGATGTACAACAGTAAACTTCTGCCCAAATAGTAATGGCAAATAATAATTTAAATATTTCTTTAAACTATTTTTATTTACTAATTACCAATTCAAACATCGTTCGACTATTTTTTAATTTGGAAATATTTTTACTAACTTATTCTCCAAATTATTTTCATGAAAATTTCTAAAATCAAAATATTTTATGAAAATATCTTTAAGACACTATAGAAAAAGTGAAAATCTAAATAATTTCAATTCATATTTGGAGAAGAGAACGTGTCAAAATAAAAACTAAACATACAACAATAATATTGTTACAAATTCCATATGTATTAAAATCTTTCAAAGTGAAGAATTTTATACTTATTTGAGTATACTTTTTTCCAGTGGTTATTCTTCTATATCTTCAACTTCTTGATCTGAGACAGAAATGTTTAGATTGGCATTAAGAACCAAAAAGGGAAAAGTGATACATGCGATTGTGCCACACAATTGAGGAAGTGGGGGATGTGGCTTCTCATTAAAAAAAAAAAAACTATTTCAAAAATCGTTTTAATGATAGGTAAGAGCTAAAGAACATACATCTCAATTAAAGGATGTGATGATTTACCATGACGGTGAATATTAGTTGATGGAACCAAATCTGAAACTCTGAATTTTCTGTTTTCTTTCTTTTTGTTGTCTGCATAAATTTTATGTCTGAATGAGGAGGATCCAGGATTTAGTCACAAAACCAAAGTAATTCACCAAAGCAAACATCTAATCATAATTCAACTACTTGTGCGAAAGTAATTAACGGAAATAAATTTGTTCACAATTAATGCAAAGTAATTATTAATAGAAATACATTATTGCACCATTAATTGAATTATGATAAAATAAAAATTTGTGAAAATTAAAGAAAATACCTTTGAGATGTGAGAAGATTGAGCAAAATCAAAGAAGAGGAGAGACCTTCATTGATTGATGGAGGAACTCAGGAAGATTTCTGTAAAAACAAAAAATATATATCACTTTTTATCATGACCATAAACATAATCGAGATATAATATATAAAAAATTTAAAGAAAAAAAAATACACAATGACCTTTGTGTAGATGCTGTAAATTGTGGAGACAACGAATAACGATGGAAAGTGAAAAAATGTATATAATTATGGTTAAAACTAAAAATTTCAAAATAAAAGATATATTTTAAAATTGTAAAAGTAATTGATGATAATGATTATATTTTACTGCTAGTAATTCATAAGTAAAATTAAAATTGATTGATATATTAAATTAATTATTTTTAATTGATTAAAATTATAGAAGGAATCAGACTCTTTTTTCAACTTAACATATTAAATGACACCTCATAGGTTAACAGATTAATGACACGTAATAAGTTTCAATGTTCGAGAAATTATCTCAACATATTATACTTTAGTAAATTTTTTTTTTTAAATAAGTAAAGCTAATTATTAGTTAAGAAATAATTTTTTATTGGGGTAAAAATATTGATGGTCTCTCAATTATTTTCACACTGAGAAAGCAGAAAATCGAACGAAATAATCTGAACAACTCGTATCAGTTCGATTCAAAACTTTTTTAGAAGGGATGTATTTGCAGTTAGTATATAATATGGATAGGAGTAAATGCAATTTCGGTACACCTACTAAAAAAAGAGAAATAAAATGGTAAAATTTTGGCCCAGTTTCGGTGTTTAGAACCCGCCTAACTACCCGCCTAAATAGCCGCCCTATCCCCCTAGTTTACATCAAGCACAATCCGACATATCACATCAAATCAAATTCAAATTTAATTTTTGGAGCCCGAGTTGTACGGAATTTACACAAATATAGAACTAAAGCAATGGAAAGGGGCGGTTTGGGATTTTATTTTCCATTCGAAGAAGTTGAAGCGTCGTTGAACCTCTCCACCACGAACTTCGCAGAGAAAGGAAGCAAGAAGAGCACGTTCGATCGCGGAACTGACCCACTTCAACGACAGAAGACTACTATAAAACGGAGATCCAACAGCAGATGAATCGACATTGTTTTTGAAGAAGCGAAAGAAGAAAAAAAATCATTATTTTTGAATAGGGCACAAAAAAAATTCGATCAAATCGTACGAAGATGGCTAGGGTTAAGCACGTTACTAGTGAAGCAGAAGCAAAAAGTATTGAATGACCATGCAAGGTATGTTTATAACAAATTTTGAACTCATATTTGCAGTTTAGGGTTACTTCATGTTGTTAATAATGGTCCTACTTTATATTTTGGTGTAAAAAACACAAAACAGTTGAGAGCGCGAAAAATACTGTTGGAGCAAAGAGACTGAGGTCAAAAAATGTAGGCCAAGAAGTTGAAAAAAAAGTAAGAAAAAGTAAGATTTTTGTATTTTTTTGAACTGAAATACTTATACGTTGATGTACAGTAGTGATCTGTTGTTGTAAACTACTGTTTGTTGGTGTAAAGTACGGTTATTTGGTGTAAAGTATTGTTCGCTCATTTAAAATGATGTTCAATGGTGTAAAATTAGCCTTTTGATTTGTTGGTGTAAACTTCTAGTTGTTGATGTAAAGTGCTGACAGTTGGTGTAAAGTATTGTTCCTTGATGTAAAGTACAGTTTATTGGTCTAAACTGTTGTTCCTATGTGTAAAATGCAATTACTTGGTGTAAAAGTATTGTTTGCTCGGTTAAAATGATGTTCGATGGTGTAAAATCAGCCTTCTTATTTGTTGGTGTAAACTTCTACTTGTTGATGTAAAGTGCAGACAGTTGGTGCAAAGTATTGTTCCTTGATGTAAACTACGGTTTATTGGTGTAAACTCCCGTTCTTATGTGTAATATGCATTTAGTTGGTGTAAAGTATAGTTTGCTCGGTTAAAATGATGTTCGATGGTGTAAAATTAGCCTTCTCATTTGTTGGTGTACACTACTACATGTTTATGTAAAGTGCTGACAGTTGGTGTAAAGTACTGTTTCTTGATGTAAAGTACGGTTTATTGGTGTAAACTGTCGTTCCTATGTGGAAAATGCAATAAGTTGGTGAAAAGTAGTGTTTGCTGGGTTGAAATGATGTTAGTTGTTTTAAAATCTTCGTTCTAATTTGTTGGTGTAAACTTCTACTTGTTGATATAAAGTGCTGACAGTTGGTGTAAAGTACTGTTCCTTGATGTAAAGTACAGTTTATTGGTGTAAACTGTCATTCCTATGTGTAAAATGCAATAAGTTAGTGTAAAGTAGTGTTTGTTAGGTTGAAATGATGTTGGCTCCTTTAAAATCTTCATTCTTATTTGTTAGTGTAAACTTCTACTTGTTGATGTAAAGTGTTGATAGTTTGTGTAAAGTATTGTTCCTTGATGTAAAGTACGGTTATTGGTGTAAACTGCCGTTCCTATGTGTAAAATGCAATAAGTTGGTGTAAAGTAGTGTTTGCGGGGTTGAAATGATGTTGGCTGTTTTAAAATTTTCGTTCTGATTTGTTGGTGTAAACTTCTACATGTTTATGTAAAGTGCTGACAGTTGGTGTAAAGTACTGTTTCTTGATGTAAAGTACGGTTTATTGGTGTAAACTGATGTTCCTATGTGTAAAATGCAATAAGTTGGTGAAAAGTAGTGTTTGCTGAGTTGAAATGATGTTGGCTGTTTTAAAATCTTCGTTCTGATTTGTTGGTGTAAACTTCTACTTGTTGATGTAAAGTGCTGATAGTTGGTGTAAAGTGAAAGATTTTGGTAGGATCTGGGTTTGCACTTGCTCGATTTACCACGCAACAAAAATTTCTATTAAAGCGGAATCTTAGAAAAGTACCTTTGAAGCGTGCACTTGGTGATTCTCTTGTATGCCTCAAGACTATGACTTCACGTTGTGTGGGCAACGAACTAGAAGTCAATTGATCAGCTACTCACCACAATCCACCTGCTAGAAAACTCTAGCCCCGCAGCACCTGGCACGTACTATAAACGCACCGCCCGCAGAGAGAGAAAGCTATGCGCAGCTGGTATAGACCAAGGCCAAAATTTCAGCCACTAGAAACCCAAAAACCAGCCGCACACTTTCTTGAAAATTTTTACTTGGAGAGAGAAACGTTTTCTCTCTCTAGAATTTTCTCTCTCTAGAAATCCTGTGGATTAATTGTGTAATTATTGTATTCTGAATGACTGATCCCTTGTCTATTTATAGAGTTACAAGAGAGACTCCAAGTTGGTTTAGGATTGGTCTTCCTACTAGGTTTCTGTTTTCCTTCAATCCTGTTTCTGGACTGATACAGATTCTGTTTTCTTCAATCCTGTTCCTGGACTGATACACTCCCAACTGTCACAGGGATTCACTTATCCCAATCCAGTTCCTGGGATGAATCACTCCTAACTGACACAGGGATTCACTTATCCCAAACCAGTTCCTGGGATGATTCACAACCAACTGACACAAGGATTAATTAATTTCTAAATTAATTAAATCTACCTTTGTCAACAACCCAGTACATAATTAATCGTACCACTAACGGATTAATTATGGCACTACCAACCTACACCAGAATTGCTTCTGGAACAACTTAATTAAATTATATTCATAATCTCCCCACATCAAAGATATAGTGCTCGTTAATTCATTAATTTACTGATAAATTAATTCATCAACTTCTTTTATTCCGAGACTAGTACCACTCGACCTTTTTACTATACCGGACATAAGTCCACCGGCCGGGTTTAGTATAATAAACATTTCGAGCTCATCTCGGGAGCACCATCACCCCGGACGCACCGGTACATGGTTTCCTTCGACAAGCAGTAGCACACCAAGTAACTAAACACGTGCACCCAACCCACCGAGACTATTGGCCACATTTGACCTCACCCATTGGCAGATCAAAGCACACTATGTATAATCCTCATGCCCACTCGAGTCTAGGGATTTAGAGATAGAATACAAGGATCGATTTGTCTATTAAATCAGTACAAGACAAATCATTCCTAAGAGTCAAGTTCAATATGCCCCGGGCATATTTATATAATTCAATTAGTTTAGACAAACTAATTATCTGAATCACATAATAACCTAGACTGACAGTTTGTCCAAAGCTGTCTCGGTTACGAACCTCATTTATATATTATGTCTTTCAACCAATGATGAGATCTACTGTGTCACACCAGACACCTCATCGTCTACTTACATAATATAAATGGACATAAACATGCACAACAAAATATAATTGAAACACAAATCGATATATTAAACTGGGAAACTGTACAATATAAGCATAGCTTATGTATTCTACTCTAACATAAAGTACTATTCCTTGATGTAAAATATGGTTTATTGGTGTAAACTGCCATTCCTATGTGTAAAATGCAATTAGTTGTGGTAAAGTAGTGTTTGCTGGGTTAAAATGATGTTGGTTGGTTTAAAATCTTCGTTTCGATTTGTTGGTCTAAACTTCTACTTGTTGAGGTAAAGTGCTGACAGTTGGTGTAAAGTACTGTTCCTTGATATAAAGTACGGTTTATTGGTGTAAACTGCCTTTCCTATGTGTAAAATGCAATTAGTTGGTATAAAGTATTGTTTGCTCGGTTAAAATGATGTTCGATAATGTAAAATCAGCCTTCTGATTTGTTGTGTAAACTTCTACATGTTTATGTAAAGTGCTGACAGTTGGTGTAAAGTATTGTTCCTTGATGTAAAGTACGGTTTATTGGAGTAAACTTTCGTTCCTATGTGTAAAATGCAATTAATTGGTGTAAAGTAGTGTTTGCTGGGTTAAAATGATATTGGTTGGTTTAAAATCTTCGTTCTGATTTGTTGGTGTAAACTTCTATATGTTTATGTAAAGTGAGAACAGTTTGTGTAAATTACTGTTCCTTGGTGTAAAATACGATTTATTGGTGTAAACTGCCGTTCCTATGTGTAAAATGCAATTAGTTGGTGTAAAGTAGTGTTTGATGGGTTGAAATGATGTCGGCTGATTTGAAATCTTCATTCTGATTTGTTGGTGTAAACTTCTACTTGTTGATGTAACGTGCTGACAGTTGGTGTAAAGTATTGTTGCTTGATTTAAAGTACAGTTTATTGGTGTAAACTGTCGTTCCTGTGTTTAAAATGCAAGGTAGTACCCTATTTGAGTTTCTTGTCTTTTGTTTCTCTCTTATAAAAAGGGAGTTATAACAGGGATTCTTGTTGTTTTTCTTAGACTTATAAGACTCCACTTACCACTTGATAGAGGGGTTGACGGAACGAGGGCCGGAGCTCTAGGAAGATATCAACCATAGATGGAAGGTCTCCTGTAAGCCAGAAGGTCCTACTAAGTGGTCTAAGTCGAATCCCTTTCTTGAATGGAAAGCTTTCATATAATGCCTTTGTTCGTACCGGACTCTTTGACTTAGGCGCTTTCAACGATCCATTTGAGTCACAACCCTCTTTCCACTTCCAGAGGGTCCTTCGTTATGAAATTAGGGTCTCGGTTGCACTTAGAAGAGTTATGAATCCCCTGACGCATGCTACCAATGCTTCCTTTCTTTTAGGTAGGACTTTGGCAAAAGAAAGGGGAAGCCATGGAACTCATTTTCGATTGTTGGCTGCTCGTCCTAACGTACTCGATCTGTTATTAAGATATTCGAGTAGATTGATGCTTTCTTTTGGTTCCATCCTTTATTAGTCTTGGCTCTGACTCTGGATACTCAACATCAACAACTGTTGGAATATCTGACTGGCCTAGAGGATTCTCCCCTTTTAGATTAACCTCCACTATATTGAGATACTGTTCCTTGTCACATTGATACCGGATGGCTGGTTTAAAATCTTTGTTCTGATTTGTTGGTGTAAACTTCTACATGTTTATGTAAAGTGCTGACAGTTGGTGTAAAGTACTGTTCCTTGATGTAAAGTACGGTTTATTGGTGTAAACTGTCATTCCTATGTGTAAAATGCAATTAGTTGGTGTAAAGTAGTGTTTGCTGGGTTGAAATGATGTTGGCTATTTTAAAATCTTCGTTCTGATTTGTTGGTGTAAACTTCTACTTGTTGATGTAAAGTGCTAACAGATTATGTGCTTTTAGGCAAAAGAAAGAAGGTCATTCAACAAGATTCTGACGATGATTTTGAAAAAATGATGACTTTAGAAAAAATTTAAGAAACAATAGAATGAGAAAAAAGAGGAAGCTGAGAAAAAGAAATCAGAAAAGGCTGGGGAGAAAAACAAATAGGATCAAAAAAAGAGAGAAGCGAAGCTCGCTCTTGAAATCTTAGAGCAAATGAGCAAGAGAGTACATAATGTAGTTGAAGTGGCAGATCAGGGAGAATCAGACTAAGGGGAGGATAAAACAAAGATAAGATTCCAGTCAAGAACTTCTGCTGCTGGAATATCTTCACTGCTCACAAAACTCAGTGAAGCACAAAGGGAGCAACTGACGAGTGTGGGATTGGGCTGCCTGTTCCACATTAACTATAGGAGGTTTCCCAATTCGTTTGCCCACTACTTGATATAGAACATCAACACCCAGATAAGCACATTGGAGTTGGATGTAGGCTCAATTCCAACTGATGGAGCTGATGTCGAATCAGTAATGGGATTCCCTGGTGGGGAAGTAGATGTTGAGGAATACACCAGGAATGATCAAAAGTCTGATCTCTACATCGAAGACTAAAAGAAGTGGGATCTGAGGCACCCGGTTCCACCAAATAAGGCTATGATATCAGAAACAAGCTTAGCGGACTACATCAAGAGTAGAGAGGACACTGGCCTCGAATTCCTTCAAAACTTCTTGATATTCATGGTATCAACACTCATTCACAGTAAGGGAACAAATACCGTTCAATACCGATACCTGAAATCCTTCAGGTCTGTCAAGAATATCATGAAGCTGAATTGAAGAAAATACGTCCTCGATCGCTTGATGGAGAGCATAAAAGAATGGAGAGCACATCCAAGAGACAATTCACTGGACCTCTTACATTTGTTGTGGTATGTTTTCGTTTCATTACATATTTGATATTTTACATCATATAAATCAGAATCTGGTGTAAACTCAAATTTTACATCACTTGTTGATGTAAAGTTGCACTTTACATTATAATTGTTATTTTGTTCCTAACTCAAAACTGATGTTTTTGGCACTATCATAGTTGTTGTACGCTAATAGGCTAGGGTATTCCAAGGTGAATACCAATGATCGCCTTGTCCCTATAATCCAAAATTGGCCTCAAAGTAAGCTTATGAAGCTTACACAAAGAAAATCTTTGGGGAACGGGAAAAATAAGAGAACGCCCCCAAGAGGATGATGAGTTATACGAGGTTTGTATTTAACTTGATGTCAAAAATACATTACTTCTATAGCCACATGTAATATTATCTTGGCATGATGATGAAGGTGAATCATCCACTGATGGATCTGATGACACAGACGGGGATAAAACATCTGGTGACAAATTAAATGATGATGAAGCTGCAGATGAAGAACCCGTAGAGGAAGTTGCGGATGAAGAATCCGTAGAGGAAGCTGCGGATGATGAATCTGAAGAGGAAGCTGCGGAGGAATCTGCATAGGGTGCTGCGGAAGAATCCACAAACAGAGCTGCGGAAGAATCCGCACAGGAAGCTACGGAAGAATCCGTAGAGGAAGTTGCAGATGAAACAACATAGGAAGCTGCGGATGAAACCGCACAGGAAGCTGAGAAGGAATCCGCACAGGATGCTGGCAGGTAAGTAGGCAGGAAGCTACTTTACATCAATACCTGATGTAAAGTGCCACTTTACATCATCTATGATGTAAAGTGTTATTTTTACATCAATATGGTACTTTCTTATCTAACTTTATTTTAATATTTTTGGCATTATCACAGTTGTTGAAGGACCCAGCAGAAATGGAAGTTGACATGCAACATAAAGAAATTGACAGGCAGGAGGAGGCAATTATACATGAGGTAGAAGCTCCTCTGCAAAGAGAAACATCGTCTGCTGCGGTGATGGTTGGCGCTACAGGCGATCAAATTCCAGAGCCTGAAGCTATAGTTGCGGATGAGGTAATGTTCAAACATGAGACATCTTTACATCAATCTATTGTTTTTGTTTCTAATTCGTTTGATGCTTTTGCCTTTGTCACAGTTGTTAGAGATTGTAAAAAAGGATTAGGGTGATCCAAATATGGCTCCAACTGCTTCTGATATGATCATATCTGCTATGGAAGAGGGGAACCCTTCTACGTTTGAAAAGTAAGATGGAGAGGTAAATATCATAATGATGTTAATACTCTTTTGACATCAAAAAATTGATGTAAAACGTGCAATATGTTTACAGTATTCCATGGAACTCCTGGGTCATCTTATAGAGATGTACATTGAACTGTGAAAATATAGTAGATCGTTCATAGAGTACTTAGCAAAAGTAAAGGCTTCAAAGAATCCGGATCTGGGAAAATTACAGTCGATCCTGGATGATGTTCAAAATATGATAAATGACCTCCAGAAAGCAGTAGACAATCACGAGCAGGAAACTGAACAGCAAGAGGTAAGCACAAATACTGATTAGTTGGTGTAAAGTTCTACTTGTAGGTTTATAATGTTGTTTCTTGGTGTAAAATACTATTTGTTTGTTAAAAATTATGTTGCTTGGTGTAAAATGATCTTTCTGATTTGTTGGTGTAAAGTACTACTTCTTTGTGTAAACTGCTGGTCGTTGGTGTAAAGTACTGTTCGTTTTGATTTGTTGGTGTAAATTGCTGTTCTTACTGATTTGTAAAATACTTTTGTTAATGTTTTTCTTATGTTTGGAGAAAACCAGGAGCCAAATACCGAGGGGTTGAAACCTCCAGAGACTGAAAAAACACCCCAAACCAACAAAATACCAGATGGAGAGGTATTTATGTAAAATAATTTACATTTTTTATTTTAAATCCCTATGTTCTTGGAATGATGTTGAATGATTATATAATAACAATTTGCAGCCAACAGACATACCAGACACACAGTTTTTAAAACAAATGTGCCTGATGGCTGATGTTGTAGAAAAAAGCTTTGGGCAGACGGGCATTCCAATGAAGAGAAGAATGCCAACAACTCTAACTTTTGATCTAAGCTTTTCACAACTAACGCCAGTCCGTTTGGTTAATAAATTTCAGGAAACTGAGACAGAGAAAATGTCAGATGTGGATGGAGCAATAGCCTTGGTTAATGCATCCGTTCAAGATGTTCAATCCCACTTGTTTAAGAGACTTGACTTCACGGATCAACCATTGCTTGCAGACGAGGTTGACTTTGAGTAAGTAGTTTTATTATCTCCCGTTTGATATAATTTAACATTGAATATCGCATGAACTATTGGACTTCAACCTTTCAGCGTAATCATGGGAGATCCTGACAACACTGAGAAGGTAGCTGTATTTCGTCCGAACAGGGCACATAGAGCAGTAAAAAAGCCAAGAAAATTATTGTCTCCTTACATCACCAGCTAGAGGAAAGATAGACTTGCGAGTCTCTCGAAAAATGAGAGAATTGTCAATGACTAAGCACTGTTACCTGCAGATGCAAGCAAAAGCAGATCAATCAAGTCAGTATTATTGCCTTACATGTATTTTACATAAATCTATTTTACATAAGTCAGTTTACACCTATCTAGTTTACATCAACATTGTGCTTTATAACACTTGGAGCGAGCAACTATTTGGTGGGGATGGAAATCTTACCATCGACGGGGAACAAATCTCAAACATTATTTGGGAACAGTGGTTGAATATGGCCATCATTGTTTGTTGTTCATACCACTTAAGTATAACCAAAAATTTGATACAAAGTGAGAAACCTTTGAAGTTTTTCTTCACACTCCAGTTTTCAGTAAGTTAATAGTTACCCACTACTTTACATCACTTTGATTTTCTGCGTGATACGGTTTGTTCATAACCTCTTTACTTTACATCTAAAAAATATTGCAGCTCATTGTGAACGACATGGGAATGCCCAGAGGAAGGAACAAAACATGTGTACACAAATTCTCTTCACAAATGACCATGGAGTTATCGTTTATCAAGAAAAACGAAGGTTCTTTTCAGCCGTCCATGGTAATGAGTACCCCATTTTTCATAGTTTACATCACATTTAAGAAAACAAACTCATACCTCTTTTTATACATAATGCAGGTATTCTTCCCAGTTCACCTAGGGAACCACTATGGGTTGGTGTGCATCAACAGCAACAAAAAATAGGTGGTACTGTTTGACAATGTAGGTGAAGATGCAGGAACCTACGGTGGTCTTCCCAAGAAATTAGTAAGTACAACATTTTAGAAGTCATTTTACATCACAAATTATGTAAAATGTAGTTCTACATAATTAAGGATGTATTTAACATCATTTAATACTGTTGTAGGTATACTAATTCCAAGACTGGACAACAGATACACCTTGGTCTAAACACTATGAGAAGTAATACCATTGGAAATGGATCTACGCTAACCTCAAATCGAAAAACCCTGACGGATTCAATTGTAGCTTCTACGTCATGAGGCATATGGAGCTTTATGATGGGCAACAAGTTTTCGACTATGACCATGACATGATTACTCTGAAGTACAATGCTGAGATCTTTAAAATGTTAAGGGTGAAGTACTTGTTTAACTTGCTAATGTCGCCACATAATAACCTCCTGGTTTCACTAAAGAGAAAGATATCAGATTTTTACTATAAAAACTAATATTCAGATGTTAACTAATTATATTGATGTAGGACAGATCAGAATTTTACACAACTCACAGTACTTTACACCAACTGTCGGCACTTTACACTAACTAATCAGAATTTTACACAAGCTCACAGTACTTTACACCAACTGTCGGCACTTTACATAAACAAATATAACTTTACACCAACAAATCAGAACGATCACTTTACACCAACAAATCAGAAAGATCAGTACTTTACACCAACGAATCAAAATTTTACACAAGCGAGCAGAACATTACATAAGCGCACAGTACTTTACACCAACTGTCGGCACTTAACATAAACAAATATAACTTTACACCAACAGATCAGAACAACCACCTTACACAAACAATCATCATTTTACATAACGAACAGTACTTTACACCAACGATCATCAGTTTACAAAAAACAAGTAGCATTTTACACCGAGAAAATCAGAATTTTACACAAGCGAGCAGAACTTTACACCAACATATCAGAGTGACCACTTTACACCAACAAATCAGAAAGATCAGTACTTTACACCAACGAATCAAAATTTTACACAAGCGAGCAGAACTTTACATAAGCGCGCAATACTTTACACCAACTGTGAGCACTTTACATAAACAAATATAACTTTACACCAACAAATCAGAACGACCACTTTACAACAACAATCATCATTTTACATAAACGAACAATATTTTACACCAACTATAATCAGTTTACACCAATTGTTGGCACTTAACATAAACAAATATAACTTTACACCAACGATTATCAGTTTACACAAAATCAAGTAGCACTTTACACCAAAAAAATCAGAAAAGATCACTACTTTACAACAACTGTAAGCACTTTACATAAACGAACAGCACTTTACACCAACTGTCAGCACTTACATAAACCAGTAGAACTTTACACCAATAAATCAGAACGAACATTTTAAACCAACCAACATCATTTTAACCCAGCAAACACTACTTTACACCAACAATCATTGTTTTACATAAATGAACAGTACTTTACACCAGCAAATCAGAAAAGATCAGTACTTTACACCAACAAAACGTCAGTTTACAGAAACGAACAGTGCTTTACAAAAAACATTTTACATCTAATGTTTTCTCTCAAAATATCGTCAACAACAATCCTTCTTTTTCCTTTGATGTTTCAATTTGGCTTTATGCACCCACTTCTCAACTGTACTCTTAAAACGAACATTCCGGACACCTTTTTCCCTCTTCAAAGTGGGATCTCTAATTTTCTTTGACGAAGGCAATTCAAAATTCTCATCCACAATATCAGCTTGGGCAGCAAGTGCATCTTTAGCTTTCACATAGTACTCATCCAAAATACCACAACCAATCTCACTAGTATGAGATAATCTAATTAAATCAAAATACTTTCTACTAGCATCTGTCTTCCACAAAGATGGTGAAAAACTTGATGGCGAACACATCGACACTTCTGAAGCATTAAACTTTTCATTATAGGAAACTGAAGCAGCTTTTGTCCACCTATCGAAGATATACATTTGTGGAATTTTCTGCAAATATGTCAAAAAAAAAAAAGATTATAATATTTTACTTCAGTTTCTACTAGTTTGCACCATCGACATCAGAAGAGAAAAAATATCGTAAAATTGTTCTGAAAAAGGACACGAAAGCAATGAGAAAATAGAATCCCAACTTCAGAAAACTTTTTGCAATTACACTTTACAGAATAATCATTATCATCATAAATAACAACATGACCGAATATGAGATCATTCTCATCTTCTGTTGGAATCCAAAGTTCAAACAAGTATACACCATTTGATTAGGACCTCTGTTCCATCTTCAATTCCAGTATATTCAGATATTGCTTCTCAAAATATATGTACACTTCACGGGCATACATCAACATTAGACATTGTTTAACAGGCACATCAACAATTAGAGAAAGGTGTCCGCAAGCAGCTTGGTATCGCTAATCAAGAACAACATCGACAAATTGATAGTAAAAATCACATAATGTTGAAGTTTTATACAATCTTTTAGAAATAGTGTTATTTGTACTTTCACTCTTCTGAGAAGATAATATTTCCCCAGAAAAATAATCCTTGATGAAAGCTGAGTACCACTTCTTCATTGAAGCATAAGTTTTTTTCAACCACTCATTGTCTTCGCAACTATATTTTTGTTCCATCATGAAAACACATAATACATGTTCACTACGGTTCTGACAATCAAATGTTGTAAATTGTCAGTTTACATTATGTAAACTGTCAGTTTACATCAGTCGTTGATGTAAAATTCAACAAGTACATAAACTTACCTCTTCCAGTGGTAATTAAATTCATCCACGATGTCCACTTTGGCGAGCAATCTATAAAACAACTCAGAGAAACCTGGCTGCTATCTGAGAAAATCAATTTTGCTCTTGGAGGTTTTAATGATATGCCAAATGCAAAGACGATGGCACCAGCAAATATCTCTTGAATCGCCTTTCCCATGGATGCTGATTGATCAGTCATTACAGTTATCGGATGATTATTGTCCATTGACCTCAAGAATGCAGAAAACAACCAAACAAATTATTCAAATTTCTCGTCCCTCAAAAAACCAATTCCAAACATGACATTCTTCCTATGGTTGTCCAATCCAATAAATGAACCACATATCAAATCATATTTATCAGTACGATACGCGGTGTCGTGGATTAAAAAATTACCAAACAGATTGTAATCAGTCTTCATTTGACCATCTCTCAAAAAAATATTTTTCAGAGAATACTCATTATCCAATTCGAAATCAAAGAAAAAACCTTCCTCGTGAGAGACCCTGTATTTCAATATCTCTATCAAAGCATTTGAATCACTGCAATCAATGAATCTTCTTCTTTTTTCCAGCTCGTTGTATACATCCTTTGCTGTAAAACCAATGTTTGATCGACCTCCAACCTACATAACATCAGATTTATTTGTGGTGTTAAAATGCCAGTTTACTCCAACAAAAAGGTACTTTACACCAATAAACATTAGTTTACACAAACTAAGAGAAATCCACACCAACAAACAGTACTTTACACGAAAGATATCAGAGATCAGTACTGATCTCTTGGTGTAAAGTACCTTTTGTTGGTGTAAACTGGCACTTTACATCAAAGTTGATGTACAATCACAGTTTACACGATTGTTGATGTAAACTGCCAGTTTACACCTACAAAAGATACTTTACACCAAGAGATCATAAATATACACAAAGAGATCACTACGACATTTTTTCACATGCTAACATAATTTTAAACCAATAGACAGTACTTTACATAAACTAAGAGAAATTCACATTAACAAAATAGTACTTTACACAAAATGAGATGAGTATTGATCTCTTAGTGTAAAGTACTGTTTGTTAGTGTAAACTGTCAGTTTATATCAACAATGGTGTAAACTGGAACTTCACATCAAATTTGATGTAAAGTCGCAGTTTACACCAACATAACAGTACGGTCATTTTATACCAACAACAAACATTTACACCAACAAAACTCACCTCTTTATACAGGAGCTTGTAACTATCACAAATAGACATCCCCGCAGATTTCATTGAATGAAAAAAATCAATAAATGATTTGGACAGTTTCGTGTGAGAACGTAACAAATGTCTTTCATTTTCCGGACACATAACGTGATTATGCTTTCGAAAATGCTTTGTGACGACCCATAAACCATCTTCGGGCCTCATTTTAATTTCAACACAAGCCAAACAATCACAACGACTATCAATCTTGGTGAAGATTTGGTCGATCTTACAATTCTCCTTCTTCTTACCATTTTTACAGCAAACAATTCTCCTCCAATACCTGGTTCCGCTCTTTCTATCTTTCTCTAAACGAACACCAAAACCAAGATCCCAAGCATATGAATTATAAGGTTCATATGTTTACTCCCCACTCTCGGCTATTCCACCAACAAGAGAAGGCATTATTTCATCATCCCCTGGTTCCAAATCTTAAACGAATAAACAAAGACGGAAGTTTACATCAAATCCATATTTATTAAAGAACAAAAAATACATGAGAAACAGTAACCTACCAAAACATATTACGTGGAAGGTAGAATGAAATCACACTTTTGCAAACACCTAAATCATTTCCTTCAATGAAATCAACTATTTCCCCCATAGAAAGTCTATCAAACTCAGATAACAATAAAGTTCGGTTTGTGTAAACTCGCAACCACTCGACTTTACATCAATATTACGCCACTTTACACCAATATTACACGACTTGACATCAACTCTCGTGGCTCTAACACTGCATGAAATCAATACCACAATGCTCGGATTTCAAAATTTGAAACACGCTGAAGATGAACATAATGATATATACCAAATTTCAACCTCGATTATCAACGCCCGTCGTCATTATTTATCCCATGTGTTAAAAAACGCAGCAAAAAATCATGCTTTCAAGGCTGAAAAATACGACTCCCTTCTTGTCGAGCGTAGGTGAAGACGCTGTGGTGGACTAGAACCTGGAAATACCGCGCGTGAAGCATTCTTTCGCGCATTTAATGCGTCTAAAAGGATAAACATGTTATAGAACCCAATTTTTCTCCTGTTTTCATCTAATTAACCCGGTTTTTTAGCAAAAATCGACTAGGAGTATAACCTCTGCTTTACACTTAGTCCTATAATAGAATTTGTGATCTATTTGGATTGGTTTATATGGGTTTGGATCACATCTATTCTAATTTGAATTATCCAAACCTCTTTTTTGTTTCCTTTTAATTTTTTTTGAACATTTTCAAACTATTTTTTTATTTTTGAGGAATTTTCAAACTTTTTTTTGACATCTTTTTAAAAAAAATTTACATTCAAAAAACAAATCCATTCTAAAACAATAATTTATTTATTAGACTTATTTTAATTAAATAAACAGTACTATTATTTTGAGATGAATATAATAAATTTATACTATTACCAAAAATATTTTTTTCACGATTTTATCACATCTTTCTTGATTGACTCAAGTCAAAATAAGTGAACGATTTAACTTTTTAATTATTTATTTATTTATTATTAATCTTATTTTTTTCCATAATTCCTTGAATTTGACCAAAATCTTTCCATTTTAGTTCGGTCAATCCATGTTAAATGGGCGACTCGGGTCAAGAAGCGTATTTTAACATACACATTTTGGGGCAAAATCAACATATTGGTAGGGAGAAAAGGGAAGAGGAAATCTGATTATCAATCTATTTCTTCCCTTGTTGGAACCTTATGACTTGTTTGGAAAAATTGTCAGTCCTCAAAATCAAGGACTAATTAGCATGCCAGGGTGGGAGGGGTGGGAGTAATGGAGAATTATTAAACATTAAAGCTCTATTTAGTAAAATTTAATTTGAGATCTGAAGACTGAAATCTAAATTGAATAAGTGACTGAATCCTAAAAATACTTAAAACCCTCATTGACATATTAAATAATACCAATATGACTTATCAAACAAACGTATTTAGATAATTAATGAATCTATTTAGATTAAACACTCAAATTTTTTATCAAACGTATCCTAATTAATAATTTCATAAAAGAGTCCGATCTTATTATATAGTCGTAGAAAAAATATAATTGTATTAAAAAAAAAATTTTGGAGTTATAACCATCTTCTTCTACATGATAGTGTAGCCCGGCCCACCACCACCTTCAGGCACAGTCCATTCAATGTTCTGTTTGGGGTCTTTGATATCACAAGCCTGGAAAGGATGAAACTTTTTAAGACTAAGATGAAGAATAATAAGCATAACATCAGAGATTCTCAATATGTACAGGAGAATCATAGCTCCGGCAATGAGCAATAGCAGCATTATATACTGAATGCTTGAATCAAGAATTTCATACAAACTTTTACATAATGCAAGCAAGGTATTGTCAAGTGTGAGGAGCATATCTGGCTATTGGGGCGGTTGCAGTCGATATTAAGGAAAACATTGCCATGCAGAGATGAACCTCATTATTCTAATGCAGAACGAATACTTCTCAAGGGAAAGTTTCAACAATATGCAATGAGGTAAAAACACATCCTTAGGAAGATGGTAAGCCTGCATTTCACTTAAAGATCCACAAGATTATGGTAAGTTACCCACCTCAAGTTATTAGCATGTACACAAAATAAATACGCAGCATGTTGATGCTCGATTTGTAATAGTAGTTCTTAGAGTACTCAAGAGCCATTTGCATGATAAATTATCTTTCTAGTGTTGGTAATGGAACTCCACCAAATTCTGTGCTCCATAAAAGGAGCCTCAACCAAGAGATAGGAAATTTGCTTGGCCAAATTAGCTCAATAGAGCAACAAGGTAGAAAATGCTTTCGGAAAAGTAATAAAGGGTTCCTAGGTTGAACTTTAGGTACACATGCTGATGCTATGGAGCAGGTCTTATCCTAACACATCAATAAATGGTTTAAATTGAAATGTGCATTAGTAGAAGGCAAGGTTTGTTTGTTAATTAAAGGATGCCAAACTACTTATTTTGTTCTGGCAAGAAAATATTAATACTGTGTAGCAACAAAAGAAAAAGTGTTGTGCAAATACTTAAAAACCTGCATACCTTGCAGTGCAGGCAATTTTGAGCATTTATCTGCAGCTTTAACTGACCCTTCTCATCTGGGATGTACCTATTATAGTATTTATATAAGGGTCACAGAAGAAAAACTCCTTGAGAGAGGAGCAAAATAACTAAACCAACATTATAAGGGATCTTACTCATAAACACGTGCAGGGCAATATCTTGATTCAGGTGCTGCATAGATTGGCAAATTCACCAATTCCGGAACTTGGGGATCTCTCAGCCTAAGATGAGCTGGTTGGTCATGATCATGGTTTGTATTGCTCCTAAAGCACCAAATCCCAAATTTTAAAATAAAATAAAATAAAATTTAAATGTGAAGAACTAGGATAGCACAAAGAGAACCAAGAATACCTAGCAACTGTTCTTGTTTGGAGATTGTGATTCTAATAAGTCCGTTAACAAAACAATCACAGGTCCTTGAAAGGAAAATCAATCTCATATGTAATTTAAAAATTACCTAAGTAGTTCGAGTGGTTTTTTCTTCTTCCATAGTTTATTTCAGTTCATTTCTCTGACAGTAATGTAATAGATTCTAGAATGCATTAATCAAAATCCAGATTTCAGAGTTGCTATCATCAGTGACAAGGTTGCGAATGGACCAATTATTAAGTCTTGGATGGAAATTCCTTTTGTTTAAAGCATAGTCAAAACTTGTTTTGTTTTTAATGTTTTCAACTTACTTCAAACAGAATTAGATCTAAATGGCATCTATTTAGGATGATATGAGATTTTCACACCTGCAAGCTCATGAAAGTTGAAACCACAGAGAATCTACAGACAGGACTTCAAAACCTTTTTCCTTCTCAAACCATGAAAGAGATTTTACCGGTACAGAGATGTTGGCACATCAAAAGATAGAACACCATCTGGCTTTGGGTACTCAATTGCTGAGCAAAACCGCGCTTCCTGCACTTGAAAGAACACTTATAAAGACATGCTTAGGAGTCAATTATAATTCCTGACAGTATCATGCATTATCAGAGCAAAGAAGATTAAGGGTAAGTAGTCTGTTTGGACAGTAAATGATTCTCTGTGGCAGAAATTTTGCAAGCACCATTCAGTATGTGTCAAAGAAGACACCGACTCGCTTTCTTAACTATGAAAACACAAAATAAATGCAAACTAGTCTCTTTTATGAATAAGAAAAATGTTGATGCAGAAAAACTTATTTACCCACAAATATAATGAAGTAACTTGCGTGGCAATAGATGTTACTGGATAGATATAGCATATTAATACTTCAATAAACTCCAGAAAAGGAAACAAAAAGGAAGGAAATATTTCAGAAAAGTTCAGCAAATGGAAGAGGATCATACATTCAAAAGAAATATTTGAAGTCAAAGGATATTTCTCCCTTGGCCAAGCAACAAAACATTGTCATTAAGTTTTAAACTTCAGCAGAAACTTGTCACACATTTCAGAGAGAGTTTTCTAAACACTCGGACCATTATTACTAGACGTTAAATTACATCCTAAAGTCTAAATGCACAGGAAAAGTAGATAATTTATCTGTAAAGAATTGGAGTTATACAAATTCTTAGGTTTGGTTCTTAGCAGTTCAACATTGTTTCACCTGTTAATCAATATTAATGTATAACACATTTAGATTATGTCTTTTTAGCAGTAGTAGTTTCTCACATCTGTAGCCATATGGTCAGGCTTTCCATGCTTGAGTGTCCAGGGGGATTTTCCTTTCATTACGTAGCTACCAAAGAAGATGAACAAGAATTTGTCATTCATAAAAAAAAAAAAAAAAAAAAAAAAAATAGAAGATTCTTAATAAACTTCAAACAATTTTACACAACCACAATTTAAGCGAAACATCTTACTGTTCAAAAGCACTCAAAACTAAGCCAGGAAAGAGTCCATACTCAAATGCCTGCACAATGTAAGTTCAAGATCACAATAGAGTTTTGTATTCAAAGCAATAAGTTGCACTTTTGGTTTGTCATGGAGCTTGAATCCATATAACCAGATATGGACATCTCCAGCCTTCCACAGCATAACAAAATACATTGCTTTGGAACATTATGGATGACAAATGGTACCATGTAGGAAGTGCTAAAAGGTACAAGAAGAGAATTTGCATAATCCAAAAGTTCCCATTTGATCATACTTACAGGCCGGAAATTTCTTGCAGCATGAAGTTCACTCCAAACCCATGAACTTTTCAGATTTTCCCAGTAGGCTTCTAGGTAAGCACCTCCATGAAGCAAGTTAAATGCAGATTCCGCAGCTAACATCCCTATGATAAACTGGAAATTAGATCATGCACACCTGTTTCTTTGGATTCTTTCCATGTTAAAGCAGGTCATAGCAAGTATTCAAGTGTAAATAAAGCCATGTATGAGGAAAAATATTTCAGCAAGGAACTCAGTTACGATGTCATTTTCTCTGCTCAGGACGTGATTAAAATATCGTGAACATTGCGTTTATTTCTTCAGAATCATGTTTTCGCCCCAGGAGGGGGGGGGGGGGGGGGTTGTTGGTGTTAGAGAGAGAGAGCGAGCACAAGCATTTGAAGTGTCTCCAGAAAAACTCATGTCAGTTAGTAACAATCTTAAGATATTTCAATTAAAGGCAACATAAGATGAAAACAAATCAATACATATACAAATTCAACCCCATAGCTTAACTAAGCAATGACTAATGGAGGAAGAGTTGAAAATTTTCATTACAAGAAAACTAGGTAATACATCAGCTATCTTATGAGAAATATGTCACTGGAGACAAATTTACAAGAAAGTGGAGAAAAGATGATTATTTTCGCATTTTTACCTCATATTTCAGTCTCTTATCCAAACCTCTCAACTACAACCCATCCTCCTTACCAACAAACCCAACCTTCCCTTTATACGTATGATTCAATTTTTCCAATTAATCTATCCTAATAAATAGCAGAAAAATTACAGTATACCATAACCGTAAAAAGTCTGAACGAAACATATTTGACAGCTTTTGGTGCTAGTTTGTTCATGTATAGAACATTGCGTAATCCATCATGCTATATCTTAAATAAATTCACTCCACTTTAGAGGAAAAAAAGAAGAAGAAAATGAAGTTGCCTTGGTATAAATTCTTTAGTTAATTGGATAGGGCATGTGAACTTGAAATTCTGTATCCTGACCTTTAAGGACTCTGGTGTTTCCACTTGAACAGATGCAATTCCGCTTAATTAAATTGTTTTAATGTTGAGTCTCAAACAACCTTATTTAGGTGTCCGGACTGAAAATAAACGGATGAAAGATATATCATAAGAAATCAAGTGGAAGCTTGTACCTGACTTCATAGCAGTATGCGTTCCCTTTATTTTTGGAACATTCAAGAAGCCAGCTGAGCATCCAATAATTGCCCCACCAGGGAAAACTGGATATGGAATAGACTGAAATTTAACCAACATAACATTTGAATCTGTATAATATAAATTATGATATTATACAAGAATCCATCTGTAAGCATAATTGCTCAAGCTGAATAAGTAGCCATTTTGCGCCATGTGATTCTAGAGTAAACATTGAATGATTGCATTTAAACCAAGTTTAAAACATACCAATTGTGTTTCTCATAACAGCAAACTAAAGTAGTGCACTGAATTCCAAGTCAATCAACAACGACACATTCATCAGCATTCTTTAAAGCATACGGTTGTCAGTTAGACTGTTACTGTATTTAACACTTCCAGGGAATCACATTGTCATGTAGTAAGAAATTTCAGCACTATAAGAGCAAAACATTATCTCGCACCTGATAACCACCTTCGTTTAAAGTGCGAGCACCATATTGAAGAACAGTTCCTCCCTCAAGAAGCGGTCTGATGGCTGCATGATGTTTAAATTTCTGAAAACACTAAGGTTTGTTAAAGCATTTTCTTCTCCGTCTCTAAATGAAGTTACAGAAGTCAATAGTACATGGTCATTGGGAAATTTTCCAAAAATGGGAATTGAAGACTTTCTAATGTTTTCTGTAGGAACAATGAAAAATGATGATTTAAAGATTTCCACTTTACATGCTACAGGGGTCTAAACGACACAGGTATACCAAACCTTTCACCCAAAAGGGTACATGAAATGCTTAAAAAAAGTCCACTGTGAAATTTTCCCGGCACGGCTGAATGTGAGATCAGAATGACAATGATAGGAGATGTTGTAGCAAACAATATTGTTCAAAGATAATACTTCAGATTTTCTCAACTATCTTAAGGCATGCATAACAGCAAGGAGGGAACAAGTGCATAAAAGTTTGTGAAGTGCAAAGTCAGGGCTAAGTCTGTATTCAGTGGTAAAAGATTGCTTTCAAACTGTCGTATAAATGCAGCCCAAGGAATGTACATATGTCATTACAAGCATTACAAGTTTCGTTATGCATCATATTCACCTACTGAACCCCACACCCTAAGAAAAGTGATGAAACCATTTGAGCCCAGATTTCAACAAGAAATTTTGAGAGCTGTTTACTTCAATGTCAAATCATGTCAATTTCTCATTACTCAAATGTACAGCATAAATTGCGAACTAACTACAAGATCAACTATATGAACATCAATGGTAAGGATCATTAGGAAAGGTTTTAATACAGAATACAAGATGTGATTTGGGATACATCATTTAGGGAAGTGAGATGAATGAGAGAAGAAAGGCTTTCGAAAGAAATATTAACATAGTCATCCAAATAAACCTGAAATTCTTCGTAAGGGTTCAAGAAAGGATTTCGATAATTCAGAGCAACTACAAAGCCAACAGCGACCTGCAATGAAACATTACTAAAATCAGAAAAAGTTAATAGTGCTTCAAGTTTCTGAAGTAAAGCTAATATAACAAATATAGAAATTGGCTAAAAACAAGAAACTCAAAAGTTAGGTAGAATTTCGATGCATTTAGCAAATTTGTACAAAGACTGAGAAAATCCGGGAGGATGAAATCCATTTGACTCCTGTCCAAAATGAAAAGTCCATTTTTGTTCTCATTTCAGTTTAGTTACTAAGGATGAAGATAATGTCTCTTAAGTGAATGAAAACACTGTTTGCATTACTGTTTTGAATCTCAGTATAAAATGTGTAGAAATATATTGCAATTTAGAACTCTGCCTTTCACCTAATATCAAAATGGACGGGTTAACTCTATCAACATCTCCTTATCGTTCTTGATAGAGCTATGGGTTTACTCAATCATCATCCCCATATCGTTCTTGATAGAGCTACATATATTATAACTATACTCTAAGACCTGTTTTTTATGTCCAACAATCCTTATTGTTGAATAGCCAAAAATTTAAATCATCTTTGGCGGTCCAGTCAATAATGAGCACCAAACCTCTAACCTTACCCTAAAATGTTCCCTATGAAAAAACACATACTTAAACCGCACATGTAATTCTGACAAGTAAACTGTCATCCAATAATAAGGGCAAGATTTGTCAACATGGAAATAAGAAGATAAACTGTTGACAAAGAGCAGGGAGACTAAAAAGCCCCCCTAAAACCCTCACCATGTTCTGTTTTCCAAACCTTAAGTGGAAAACATTTCCTAACAATGTCTGTTTTAGGTTGTTACGAGATGACTAATGTATTGCAGAATTGAGTTTATAAGACCAAATGCATCCAGTTAAAAAGTGCATTGATTATTATGTACTTATTATTGTGCTCTAGGAAGACCACAAGGAGATAGAGAGAGAGAGAGAGAGAGAGAGAGAGAGAGAGAGAGAGACCTGTCTATTTTCCATATGGTACAAGAAAGATCCCCCATATGTCTTATGATCCAAGGGCCAACCTACTGTATGAACCACTGAACCAGGCTCATGCTTTTCTGCACTAACTTCCCATACCTAAGCAAAAGAACCCCATTAATCTTTGACACAACTTGCTATATCGAGCATGAAAGTTTTCACTAGAGAACAAGTAGATACAACCTTCAATTGTAAAGGGGTACAGGTAAATGACAAGATGGATCATTATATTCCGACCATTAAGTATATTGGTATTTTTTGGTTAACCGTAGCTAAACTGGGAAACAGAATTCAAATATTCTGCAATCTTTCTTAATGAGTATCCTCTTTATGCAGAAAACACAAATTCAAGAATGTGCTGAGAAAGTTAGTGCTCATGATGTTAAAACAAGAAAACTTTTCAAAGGAAAATTGTAGCAGATGTGAAACAACTTGTAGCTTTATAATACTTAATTCACATCGATGCATTGCCATATTTTCCATATACTAAGGTGTTCTTTTTCCTTTATGGGCATATACTGAGGTATTAAAATGCTTTGGTTATTGCAAGTTAATACCGAATCAATTACCTCTTTAATTCCTAGAGCATAAGTCTGATGTTGTTTTCTCAAGTTGTACTTCCGGATTATATTCTGTACATTAATAACACAAAATTTCAATCGAGGATAATGTTTTTTAAAAGGTCTCATTCTTTGTTAAAGAATAATAAGTTTTATAAAACCTCTGATAATGACCCACGACATCCCTCAGCAAGAAGAGTCACTTTCCCTGCGAAGCTTCCACAGAAAGAAATCAGCCAAAAAAACTAATCTTTTTCAAAATACAAAAGAAGGTGAATAAAACCATCTTAAACATTTTCACTGCAACCATTAGGAGGATTCTTGGTTGTGCATGATCCTGCTTATCTTTCTTTTTCTTTCATGGATAATTTAAACTTCAAAAATGGATTCATTTTGCAGCATTCTTAATGTCCTCCATGGAAAAGAGAAAAAGCCTAACATTTTACTTTGCATAACATTGATATGGAAAAAAAGTTTCATTCATCCTCGTTATCATTTTGAAAGTACAATGATTGATATGTATAGTTACAGAATTAATCAATACCCTAAAATCAAGCTACCTAAACTGGCTTGCAACAAGCTAGCTAGTTTTCATGGAAAATATTCAAGCAAACTCATCCAGGTTAATATTCGGGAGACCAAGCGTTTTTTATTGCGGAGGGGACATGAATGTAGATGATGAGATTAACTAAGTCATTCAACATAAATAATGAGTTGCATTAACTGCTGAATATAGGCACAAACTAATTCATAATGTGAAGGTGTCACTTAAAATTCTTCCTAGTAGTCACTGTAAAAAGCATCACCTGAGCATATTTTGCAATCATATATTCCAAGTGGAAAAGTAGAGAGGTTATGACAGTAAACTTGCCCTTTAGTTCTACTCCTCGTTGGAAATTGTCCTTTTTAGTGCCACTTTTTGCCACTCCCATATCATTGGTTGCAACTCCAATGACTTTGTCTTCATTGTCATACAAAACCTAACATTTAGAAGTTGTCAGTTAATGTAAACAATTTAGATTTAAAGGAAAACGCAATTATGTTTATTGGTTGAAAAGGGAAAAAAAAACACCTCAGAAGCAGCAAATCCTGGGTATATTTCAACACCCAGTTCTTCAGCCTTCAGTCCCAACCAACGAACTAGCTGACTCAAGCTACAAAACTAAACTTAGATTAGGGTACAGAAAGCCCAAGAAACTTGAAACACCAAAAGAAAGTACAGAAGATCTCGAGGACAACTCAGGATCTTACTACTATGTAGACTTTATGTTAGGAATGCCCAGAAGAATTCGAAACAGACATTATACAGAAAGTAGCAGTGACAAATATGAAAGGTTGGGTTGGAAATGTTATACACATTGAGGATATTTCAGAATAACTTTCACCTCAGAGACATTGAAGCACTGGTGATTGGAAAACCAAGGCGCTTGAAATAATCCAGTAACAGCTTGGTGTTCTACCAGTTATGATGCTGTTTCTGTATTACCGTGTAGATAGTTCGCATTGTCAATAGGTATGAACTTTGCAAGACTTCGGCTACTAGCTAATACCCGAAAAATTCCTTGACAATTTCTTGCTGGTTTACATTATTGATCATGTGACTACATTAATCCTTTTTGCAGGTAAGCCAGACAAAAGGCTTTGGACAGATTCACAAGATCCCGAATCTATCTAACTTTGGCTGTCCAATTATACACTACTGCTTGCTGATCCTTACTATAGTTGCTATGCAGTGCAATATATAGTCACATAGGAATCAGAAATCAAAAACATGGTAGTTAATGTGCATCAACTTTTATGAACTATGAGCAACATTTGTTAAGTACATAAGAAGCATCCACAGACCATCTTCTTTGAAGTGTTTTTAGTGGATCACAAAGTTGTTTCTGAATCCTCCCAAGTTCAAGCAAAAATGGAATCATCAGCATACTTGCATACCTTATAACATAGTTCCCTTTGTTGTTAAAAGGGCTTGGCAGAGACAAAGAACGATGTTCAGTAAGCAACCAAAACTTATCCGAAGAAACAGGGACTTGGATTGGTGCCTGCAAAGGATATTTAAGAGGCACTGATGTGCACTGTCTGGCACGAACAACAAAATGTAGAAGGAAAATACTTGAGAAAGAGAAGAAATCTTTCAGAAGAGCATAACTAAATCAATTACGCTCCTGAGCTAGAGGTGGTATGCAGTTATTTAAAGCATGAAGCAACTTCAAAAAATTGTTTTCAAGTTCACACTTTCTAGCTGTTTCAATAAAAACCATATATTTGCTATTAAGTTTCTAAAACTGCTGCTCTTATGATTTTATTGAATTAGGGATTTAATTTTCCAATGTATTACCCATGTCTTCTGATTTTTGTGTTCCGCTGGAGCCAAACATTGAGGCTTTATTACATGAGATACCGATGCTAGTAAATCAGGTGGTACTTTATCATCTTTATTTCAGAATGTAAAGAATGCTTTTCTCCTTTTATTCTACCCAGCATGAATCATCTGTGCATCATCTTTATCCATTCCACCATTTCCCCAGAGTAGAACCCAAATATTTTAAGCTTTTGGATTCATCAAAGTCATGCATGTGAATTTAACATTGACCCTATTGCTTCCTTTATGATTATGAAAGTGGCACTCCATTAATTTTAACTCTACTTGTGGTAAAACTCTACATGATTTGCAGAATTTTGAATATTGGAATGACAAATTAACATTATGAGTTCCAATGGTTTCTTATATTATTTCTTTTAAGCCTCATTCATAGGCTCTAAGTGATTTGCAGCAGGAAACCACGTTCAAAATGTGACCACTCCATATATATTCAGGTTTAACTCACTTATGGAAAAACACAGAAAAATTTGCAGAGTTTTAAATAGTTGAAATAGTTGAAGGATAAACAAGAAAATTAACAAAACTTGAGCTCTGATGGCATTTTCATCTTTTATTTAAGCCTCATTTGCTGGTCCTATAATTTGCAGGTCCTATAAACGTACTACTATATATATATATATATGTGTGTGTGTGTGTGTGTGTGTGTGTGTGTCTATTTCGATCCACAAGTATGCAAGACAGAATAAAACAAGGGAAAGGAGCGGAAACCAAAGAGCCATACATCTTCCTGTTTCCACTGTGGGAGAAGTTCATCCAATGCACGAGGCTCAAAGACATTTCCTGACAAGATATGATCACCTACACAAAATAAAAATAAAAAAGGTTATCAGTCAAAAATATCAAGAGACAGCCGCAACCATATTAAGAAACTATGAGCTACGCTTGCAGCCAGTAGATAGCAATCATTCACATTTTGTTGGTAGGTAGCATATTAAATTTAGTGAACAAAGAATAAGAAATGCCTCTACTTCTACCAGTAAAGAGGTTCATTTGCTAGTTTCCATTTGTCTGTAACATGGCTATAATTCATACATATGAACTGTTTTTCTGCTATCTTTAAAAAGTCAACCTTGCGTCCATTTTGCACACTAAAAGAATTTGATCTTCAACCGGATGCTATTATGTGAAACAAGATACATTATTGCATTGAAATAGTTACTCGGGTAAATTCTACAGTTGTCTTTCAAGACCCCAATTAAAACTGCTTCACCATTATGCCTGATTTGCATTCTGATTCCTATTTGAAAAGAAGCTCAGTAAGGAACTAAGAGGGTGGAATCAAAATGGTTTGATCTTCAACCATACCAAATTGACCCCCTCATTAAATCAACGGAAGGCCATGAAGGATGATAACAGGATTACAACTTTCTCCAAGCTTTATTGGTTATCTTCATCTATTAGATCTGGTACGTTTTGCAGCTATGATCCAACCAACCTCTACAATTTTTACAGATCAATGGAGCATACAAAACGAGTCATCCCCAAAGCATTTCAGCGGCATTGCATTTCAGCATATGAGATTTGACAAGGCAATGATTTGATAATAACTAATTAGTTACACAGCATTATGTTGTAAATGCATGTTTCATATTTCATTTCTTGAAAGGACTGAAAGTGTTTGCATTAAACCTTGCAAGCAATAACAAATTACAAGCTTTTATGGTGAAAATCTATGCACAGACTAGACAGACAGCTTCAGGAGTTAAAAATAACATAGAAATGTCCATAATCCAAAAGATTCACCATCATAATTCGATGTAAAATGGCAAAGTGCCATACAAGAAATAACATAATATGCAACTGAATGAAAAGATTGAGCTCATCTAAAATCTAATCTTATGGCCCTGTCATTTGAAGTCACAATCTTCCAAATAGCTCAGTCAAGAAATGAGGCATAACAAAGACCAAGATGATAGCTTTCACTAAAATCGGACAAAATCTAACGACCAACGGGTTGCTTTCACTGGAATCAGTCTAACATCTAGGAAACAATGTCTTTTCCAGTAATAGATGAATTGTACTCAATGAAAATCGTAGTCACACTACTGCGTACAACTGTGCAACAAGCAGTAAAACGTCCCACAAACAAACAGGAAGACTTCCAACTCCCCACACTCAACAAACCTCACAACCCATTTCCTACAAAACAAATACAAGCTAACATTCAAGAGAATTTCAAAGAGGGCACATGAAGTTAGTAGGAAAAGCCAACTTCCAATTTGTTCCTCACTTTCACAAATATGGAGGAAGATCACTCAAACAGGCCAGTAGAACACTACCACAAAGCCATTTTACCATAGACAGGGTCTTGGCCCAGCCTATTCAAGCTGAAGCTCGCAGTTAAAGCTCCAACTGCTAGGCTTATAAAAACGGACAGGAAAGACACAAGAGTAGTCTAAAATGACAGGTACCCAAATTTGAGTGAATTTTGTCAAGTGCCTGATTACTGTAGCTACCTTGGTGCTTTTGTTGCAGCAATCATCAAGACTTCCCTCAACTCCGCCATGAGACTAAGCTGAACCCTACAACAATAAATGCAACTGCTGTGCTTGCTGCTGTAAACTCGGGGCAAAACGTAGCAGACTAACCTAGTTTAGCTAAGCAAATTTTATTCCTATTTCCTCAAGCCATAGTCAATGGAATATTCTGAGTTGCCGAAATCCTAGGTCAACTATTTAACCCAAGCATTATATAAGCCCCAGAAATCCCGAAGGTATGTTATTCCCGAATAAACAAGAGATTAAGAAAACCTCAAAAATTCCCCAAACTTAAGTCTACCACCCTTATTTTCACTGGAACACATAAAAACTACAAAAACACCCAACTTAACAACAATAATTTAGGAATGTAACTGACTTTTTGGCAGCAAATTTAGCTCTCCTGCTTCTGTGGCATCCCTGATTTTCCCTCCCCTACAAACCCCATCAAGAAAGCAAAGATAAAAAGAAGAACCAAGACCTCAAGGACATTCAAAATCTAATGACTAAATTGCTGAACTGCAATTTTACTCAAAATAATACACAAATTTCCCATCCCTAAGACACAATTATCATTACCACCAAGACTATTAAAACTAAATCAAGAAAAATCTTCACTTGCAGCAGTTGCTTTATTTCCATTACCTACCTAACATATTTTTTCTGCTCTAAATATAGAAACTGCGAAATATTTTCCCGACCTTTTATGTGCAACCAGTACGATTGTCATTCACTGCATCTCACCTAAAAGGCCACATCAAGTGGAACAGGCTAGTGATTTACGAAACTCGAAGTTTGCAAAGTGAATTTCTTTTTTCAACCGCTTGCTTCCTAGGAAATAAAATTTTAGGAACAATACCGACATGCATCTAGCTTCACTAAACAATTTTTGGATTCAACTAGCCCTAACTTCATTCCCACTGAATTTGAGAAAGTGTTTCAAATTTACACCTAATCCTCAAGTTGTTTATTGATTTCCATCCCGCAGATAATTCTCACATGGGATTCTATTTCGGTAAGTGAATTTCAGAAGTTACAAACTCAAAATAAAACCAGCAAAAAAAGGAGATGTTAAAGAACTTGAAGACACCAATGGAACAGTAACAATTAATTAAATCATTAGGCTCATAAATAAATAAAAACAAATGCAAAAAACTTACCAATTTGAGCACCTTTCTCCACCACACAGACCGACAAATCAACATTATTTTCCCGGCATAATTGCTTCAATCTGATCGCGGCTGATAATCCAGCTGGGCCAGCTCCAACAATAACCACATCATAGTTCATAGACTCTCTGCTGATTTCCCCTCCACTACAGAAGCTCCTCACTAGATGCCCCAAATTCCCAGAACTAAAAAACCCACTTCCATTTCGACTCAAAGTTTGAGTCTGCAATAAATTTCCTGAAAACCCAGATGAGAAAATAGATGAAAATTTGGAATGATGGTAGGGAAAACGGTGGTGAAGGAAAAACTGGGTTCTGGTTAGTTGTGAATTTAAGGGTGAGTTTGCCGGGTTAGTGGAGCATGATAAAGAACAATCAGTAAGCTTCGGTGAACGGAATATAGTCTTTGATTTCTGTTTTAGCTTGGAGGAGACGAAGATGAATCTGTGCATGATTATATAATAGAATTTCCGGTTGTTTAATTAGGATTCTTTCCGTCTTATAGGAAATGGGAGAATGGGTTTATATATTTGTCTGCTTTGAGATTTTGGAGAAATTGCCCAAAATAATATTAGCTTGAACCAAAAAAAAAAAAAACTCGATTGAAATTTGTATCACAAATTTGTTATTTGTATCAAAAAAAATAAAAATAATAATAAAATGAACAAAATGGCCTTAAGATAGACAAATGTTAGAAATTACTAAGTACGGGACAAAAACGCTACAAAATTGCATTTTGACTACGCTCGGAAATGCAGACAAAAACGTTTTTAACATTTAAAAACGCCGGCGGATGACGTTTACGAAGACCCAAAATGTCAAAACCACCCGATACTAAAAACCAAAAACGTACTAAATTAACGTTTCCTGCACAACAGAAACGTCAAACCATCGCGTTTCGACCATGGATCGCTCGTTAAAATGGTGCGTTTTGTCCATGGTTCGCTCGCTAAAACGACACGTTTTTTACTAACACAATCTAAAAATCGGTTAAACCCTTAAACCGCAGCATTGTTGACACATTTTATTCGAAATTAAAACTTGAAAACGCGAATTGAGTTAGATTTTTTCGGCCAAAAACGCAGAAATGGACGGAGGAGATGGCGAATCATCACAAAGACACGGGGCGGGCAAAGGTCTCATGATAAACAAGGTAAAAATCGTTCGGGAATTTTTTTTTTCTGAATTGCAGAGTATAATCGGCCCATTTTTTAGCTTTTATTTGCATGAATCAGTGATGTTTTGCGTTAATTTTGTTAGAAATCGCTATTTAGGTGCGTTTTAGGTATGTAGAAATGTAATTTGGTAGGGATTTTGGTGCCAATAATCGGTAATGTCTGAATTTTGGGCGTATTAAAATCGCAAATTTGTTGCGTTTTTGCCGGACTGAAACGCCATCGGGCGACGTTTGGATAGCTTGAAAACGCCATCGGCCGGCGTTTGGATTGCCTGAAAACGCCATCGGCTGGCGTTTTAATTGCGTAGAAATGCTAGCGGGCTGCGATTTGGTTGTTTGAAAACGCAAACCCTAAACCCTAAACCCTAAACATTGATTGGAAAGTTAATTTGTGCGTTTCTCGGTAGTTAAAACGTAAATAGGTTGCGTTTTTGTTTGCTAAAATCGCTGATTTGGTGTGGTTTACAATTTGCACTTATTTAATTAAATTTAAATTCCACAATTGAAGTTTACAATATAATAGCTTTTATTTATTTATTTATTTATTTATTTATTTAGGGTGGCGCTAAGTTAAAGCCACAAGTAGATAGACAGCGTCTCACAGCTTCTGCTAGAAGGCAGAAGGTCCCTGTTAGGAGGGGAGGAGGTAGAGGGGTGGGTGGGGGTCGTGGTGGAGGAGGTATTGTTATATCTGAGGGGGGGAGGGAGAAGAGGTGGTAGACGGGGAGGTGGAGGTGGCGTTGGAGTCGGTAGAGGAGTTGGAGGTGGCGATGACTCCTCATTTCAGTTGAGGGATGAGTATTACGATACTACTGATTCCGATGACACTGATGAGAGTGAGGACGAGCCTATTGGGCTTGAGGAGGAGGAGGAGAATCCGCATCATGAGGAGCAGGAGCAGCCACGGCAGGAGGAGGCCAGTGGGAGTGGACGCCCACTTGAGGATCAGGGTGAGGGGGATACCTACGGAGGTGACCCTTCTCACCCATATGCTGAGAGGACCGTCCGGTATAAGAATCCAGACCAAGGCCAGTTCGAGGAGGTCGATCCTGCTTCAGGTACGCGTTTGAGTTTAGATTTATTTGCATAATTATTTATAATAATTAAATGTTTTAATTTAATTGTTGATAAAATTAGTTTATTGCTTGAATTATTTGTGTGTTTTTTATATAGTTCAGTAATTATTTTAATTTGCATATATATTTGCTTGACTTATTTGTTTTTGTAATTAATTATTTTAATTGATTTAGATTACAAATTGCATTAACTAGCAAAACGTAGAAAACCACCTAGCACCATGTTCTAAGAAACAACTTGAACACGTTCAAAAACACCTATCATATGTAGTTGCTTATTGTACTTATTTGTTAATTACATTAATTTGTTTTTGTACTTATTTATTTTAATTGATATAGATTATAAATTGCATTAACTATCAAACCGTCAAAAAACATCGATCACCACGTTAAAAAAAATAATAACAAAGTTTAAAAACACCTAACACCACGCACAGAGTCAACAATCAACACTTCCACGAAACACTTATTACAATATCCAGAACAACTACATTGAATTAATTAATTTAATTTTAAATTGAATTGAAGTGTTATTTAGTTGTTTATTTTAAGTTGTTTACATTACCTATACAAAACGTCCAAAAACACCTATCACCACGCACGAAATCAACAAACAACAGTTCCACCAAGGTTACACCGTCTTCCAACTACATTGAATTAATTAATTAATTTAATTTTAAATTGAATTAAATTTTTATTTATCTGTTTATTTTAAGTTGTTAAATTAACTATAAAAACGTCCTAAAACAACTATCAACACGTTTAAAAAAAAAAGATTAACAAAATTCAAAAAACACATATCACCACGCACGGAATCAACAATCAACACTTCTACCAAACACTTATCACCACAACCAGGCCAACTACATTGAATTAATTGATTTACGTTTAAATTGAATTTAATTTGTTAATACTTGTTTATTTTAAGTTGTTTATTTAATTTATATATATTTATATATTTATTTTTGTCAATATAGTTCACCCTAGGAAGTGCGTGAGGCAGGATCGGAGTTGGATAGTTACAGGGCCCATTGAGGGGGGCCCTATAGATGATAGCCTTATACCTAACTTTTTAGGGCATGTGGTATCTAGATATTGGCAGGAGGGGGTGCCTACTAGATACCACCTTAGATGCCACAATAGAGGTAGCATGTATGACATGTTTGAGCAGTGGATCGCGTCCATGACGGTGGAGGGTGCGCAGATTTTGAGCGGGACAGGACTTGGATACCTACCCCGCATTATGCACCGGAGCATTGATGAGCCTCTCATCAATGCGTTTTTGGAGAGGTGGTAGCCGGATACGAATTCGTTCCACCTCCCCTTCGGAGAGATGACCATCCTCCTACACGATGTGTGGGAGATTTTGAGGATTCCAGTCGATGGTCGACTTATCACCGAGGTTACACCGTCTTCCACTATACTATCATGGTCGAGGGGTTTGCTAGAGATTCCTCCAGAGGAGCGTCTAGATGGGGATCTGTACAGGAATGGTGGATTTTCTACTCAGCGGGTGATCGAGAGGTGTATGCAGCGGGATGATTTGGATGTGGTCGCTTTAGTATGGAGCCTTATTGGGACTTGTCTGTTTACAGACAAAAGTTCCAATAAGTTTATGCCAGCCCCTGTGGTACAGGTTAAGAAGGGGCTGGATCAGATTGGGCAGGAGGTATGGGGTACAGCGACACTTGCATTCCTGTACCACCATCTAGGGTGTGCGAGTCGTCACGGGACGCAGAGCTTCGCTGGATGCATGACTCTATTACAGTCATGGATCTACGAGCACTTCCCCGATTTCAGACCCCATTCTATGCCCCTTCCATTGCATGGCACACAGGCGCGTGCAGCGAGGTGGGCCATCGACAGCCACCGGGCACAGAGCAGCGCTTGAGCTCCATACGCCTTGCGCTTGAATAGATGAAAGCGGACATGATTAGTAAATATTTAGAAATTTTAACAATTATATTTTGGTTTAATATAATTTTATATAGTTTATTATTTAAGATTTTTAAAAAATTTTCAAAGGTCACTTGGATGCCATACGGCCGCAACGCCATTTCGAGGACGCCGAGCACCCTGTACCGAGGACTTATTGCGTACAGGGATCACATCGAGCCGTACATGCCAGACCGATGCGTCCACCAGCTTGGGTATGTCCAGTGGATTCCAGCTCGATTCATCCGTCCTGGCAGGGATACATACCGCGGCTACACTGGGAGGCCATATGTGGTCCGACATGCCGTAGAGTATGTCGAGTCTACCTGGGAGGAGTTCGGGATGACATCCATGGGTATTTCCCTCATTGGGAAACAACAGACCGGTGGAGCTGTTGCTCGGAGTGCTGCAGTCGACGGCTATTTGGAGTGGTTTCGGGAGCAATCACGTCCGCGAGTACTTCTCATCGATCCCCAGGCTGTTATAGAGCCACCTCGACCACGTCACGCCGCCTCAGAGTTTGTAAGTATTCATGTTAATTTGTAAATTATTTTATTTATTAAATTCAATTCATTTTATTTGACTCTAATATATTGTTTATATATTTGTAGTGGATGGGTCGGTTTGGTCAGCTACATCATGCATTATTAGATGTAGTGCGGGAGCGAGCACCAGATCTGTACGAGGAGTTCGCACCTGCCACTGCAGATCTAGAGGATGAGTTCGACCGTTCGATATGATTTTTTATTTTATTATTTATTATTATTCTATAAATGATCCAAATATTATATTGTATATTTGATGATTATATTTTATTGTCTTTTTCATACATATATTGTATTGTATACGTATATTTCATCAAACATTCCACGTACCAAAAGAGTAATACAAATTTAGTCGACAACAAGCAAACAACTTTAAAAAAAAATTAAACAAATAAAAAAAGGACAACAGTTTGGAATTTACAAAATTTTACTATAAGGATATGAGTAATACAACATATTTCACATAACAATATACATCCTAGCCATCACGTAGTGCAGTCCAAGCATTAAATCCATCTGCCAAATTTTGTGGCCAACCTCCTACACTTTCAGCATGACGCTGATGTTGCCAAACAAAGCTCAACGGTGGGATAGGGCACTCATCGACCACATCGACACGTACGTAATGGTTCCCATTTACATGGGCAAGTGCTATAACCCTTTTAGGTTGTGTGTCGCCACTGGAGGAATACAAAGGTAATACAGAATAATTTCCATCTGGACGAGTAGGGCTTAAATGTATTACCAGTGCATTTGCATAAGTGGCGAGAGGGAACAAATCCTTAGGTGTAGACATCCAATGCTGCTCACCACAGTCTGTGCCTTCAAAACTTACTCGCCTAAGTACCATAGCCACGTGATCACCATCAGGGGGACTCAACTCCAAAGATTGGAATACACCCCTATACCTGTCCGGATGGCTCGTAATCTCTCCACTCAATGACCTGCGAGCTAATCTCCAATATTTCTCGTGGCCAAAAAGGTAAGTAGAAATTACTCGGAAACCACAATGGTCATCCCCAATGATATCTGACCAGCCTGTACAGTAACGCTGGAAAAATGCTGGCACACACTGAATATCTCCACCAAAACCTGCCAAGTAATTATGTTTCATTTAATAAACATAACTGCATACTGTATATATACGTACAAAAATTATAAAAAAATATGCAACTTCAAAATTTATTTTATTCAAAAATAAAAAAGGACTTATTTACCTGTCCGTAATGAAGAATGACCATCAAAACCTGTATGAATACGGTGTGATCGACCCGTCGAGCGGCCGGATGAACCTGAACGACACCTACCACGTCGACCACGTGTCGCTCTTTCTCGTGAGCTCCACTCGTGCATTACAGAATGATGTAATCTACTTGGTGGTCGCCCCCTTTAGGGTCCCGAGATATCTGGCTCTCCAACACTGGCCATGTCAGGGTACATCTGCTCTACATACGCCCTATTCAACAGAGGGCCAAAAAAGACAGACTGGTAGATACTGTAGGGGCGACAGTCTCGTTGAAATACCTTAACAAACAAATATATTAAATGTAAACTACTTTAAAAAATTATCAAATGTGAAATCAATTGAATAGTATTAAAGTTCATATATTTAAAATGCACCTGATGTCCTCATCAATGTAATTCGCATCCCCCTGTGATGGCACAATGGTCAACCTCTTCCAAAACTCATGCACGTGTGGAAGTAGTGGATATTCAGGCAATGACTGGGCCTTGAATATGTCACAAGCACAGGGAATCCCACGTGTCACCTTGGGCACACATCCACATTGCTCGATTACTGCGCCTGCCAACTTATTCTTTCTTCGAACTTCTTTCCTAACCAACTTCAAACAATGGTGTGACACATACTTGTTCAAATAACAGTATGGAAATCCCTGCATACTGGTTTGAGTCGTGGAAATGGAAGCCTCAAGCGAGCCTCTGTTATAATGTCAATTAAAAATAAAATGAATTAAAACATTTATAATAAATAGTAGTATAATAAAATTGAATGATATGAACTAATAATGAAATAAAAACTTAAACAATTAAATAATTAAACTAACCCGATGTGAGGGTACAAGTGGCTGAGATGAGAGTCGATCTTTGTGAACAAAGTGTCAAGGGAATTGGTGGAAGAATTAAGCCAATCTTTCATAGCAGCATGCGAAGCCTCTACTCTGTTAGTGGAAGTATTACCAAAGTGGAGAAATTGATTTGTCCAAGCACGAACAAATTTCTCCTTGTGAATGAGCCATGTAGTCTCAAGATAATCAACAACCAACGGCTCAATTAGAGTGTACTTCACCTTGAATTTCTGCAATAAACGGTTAAACTCCTCTACAGTCTGAGCCTTAATAATTTTCTTCCACCAGCTGTCATGAATATCACATGCTAAGTTTTTGTTTCTTCTCCCAACATTTTTTTCCAACCACACATTCACATCACACCTAATATGCCACAAACATAACAAGTGATGTAAAGAGGGAAAATGATCCTTAATTGGCTGTAACAAACCCAACTCCCTATCTGTCACAATCACACTAGGTACCAAACTAACCGGCAGCAAAAATCTCAAGTTCCTCATAACCCAGTCATATGTATCCTTTGACTCATTTCTAACAATAGCAAATGCAATATTGAAATTCTTATTTGTAGGAGTCATACCTACCATCTCGACAACAGGCATTTGGTACTTGTTGGTCTTGTAGGTAGAATCAATCCCCACCACCCAATACCATCTGTGGAACATCTGAATTGAGGTTGGATGTGCAAAGAAGACATGTGTGATCTCATCAGTGTTCGCATCCTTCTGAATCTTGACATAATACTGCTTCTCCTCAGCCAAATCATAAATTGCTGCCCAATATTCCTACCTGCCAATCCGGCGGTCTTCATCTCTCCTTTCAAATTGTACACTGATTTGATTGGTACCTGGGAATCGGGAAACTGTTTATTAACAGCTTCCCAAACACACTTTGGCTTCACATTCGACCGAAGCATAAATTCAGCAACAGCCTTTGACTCTTTTGTAAAATGGCTCAACTGTCTGTGCCCATATGGATGCCTTATACCTGTAAATCCCATTTAGTTATAATAGCAATTCATACATACAAAACATCAATCAACTTAATTACTATTATACACAAATAATGTAATACCAGTGTGATTGTGAGTTGACGCTGCTCCTGGATTTGTATAAACCTTGTGACGTCCCAGATCAATTCTCTTACAAGTCAACCTAAAGGGGCAATTAGTGCCGCTCCTTCTTGTATTCTTCCGTCTGGTTGGGAGAGGGGCTTTGGCAAGATCTCTCCATCGCTTGCACGAAAAGTAGTACGTCGCAAATCCTTGATTACCTCCCCTCTTTGTAATTAGGAACTTCAGCCTCTTAGCTATTTTCTGGCAATGTTTCAAAGCCTTGCTAATAGTGCGAAACTCTCTGTCAATCTTAAAATATCCACTCAAGTCTGTGCCAGGTTCAAGTTCCACCGCCTCTCCTTGAGCATGATCCGCATCATTGTCATCTTCATCCTCCTCTTCATCATCCTCCTCCTCTTCATCCTCTTCAGCCTCATACACCTCCTCCTCCTCGTACTCATCATCGTCATCCTGTATGTGAATACACACATAAATTAAAACAAAACACTTTTAATATTAAATTATACAAAAACACAATCAAAATTACATACGCAACAGTATGCATGCAATATGGTAACCATTATCGTACAAAAACCAAAAAAAAAAAAAAGGAATTCTTACAATTATTTCTACCAAAAACACGGCACATTTATGATTCTTGCAATAAAAAATGCAATATATTTTACATAATATATAAATAAAACGCAAAAATTCCACGATTCATTAAGCCAAAAACGCATCAAGATTTAGTTTCCTGCAACCTAAAATGTCACATTTTTTATATAATGCATGTCAAAAACGCAACACTTTTTACATAACGGACGTAAAAAACACAACACTTTTTATATATTGACTGTATGAAACACAGCAAAATAACGTTTCTACCATGGCGAAATTGCTAAACAGCAGCATTTAAACGCTTCCTAAACGTCATTTTAGCGTGTTTCGCCCTACATTTTTTTATAAAAAACATATAGCTTTACAGTTCAAAAACTTACCATATCGTGATGCTTCGCGTGCTAAATATTCTTTCGACGTCAACTGAATGATATAACGAATCTTTTTTAAGTTAAGAATTTGTTTGAATTTGTTTTTTGGATAGTTGTTGTGTATAAATTTTTTCCTCCAATTCACATGAATGTATGTAAACGTTTTTGGACTTTTGTACATGTCAAAAACACACCATTTTTACGAGCGAACCATGGTTAAAACACACAATTTTAACGATTTGATTGATTAAAAATGCATCATTTTAACGAGCGAACCATGGTGAAAATATCCAATTTTAACGTTTTTATTAGCCTTAAACGTTAAAGTTCAATGATTTTTATATATCATTAACGCACTTGTTTAGCGTTTTAAATATCATGAAACGTCATTTTGCCTAAATTTAATATGTCCAAAACGTTTTTGCAGTGCATTTTTTAAGAGAAACAAAAGCAATTTTTCCCCATTTTTTACATAAAATCTGTCAATTTATCAAGAATTTTGTTCATAAGGGCATTTTGATTATAATTAATTTTTTTTTTATGATACAAATAGCAATTCCATGATACAAATAGCAAGTCCCAAAAAAAATTAATGACTTTATTACACACTTGATCTTATATAATGACTCTATTACACAATTAGTTCTACACGTTTAAAACTTACAAATTTGTTTCTAAACGTTTCAAGTAACGGATTTTACGTTAATTTAACCGAGCATCCATTAATTTTTTTGCCACATGGCTATCACGTGTTATCTATTGGTTTTCGAATACTAAAGTTTTGCTTGTATTAAAATTATTTTTCAGTTTATATATCGATTGAATATTTTAATTAAACTGTCTTTATGTTTTACTTATATTGTCCATTTATATCGCATGACTAGATGATGAGAAGTCTGGTGTGACACAAAAGATCTCATCATTGGTTAAAGTCATGATATATAAATGAGGCACGTGACTGAGACAGTTTGGACATACTGTCAGTTTAAGTCATTATGTGATTTGAAAATTAGTTTGTCCAAACTAATTGAATCATATAGATATGCCTTGGGCAGCGTATTGAGCATGACCAATTTGGGTAAAATTGTCTTGTACTGATTTAGTAGACTATTCGATCCTAATATTTTATCTCTTAATCCCTAGATTTGAACGGGCATGAGGATTAGACATAGTGTACTTTAATCTGCCAATGAGTGCGGTCACTTGAGGCCTATATCCTCGGTAGGTTGGGTGCGCGTGTTTGATTAGTTAGTGTATTGTTGCTTGTCAAAAGGAAACCATGTACCGGTGCGTCCGAGGTGAATGTGCTCTTGAGATGAGTTCATAAAGTTTATTATACTAAACCCGGCCGATGGACTTATGTACGGTATAGTAATAAAATCGAGTCGTACTAATCTCGGATTATAAGAAGTCGATAAATTAATCTATCAATAAATTAATAAATTAATGAGCAATATATCTTTGACGTTAGGAGAATAAAGAATAATTAAATTAGTAATTTCGGAAGCAATTCTGGTTTAAACGATAATACCATAATTAACTCGTTAGTAGTACGATTAATTATGTGTTGGATTAATTGATAAAGTGTAATTAATTATTTAATTAATTAATCCTTGGATCAATTAGTAAATTGACAAAGTGGATTTAACTATTTAATTAATAATTCTTTATTCAATTAAGAATTAGGAAATCCAAGAATTAGGTAATTTAATTGAGATTTGGAAATTACCAAAACTCAAACCCAACAAGAAGGTCTAACTCAAGCCTACTTAAGGTCTCTCTTGTAACTCTATAAATAGACACAAAGGATTGGCAGTACAAGACACATAAGTTATAAGTTTCATAACAATAGAAACATAGAGAGAGAAAGTTAGAGTGAGAAAATAAGAGAACAAACCTTCAGTTCTTCTTCTCCTCGAATCGCATGCAAAAGATCCGATCAGTGGCGACCAACATCATCCAGCGATCGGCGCATGAGGTCAGTTGGCGGTGGTGACTTTCTCCGGGACGGCGCGTGAGCATCATGCGTGAAACCGGTGGTGGCAAAAATTCCTGAACAGCGGCGGTGAGCCCAATTTCTGGTGATGATTTTTTCGACCATCTTTTTCTGTTGATTTTGTTGGTGTTGATATGTTCGTTTGGTAGAAAGTTGCCCACACAACTTCTAGACGCGTCTCAGAGTCATACAAGAGATCACTTAAGGGACACGCTTTAAGAGGTCGATTTCTATCTTTCCGCTTTTATTAGTTATCGTAAATTTGTATGCGTGACAAATGGAATAAGGTAAAAAAAAAATCCGGTGCTTGTGTGGTATTTCAAAAGGGGTTTGAATCGGATTGCACGAGCGTTTGGGTGTGATTAAGAATTCACAATTCTGGATTCTATGCACGAAAGTGGAATTTTTTATCGGACCAGGGCAGACAATCCCTTCAATTGGTATCAGAGCTAAGGTTTTGGCTTTATAATTGTTCGATTTGTTACATGGTTTTTATTGCAGGTGGTTTGTAATCCCGACTATTATGGTTTGCATTTGTATGTTTAATTAAACCCCGGGACATGTCTGGGTTAGTTTTTTATATTAATGCGTGTAATAATAAAACCACAAGTTGGAAGCCGTGCAGGATTAGATTAAATCTTTGTAGGATTTTTTCTATGTAAATTTGTCAATTTTATTTTTCCTAGAAAATCAGCCTTGTATTTAGGAAATTTGTATGTAATCGAAGATGTTATTTTTGGACGACTTGAATTCGTGGGTTGATTTTATCGCAATTTGGGTGATTCTAAGGATTGTGTAGAAAATTAGGAAATCCCAGGCGAATTGTGAGGAGACCAAATAACGAGTGGGAGCGGAATAGATGGCCCAAAGATAGCGCGGGACAGCAGTTGGCGCCGGCGTCAAAACCCCAGCAGAAGTCGCTGGCAGTAGCAGCAGCGGCACCACGCCAGTATTGATAGAACTACGGCGCAGCACCGCAGCACCGTAGTATGCTGCTTCGCGCTGCTCGGCCAACATGTGCACAGGCCCAGTGCGCACAGCTTTGTGCATGGCCTGTGTGTACAGAGTGTGCGCGTGGCACAACGGGCTGCGCTTACGGCCCATTTTTCGAGTTAGTTCCAAGATCTTTCAAGTTCAAGACTCAATCCGTTAGAGTGACGTGACGGGACATGAGACAAGGCAATGGATGTAAGCGTGAAGGCCTCTTTCAAGAAAAGAAGCAAGCTTTAGTCACAGTCAAGGCTCAAGGTTCCTCTTCTAAGCCTAAAGCTGGAAACAAGAAAAAGAAGAAAGCCATAAGGTTGTCAATCATGCGCCTAAGCATGTTTTTAACCATCGTTGTTGCTGGATTGTTGTCGTCTCGGGGAAGAAGGGTCTGTTCGTCAGTTTGCATCTCGTTTGGATATTCTTCTGTCTCTACCATCATATTTTGTTCTGCTTCAAAGTCGCCGGAGTTCAGTGTAGTTCTTCTGGGTTCTGTTCTGTTCAAAGACAGAAGAAAATAGAAAAAATGTTCTATGTGCTAATAAAACAGAGATTAAAGACAACGAGAGAATTCTGGATAGAATTCATAGTCAGAGTAACCAGACGACCGTCCTCTGATCTTTCTTCCCCATTTTTAAGTGTAGTGTTTCACTAGCTGTATTAGATCTATTTCTTTGTCTCCAATAAAATATCACACTTGAGTCCTAAGGTCTGTTTGTTGGCCCGTAAAGGTGTTTTTTCGGTTTGTGCCCAACCATATTCCATTTGCTACAATACTGGCCACCATTGGCTAGGCACTCCTGCGCTGTGAACCATTGGCGTCTGTATCCACCTAGCGGCCGCTTTTCTCTCCCTGACTGCATCACTGGTGTTGATTCAATAATTAGTTGATGGGTCTTCTTAGCAGTGGTTTGACTTTTTTTTTGGGAGACAATATTTGTAATGCCCCAAACCAGGTCTCCTATCCAGGTGTCTAGTTGGACATCGGTCTAACACGACAGGACTCGCTATAACAATAACAATTTAAATACAATCGCACCCAAAGTTCAGTTGAAAAACACCAAAATAAAAACATAATTTCCACACTAAGGGATTCCAAGAACCCGTCGTGAAGTACGTTAGGTGTCGATCCCACAGAGAGTAACTAAGTCTTGTAGAGATTTAATTTACTTTTTATTAATGGGCGGGGAAACATACACAAGCAAGTTATCAATTCACAAAGCACACAAATAGCAAGATTGGGAAATAAGGTTGAGTTTGAGGAGGAGATTCGACCACTATTTGAGTTCGGGTTGTGCTATATGAAATATTATCTGCCCGGGTCCAGTCAGAAATCCACTTTCGTGCTACGCATTCAAGAATCGGAATTTCTGACCGGGCCTAGACGCTAGCACAATCGCTATTCCAACCCTTGTTTGAAATAACATTACGTAGGATCTTGGTTTGTACTTATTCGACTTATCACGCAACAAATAAATTCTTAATTAAAAGCGGAAGTATAAGAATTACCATTGAAGTGTAAACTTAGGTGATCGCTTGTATTCCTCAAGAATTTGATTGCATATTGTGTGGGCAATGATCCAGCAACCAATTGATCAGCAATCAACACAATTGGGTCACCGGGAAAAATTCCAAGAACCAACCGCCTAGTGCGTGTGAACCACACGCCGCCGCACCGTCTGAGAGAGTCACCCATGCGCCGCCACACCTCGATTCACACACTGCCAGAAAAAAGAAAAATCGGTCGCCTGAATCTCAAAAATTGTGCAGCCGACTAAGGGTGATGAAATCCGATTTTTAGAGAGACAAAATATGTTTCTCACTCTAGGATTTTATCTCTCTAGTTTTCTTGTCTTGAAAACTATTGAATTGCGTATCTTGAATAGCTCATCCATTGTTTATATATAAAGTTACAAGAGAGACCCCAAGTTGGTTTATGATTGGTATTCCTAATGGGTTTAGGTAATTAATTAGTTTTCAAATCCAATCAGGTAACTAATCTAATAGGATAAACCAAATCCAATTAGATTTTCTAATCTCTAGGATTTCCTAATTCTAATTGAAACATAAGACTTAATTAATTAATTAATTAATTACACATTTTTAATTATTTAATTAACCCTTAGGAATAATTAATTAAATAATTAATTCTGCTTATTCAATTAACCCATTACAAAATCAATCGTACCACTAACGGATTAATTTTGGCACTACCATCCTACACCAGAATTGCTTCCGGAATAACTTAAATAATTTATTCTTAATCTCCCCACATCAAAGATTTAGTGCTCGTTAATTTATTAATTTACTGATAAATAAATTAATTAACTTATTTAATTCCGAGACTAGTACCACTCGACCTTTTAACTATATCAGACATAAATCCATCAGCTGGGTTTCGTATAATAAACATAACGAGCTCATCTCAGGAGCACTATCACCCCGGACGCATCGGTACATGGTTTCTTTTTGACAAGTAGCAGCACACCAAGTAACTAAACACGCGCACTCAACTTACCGAGACTATTGGCCACAATTGACCTCACCCATTGGCAGATCAAAGTACACTATGTCTAATACTCATGCCCGCTCGAGTCTAAGGATTAAGAGATAGAATACAAAGAACGATTTGTCTATTAAATCATTATTAGACAAATCATTCTAAATGGTCAAGTTCAATACGCCCCGAGCATATCTATATGATTCAATCAGTTTAGACAAACCAATTATCTGAATCACATAATAACCTTAACCGACAGTTTGTCCAGACCTGTATCGGTTATGAACCTCATTTATATATTATGTTTTTTCACCAATGATGAGATCTACTGTGTCACACAAGACACCTCATCATCTAACTACATAATATAAATGAACAAATAATGCACAACAAAATATAACCAAAACATTAATCGATATATTAACTGGGAAAATGTACAATACAAGCATAGCTTATACATTCAACTCTAACACTATAATACATTGGATAGGTGCGATTATATCGGGTTCATTCCCGTCTGGCCGTTTAACCCATGGTTGCAGTTCGTGGGTCTCAATATCTCTCCGAAGAAAAATAGAATCCAATTCTGGATTGTAACTCACCTAGGGGAAGGGAAATACACAATCTCGGTCCACCTTTGAACATGTAAGGAGAAAAAACTATGGTACAAAAATCTAACAATAAGTAAGCAAATAACTATCTACAATATATACAACCAAAGGAATCAGACAATACAACAACGCCCAGTACTGACGATTGATAAGAAGACTATCGTATTCCTCAGCAATGGGGAGTGGCAACGAATCAGCGGCACAATCTCGAGAGCGGTGGACTCCCTAGCTGGACTACGATCAAGAGGGGAAGCGCTGCCATAAAGTCCGATTCCACCAACACTAGCTCATTCGGGGTTTCCTCTTCAAGATGGAGCTTAACACTCCATCGATCAGAGCTCACAACCCAGTTGCGGTGAAACCCTAGCTCGAAGAGTACTCAAGAAAAATTCTAAGCGGTTGAGATGAGAAGTGAACAAAAGATGCCCTAATAGACTTGTCTCTGGGTATTTATACCCATTACAACTTAGGTCAGAAAATAAATACAAAAGTTGGGACAAAAGGTAACTTCAGTACATGAGGCTGGTCTTTAGTCTTGGTCAATCATCTGAATTTTTCTTCCAGCACCAATAGCTTCCTTGATAAGCTTCATTAGTGGATTTCTACCCCAAAATGTGCTTGGATTCATCACTTGTAGTCTCACACCTGCAGTTCACACATAATTGACAAAAATCGTATAAATCAAAAGAATAAAGATTAATCTCCCCTCAGAGTTGTTAGTTTCTTATGTGGAAGTTATAGTAAAAGTGATGAATCATGTGCACTCCACCACCCTACACTTAGAATCTTGCTTGTTCTCAAGCAAAATCGATCAAACTCTAAGGAAATTTAAAAAGCTAACCATAAGGCATGCTCCAAAGGTTTTTGGGGTATTTCCAGGTACAGAATTTAAAACAAGACAAGGCAATAATAACAATTGTATTAGCTTAAGCAGAACACGTGAATGCAGCTAAACATGAAAGAGTCCCGATCGAGGTATTTTCTAGTCTAGTCATCCTCTCTTGGTGGGCTCAAAAGAGCGACACTCACTCCAGGGAATTATATTATATACCAGACTCTCAAGATCCCTGCCAAGAAGCATCAACTATATGTTTGAGAAAAAATCACATCTCTGCACTAATCCTTAGCATGAAACATCAATCAGAAAAGTACAAAAAGGTGAAGAGTCAGGGTTTAAGATAAGGATGGAAAAGGTCAAAAGTTAGAAAATAGAGATTTCACAATCCAAATGGCTCACTGCTTATTTAAACACTTCATGCAAGACCATGTTTGGGATCCTTTTATTACACTTATATGAGGGTATAGGGTTTAAATTTTCCTCACTTCCCCATTTAGGGTTTTTTTTTTTTTTTTTTTTTTGAAGGTCTAGGGCTTTGAGATCCCTTACTTCTTTATTTCTTTACTAAAGTAGTTGCACATGTGACTAACTAAGGACCCATCTATATATTATTAGCCATTTTAGCATTCAAACAGCAATCAAGCTTCTTTGGTGGGTATACAAATGCTAGATCGAAAGAGGCAAGTTAAGGGGTTCAGTATATTCAGTTTTTTTCATAGAAAGGATGGGCCTCTAGGGGCTGGTCCTAAAGATCATTGTGTGCGTGGGAAGAGGGGGTTAAACATATAGGCTTCTAATTACTTTTCATCATCTTAACATTTCATTTCAGAATCAAGCAGTGACATGCATACTTTTCACAAATTCTAGATACTCTTCTCAGTAGAAATCATTTATTCACTTAATCAAAAGGTAAGCAGTAAAAGAATTACTTACATAGGCTCAAACATGCTCACTCAAATGAATTCAGGCATGTAATGAATAAAACAGAAAATAATTCGTAGGCCTCATTTCACATTCAATATTATCTCATCTAAAGCAAGCTAATGCACTCAACAAGTTCAGTCTTATCAAAAGAACACTGGAAATTGTTTGAAAACCTTAGTAAAATACACTCTGGAGCAGTAAGTAAGAACTTTATGAAAGAATTGTCACACAGGATCTGGGTTTGCACTTGCTCAATTTACCACGCAACAAAAAATTCCTAATTTAAAGCAAAATCTTAGAAAAATACCTTTGAAGCGTGAACTTAGGTGATCGCTTGTATGACTCAAGACTTTGATTTCACGTTGTGTGGGCAACGATCTAGAAATCAATTGATCAGCAATCTACACAATAACTGCATTGGAAACCTCGCCGGAGAAGAACCCACCGTCCGCCGCCTGCGCGTGAGCTACACGCGCCACTCAAAGCTCAATCGCCGCGGCCCTCAAAAAACCACGCGCCGCCGGGAATAATTCAAAACCGGCCGCCGGTTTTGGAGGAGAGAGAAGCCGCCTAGAACTTTGGAAAATCCGACTTCGAAAGAAAATTAATTATTTCTCTCTCTAGGATTTTATCTCTCTAGATTCTTAAATTATGAATCTATTAAATTGTGTGTCTTGAATAGCTAATCCCTTGTCTATATATAGAGTTACAAGAGAGACCCCAAGTTGGTTTACGATTGGTCTTCCTAATGGGTTTAGGTAATTAATTAGTTTCCAAATCCAATTAGGCAACCAATCTGATAGGATAAATCAAATCCTACTAGATTTCCTAATCTCTAGGATTTCCTGATTCTAATTGAAACTTAAGACTTAATTAATTAATTAAATAATTCCACTTTGTTAATTACTCAATTAACCCTTAGGAATAATTAATCAATTAATTAATTCTACCTATTCAATTAACCCATTACAAAATTAATCGTACCACTAACGGATTATTTTTGGCACTACCATCCTACACCAGAATTGCTTCCGGAACAACTTAATTAAATTAGATTCATAATCTCCCCATATCAAAGATATAGTGCTCGTTAATATATTAATTTACTGATAAATTAATCAATTAACCTCTTTAATTCCGAGACTAACCACTCGACCTTTTTACTATACCGGACATAAGTCCACCGGCCGGGTTTAGTATAATAAACTTTACGAGCTCATCTCGGGAGCACCAACACCCCGGACGCACCGGTACATGGTTTCCTTTCGACAAGCAGCAGCACACCAAGTAACTAAACACGTGCACCCAACCTATCGAGACTATTGGTCACAATTGACCTCACCCTTTGGCAGATCAAAGTACACTATGTCTAATCCTCATGTCCGCTTTAGTCTAGGGATTAAGAGATAGAATACCAAGAATAATTTGTCTATTAAATCAATACAAGACAAATCATTCTTAAAGGTCAAGTTCAATACGCCCCGGGCATATCTATATAATTCAATTAGTTTAGACAAACCAATTATCCGAATCACATAATAACCTAAACCGACAGTTTGTCCAAAGCTGTCTCGATTACGAATCTCATTTATATATTATGTCTTTCAACCAATGATGAGATCTACTGTGTCACACAAGACACCTCATCATCTAACTACATAATATAAATGGACAATTAATGCACAACAAGATATAATCAAAACATAAATCGATATATTACTGGAAAAATGTATAATACAAGCATAGCTTATGTATTCAACTCCAACACTTTAATGACATGTTCAGCTGTATAGATTTCTTGCTAAAACAAAGAGTTTAGACCGACTTACCCGGGATCCATGCAAAATTCTTGAACTGATTTCACTCCCCTACCCCCTCCCCCCAATCTTTTTTTTTTTTTGTATTGGAGGAAGAAGGTGGTGTTGACAACGCTCTCAGGCTCTGAAGCTCTGATTTCATTTCCATGATCACTGCAGTTAGAGTGTCTGAAATGGCAAAGAGGAAATCCTGGCGGTGTAACTCTACATTCCTAACTTGTCCTTCAGCTGCGAGTGTTTCGCCTATGTCATCTTCTAGCACTTTGTGGAGCCACTCGAATCTGTCCACATTAGAGTAAGAGACATCATTCATGATGCACTATGCTCAGTGAGGCTCCCGAAAGGAATGAAATCGTGATTTTGTCCCAGCCATGCTTCCTCAATACATTGTGCTATGATGCTGCCCACATCCAAGTCCTTCTCGTCTATTATGAGGATGAAAATTTTGAGCTGGAGTTTCGAGACTTGAGTCACCCCATTTGTGATTGTAGAAGTAATGTTGTTTCGCACAAAGGTGAACAACAAACGTGCTTTCTGGTTCATGTCCCTGAAGGACAAATCCTCCATTTTCCTGGGTCGACATATTTGTCCCCTAGCAAAACTGCTTTTACTTGTGTCGGGGAAGGTTTGAAAGATTCTATCTGCCAAATGTTCCATGATTCCATTGTGACCTCTCTGCCAAGGAATTCATTAATAGCCCAGCTACTGAAATTCATCTCCACCGATCGAACCAAGACTGTCTGACCAATATTGTCAAGTTTGGCTGCAGCATAGAACTCTCATACCATAGAACTGTTGACAACTCTCTTTATAGGCATCAAGATAGAGAATCTCTTATGCTCCTGAAAATCATGCAGCAGGCAGTGTCGCTCAACTTGAACTTGATGCAGCATCATCCTGGATTCCCATTCTCTCAAAATTTGTCTGAATTCCTCAGTGTTTGGTTTTTCATTATCAGGATCTATCTACATTTTCCTTTTGTGTCTGCTGGTATTTCTTCACTCCAGATGCTTGTCAAATCAGCACAACTGCTCTTCGTTCCCAAAGCATTTGTTAACTCATAATAAAAGAAGACGGAGTCCCCTTTCCTTAAGCGCAGCTACACTAATGAAAAGAAAAGGAAATATGAATGCAAGTAACATATATTATTTGCAAAAGCTAAATTAAGGAGACTACTATTCTACTATTAAATTTATTCTTCTCATGAAAGGCTATTGTGCTAATTCGGCATATCCTTCTTGTCGCACGTGCATCCCTGCTACATCCAGTAGAACTTGCTCTTTGGTGTGAGTTACAACATTCAAAATTAATCCTTCTCGAATTCCGCCTATGGCTCCTGTTTTAGAGTTCTTGGGTGGTTGGTGTTTTCTTGCCATTATTGGGTCTTATCTGATCTTCCTTCTCCTCTAATATGTTCTAGCATATTTCCGCATCAATCGGGGAAGCTGTTCGACTGCAAAGTCAGATTTTTCAACTTCTGGTGTATTCTGAGGGTTAGCCTTACACACCTTTCCCTTCATCGAAGTTGACCCCGATACCACCACTGCAACATTTTGGAAATTTAGTTCGATTTCTTCTTTGATTATGATTCTTTTTCTCAGCATTATTGCTTCAGACTCCTTATATAATTTTCTCTGAATAGTATCATCACCAGAGAGGATCTTGTTACAGGTCAACATCTCTCCCTGATGGTGAGTGCGTTTCACCTTTTCCGTGTTCTGCAATTGTTGAATCCTCATACTCCTTACTTTTAAAGTTGTCCTGTTTCCGATTTTCCTCACAGATAAGGTTGTAACTAGTCTCCTGAGCTTCTACTCGTGAAGCGCTAGAATTAATGGCATTTTCACCCTGAATCCTGTTGAGTTCCTTTTGCATTCGCTCGAGCTTCAACTCGTGATCCTTGTCTGCGCAAACATATTCCCTTAGCTCCTTACTCCTAACTTTTCTTTCCCTATTCCATTCATCCCAACTAGAGTAGTTCTGGTCATAAAAATAATTGAAGAAAGTCTTCAGCTTAATCCTATTCCTTCCTTCAACTACATTCAATTGGTATTCTAAAAAATCAGGGTTGAAGAAACACTACAAGAAAAATGGCTTTTACGACACAATTTAAAGCTGTGTCGCAAGCTAATGTCACAAAAATGCTTCACTTTTATTATTGTGTCGTTTATTTGCGACATTTCGGTTTTAATTAATAATATTGACTCAAATATGCGACATTTGGTTATTGTGACACAAATATACGACACTTATATGCGACACTAGAATGAAATGCCCTTAATTCGCAACACATTTCTTTTTATGAAGCAAATTTACGTCACAATTGCAACTTTATGAGAAAAGCAACGAATTTGCAACACTTTTGCGTCATTTTAATTTCGTGTGGCTACATTGTGACATAATCATTGCTGCACTTTAACAAAATGTTGTTATTTAGCAGCACTTCTTTTTTTTTTATGCAAATTTACATCACAGTTACGACTTTATAAGAAAACACAGTGAATTTTCTTCTACTATATGTCATTTGATTTTCTTATCGCTCCATTGCAACATAATCATTGCTACATGTTAACAAAATGCTGTTACTTAGTGGCACAACCCAATTTGTTATCATTACCACGTAATAAATTATTAATATACTCAAATCAACTACTATTTTATGTTACTTATATTTGATGAAATTTAAGGGGATAGAAACTAATGAGCCATTCTTGAACATTTTCTGAAAAATATAGTCGAGATATTGCTTCAAAATTTTTACTTCAAACAAATTTGAGATCTTTAAGATTAGTGTGTGCAAACCTTGAAATTTTTTAAAATGAAGTTCAGACATTTTAAATAGTATTTTTTCCCCTTATATAAAAAAGGTCCCGTTTATTAAATTGATATTTATTAAAAATATATCCTCCATGATTGTTATGAATTTTATGACTAGTAGTTAATTTCTGCTTCTATGAGTTTTTGTTATATAATGTATTTATGAATCAACTTAATACTGTAATCCAAAGTATAAGACTTTGAAAACTATGGTATGCCTAGTATATGTATATGTATGCATGTTTTGATTAGTGGTTAACTTTTTTATTTATGCTAACCAAGAATTGAACTCTTTTTTATTTAACGTACCATAATTCATCTCCTTAATTTCTTTGATTGTTTATTTTTTCCAATTTTGTCAACCAAATCCTAGCTCCGTCTATGTTGCCACTCACATCCTAAACCTTAATGTGTTTAGATCAAATTTTAGTGGTGTAAAATTAATATAAATGAAAACTTGAATAAGGACTTAATGGAAAGTTTTTCAAATTAGATGTGTGAAATTAGTATGTTATAGAAGTTGAGAACTACAGTGTAATTTAAGAAATTTGAAAAGAAAAAGACTTAACTCCAAAAATGGTCCATTACATTGAAGGAAAACAGAACAAGCCCGGGCTAAATCGAAAATCTCACTTTCGTGCAATGCATTCCAGAATCAGAAACTTTCGACAAAGCTCAGGCTCAAATTCATTTATCCACGAATGGATCTAGGCTTATACTTATTTAATTTATTAAATCGAATCTAACGCACAAAGATTACACCTTTAATTAAAAGTAGAAAGATTTAAGGTTATACCTTTGAAGCGAAGTTCAACGCAATAAGAAAACTCAAATCTTTAATTGCGAATTCAACGAGAAATCCAATAGATGACTCTGAGAAAACTTCAAATATTGCGTGGGCAATAATCTATCGAAGTGTGCTATCAAAGCCCACGAGAAATCCACAAAGAAAATCCCTCAATTAGATTAAATATGCCCAAAATATCAAACTTTTAACCCAAAAAATTGCTGCCCACTACTTTTCTCGCCAATGAAATCGAACCCACTTCAACTCGGGTCACGATCTGGACAACCGGGATTGTGGATCACCAACCCAAGGAAGAGATCAACACAAACCCAGCTGGATCAAGCACCCCGGAGTGATTAGAAGTGGCTGCCATCTCACCCAAAAAAAAAAAAAAATGTGAACAGTGATTCCGGGCAAAAATTATCAAATCCAGCAGTGGGCAACTCAAAAAATCGATGGGCTATCTAAAAGTTTAATCTTTCAAGCTTAATCTAAATTGAGAAGTGAGAATCCAAGTTCGTTTTTGAAAGAAAACTCAAAAGGGAAGAGAGTTTCTCTCTAGAACTTTCTCACTCTAAGGAAGACAAATGTCTTGCAAGATTTGCTTAAGTTTATTTGGTTTTAAGCTTTCTATTTATAGGGAGCTCTAATGGAGACCTAGTGGGCTTTTGAGTTAGGCCTTTTAATTTGACTTTCGTTGACCGCTTAGTCTTTTCTGACTAATCAACTCCAATCGACCCATTCGAATTAATTTCTGAACCCACTTCGTTAATTTAATTTAATCGAACCCTTAGAATTAATTAATTCAAATAGAATTAATTTCTTAATTCACTTTGTCGATTAAATATTAATTAAACCTTTAGGATTAATTAATTCACTTTGTCGATTAGTCAAATACATGTTGGTGTATGTGCCCTTATGAGGGCTATTTATGTAAATAAACTTTGAGGGTTATTTATGTAAATAAGATATTTGTCGTTTCATGAAATTATATTCTTGTGCATATTGAATTTCATGAAATCGATCCGCCAAACGAAACACTCCATGGACTGTTAGATCATGAGTGATTATTTTGAGTAGTACTCGTACGAGGATCCTTAGACCAGAAATCACTGTATAGTTTTAGGTGAATTAGAGTGTGCTTTGACATATGCCTAACGGGACCATAACAGGTTGCCAAGTACGGGTATGATTGGGTACACTATGAGTCACGCTAAGGTATGTAGGTGAAGTGATGGGACTACAAGTCTCTCTTAAATGAGAGATGATATCTTGGCCACTTGATAGTGAACTGAGAAGTGCATGGCCGTGCCCAAGAAATGATAAGGGTTATCATTTGCTTGATTAAGTTCAGTGTCACTAAGAGATCAAGTAAAACGTTTAGCTATATAAGGATGATTGGTTCCATGCCTTATGCTAGAGACCACTAATGATTTATGGATTAATTAATGAGATTAATTTATTCATTGTCAATTTAGAATGGGCCTACAGGATCGCACATAAGTGAGTTCGATGATTCAGAATTAATTAAATTGCCTGTTTTAAGTATAAGAGTTATACTTAAATTGATAATATTTAGTTAAATAGTTTAATTAAATATTATTGAAGAGTATTATGGTATTAATTAAGAGTTAATTAATTACCTAGGAAGAATTGAGTTGGACTGACAAATCAATGGACCTAATTGTGAATTGAGGTTCTTGACCCATCAGCCTGACCCATGGATCAATGGGTTGATCCATGGTGTTGGTTAAACCCAACTCAGTAAATAATTAATTATTATTAATAATTAATTTTTTACAGATACTTCTCAACTTTTTAATCAGAGAAGTATCTGGGAGTCTGTTGAGAGATTTTAACTAATTTAGTTTTAAAACACGTTTTAGAAAAATTTTAAAGGCTCTCTCTCTGACTCTTCCAGGAATCACTTTTTTCAAACATTCTTCCAGAGAGAAAAATGTTTTCTCTTAGACAGGCACTTTTGGGCTAGCACCGGTTCTGAGAGACTCCAGTGCAAGAACGTAGAGGCAATTCGTGTGAATTGCTTTTGGTGGTGAACGCAATCTTCCCAAGGGATCCAGGTGACGAGCGCAACCGATTACGCGTCGAGGGTAAGACCCGATTCCATATGATTTAGGCTATTCCGTAGCATAATTTAGGAAATTATGCATGCCTAAATCCAACAGTGGTATCAGAGCAAGGTTTTTTTTCCTGTTTTAATTAAAAGTGTTTTAATTAAGACAAAAATTAAGAAAAACAAAAACGGGTATAAGAATGTTTTTTTTCTTGAAAAACGTTTTGAAGAAGAAAAATATATATATATATATATATGCTTGAAGTCGCCGGTTTCTGGGAATGGTCGTCGGAATGGTTTTCCGGCTGGCCGAAAGTTCGCTGGAAATCGCAAATTGAAAGAAAATTGGTTTTTTGGCCTGAATTTTTCTGTGCGATTTGTTCTTTTCTTAATGGGGAACAATTTAGTGTTGATTGGGTTGTCAAAAATGTTTTGATTGCAAAGATTTTGGAAAGAATTTTCTGGGTTGTTGTTTTGTTTTGGTTTGTATCGCCGGAAAAACAACCCGCGGGGGAAAAGGTTCCTCACATTTTGTTTGGTCGGACGGTTGATTTTCTTGTCAGAATTGTTCCACTTTTGATTTAGCGTTTGGTTTTGTGGATTGAAATCTGGAATGCTGGTTGTTGTTGCTGGATTTTTCTCTTTCCCCGCAGGTTTTGAGCCGTCCGAAATTCGGTGAAGACGGAATCCATGTTGGCGGGCTACTTCGGTTTCATCGAAGTGGCCGCTGGATATCGTCTTGGCTCCATTGATGCCGGATTGAAGCAGCGGCGATGATCGTCGTTGTTTCTCCATCATCAATCGAAGCCAAGAATCGCAGTTGTTGCTGCGGATTCTTCACCGATCGTGACCAGAAATGTTCTGGTCTACGAGGCGAGTGACCGGCGCAGACCGAGAGAGATGGTTTTCGCCGGAAGAGACGACCGGCATGGGATGCCGGGGAGTCGAGGATGCCGGACTGGAAATCAATCGGGGAAAACGAAAGGTGCGGCGGAAGGGATGAAACCCTAATGGGTTGAAAAGACGAAAATGTCCTGCCGCACTCCCAAACCCTAATCAGCCATGTTTTAAAATCGTTTTAAAAAATTTGCAAAACAACCCCAGAAGTTTTAAACCTTAAAACCATAGCACGAGAGTTTTTGTTAATTACAGATTTGCCCTAAAATTTTCAGAAAAACTTAATTTTTCTGAATTTTAAAATTTGATAAAATTTTAATTTATGATTTAGGATAAATTAAAAGATATTATCAAATTTTAAATTACGATAAGATAGGATTAGATTTAGATTTAATTCTTATCCTCTAGAATTTTAAAATTTATAATTTTGAATAATTATCTTAATGAGATTAGGATAATTAGAAATATTTAAATTTTAAAATTAGAAAAATTATCTTAATAAAATTAGATAATTAAATGAATAAATAAATAAATAATTAATTAATAAGATTAGTTAATTAATTATTATATTTTTTTATTTATTTATTCATTTTCCAAATAATGTGTTATTTATTTAAAGTGTTTAAATAATTGCATGCATTATTGGTATGTTCATGCATCATTCGATTAAAATGAATGAACATGGGATTGATTAAAATTGATCTTGACACGATCAATTTTAATAGTGTAAGAGTTACACAATCCCTAATTAAATGATTCGGCTTAATAAAATTGGCTTGTATGAAGCAAATGCATTTGTGTGTTTTTCTATGCATGAATTGGGCTTAAAATTTATTATTTAAATTTTTTGGGCCTGCGAGCCATTTTAAAATTGGGCCTGCGTGCCTATTAAATAATTATGTAATAGTGAGGCCCAAAAGGAAGTTTCGAAGGAGTCCATGGTGGAGCCCAGGAACGGAAGCCCAAAATGGAGGCCCAAAAGAAATTTTTTTTTAAAAAAAAAAGGCCCTGTAATAGATTAGAGCCCAATTCATCGCATTTCCGCAATTTTATTTTATGTTTTGTGAATGAATGATAAACGAAAATGCATGTTAAGCCGATCAAACTAAAATCCCAAAAACCCGAGTTGATTTTGCTTCTATACTTGGGGGCCCGCCTGAGCGTCGAACGTCTATGGACTTGGAGAGCCCAAGGGCCTTAGGTTTTCTTCGTGCGGCGAGTTGTCACATAATAGGTGCCCAACTTTATCACTACCATTAATGAGTGGAAAAACTGTTTGGGTATTAGATGCTCAACTTTATCACTACCACTTGTTATGGAAAAACTGTGTGGGTATCGATTGATGTGATGCCTTGAGGGATGGTTTAACTTGGGAAAATTAATCCTAGCTTGACCCGAGAAGTTGACTAGGGATTAATTTTGCAAAGATAGGATGGTGTCAAACATTTGGAATGTTCATCCTATCACCGAAAAGTTGCATGGTATGCAATTGGAAAGCGTTATATTACATGGAATGTAATTTGAACGTTGCCTACCAGAAGAGCCCGATCCCTACGATACTTGCCAAAGCAAGACTGGGGTTGACTCTTTGTGGATTTTCAGACCACAATCTAGCACCAACACAAAATTGTTAGGGATTTCAATTTTGGCTATTGTGGAAAATTAATTTTAAAACTCATTCTAATATTTTGCATTTATTCATTGTAGAAATGGCATCATCTAGCACAAATGTTATCTCAAATTTCACTCTAAGAAGTATATTGGATAAAGATAAATTGGTTGGACCAAACTTCTTAGATTGGGAAAGAAACTTGAGAATAGTTCTCAAGCAAGAAAGGAAGCTTCAAGTCTTGGAGACCGCTTTACCTGAACCATCACAAAATGCTTCGACAACTATTCAACGAGTCTGGGAGAAGCTGAAAAGCGACTCCGATGATGTGACTTGCTTGATGCTCGCGTCGATGACGGGCGAGCTTCAAAAGTAGTTCATGAATTCGGAAGCGTTCCAGATTTACGAGTCACTGACGGAGATGTTCCGTGAACAAGCCCGTAACGAAAGGTTAGTTACGATAAAAGCTTTGATTTCGTGTAAAATGGCGAAGGGTTCGTCAGTCAGCACGCATTTGATCAAGATGAAAGGGTACATTGATACCCTAGAGCGATTGAATGCACCTCTTCCTAGGGAATTGGCCATTGATATCATCTTGGCATCATTGTCTGATGAATACAATGATTTTGTGGTGAACTACAATATGCACAACATGGATAGGAGCATTCCTGAGCTCCATGGCATGTTGAAAAACACTGAACAGACCCTTCGGAAGGCAACACCAGTGTTGGTAGTAGAGAAAGGTAAAGGGAAGAGGAATTTTAAAGGCAAGGCCAAAGTTGGGCAGAACAAGAAAGCTCGCAGTAAGACTGCTCCCCAACCACAAGCTCCTCCATCTGCTAAGACAAGATCCAAAAAGGATGATACATGTCTCTTCTGCAAACAGAAGGGTCATTGGAAGAGAGAATGCAAGAAGTTTCTCGAAAGCAATCCTTCAGCTTCAGGTATCTTTGTTATAGAAATTAATCTTTCTATGTCCACCTCATGGGTATTAGATACTAGTTGTGGGGCTCACATTTGTACTAATGTGCAGGGACTTAGAAATAGAAGGATGACGAAGAAAGGTGAAGTGGATCTCCGAGTGGGCAACGGGGCAAGAGTTGCTGCTGTTGAAGTTGGAGATTACACTCTGTCATTACCTTCTGGTTTAAATATCGAACTTGAAAATTGTTATTATGTACCTGCTTTGAGCAGAAATATTATTTCAGTTTCGAGTTTGGATAATAAAGGATTTCGATTTATTATAAAGAATAATTCATTATCTTTATATCGAAATGATATTTTATACGGAGTTGCAAATATGTGTAACGGTCTGTATGTCTAGGATTTGACCCAAGAAAAACCAGTCTATAACATTGAAAAGAAAGCTAAATCAACTAAAAATGATTTAAGTCCAACATATCTTTGGCATTGTCGATTAGGCCATGCAAATGAAAAGCGAGTTCAAAGACTTCACAAGAATGGAGTGCTAGGGTCATTTGATTTTGAATCTTATGATACCTGTGAACCATGCTTGCAAGGCAAAATGACAAAGAGTCCTTTCAACAAGAAAGGGGAAAGAACAAGTGGGCTATTGGATCTAATACATACGGATGTATGTGGACCAATGAGCACACAAGCCAGAGGTGGATTTGAATACTTCGTGACTTTTACTGATGACTATAGTAGATATGGGTATGTCTACTTAATGAGGTATAAAAGTGAAACTTTTGAAAAGTTTAAAGAGTTTAAAAATGAAGTAGAGAATCAGTTGGATAGAAGGATTAAGGCTATTCGCTCTGATCGGGGAGGTGAATACCTTAGTGATGAGTTCGATGGCTATCTAAAACAGTGTGGAATTGTTTCACAGCTGACTCCACCGGGAACAAGTCAATGGAATGGTGTATCTGAAAGGAGGAATCGTACCCTATTAGATATGGTTCGATCAATGATGGGCCAAGCGACTCTCCCTACATCCTTTTGGGGTTATGCTCTCCTTTCTGCTGCCTACTTATTAAACTGTATTCCATCTAAGGCAGTAGATAAGACTCCATATGAGATATGGATGGGTCGGAAGCCCTATATGTCCTATCTACGAGTTTGGGTTGTGAAGCTCATGTAAAATGTTTACAAAGTGATAAGCTTGAACCTAAAACTGATAAATGCCTATTTGTGGGATATCCTAAGGAAACCAAAGGATATCAATTCTACAGCCCAACTGAGAACAAAGTGTTCGTTGCTCGAGGAGCTACTTTCTTAGAGAAAGAATTTCTGTACAAGAAAGATAGTGGGAGTAGAATAGAACTCGGAGAAGTTCCAGAACCACAAGAGAATGTAGAACGATCTACAGAAACTCAGATGGAAGTTGACATGGAAACTCATGAAGATGAGCAGCCTGAGTCAACAACACAAGAACCTAGAAGGTCTAGTAGATCTCGTCATGAACCCGAGAGATACGGATTTCTCGTGACTGACGATCAAGATTTGATCTTGGTGGACTCTAATGAGCCTGTGAACTACAAACAGGTTTTAGAAAGTCCAGATTCAGATAAATGGCTACAAGCAATGGAATCTGAAATGCAATCCATGAGGGACAATAAAGTATGGACTTTGATTGATCCTCTTGTTCAGGCAAAGGTTGTCGATTGCAAGTGGATTTTCAAGTTAAAACCTGGCGGGATCTTCAAGGCACGACTAGTGGCTAAAGGTTTCAGACAGACTCATGGTATAGACTATGATGAAACCTTCTCCCCTGTCGTGATGCTCAAGTCCATTTGGACTATGCTCGCCATAGCTGCATATTATGACTATGAGATATGGCAGATGGATGTTAAGACGGCTTTCCTAAATGGAAACCTACTCGAGGATGTTTACATGAAACAACCCGAGGGATACATCGATCAAGAGCATCCAAATCGTGTATGCAAGCTTCAAAGGTCCATCTACGGACTAAAGCAAGCATCTCGGAGTTAGAATCTTCGTTTTGACGAGGCAGTAAAAGGTTACGGCTTCATAAAGAACGAAGATGAGTCTTGTGTTTACAAGAAGGTTAGTGGGAGCAAGATAGTTTTCCTTGTCCTATATGTGGACGACATCCTACTCATAGGAAATGACATTCCCATGTTGAAAGATATCAAACAATGGTTGGGGAGTGTACTTTCCATGAAAGACTTAGGAGAATCTGAAATGATACTGGGTATCAAAATCTATAGAGATAGATCAAAGAAGCTTCTAGGACTAAGTCAAGAAGGGTACATAGACAAAATATTGAAGAGGTTTAATATGTCTAACTCTAAGAATGGTATGGTACCATTCAGACATGGTCTTCTCTTAAAGAAGAACCAAGGTCCTTCAACAAGAGAGAAGAGGGATACAATGAGTAGAGTTCCATATGCTTCGGCAATAGGATCTATCATGTATGCCATGTTGTGTACCCGCCGGGATGTCGCGCATGCACTGAGCATGACTAGCAGATACCAACAAGATCCTGGAATGGATCATTGGACTGCAGTCAAAGCAATCCTAAAGTACTTACGAAGAACTAAAGGATTAATGCTAGTGTATGGAGGACAAGAACAGCTCATTGTACAAGGTTACGCTGATGCTGCTTTCCAAACATATCAAGATGACATGAAGTCACAATCAGGCTACGTGTTTAGTCTGAATGGCGGTGCAATAAGTTGGAAAAGCTCAAAGCAAGATACAACAGCCGATTCTACAACAGAGTCTGAGTACATTGCTGCATCAGATGCTGCAAAGGAAGCTGTTTGGTTGAGAAAGTTCGTGTCAGACATCGGAGTGATACCGAGTATCCAAGATCCGATAGAACTTTTCTGTGACAATAACGGGGCCATCGCACAAGCTAAGGAGCCTCGGTCACACCAGAAAACCAAACATATACTCAGAAGGTTTCACCTTATCCGAGAGATCATTGATCGAGGAGATGTGAAAGTGTGCAAAATAAGGTCAGACGACAATGCAGCAGATCCTCTCACAAAAGCTCTACCGCAGTCAAAGTTTGATAGACATGTAATAGAGCTTGGTCTTAAACAGTTTAGGACATAGCCCTTCAACGGGCAAGTGGGAGATTGTTGGTGTATGTGCCCTTATGAGGGCTATTTATGTAAATAAACTTTGAGTGTTATTTATATAAATAAGATATTTGTCGTTTGATTGATTATTTATCTGATGACTTAATTTCATGAAATTATATTCTTGTGCATATTGAATTTCATGAAATCGATCCGCCAAAAGAAACACTCCATGGACTGTTAGATCATGAGTGATTCTTTTGAGTAGTACTCGTACGAGGATACTTAGACCAGAAATCACTGCATAGTCTTAGGTGAATTAGAGTGTGCTTTGACATATGCCTAACGGGACCGTAACAGGTTGCCAAGTACGGGTATGATTGGGTACACTATGAGTCACGCTAAGGTATGTAGGTGAAGTGATGGGACTACAAGTCTCTCTTAAATGAGAGATGATATCTTGGCCGCTTGATAGTGAACTGAGAAGTGCATGGCCGTGCCCAAGAAATGATAAGGGTTATCATTTGCTTGATTAAGTTCAGTGTCACTAAGAGATCAAGTAAAACGTTTAGCTATATAATGATGATTGGTTCCATGCCTTATGCTAAACTGGATATCAGTGTAGAGGACATTACGTAGTATACTCGGAAGGTTGTGTTGAATCACCATTCGACCCTCCGTTCTGAATTGTGTAGTCATTATGTCTTGCTAGAGACCACTAATGATTTATGGATTAATTAATGAGATTAATTTATTCATTGTCAATTTGGAATGGGCCTACAGGATCGCACATAAGTGAGTTCGATGATTCAGAATTAATTAAATTGCATGTTTTAAGTATAAGAGTTATACTTAAATTGATAATATTTAGTTAAATAGTTTAATTAAATATTATTGAAGAGTATTATGGTATTAATTAAGAGTTAATTAATTACCTAGGAAGAATTGAGTTGGCTGACAAATCAAGGGACCTAATTGTGAATTGAGGTTCTTGACCCATCAGCCTGACCCATGGATCAATGAGTTGATCCATGGTGTTGGTTAAACCCAACTCAGTAAATAATTAATTATTATTAATAATTAATTATTTACAGATACTTCTCAACTCTTTAATCAGAGAAGTATCTGGGAGTCTGTTGAGAGATTTTAACTAATTTAGTTTTAAAACATGTTTTGGAAAAATTTTAAAGGCTCTCTCTCTGACTCTTCCAGGAATCACCTTTTTCAAAACATTCTTCCAGAGAGAAAAACGTTTTCTCTTAGACAGGCACTTTTGGGCTAGCACCGGTTCTGATAGACTCCAGTGCAAGAACGTAGAGGCAATTCGTGTGAATTGCTTTTGGTGGTGAACGCAATCTTCCCAAGGGATCCAGGTGACGAGCGCAACCGATTACGCGTCGAGGGTAAGACCAGATTCCATATAATTTAGTCTATTCCGTAGCATAATTTAGGAAATTATGCATGCCTAAAACCAACAATACATAATTAGTCGAACCACTATCGGACTAACTATGGAACTACCGCTCAAAAATGACTTTACATCGCGCCACTATTTTCTTCTATCTCCCCACATTAAAGATCTAGTGCTCGTCGGTTTATCAATTCACTGACAAACTAATTCACCGACTTCTTGGTATCCGAGATTAGTACCACTCGACCTTTTATTATACCGGACATAAAGTCCACCGATCGGGTTTAGTATAATAGACCTTACGAGCTCATCTCGGGAGCACCATCAACCCGGCGAACCGGTATGTGGATTCCTCCGACTAGCAACGACACATAAGAAGCTAAACACTACATACCCAACCTACCGAGGTATAGGCCTCAATTGACCGCACTCTTTGGAAAATCAAAGCATACGATATCCAACTCTCACGCCCCCGTCCCAATCTCGGGATTGATAGACTGAATACTAGAACCGAATTGACTACGCCGATCAGTATAAGTCAATTCTATCCAAACTGGTCGTGCTCAATATGCCCTGGGCATATCCGCGTGATTTAAACTAGTCTAGATAAACTAATTTCCAAATCACACGATAACCTATACTGATAGTATGTTCAGACTATCTCAGTTACGAGCATACTTTTTATATATCAATACTTTAACCAATAACGGTATCTACTGTGTCTTTCACACACCCCGTTATCTAGTTCTATGATATAATGGAACAATTTAATACTGAAACAAAATGATATGCCATCTGTGGATATTAGTTTTTGATACAAGCCATAGCTTTTCTGTATTCAAAACTAACATACATATAGCGAAAATATCATTTTGATCCAAAACGAAAAAAAAAACTACTTTTTCAGTCCATAACATTATGTTTTTAAAAATTTTGGTCCAAAACCCACTTTTGCCTCTCTTGATCAGGGGTATTTTGGTTTTAATAAAAAGTATTTTTCTTTTAACCTTTTAAACAAAAAAAGTCACACCCCTCTCTTTCGCCTGCCCTCCTCCCTCTGCCGCCCTCCTCTTCAATCTCTGCCCTCTTCCTTACCCTACCCACCACCCCCGATCTCCCTCGCTGTCACCCTCACCTTTCTCGTTGCCACCGATCTCCCTCCCCTTTGTCATTCTCCTCCACCCCGTGTTGGTGTATGTGCCCTAATGAGGGCTATTTATGTAAATAAACTTTAAGGGTATTTATGTAAATAAGGCATTTGTCGCTTGATTGATTGTTTATCAAATGAGTTAATTTCATGATAATTATATTCTTGTGAATATCTAATTTCATGAAATCAATCCGCTAAAAGAAACACTCCATGGACTAATAGATCATGAGTGATTCTTTTGAGCATACTCGTACGAGGATCCTTAGACCAGAAATCACTGCATGGTCTTAGGTGAATTATGGTGTACTTTGACATACGCCTAACGGGACTGTAATAGGTTGCCAAGTATGGGTGTGATTGGGTACACTATGAGTCATGCTAAGATATGTAGGTGAAGTGATGGGACTACAAATCTCTCTCAAGTGAGAGATGATATCCGTGCCACTTGATAGTGAATTGAGAAGTGCATGGCCATGCCCGAGAAATGATAATTGTTATTATTTGCTCGAATAAAATCAGTGTCAGTGAGAGATCAAGTAAATTGTTTAGCTTAATAAGGATGATGGTTCCATGCCTTATGTTAAACGGGGTATCGATGTAGAGAATCGTGCATAGTATGCTTAGAAAGGTTGCGTTGAATCACCATTCGACCATCCATTCTAAATTGAGTAGTCATCATGTCTTGCTAGAGGCCACTGATGATTTATGGATTAATCTATGAGATTAATTTATCCATTGTCAATTTGGAATGGACCTGCAGGATTGCACGTAAGTGAGTTCGAAGATTCTTGACGGAACTAGGTATAATTGTTATACTTAGAAGAATAATATTAAATTAAATAGTTTAATCAAATATTATTGAGAAGTTTTGGGGTATTAATTAATAGTTAATTAATTACTCAGGAAGAATTGAGAGAGACTGACAAATCAAGGAACCTAGTTGCAATTGAGGTTCTTGACCCATCAGTCTGATCCATGGGTAAATGGTTTGATCCATGGGTCAAGTAAAAACCAATCAGTAAAAATAAAATATAATATTATATTATTATAATATATATTTTAATAAAAACAACCCCGGGGGTTGTGGGATTGGAGAATCAGAATTTCCTTTTTAAAAGGAATTCTCTGGGAGAGAAAAATTTGACAGAATTTTTAAACGGAAAATAGTTTTCTGAAGAAAATTTTCTCCCTCTCTCTCATCAAAACTTCTTCACAGGAATCTACTAGCATCGAAGAACTCCAGTGCCTGAGAGTAGAGGACGCTTCAAGGAAGTGTTAAAAGGAAAGACGACGAAACACCATCTTCTCAGAGGAGCCAGGCGACGAGCGAAACCAATTACGCTTCGAGGGTAAGACCTGATCCTTATAGTTTAGGATTCCGCCATTTAATTAGATTAAACGCCTAAACGTAAATCCTACACCCCGCCGCAACTCTTTCTTCCCCGGTGAACCTGGCTGTCTCTGATCATTTTTCCCGGCGAAAGAAAAACTCTCCCGGCGAAGATGAAGCTTCGAAAACAGCAGCAGCTTGAACTGGCAACCATTGTGAGGGAAACCCAAAGGAACCTAGTCCAGATTCACCGGCGAAAATCCAAGAAATGAAAAATTGCAAAAAAAAATTTGATGCCCGTTTTTTCGATAAATCAACCTGAGAAACCAAATCCAATTCTAAACCAATCGCAAAAACTTTAGAATTATCCCGGTTACCAAACCAAACCCCAAAACCCACTTTTCTACGCCGTTTTTCCGATCAAAATTGAGACTCAAAACTAAAACTTTTTTTCTGTGAGAAGTTTCGAAAATACAGAAAATTTAATTTCGAAATCGAAGCAATCCGTTCAAGTTTTGAAACCCAAACAAGCCCGAAACGATTTCCAGTGAGAAAAGGAACAAAAACCAAAACAAAAATAAGCAAATCCATGACGTCCGTCTTCTAGCGGTTTTCTGGCTACCATGAGGATCAAAATCTTGCTTGGATGTGTCAAGCTCAATGGCAACAAATTTGATGAATTGAAAGAAACCACCCTGTTGTCGTTTGCTGGAACCATTATAGGACTTCATTTATTGCAAAAAAATCAAAACCCTAAACCCTTTTTGGTATTCCCCCGATTTTCCGATCAAAACCCAAAAACGAAAAGGTTTTTCCATATCAATAACCAAACCCAGAAAAAAATCCATATCTAAAAGTTTTTTGAAAGCCATCTGGAAACGTTTTTCGGGAGAAGGGAGAACAAAACCTAACAAAATTTCAAGCCAAAAACCATAAGAAAAACGAGGCTCGCCAGATTTAAATAATTTCAGGGAAAGAGAACGAGGAGGAGGGCAAAAGAGGCTAAGGGCAGAGGCGGCGGGAGGAGGAGAATGATAGAGGAGGGAGATCGATGGAAGCGAGAGAGGGTGGAGGTGACCACCGTGACTTGTGTTGTGGTGTGAGGCGGCGTCCAAGGGAGAAGTAGACGTCTCTGGTGGTGTGGGGCGGGAGAGGGGCGTCCGTCTAAGGGAGGAAAAGAAGGAGAGTGAGGGAATTAGATTTTTTTTTTTTTTTTGGCGCAAAAGCCCTTTAAAATTGGTCAACTGTTAAAAAGGGGGAAGAGAAGGGGAGAGGGCGACGGCCGGGGGGTGGGGTGGAGGGATCGACGGCGGCGAAGGTGAAGGAGTGGGCAGGGATGATGGTGAAGAAGGGGGCGAAGGAAGGTGGAGAGGAGGAGGAGTGACGGAGGGGATAGGAAAAATATTTGATTTTAATGAAAAAATTATTATTTTATAATTTTAAAGGGTTAAAAGAAAATTACTTTTCATTAAGATCAAAATACCCCTGGTCAAGAGAGACAAAAGTGGGTTTTGGACCAAAATTTTTAAAAAACATGATGTAATGAAATAAAAAAGTATTTTTTTAATTTTATTTTGGATAAAAATAATATTTTATGTAGTGAACCATTTTTTGAGTACAATCAAAGAAAAATACTCCCTCCCATTTCTGTTCATCGTTTCCCTCCGCTCCTCTATCCTCACCCTTTCGCCCCTTTCGTTCCGTCATTCTGTCTCCCCCTTTGAGCTTCGCCTCTTTCTGTTCTTTGTCTTCTCCGTCGCTAGACCTCTCCCTCCTCCATTTATTTCTCCTTCCCGGTTTCTCCTTCGTTTAACAACCTTCTTATTTCTTGTTATCGGCTAATTCTTTACCCAAACTCCCAAAATTTCTTTCCAATCCTATATAGTATCTCTAACTAGGATAGTGATAGCATGAGTCGAGTTTGGGTCGCTCGAAGTGGAAGCAATCAAAGCCCAGGATGAAATTAGGTTCTTTGACTAATTTGGGCAAAACTTCCATTGGAGCGGTTGTGCCAATTTTGGTGTGCCTTCTGAGTTTTGAATTCAATTAACTCATCTCTTGATTTATTTATTTATTGTTCAAGCCGCAGCCAACGACAAGGGCATTGCCGATGGATTTTTGCTTCTTCAGTGTTGAAAGTAGAGACTTTGATCCCCCAGAAATTGTCACTTTAATTTCGAGAAAGAAATACCAAAATAAACTGATAAAAAGAGAAGAAGGGCAGTGCTCCCCACTTGAATCTCAGCAAATAGGTAAAAATTCAAAATTTTGCAGTACCAGAAGGCATCAATGTATCAATTTGTAAAGTTTGATTGCAACCCCATTGTCGTGTTTAGTATTTTATGTTGTTTTTGAATGTTTTGAGATATTTCCAAGTGAAACCCAGAATTTTTGGGTCATTCCTATTTGGCTCTCTTTTGTAGTTTATGATGACGATGAAATAGACTACTCAATAAAGTCAGAATTTTATGAGAGAAAAATGAGTTGTGGGTTCAAAAGAAAAGGTTTGGCCGTACTTCTGATGTTGTTCTCAGCTGCCCTGCTTGCTTCACAACCCTTCGTGTTTATTGCCAAAGGTTAGCTTTATGAGCATATTGTAAAACAACATATGTTTTGGTGCTGTTTTTCTCTATGCATATTGCAAAACTACCTGTGTTTCAGTGCCCCTTTTTCTTTTTTCTTTTTTTTTTTTTGGCTCATCTTGTTGTAGTTTCCTTTAAACCCATCTATTTGAATATTGAAATTAATTTTGAAATATTGAAATAGGGGCAGCCTGCGGATTCTTCAAGTAACTTAGAGCATCTCCAACGCATACGCTTGTTTTGCATTTTGCCCAATTTTGGCGTAAAACACAGCTCCAATCGGTATTGTAAATTTTTGTAATTGTTACTGTAAAATTGGGGGAGAAGAGAGGGACGGTATATGTAGAATACGAAAGAGAAGACAACATCCCTGTAGAAGTGGGGTTTTTAATTTTTTTAATATTTTTTTCAGCACTTAATTTTCTTTTATCCTTTTTTTAAAAAACTTACTTATTTCCATTTCTTTCATTTTCTTTTTATAGATTTATTCAATTTTTTTAAAAAATTAACACTAAAATAATTTTTTGATATAAATTATATTTATATTAATAATTATTGTATGATTAAAATTTTTGTATTTAATTACATAGTTTAAAATTTTTGAATTTTCACCGTCATTTTTATAAATAATGAAGTAAATATAAAATTATTCAACATTAAATTTTAGGGAAAAATGAAATAAAATAACATTAAAATTTATTACTTACTAAATATAATATTATTACAAGCAACAATTAAAAAAAAAACACAAATTCGCATAAAATACATTCACTTCAACATAAACAAACTCATACAAACTTATTATTAAGTAACTAATAATAACTAAACTAACATATTCATTCGTCGTTATTATTATCATCATCTAGCCCGCTTCCACTCCCACCAATATTATTAAAGTCAACTCCAAATATAACATTTGATGAATATGGATCTTGATATGGATTTGGATATGGTTCTTGACTTGCTCTTGCATTAAGAATGTTGGTTTGACAGTCTATAATATAAGCACCGTAAGAAGGATCTTCAATTTGATTTGAGTCTTGAGACATAATTGCAAAATTCAATTTTCGATTCTACATCTCCATCTTTTTTTTTTCTCTATCTCCATCTACTTCTTTTTTTTCTTCATCTCCATCTTTTTTTTCTTCATCTCCATCTTATTATTGTGCCTAAGTCTCCTCTCTTCATTCATTTCGTGTGTACTTTCTTGTGATTTCTTAAACATCTCCATAAGATTCATATTATGTTGTGTAAGATCATTGAAACGAGACGTATTTGATTCATCAACTTTTCTTTTTGATTTAGCCTTCTTCATTCGAATAGGTCTTTCGAAGAGCCGCCTACATCAGAACTATATAAATTAAGAGAAAAACCAGAAAGTCTTGGTGATTCTGGTGCCTGTGTTTCCGGAGGAGTCGGATAATCTGATTCAAATATATTGTACTCAGAATTATGGCTTTGGTAATTTTGCCTTGCTATTTGCACACCATCATTGAATTTTTCAAAGTCCTTGAGAGTGTCCCAAACATGATCGAACTTAAACCCATTTTTAAAATCAGAATCCTCCATCATCATCAATTTTGCTCGATTCATCTACAAGAAATATACATATTTATTAATTCAACGAATACAAAATATATGAAAATTTTAACCTACAATTTTGTTATGTACTTACCCCGTCTAATAGTGATATGCCACTTGGATGTAAGCGCTCGATTTGTTTCATGCATGCTAATAATTTTCATATTGCTTTCTCGATAGATTGCCATCGTGATTGCAATGACCTCGTACTACGATTCTCCCAATCTTTGGCTTTGATCTCATGATAAGTTCTGTCTACTCATTTCCAAAAATTATCACCACTTTGATATCTTCCAACAGCAGGATCTTGTGAAATTTGCATATAAGCTATGCAAAGATTTAAATCTTCTATCGGGTTGTAGTTGCCAGCTCGTGATACTGCACTTTTCTTTGAAGAAAACATGATTATTTCGTAAATAGAGTGTTTATGTAAGAAAGTGAGTGAGAAATAGAATGCTTAGTAATAAAGTGGGTGATTGTTATGTGTGAAACAGTTCATATTTATAGACTTGAATTATTGCTTAGGTAATATAGATATCTTACCGTATCTTTACGTCATTTATTGTCTCAATATCAACAATTGGATTGATTTTATCATCATCATAACCGTCCAATATATTTCACTACAATCTCAACCGTATGTTTTTATTTCCTCAAAATTTAGACTGTTACATTTTAAAATATCTTTTCTTATCATTACTTCTTTTATTGTCTCAATCTCAACAGTAGGATTGATTTTATCATCATCATAACTGTCCAATATATTTAACTATAATCTTTATTTTATCAAAATTTCTCTATAAATGTCTAGCCATGCAAACTCAAATCCATACCAAATTTCTCATTTCACTTTATATTTTTCGAATTCATCTATTTCAAAAAAAAAATCCTCCAAATTTGCAATCATGAATTATGATATTGGCAACCCTTCTAATATCAAGTCCCAAATCAGTTCACCACCTCAATTTTCATTGAGTTCGTCAAGTTTGAAAGAGTTCAAACAAGAAATTCGAAGAATGGAGTTACAACAAATGCCTATACTTCAGACGATGCAAGCAAATAATGCAGAAATTGCGCATATTCTTGAGCAAGAAAATAACCAAGGGAGGCGTGGTGGCTCAGTTCGAGGACACAGAGTGATAAATCGTGATCGTGAAGGTGCACATCTTAATTTAGTACGTGATTATTTCTCTCAAAATAAATTGTATGGTGATGTTGAGTTTCACCGACGATTTCGCATGTCCAGAAGTTTGTTTCTTCATATTGTTACTGCTATTAAAGATCATGATAATTATTTTGAACAACGAAGAGATGGTCTAGGCAGGCTTGGATTATCAACTCTACAAAAAGCAACAGCCGTATTTCGAATGTTAGCATTCAGTATCCCAGGAGATCTAACATATGAATATATTAAAATCGGTGAATCAACAGCAATGGAATGCTTGAAGAGATTTTGTCGTTCTATTATTGACGTCTTTTCAACGTAATATCTCCGATTGCCAAATGAGAATGATATTGCAAGACTTCTTTATGTAAACGAGCAACGTGGTTTTCCAAGAATGTTAGGTAGTCTTGATTGTATGCATTGGAAGTAGAACAAATGTCCGACGGTTTGGGCAGGACAATATACTGGACGTTCTGGATCTCCGATAATAATTCTTGAAGCTATTGCCGATTATGATTAATGGATATGGCACGCTATTTTTGGTATGCCCGGTTCTAATAATGATATCAATATGTTGGAGTCATCTCCTTTACTTTATAATATGGCTCAAGGGATTGCTCCTCCTGCTCATTATGTCATTAATGGAAAAGAGTATCATATGGGATACTATTTGGCTGATGGTATTTATCCAAAATGGTCTACAATTGTTCAAACAATTCGTAATCCATATCAAGAAAATCATAAGTACTTTGCAGAAAGACATGAGGCATGTAGAAAAGATGTGGAGCGTGCTTTTGGGGTCCTACAATCTAAATTTGCTATTGTTGCAAATTCGGCACGAATTTGAGATAAAAAGGTGTTGCATGATATCATGATTGCGTGCATTATCATGCACAATATGATAGTGAAAGATGAAAGTGATCCGAATGCACCTATAAGAGATGCAAATGAAGCTCCAACGCTTGATGTGCAAATGATACCAAATCGTAATAGTCGATTTGATCAATTTCTCACTCGGTACAGACAAGCCAAGGACAAAAATGCACACTTTGAGTTAAGAAATGCCTTAATAGATCATTTATGGGCACGTCGTGCTTACTTATCGAACTAAGAAATGAGTTATGTTCATTTGAATGGTATTGCTATTTTTTTTTTTTTTTTTTTGTAATAATATCTTGTAAGCATGCTAATTTGGTATTTTGTATGTTTTAAAATTTTTATGTTTAATAAAATTTAATATTTTGTACGTTTTACCTATTTTATTTCGTTATAAAACTAAATCAATACAATTCATATGTTCATTATTATTATTATACATAATTTTATACAAATTATTTTATTATTAATTAATATTAATTATTTTAAAATATAATTTAAGATTAAATCACTAAATTTATAAATATAGATATGTTTATAAAAAATATAATGTGAATGAGTAAAAAAATTATAGTGATATAATAATAAAAATAAAAATAAATGTGAATAAAATATTATTTTTAGGTAGAAGATAGAGTTGTTGGGTTGGAGTGAATGTACTGTAAAACACTGTAGATACTGAATTTTAGAGTAGACTGTACTATAAATTGAAGTTGATGGTTGGAGTTGCTCTTAGCAGGCTGGATTTTTCCTTCAAATTCCAAAAGATATGTAACGCCCATATCGTCGTGCCCCTGACAGATTATCTGCCAGCGATGTAGCCTGCGTCCCCCTGGCTCGCACCAGGACACGTGTCGAACAAATGCGCATGCGTGGGACATGTAAAGAAAATAAAATAACATAAAGAAAAATGATTAAAATAACTCGAATGGAAAATGCGTGAGAGGATCCCTGGAGTAGAACCTACTAGATCATCCAAAGCGTTTATATATAATGTCATGTCTACAGTGTATGGGTTACACCATCATAGTAAGGGTTACAAGGCTGCGTCGGTCTTGTTTAGAGCATGTGCAAATATACAAAGAACATGAGACACACGTGACAAATATATACAAAGTCTTTCTTGTAACCTCTAGAGTCTTCTTGCTAAGTCTCTACGCGTCAGCTGTTTGACTGCAACACAGGGTACCTGGACCTAAGGATAAGGGAAAGGGATAATGGGGTGAGCATGTACTGTGTAAGCCCAATGAGTCTTCTCGGAGACTCAGTATATTAGGTATATAGAGAAAAAAAAATCATATAGCAAGTCAAACATATTACAGATTATCAAAACATATAAGACAAATAAAATTTGTTAATGATACCAATGTCGAACAGTCGACTCCGAGTACGACCCGAAACCTATGTAGATGGAAAGGTCAACCCTAGGCACAACTCCTGTCGAATCTGTGGTTGGCTATAAGCATGACTCTCCAAATAATCGGCACATAGCCTAATAATTCTGTAAGCATAACATGTTCTCTCATAGAACTCTCCTATATACAACCCCGACCGATCAATAACAATGAAAATATAACCTCAACCGATCAACACCTAAAATATGTGGCCCCAACCGATCAATAATATGTAGAGGCCTCTGGTAGCTCATGAGTACCTATGTGTGAGTCCAAAGTAGATCATAAGGTCCGACCGAACCCTGTGCTGGCTCATTCCAGATGAGAGCTACAATGGGTAGGGAACCCCTCGATGCAATGTAGGTATCGATCGAGAATGTAACAAGCACAAACAAGAGGATCATAGTGTTGGAGTTGAATACATAAACTATGCTTGTATTGTACTTTTTCCCAGTTAATATATAAATTAATGTTTTAGTTAAATTTAGTTGTGCATTATTTGTCCATTTATGTTATGTAGTTAGATGATGAGGTGTCTTGTGTGACACAGTAGATCTCATCATTGATTAAAAGACATAATATATAAATGAGGTTCGTACACGAGACAACTTTGGACAAACTGTCGGTTTAGGTTATTATGTGATTCGGATAATTAGTTTGTCTAAACTGATTGAATCATATAGATATGCCCGGGGTGTATTGAACTTAACCATTAGGAATGATTTGTCTTGTACTGATTTAATAGACAAATCGTTCTTGGTATTCTATCTCTTAATCCCTAGACTCGAGCGGGCACGAGGATTAGACATAGTGTACTTTGATATGCCAATGGGTGAGGTAAATTGTGGCTAATAGTCTCGGTAGTTTGGGTGCGCGTGTTTAGTTGCTTGGTGTGTTGCTGCTTGTCCAAAAGAAACTATGTACTGGTACGTCCGGGGTGATGGTGCTCCCAATATGAGCTCGTAATGTTTATTATACTAAACTCGGCCGGTGAATTTATATCTGGTATAGTAAAAAGGTCGAGTGGTACTAGTCTCGGAATTAAAAGAAGTTAATTAATTAATTTATCAGTAAATTAATGAATTAACGAGCACTATATCTTTGATGTGGAAAGATTATGAATATAAATTAATTAAGTTGTTCCAGAATCAATTCTGGTGTAGGATGGTAGTGCCAAAATTAATCCATTAGTGGTACAATTAATTTTGTAATGGGTTAATTGAATAGGTAGAATTAATTGATTAATTATTCCTAATGGTTAATTGAGTAATTAACAAAGTAGAATTATTTAATTAATTAATTAAGTCTTAAGTTTCAATTAGAATTAGAAAATTGTAGAGATTATGAATCTAGTAGGATTTGGTTTATCCTATCAGATTGGTTACCTAATTGGATTTGAAAACTGATTAATTACCTAAACCCATTAAGAATACCAATCCTAAACCAACTTGGGGTCTCTCTTGTAACTCGATATATAGACAAGGGATTAGCTATTCCACAATATACAATTCATAAGTTTTCAAGACAAGAAAACTTAGAGAGAGAAAATCCTACAGAGAAAATTCTCTCTCAAATTTCGAATTTCATAAGTCAAAAGGTTGGCCGAATTTTTCCTTCTTTTGGCTGGCACGTGTGGCTTTCTCTCTCTCCGGGCGGTGCGTGGATTGTAGGCGCCTGGTGCAGCGGTACTGGAATTTTTTCTAGCAGGTGGATTGTGATGATTAGCTGATCAAATTGCTGGTTAGATTGCTACCCACACAGCATACAAGCAAAGTCTTGAGGCATATAAGAGAATCACCTGAGTGTACGCTTCAATAGGTAATTCTTATGTTTCCGCTTAATTAAGAATTTTTGTTGCGTGATAAATCAAATAAGTGCAAACCCAGATCCTGCGCAATGTTATTTCAAAAGGGTTGGAATAGCAATTGTGCTAGCGTCTAGGCTTGGCCAGAGATTCTGATTATGGAATGCATAGCACGAAAATGAGTTTCTGACTAGGCTCGGGCAGATAATTTTTCACATAGGCTACCAGTGTGATAAAGTACACCCCAAACTTAAATCCCCGCACACAGGAACAAGTGATAACAAGATAAGCGAGCAAGTAATTCAAGCAGTACAAGTAGTACCAGTCAGTGATATCCACTAGTGAAGTCGTACAATAACATAAGTAAACACATGCAAGTAATGTCCAAAAGTAGCGTCAGGAAGTAAGCGAGTAACACGGGAATTAAGATCATCTTCTTCAAGTATCAAGTTCAAGCAAGACATGCAGACTTGTAGTATAATATATTCAAGCATTCACACAAGTCCTACTAGCTAAGGGGACAAGTTGGAAAGTTTAGCAGGTCAAATCACCTCAGTCAACATAGTCGGAGTTGGTGTAATTTTCCTGCGGATCTGCCAAAGGAAAAATGGAGTCTCAAGTAAGACGACTAACTGGTAGCCTTTCTATCAAGGGTTATTCAAAAGTATAGCGTTAGATGAAAAGTCAGCTCCCGCAAACGATTCCCGAGACAAGTTATAACAGAGCGTAAGATCGTCCATGTGTTGTTATCTTAGCTTGTGATCCCGACTTGAAATATCCATGATCACGTGTGTACATAGTATCGTAAGCTTTCCGTGGCGAAAGCGTCATGTCTAAGTAACGCCGTTAGAAAGGTTCTTAGACTAAACGTTAAAATGCTGAATTTCATGCTTCGCATAAGTGTCATGCTCTATTCAAGGCCATATTTTGGGACATCCGTAGTACCATTTCATAAGCCACAAAATCCTGAATAAATCTTGAATTTAGAGGTTTAAAAAGATTTATATCTTGGCCAAAAAGGTTGAGAAACAAGGAAAATAGAATATTCAAAGTCGCTGGACCAGCTCAGCATTTTTCAGGAAAACCAGTAAGACCACTTCGGATTCAAAAGCATTTTCTGGCAGCTATATAATTCCAAATGACAATCTGTAAAATTCTGTATAATCCCTATGAGAAAAGGTTAAAACAAGATATGGTTTGTTCAAAACGAACACAAGATGAAAGAGAGATGGGATGTTAAATTTGTAGAACTACATAACTGTTACAATAAACAGCAGCAGCAAGATTTTAAAAATGTTTTCTGGACAGTCTATAAATTCAAATCACGATTTAAAAGATGATTAGTAATCTTTGGTGCATGAGGTTTAAACCAAGATAATTTTTACTAAAAACGAGCATGTATCGGAAAAGATATGTCATTTTGAAATCCGCCCAACGGTGGGATATCCTCATCAACGGACGGTTTTCAAAAATGCCGCCAGAGTGACGGAAACAGTCTTGTGGTACTGTTTTGAGGTGATTTTAACAAGGTTTCGAGTTTGTAGAAGGAATAAGGAAAAAGAGTGCTGGATTTTTAAATGGCTTGTGGCAGCGGGTTTTGACTAGGGGAAAAATGAGATATTTTGGAACTAAAAACGGAGGATGGGCATGGCTTGAAGGTGTTCTTGAATTTATGAAAAGAAACATGAAGGAGAATTAAATGGAAGTGGTGGTGAGGTTTATGAAATACGGTGATGGTGGTGAGGGGTGTGCTGACGGGTTAAGAAGAGAGAAGGAGAAAACAAATTTAGCCCCCCACCCCCCAAATATAGTACTGGCCATTGACTTTGGCCTCAAACCAAATTAAGGACACCTAGCGAAAATGCCACGCCACCCCTTTCTTTTCGAGCCACGTTTCTTCCTTTTCCATATATTAATCCTCCACCGCCTCAAACTTATTCTAGTTCATTTCCTTATCTTTTCTTTCCCTTTATTTTTCTTTTCCCCATTTTATAATAATATTTTATTTATTTTTATTCCTTAAAATTCTTCATTTTAATATTTTTCAATTCAAACTTAGTCGGTATATTTCATAACGGGTAAATTGAACATAATCGTTTACTTCATAAAATCGATACTTTAATACAATAATTAAATCGAATTATTTATTTAACTAAAAATCTTAAACGATATTTTTGTACGTTCATCGTCATGTCCTAAAGTAATAAAATAAAATTATTTTATTCCTAAATAATTCCACAAAACCATATATTTATTTAAAAGTTAGTAGGTTAACATGAGGGATTTCACAGGTTACAACTAAGGTAAAGGCATCCTTTTTATAATTTTGTCAAGCAGCACAAATTTAGCTTGGTAATCTTGGTTAATTTCGGTTGATTGAAGGTGTACAGTTGCAATTGCTGGGTTATGTCAAGTCTCACATAGGCTTCAAGTCAAGGTAATATACTGTCAATTAGTGAATTATTTATGAGGTAGAGGTTTAGGAATTAACTTGGAATATGTTTGAACTGATTTTGTGAAGGGTCTTTTGCCACATGGAGAAAGAAAGGGCTGCTGAAATAATTTAGACCATACTCACACTGCCATAAGTTTCTAGCTATCCTATTAAGGTAATAAAACTTTCAGACCGATATTTAGCAATCTAGAATAGTTAATAGAATTATGTTCTTGTGGTTATATGTTGGAAAAATAAGATGTTTGGTTTAAACATGTGAGGAGGTCCCTCCTAACCCCATTTCATTGAGGTTATGAAATAGTTTGATGTTTAGTTCCATGGTGGTTTTCGTTTTATGATGTTATGATATTGTGTTCTAGTGTTAAAAATTGTGAGGAGCTGATGTTATCGCTCCTTACACTTTAGAGATGATTTTTGTGATGATTTGAATCGAGTTTATATTTAAAACCAAAAGAGATCATTAAGAGTTTGATAAGTGAAAGTTTTTTTAATTTCTAGCAAATGTTGCATTATCATCTTGAATCATAATTCATAATTCTCATATTTTGGATTCCAGTTTTAATGGATATTGTAAGTTTATTTTATTTTTCAAGTTGACATTCTGTTGGAGGGAACTTAAAGGGTTTTTTTTTTTTTTTTTTTTTTTTGGAGTGGGTGGTTGATCATTTTGGTATTGTAAGCATTTTGCTTAGTTTAATTTGATTTCTACGGATGCTACCTCCTGCCATCTCTGTAATGATTTTATCCTAACCTAGATGTTCTAACTCTTCCAATTGTATACTTTGTAAATTACTCATGAAAATCAAAAGAAAGAAACAAGGATTCATTTTCTTGCCTTTTCCAATTGTCAATATATATATTTTTATTTTCAGATTGCTGTTTGTAATGAATGTGAATAATTTTTAATTCGTTGACTTGCTTCAATTTGCTGCTCTTGATGTTTCCTGTCTTCAGTTCAACTTACCCAAAGTCCAACGAAGTTGAGATAAATAGGTTACGTTGTTTTGTATTCTCTTTTCGGTCTGTATCTTGTTCCATCTAGTACCCTTTGTTGTCCAATTGTGATGCTTCAGATCAACTAGGAAGCTATAAATACTGTCAAACACATTTGTTGGTAAAAACTACCCATTCAACGTAAGTCCACCATTAGTGCTCTTTGAAGATACTGCTAGAGCTTCAACTTTTAGTTATGTGTTTCTTTTATTCTCTTTCTTTTATGTTAAGAGATGACAAGCACAATGTACCTTCTCTACCTACAAATAGGCCGTCAATACTTCTTTTCATTGATAGGTTATATGCATCATTGTCTATCAGGAAAAGAGTAAAGAAGTTCTTGGTGTTTTCAGAAAGTTAGTTTTGGAATAACAAAACTCAAAACATAGTTATGGAAAGTTAGAGAAGTTGTCTTATGAAACTTGTCAAGCAATTAGTCCTTCAAAAGTCCAGCTTGAAGGTAATAAAAGTAATACCCAATACTGATAGTATATCCAGCTCGAATCAATCCTCATATAATAAGCTACTGGTTTATCAATAAGAATACTACTTTGAGTTCAATCCCAAAAGTGTAATTTTTCATGTTTGTTTACTTATACGCATTCCTATGTAGTATACAATTGCTCATGATTTAGTGTTTTGCGATATTTAAATGAAAATTTGCTTTAGTATATCTCATATTTAAGATTTTTATGAAAATTTATATGTATAATAGTATCAAAGCCACTGTTCTTTATGATCAGCCCCTGAATTTTTTCAGTCTGCTTCCCTTAAAGAGAAGCATGAGTTATTCTGTAGGATTGCTGACAAGCTAAGCCAACCAAATGGTCTCAAGGACTGTATAAGCTAGGAGATGGGTGAAAAAGATCCCAATTAGGGGTGTAAATGAACTGAGCCGCTCGTGAGCTATTCGCGAGCCGACTCGGTCAAAGATTGGCTTGAGTTCGGAGTTGACCGAGCTCGAGCCGAGCTCGTTAAGGTAACGAGCTGAGTTTGAGCCTGTAATATATAGGCTCGTCGGCTCGACGAGCCTAACGAGCTTATATATTATATATATATTTATTTATTTATTTTATAATATTAAATATTTTTAAAATTTTTCGTTTTGTAGGAAAGTAACTATCCTTTAACCCTAATCCTAATTCATTTCTCCCCCAAAAATCGGATAAGTGGGGCGATTTTTTGCCCCACAATCGCACATTTCATCCGATGTTTGGCTTAAAAATTGGAAAATAGGTCCGATATTTTCACATTCGTATGTTTATATAATTGTCTTCACATGAATGGATGTAGACGTTTCTGGACGTGGTGCTAGTTATTTTTGACGTGGTGTTAGTGTTATGAGACGTGGTGGACTATCTTTGTGAAAAAAATCAGTTTAAATTCATATGATGCAGACGATTATGGACGTGGTTCTAGTTGTCTTTGACGTGGTGGGTTGTCTTTGAGAAAAATAACTAGCTTAAATTCACATGAATGGATGTAGACGTTTCTGGACGTGGTGCTAGTTATTTTTGACGTAGTGCTAGTGTTATGAGACGTGGTGGACTGTCTTTGTGAAAAAAAATTTAGTTTAAATTCACATGAATGGATGTTGTCGTTTTTGGACGTGGTTCTAGTTGTCTTTGATGTGGTGGGTTGTCTTTGAGAAAAAAAATATCTTAAATTCACATGAATGGATGTAGACGTTTCTGGACGTGGTGCTAGTTATTTTTGACGTGGTGCTAGTGTTATGAGACGTGGTGGACTGTCTTTGTGAAAAAAAAAATAGTTTAAATTCACATGAATGGATGTTGACGTTTATGGACGTGGTTCTAGTTGTCTTTGACGTGGTGGGTTGTCTTTGAGAAAAAAATAGCTTAAATTCACATGAATGGATGTAGACGTTTCTGGACGTGGTAGTAGTTATTTTTGACGTGGTGCTAGTGTTATGAGACGTGGTGGACTGTCTTTGTGAAAAAAAATTAGTTTAAATTGACATTAATGGATGTTGACGTTTATGGACGTGGTTCTAGTTGTCTTTGACGTGGTGGGTTGTCTTTGAGAAAAAAATAGCTTAAATTCACATGAATGGATGTAGACGTTTCTGGACGTGGTGCTAGTTATTTTTGACGTGGTGCTAGTGTTATGAGACGTGGTGGACTGTCTTTGTGAAAAAAAAAATTAGTTTAAATTCACATGAATGGATGTTGACGTTTATGGACGTGGTTCTAGTTGTCTTTGACGTGGTGGGTTGTCTTTGAGAAAAATAACTAGCACCTTGTTAAGTATGTTTTAATAACTAGCACCTTGTTAAGTACATTTTAATACAATAGAATTAAAACATACTTAACACTAGCACCACGTCAAAAATAACTACTACCACGTCCAGAAACGTCTACATCCATTCATGTGAATTTAAGCTATTTTTTTCACAAAGACAACCCACCACGTCAAAGACAACTAGAACCACGTCCATAAACGTCAACATCCATTCATGTGAATTTAAACTAATTTTTTTTTCACAAAGACAGTCCACCACGTCTCATAACACTAGCACCACGTCAAAAATAACTAGCACCACGTCCAGAAATGTCTACATCCATTCATGTGAATTTAAGCTATTTTTTTCTCAAAGACAACCCACCACGTCAAAGACAACTAGAACCACGTCCATAAACGTCAACATCCATTCATGTGAATTTAAACTAATTTTTTTTTCACAAAGACAGTCCACCACGTCTCATAACACTAGCACCACGTCAAAAATAACTAGCACCACGTCCAGAAACGTCTACATCCATTCATGTGAATTTAAGCTATTTTTTTTTCTCAAAGACAACCCACCACGTCAAAGACAACTAGAACCACGTCCATAAACGTCAACATCCATTCATGTGAATTTAAACTAATTTTTTTTTCACAAAGACAGTCCACCACGTCTCATAACACTAGCACCACGTCAAAAATAACTAGCACCACGTCCAGAAACGTCTATATCCATTCATGTGAATTTAAGCTATTTTTTTCTCAAAAATAACCCACCACGTCAAAGACAACTAGAACCACATCCATAAACGTCAACATCCATTCATGTGAATTTAAACTAATTTTTTTTTCACAAAGACAGTCCACCACGTCTCATAACACTAGCACCACGTCAAAAATAACTAGCACCACGTCCAGAAACGTCTACATCCATTCATGTGAATTTAAGCTATTTTTCTTTCAAAGACAACCCACCACGTCAAAGACAACTAGAACCACGTCCATAAACGTCAACATCCATTTAATGTGAATTTAAACTAATTTTTTTTTTCACAAAGACAGTCCACCACGTCTAATAACACTAGCACCACGTCAAAAATAACTAGCACCACGTCCAGAAACGTCTACATCCATTCATGTTAGTTTAAGCTATTTTTTTCTCAAAGACAACCCACCACGTCAAAGACAATTAGAACCACGTCCATAAACGTCAACATCCATTCATATGAATTTAAACTAATTTTTTTTTTCACAAAGACAGTCCACCACGTCTCATAACACTAGCACCACGTCAAAAATAACTAGCACCACGTCCAGAAACGTCTATATCCATTCATGTGAAGACAATTATATAAACATACGAATGTGAAAAAATCGAACCTACTTTCCAATTTTTAAGCCAAACATCGGATAAATGTACGATTGTGGGGCAAAAAATCGCCCCACTTATCCGATTTTTGGGGGAAAATCGCCCCATTTATCCGATTTTTCTCCCAAAAATCAAATAAGTGAGGCGATTTTTCGCTCCATTTTCGCACATTTCGTCCGATTTTTGGATTAAAAATTGCATTTTGGGTCCGATTTTTTGTTCTGCTATCGCAAATTACAGGCGATTTTTTCATGCAAACTTCACATTTTCTGTTTTTAAGGGCATTTTAGGCATTTTATCAATTTTTTTGTGCTACAAATAGTAAGATTCTAAATTTTTGGATAAATTTAATGAGCACTTTGTCAAACTCAAAATCGAGCTTGGCTCGCGAGCTCGAGCTCGAGCTTCACAATTCTTAAACGAGCTCGAGCTCGAGCTCCAAAAAATGAGCTCGAACGAGCTCGAGCTCGAGCTCGAGCCTATTTATATTTAGGCGAGCCGAGCCTGAACATAGGCAAGTTCGAGTTCGGCTCGACTCGTTTACACCCCTAATCCCAATACCACTCTATTTGCAACTCAAGTTGGCAGATATATTTAGGGATGGCAATTTCTGACACGACACGACAACACGACACGAAAAAAAGCGGGTTAGGGTTGAGTTTTTTGACACGATTAAGTAAACGGGTCGGGTTCGTGTCGACCCATTTATCTCCAGGTTAGGTTCAGGTCAACCCGCCGGGTTGGCGGGTTGACCTGTTAACCCGAAAAAAAAAAACTGACTGAAAAAAAAACGGAAGACATTTGGAATGACAACACAATATGGATGACTTTTGGACGGATGCTTTTTCCTCCTTGAAGCTGTTAATTATTACAATTTTGACGAATGACTAACTATTGCATTTGCATAACCTTATAATACTCAAAATTATTGTTTTCTACCTCATTAGCTAATGTGGGCTTATTGAAACTTTCAGGTTCATTTCTAAGTTTATTTTTCCAATTGATGAATTTTACTTGGCAGTGTAAATCAAGAACATATGTCTTCCCACAAAAATAGATCTTCTTTATGCATGATCTTAAAAAATAGAGTAAATTCACGCTACTGTAACGCGCTACAGTTGTCTTCCTTATAAAAGAAATCATACAGTAAAAATAAAACATACTTAACAAGGGAGATCACATCAGGATTATATAGACATCAAATCAGAGAATACTAGACATCAGATCAACAGACTATAGATATCAAATCAAGAATATAAAAGAAATCATACAGTAGAACTAAAACATACTTAACAAGGGAGATCACATCAGGATTATATACACATCAGATCAGCGAATACTAGACATCAGATCAACAGACTATAGATATCAGATCAAGAATATAAAAGAAATCATACAATAGAACTAAAACATACTTAACAAGGGAGATCACATCATGATTATATAGACATCAGATCAGAGAATACTAGACATCAGATCAACAGACTATAGATATCAGATCAAGAATATAAAATAAATCATACAATAGAATTAAAATATACTTAACAAGGGAGATCACATCAGGATTATATAGACATCAGATCAGCGAATACTAGACATCAGATCAACAGACTATAGATATCAGATCAAGAATATAAAAGAAATCATACAATAGAACTAAACCATACTTTACAAGGGAGATCATATCAGGATTATATAGACATCAGATCAGCGAATACTAGACATCAGATCAACAGACTATAGATATCAGATCAAGAATATAAAAGAAATCATACAATAGAACTAAAACATACTTAACAAGGGAGATCACATCAGGATTATATAGACATCAGATCAGCGAATACTTGACATCAGATCAACATACTATAGATATCAAATCAAGAATATAAAAGAAATCATACAATATAACTAAAACATACTTAACAAGGGAGATCACGTCATGATTGTATAGACATTAGATCATAGAATACTTGACATCAGATAAACAGACTATAGATATCAGATCAAGAATAAAAAAAATCATATCATACAACAAAAACGTTCATAATATGTATCATAATATCTAAAATTATTTAATTATAAAATAAATAAAATGATAATTTAAAAATATTTTTTTTATAAATGTTGCGTGTTTTTACATTTAATTACAAAACGATTCTGCATGGGATCTCGATCTTGAAATCTATGGGTGGCCAGGTGGTTGACTTGACTTGTTTAGTTAAACGGGTTACGCGGGTTAGGTTCGGGTCGGCACGATTATAAATGGGTCGGGTTAGGGTTGGAGTTTTCGACATGATTAATTAAATGGGTCGGGTTAGGGTTGGGGGTTTCTCGACACGCCAACACACCAACCCGAACACGATAACACAAACACGACACGAATTGCCAGCCCTAGATATATCATTATGAAATAGAACAGAGCAGCAGTCATCGTAAGCAGCCTAAGTTGAACTCCAGATGAAGACTTTAGCATTATTTTGGAGGCAGCACTCTTGTATGATAGAAGGGTTGTGTGAGGAACTTGTTGAAGTTGATAGAACTGATATGCTTTTTTCATCATCTTATGAGCTCTCTGATGTAAGTTTCATGGTAACAATTGGATACTTGCCCTGGTGTATGATTCATCAATTTGTAAATATCTAACCCTAGAGTTTCTTCATATTTTATCATTCAACTTTTGTCCAGTCTAGTTTCTGTAGGCACACACTATTGATTAAGTCATAAAAGATGCTGTAATTATGAGAAATTGGTGAACTGAAGCAATGGATATGATGTTTAAAAAATAGACAGGTTAGCTATTCCATCAAATTAACCACTTCGACCATTTGGGGAGGGAGGCCAAATGTCATTACATTGGGAACTTGCCTGACATTGAAAATTGTAACTGCCATTAGAATTCTTATATTGGGTCTTCGATAAGGTAAGGAATAATTGAAAATTGTAACGCCATTAGAATTCTTATATTGGGTGCACAATAAGGTAAGGAAAACAATAAGATATGACTTTTCAATAAGGTCATCATTCAAGATATTTATTTATATTTTTACTATTCTCTTTCCATAATCCATTTGACATGGGTGATCGTAATAGCAGATGCTATTCAAGGGTTTTCCTAGTGAATGTGAGGCATTGAGTTCATTGAGAAAGGGTGTGTTAGCAAAGACATCTTCTACAAAATGGGCGACAGGATAGGAAGAAAATGCAAATCTCTTAATATCTGAGGTCATCCCTGAGAATTTCAGCAAATCCAAAAGGTATGGCTCTTACAGATACCTGATTCAGAGTTGTATACTTTAACACATTGGTTCTTGTATGAATCCGATCACTAGAAAATGGTTTTAGGAGTGTATTCTCATATTTTTGTTGCTCCATATGAAGCGCAACATGTTTAATGAATACAGTTGAGAATTTTGTTATCATTCAAGGATACTTTTCATTAATACATTTTTAGCAGGAACCTTTATGACTGATGTAATAGGGTTGCCTAACAATGGGGAGATTTCCTTTGCAATTTTTATTGTGTGTTTTTTTTTTTTTTTATATTGGAGTTGAAACTATATTCCTCTTGATTAGATACACTTCTTCTTGTTATATTAAAAAAAAAGTATCTTATTAACTATAATGGTAGTGATGTCCTGACATTTTTTTATTCCAGCATTATTAGGTTACCAATGAATTATGTTTAAATGACACAACATGGGTTGCATAGTTTTTTTGTACAGCACTATGGTCAATGTCTAAAAAGACATGTCACTTTTAAAATGTGACACTAAAATTAATATAAGAAAGTGTGCGCTATGTTATGCATGAATTGCCACATTTCTATGTCAAAAAAAATTTGCCACACTTTGTAATATCGTACTAAATGTGTCTCATCGATTATGCGACAAAAACCAAAAAATGCATAGAAAGGATGCAATTTATATTTTGCGACTAGTAATAATTTAAGGCGAAAATGCTTTTTTGGTCACTTATAATTGGCTCTGTCCCAGTGTTGGTCCCTTATAACTTTACGGGGGCCTTTTTAGTCCCCAACCTTTAATTTATTAGGTCTTTTATCCCTTTTAACGGAAATTTTGGTCAACTAACAGTTTGACAGTTAATTAGGGACCATTTTGTTAAAAAAAATTGAAGGGCCTTTATATAAATATTTTTTTTCTTACTCCTTCTCCTTCATCTTGGTTTTGGACAGTGTAATTTCAAACCCATTACCACCGCCAAATCTCTTCTCCTCCTCCCTAAACCAATCAATCCCACCTCCCTCCTCCCTCATCGTCGATCTTCCCGTCGTGCGCTCGAGACCAAGTTCGAGGCCCCAGTCTCCCTCCTCCTCCTCGTCTCGGAGTCTCTCATTCCATTCGGCCTCATTGAAGCCTCGTCCGAGTCTCCAGTTGTTTTCTGAATTTTGATTCGGTTTAACGGAGATCACATTCAATCAAATTTTCATTCGAAATCAAATTTTCATCCATTCGTAATCACATTCAATCAAATTTTCATCCAAACACAGATTTAACGGAGATCGACAATTGTATTTTTTGACGAACAACAACTAAATACAATGGAAAAATCACTTCTTGCTCTTCAAAAATCTCTCATTCTTCTTCTTCAAAAATAACTTATTCTTCTTAAAAAATACTACATCATAAAGTATGACCCACATTTGATGAATTTACCGAACCTTATTTTCACGATTTGATGTTGGGTAATGTATTAATGATGTTATATTCATGTTTTCTTATTCAAATAATGTTTTATTACTCCGAAATATGATATATAAATGTTTTTCGTAAGATATTGACACTTTCATTTGAAATGGGTTGCTTCTGATTCCTCTCCACTGCTGGATGTGGTAGAAGGTGTTATGGGACGTAGCTGGACGTAGCGGGACGAAACAAGACGTAGCTGGACGTGGTGCTAGTTGTTTTGGACGTAGCGAGACGTGGTAGACTATGTTCTGTGAAAATTCAGCTAAAATTCACATGTTTGGATGTATACGTGGTGTGCTATTAGTTTTTGGACGTGTTGCTAGTTGTTCTGAGACGTAGTGGACTATCTTTGTGAAAAAAATCAATTTAAATTCACACACAAGGATGTAGACATTTCTGGACATGGTGCTAGTTGTTTTGAACGTGTCGAAACTTGGTAGACTATGATCTGTGAAAACTTCAGCTAAAATTCACATGTTTGGATGTATACGTGGTGTGCTAGTTGTTTTTGGACGTGGTGCTAGTTTTTCTGAGACGTGGTGGACTGTCTTTGCGAAAAAATGAGTTTAAATTCACACACAGATGTAGACGTTTCTGGACGCGGTGCTAGTTGTTTTGGCCGTGGTGCTAGTTATTCTAAGACGTGGTGGGTTGTCTTTGTGAAAAAAATAGCTTAAATTCACATGCATGGATGTAGACATTTCTGGACGTAGTGCTAGTTGTTTTCGACGTATCAAGACATGGTAGACTATATTCTATGAAATATTCAGCTAAAATTCACATGTTTTGATGTATATGTGGTGTGCTAGTTGTTTTTGGACGTGGTGCTAGTTGTTCTGAGACGTAGTGGGCTGCTTTTGTGAAAAAAATCAGTTTAAAATCACATGAATGGATGTACATGTTTCTGGACGTGGTGCTAGTTGTTTTTGACGTGGTTCTAGTTGTTTTGAGATGTGGTGGGTTGTCTTTATGAAAAAAATAGCTTAAATTCACATGCATGGATGTAGACGTTTCTGGACGTGGTGCTAGTTGTTTTGGACGTAGCTAGACAAGGTAGACTATGTTCTGTGAAAAATTCAGCTAAAATTCACATGTTTTGATGTATACGTGGTGTGCTAGTTATTTTTGGACGTGATGCTAGTTGTTCTGAGACGTAGTGGGCTGTTTTTGAGAAAAAAATTAGTTTAAATTCACATGAATGGATGTAGACATTTCTGGACATGGTGCTGGTTGTTTTTGACGTAGTGCCAGTTGTTCTGAGATATGGTGGACTTTCTTTGTGAAAAAAATTAGTTTAAATTGACATGTATGGATATAGACGTTTTTGGACTTGACGCTAGTTTTTTTGGACGTGGTGCTAGTTGTTCTGAGACGTAGTGGGCTGTTTTTGTGAAAAAAAAAAATCAGTTTAAATTCACATGAATGGATGTAGACGTTTCTGGACGTGGTGCTTGTTGTTTTTGACGTAGTGCCAGTTGTTCTGAGACGTGGTAGACTGTCTTTGTGAAAAAAAATTAGTTTAAATTCACATGTATGGATATAGACATTTCTGGATGTGGTGCTAGTTATTTTTGGACGTGGTGCTAGTTGTTCTGAGATGTAGTGGGCTGTTTTTGTGAAAAAATCAGTTTAAATTCACATGAATGGATGTAGACGTTTCTGGACGTGGTGCTAGTTGTTTTTGACGTAGTGCTAGTTGTTTTGAAACGTGGTGGACTGTCTTTGTGAAAAAAGTTAGTTTAAATTCACATACATGGATATAGACATTTTTGGACGTGGTGCTAGTTGTTTTTGGACGTGATGCTAGTTGTTCTGAGACGTAGTGGGCTGTTTTTGTGAAAAAAATCAGTTTAAATTCACATGAATGGATGTAGACGTTTCTGGACATGGTGCTAGTTGTTTTTGACTTGGTATAATTTCTGTCGTTATAGACCCAGCCACCACTCCCTCTCTCCTTTTCATCATCACCGAAAAAATGCAGTTCGTCGAAATTTGGGTGTTCTTTGTTTTCTCCGTTGTAGTGTCATTGGGGTCCCGATCTTGTACCCATCGAAGGTGGAGAAAGCAATGACGAACGTCAATATTACATCTTCATCGCTCGAGGACGTCGGGAATTGAATCGGTGTCGCTGGGTTTGCGTTTCGCTGTTCAGAAAATCGCGACACCGGGAAAACTTTTTCCCGAGTTGCTTGGCTCCATTCTTAACTCCTGAATACCTGCATCAATCATCGGCAACAACAAAATTATACCCACGGTTTCTTTTCTTCTGTTGTGCCAAGAATAAAGTTCAATATTTTGAGGATAACTTGGATACAGACAACATCAGAAAATTGTCATGTAAATCAAGAGTAATACTCAAATAATATTACAACAATGACTAGAATTATAGAATCTGGGTCGAATCCTATGTATAATACTCAAACACCATTACAAACATGACTCGGATTATAAAACTTCTCTATTTTGACGCGAACGGAAGAAAAAATTATGCAAATGCCCTTAATTTTTCTTTTTTACAAAAATGTCCCCAATACTAACAGGAAATTTGGTCAAACTATTAGTTGACCAAAATTTCCGTTAAAAAGGACCAAAAGACCTAATAATTAAAGGTTGGGGACTAAAAAGGCCCCCTTAAAGTTATAAATGACCAAAAATGAGACAGGGCCAATTATAAGGGACCAAAAAAGCATTTTCTCCATAATTTAACAATAAAATGTCGTGAATTTTATGCAGCTTAATTTATAAGTATCATGTTTTTGCTGCACATTTGTGAGAAGTGTGGTCATTTTTTGAGGTTGGACTTATTGTTTCACAACTGAATGTGTCGCGAATACTACTTTGTGTCATAAAATACAACACATTTTGAAGTGACGCAATAGGTCGAGTGGCAAATTTCAGTGACGATTACTACAAACGTGCAGCAAAAGTTGCGGCATTTATGCGTCAATTCAAATTATGACGCAAGAAATTTGTGACACTTTATATGGTGACGCTAAATGTGTCGCATTGATTTTACAACAATATACAAAATGACTCAAATAAATGTCGCAATATCTTTCCTGACATTATATCAGTTGACGCTAAATGTGTCGCAAATAGCATGCGACATATTGAATATTGACGCAAAACTACCGCAATTACCGCGACACATTTGTAAATTGTGTCGCAAAAATTTGCCATCGGACCTATTGCTTCAGTTCGGAAAATGAGGTATTTTATGTCGCAAAGTAGTATTTGCGTCACTTTGGCCCTTTATTGCGACACAAAGATGTGGTGCAAAATGCCATCTTCGTTAAACCACACAAAGGCACAGGTTTCTTCTCTCCCATGCTTCTACCTGTACATACTCAATAGAAAATTAAACCAAACAAAGGCTACCATGCTCCCCGGTAACGGCGCCAAAATGGAGTGCCAAAAAACACACCAAAATAAAAACCTAATTTCCACACTAAGGGATTCCAAGACCCCGTCGTGAAGTATGTTAGGTGTCGATCGCACAGAGAACAAATAAGCCTTGTAGATATTTAATTTTCTTTTGATTAATGGGCAGGGAAACATACACAAGCAAGTTAGCAATTCACAAAGCACACAAATAGCAAGATTGGGAAATAGGGTTGAGTTTGAGGACGAGATTCGGCTACCATTTGAGTTCGGGTTATATTATAATACGTAGGATATATGCAATTATATCGAGTTCGTTCCCGTCTGGCCATTTAACCTATGGTTACAGTTCGTGGGTCTCAATATCTCTCCTAAGAGAAATAGAATCCAATTCTGGATTGTAACTCTCTTAGGGGAAGGGAAATACACAATCTCAGTCCACCTTTGAACATGCAAGGAGAAACAACTATGGTACTAAAATCCAACGATAAGTAAGCAAACAATCATCCGCAATATATACAACCACAGGAATCAGACAATACAACAACGCCCAGTACTGACGACCGATAAGAAAACTACTGTATTCCTCAGCGGTGGGGAGTGGCGACGAATCAACAGCACAACCTCACGAGCGGTAGACTGGGTATTTATACCGGTTACAACTCAGGTTAGAAAATAAATACAAAAGTTGGGACAAAAGGGTAACTTCAGTACAGGAGGCTGGTCTTTAGTCTTTTCAATCATCTGAATTTTCCTTTCAGCACCGATAGCTTCCTTGATAAGCTTCATTAGTTGATTTCTACCCCAAAATGTGCATGGATTCATCACTCGTAGTCTCACACCTGCAATTCACACATAATTGACAAAAATCACATAAATCACAAGAATAAAGATTAATCTCCCATCAGAGTTGTTAGTTTCTTATGTGGAAAGTTATGGTAATAGTGATGAATCCCTTGCACTCCAACAGCTTCAGTTCTTTAGCTGGAAATGTATAATTTTAGGAAAATAGTAAGCTATTGTCCATGAAGTTCTCAGTTAGTTTTTAAAAAAAAAAAAAACCAAGAAAACAGTACACAGTCCAAAACCAGCAACACAAGTATTCCCATGGCGAACACGATCACTGAAGGGGAAAAATCATTACCCCGAAATCTTCAATAAAGTATTCACTCAAACAGTTATAAATCAATTAGCATGACAGAACTTACTCCGGGCTACCTGTTCCCAAGAAGTAGCACTCACCACTTACTATACCAGTCCGTGTGGTATCCCACACAATCGTCAGCCTCGCCCATCAATAGTAAATAGTAAACAATGGCAGCTCGAGTTTGCCCTTACTACGACGGCCTTGTTTAGCCACCCAAGCCCATTGCTGGCCTGGAGAACTCAGTCTATTCGAAGCAAGTGTGGGGTCCCTCAAATAAAGAAGTACCTAGGTATCCATCTACACTATTGCAAACAACATATAACAAGCAATCGTCAGCAAACACACACAAGCACAAAGATTTTCAACCATGTGAGGGCTGCTCAATATGAATGTATCTCTATGTATATATATGTACATGCACGGTTGTATATATATATATCAGTATATATATAAGTCATAGCACAATGATGCATCCCAAAAATAGCGAGAATACTCACCAATCCTCAAGGCTTTGGATTGTCACCTTTGTCCAGCTGAGTTCCTAAAACAAAGAAAAGTGATGGTTAATAACTTTAAGACTTAGGTTCTTTTCTTCTTTACATATCTATTTAACTAGTCTAGATAATTCATTTTTTCTAGTCTTAAGCAATGTGCAGGTTTCAATTTCTATCTCTTGAACAAAATAACATCCTTAGCTAAGGGATTCGAAGGTGATGAATGGTACATATTGAGCATGTGACCAAATCAACATTTCAGGATTTTAGGAAAAACAAGCAATAAAGTAAACAAAAGAGAAGGGAGAAACTTCTCCGAGGTATTGTAGCATTTTTCAACAACAAGATGAGTTTATAAAATCAGGCTTCTCCTACAAAACCTTAATAGGACATAAACACAGTGGAAAGATAAACTTCTAAGATTTTTAGAATAGCTAAAGTTTTCAGAAAACTGCTGTAGAATGTAGCTATTCTCTTTGCTATTTTTTTTTGGAAAATATAGGAATCCAAACTTGACTTTGTGAATTTATTAGTAAACCTTAACTAAAGAGGTTTAAATCGAGCTATAGTTTGCTTAAATCAGACAAGGAATGAGGACGATATGAATGTCTAAAGTATAGCAACCACTTCAGATTTTCTACGGGAAAAACAGCAGTTTCAGCTCGGTTTCAGAGCTTATTTACGAAAGATTTACATGTCTAAATGGAAAGACATAAAATTATGTGTGATCCATGCAAGAAGAAGTTTAAAACAAGATATGCTTCATGTAAAACAGACACAAAACGAGGGAGTTATAAAATTTTCAAGTCAACTACTCTAACTAGGAATTTCATAAATCTAGCAATGGCAATCCTACTTCAATGATACTTTTTGGAATATTTAAAAGCCCAATTGGTGAGCTGTAAAATTCTAAATAGTACTGGTAGGGAGAGGTTTAGAATAAGGCAAAGCTTTTCCAAATCGAACAAACAACGAGTGAGATATAAGGTTTCAAAATTTAATGCTTGAACTTGTATTTTCTTAGGATTCTCTGCAGCATGCTATTCTTTTCAAAATCACTTTTAGAAGAATCCAATATTCCATTTCATAGGATAGCAATCAGGGTCTTGATGCATAGGAAGAATCCACATAAAAATGGTTAATAAATGAAATTCATAGGTCTTTCGAAACAACTCCTTTAACTCATGTTGTCTAACTATTATATAATTGGCAGATATAAGTATTGATTTTTGGTTGTCCACTATATATTCAGTTTTGGTTGTCCATCACATGGTGACCACCAACTCCCGTGATTTTTTATGTACTACATATTCTTTCTTTGTTTTTCAGTTTTCATTTTCGGATAGAATTCCAAAGGTCTCTACTTCTTTACTTCTTCTTTTAGCTACCGTTATTGTTTATTCCCACTACGAAGACCCGAAAATCAAAATCATGGAGGATTTCTCTAGTTACCTAATTCATGAATCCCAACTCTCGAACTCCTTATCTTCACTCTCAGTGGTCACTCAAAATCTGCAAAAAATAGGTATGCAAAAGGAATACCAGACATAAAGTTCTCTTTTTTGTCTTCTGAGATTTTTTTTTAAGAAAAAGTTCTTTCCGTCTTTCTCCCATTCAAAGATTGTATTTTGATTTTGTGGGTACTTGATATTTTTCGATTCTGGTTTAGAACTTTGATGCCCACTCTATTCAATTTGTTCATGAAGGGCTTATTGTTATTCGGTTGAATATTATTGTTTTCTGTCTTGTGTTGTTTTTTGGAGATTGTTTTTCTGAATTGCAGCTCACTATAGATAGTCTTTCTTTAAGAGGAATGCTTTTTATATATGACATTTTGAAGATTGGAAGATGGTCTGTTTGGTTCTACATTTCAAAATTTATGATTATCTTTGATTTTGTAAACCAAATAGGAAAAAGCATTTACACTAGAAGATGTGTGGGCATAGGATATCTTTATCTATCCCTGTTTCATTTGAACACTCTGAGACTAAATATTGCAAAATTTCGGTTTCAATAGAGGACTTAAATATGAAGTTTAAATGCCTTTAGAATTGTAATGTTTTCTGCTTAAGTAAGACATTGTATACTTCTGGCTTAAGTGATAGGTAATAGCTGCAGGTGTGACGTGACTCCAAAATATACATTTTTATGACCTAAAATCATGCACATTTAGCTTACTTTTAGTTAATTTTCAATGATTATGATACCTTTTATGAGTTTTCAATGTACTTATAGTTTGATTTGCATGATCTTATAGTGAAAATGTATATTGGAGATTTTGGAAGAAACTTAAAGATTTTTGCTAGAAAAAGGAATAAACATGCAGAATTGGAGCTTAAAGAGAAGAATTTGAAGAAGAGCGAAAATAGTTGAAGAAGTCCGAGATCGGCGTCCGCTGAGCACTAGCGCCTATGTGCCGCCGACCTTTTTGTCCGTTCGGCGCCACCACCAGAAAGGACAAGAGGTCAGAGCAGAACAATTCGAATGACTAAATTCTCTGCTGTTGGTAGTGTGATAGTTAGAAAATGCCAGAAAAAAATGGAGAGACCGTGGGGATGCTGAGATTCCATAGGGGTTTCCATATTAGATTCCCCAATCCTAGCACTTGTCCCCATGGAGAATGATGGAAAATTACTTGGTGAGTCCATTATAGAATGGTAAGCTGATTTTACCATAAATTTTTTAGATTTACTGCTATCTCAAATCCACCTATAACTTCTATCGTTATTGCTCAAAGGGAGGGATAAAACACAGACAACTTCCCTAAATCAAAATTTATATATTAGTTAATTAAAATACTAAATAAATATATATTAGAAGGAACTAAGGAAAAAAATTAAAAATATATATTAAATGGATCGATCTAATACAGAAAGGTTTATTTAATTCAAATGGAACAAATAAAAAATAAATTTATATTGAAAGGATAATAAATAAATAATTCAATATATATTATATAGGTCAACCCTGTTCAAATGGGTCGCTGTAGTTTAAATCGAATAAAATAAAAAAATAAATGTATATTGAAATAATAAACAAATATATACATGTATATATATATTAAACCGGTCTATCTAATTCAAAATAGGTTGTAGTAATTCAATCAAATAAAAAAAATAATTTATATATAAAAAAAATAAATGAGTTCATCCAGCTCAACCTAATTCAAAATGAATATTTAAAGAATTTTTAAAAATGGATCGGCCCAACTCGAACTAGATCAATCTAATTCAAAACGTATTATCAGGGGTTGTCATAGTTCAAAATAAACATATAAAGAATAAATTTATATCGAAAGAATTTTAAAAAAATTCAAACGGGATCAATCCATCTTGAACTGGGGCAACCCAGTTCAAAACGTGTTTCTAAAGGTTTTTGTAATTCAAAACAAATATATAAATAATATATTTATGTTAAAAGAATAAAAAATAAAAATAAAATATTAAACGGGTTCATCCATTTTGAACTAAGTCGACTAGTCTAAAAAAGGATTTATGACAGTTGTCGTAGTTCAAAACAAATATATAAAGAATAAATTTATATAAAAAATGTAATAATGAAAAATTAAATGAGTCAACCCAATTAAAAATGAGTTATGGGGGCTTAAAACGAATATATAAAAAGTAAATTTATATCGAAAAAATAAAAATATATTAAAAGTGCCGACCAACTCGAATTGGGTCGACCCATTTTAAAATGACTTGTCATAAGAGAAAACGAATATATAAAAAATATATTTATCAAAATAATAAAAAATTTAAAAATATGTTAAACGGGTCGACCAAGATTATATGGATAAAATCAAAGAAAAAAAATATTAAAATAAGGGTTGATTTGAGAATGAGACTTGCTATTTGTATAATGAATTTGCTATTTATATCAAAAAAAGGGGTGAAGATTACAAATATAACCCTTGAGTCCAAAGATTCCATACATTTAAAACAACTCTCCAAAAAACAAATCCAAACAAATCCTTAACTAAAAAAACGTTTGGGCAATCATTTTGTTGAAGTCCATAGAAGATTTAGCACGAGAATCATCACGAAATGTTAAGTTTTTGCTTCGTAATGTAATTTTTTTTTTGAAAAACGTATTGTTAAACGAACAAAAATGACGTTTTCAATAGGTATAAACGCTGTACTTTAGCTATTTCTCCATGGCTCGCTTGTTTTTTTGCTGCGTTTCATACTGCTATTATGTAAAAAGTGTTACGTTTTTTATATGTATTATATAAAAAGTGTTGCGTTTTATATACGTCAAATGTAAAATTGCAAACGTTTACATGTATTGATATTATGAATGTTTTGCGTTTGTGGATATAAGAAACTAAATCTGGCAGCGTTTATTGTATAATGAATCGTTAAAGTACTGTGTTTTCTTTATGAATCATGTAAAATATGTTGCGTTTTTTTTTATAAGAATCTTTAATGTGCTGCATTTTTGTTAGAAATAATTTTAAATACGTTACATTTTTTCCTATGAGAATCGTTAAAGTACTGCGTTTTATTTATGGATAATTTAAAATACATTGCTTTTTTTCTATGAGAATGGTTAAAGTGTTGCGTTTATACTATTACATTTGTAATTTTGACTGCATTTTTGTATATTTGAATCCTTAAAGTGTTTCATTTTAATTTATGTGTGTATTTACATACATGATGACGATGATGAGTACGAGCAGGAGGATGAGGAGGTTTATGAGGAGGAGGAGGAGGAGGAGGAGGATAAAGATGACAATGAGGTGGATGATGCTTAGGGAGAGGCCGTTGAACTTGAACATTGTGCAAATTTGAGTGGTCATTTTCAGATTGACAAAGAGCTTCGCACTATTAGTGCTGCTTTGAAACATTGCCAGAAAATAGCTAAATGGCTTAAGTTCCTCATTACAAAGAGATGAGACAATCAAGGCTTTGTCACATATTACTTATCGTGCAAGCGATGGAGAGATCCTTTGAAAGCCCCTCTCCTCACCAGATGGAAGAATACAAGAAGGAGTGAAACTAATTGCCCCTTCTTGTAAGAGAATTGACCTGGGACGTCACAATGTGTATACAAATCCAGGAACACCGTCAACACAATCACACTGGTATTACTTTATTTGTACATCATAGTAATTAAGTTTATTGATTTTTAGCATTTATGTTTATTAATATAATTCAATTTTCAGGTATTATGCATCCATATGGGCACAGACAGATGAGCAATTTTACTAAAGAGTCAAAGGCTGTTGCTGAATTTGTGCTTGGGACGAATGTGAAGCCAAAGTGTGTTTGGGAAGCTGTTAATAAGCAGTTTCCCAATACCCAGGTACCAATCAAATTCATTTACAATTTGAAATGAGAGATGAAGATAACAGGGTTGGAAGGTAGAAATATACTGGGCAGCAATTTCTGCACTTGGCTGAGGAGAAGCAATATTATGTCAAGATTCTCAATGATGCGAACACTGATGAGATCACACATGTCTTCTTTGCACATCCAACATCTATTCAGATGTTTCACAGAAGGTATTGGGTGGTCGGGATTGATTCTACGTACAAGACCAACAAGTACCAAATGTCCGTCATCGAGATGGTAGATATGACTCCTACTAATAAGAATTTCAATATTGCATTTGCTATTGTTAGAAATGAGACAAAAGATACATACGATTGGGTGATGAGGAACTTGAGATTTTTGCTGCCTACTAGTTTAGTACCTAGTGTGATTGTGACATATAGGGAGTTGGGTTTGTTACAGCCAATTAATGATCATTTTCCAATTTCACATCACTTGTAATGTCTGTGGCATATTGGGCGTGATGTCAATGCTTGGTTGAAAAAATGTTGGGAGAAAAAATAAAAACTTAGCATGTGATATCCATGAAAACTGGTGGAAGAAAATTATTAAGGCCCCAACTGTAGAATAGTTTAACCTTTTACTGCAGCAGTTCAAGGTTAAGTACTCTCTAATTGAGCCGTTGGCTGTTGATTATTTTGAGACCACATGGCTCATTCATAAGGAGAATTTGTTCGGGCTTGGACAAATCAATTTCTCCACTTTGGGAATACTTCCACTAACAGGGTTGAGACTTCTCATGCTGTAATGAAAGATTGGTTGAATTCTTCCACCAATTCTCTTGACACTTTGTTCACTAAGATCGACTCTCATCTCAGCCACCTGTACTCTCACATCTGGTTAGTTTAATTATTTAATTGTTTACGTTTTTTAATTCACTATAGTAATATTTAATTACAATTCATTAATAGTTTATATAATTGATTTTACTATAATAATATTTAATATTAATTATTTATTTTATTTTATTTTATTTTCACACAATAGCCGTAGATCGCTTGAGGCATCCATTTCCAGGGATTTTATTTTATTTTATGCAGGGATTTTCATACTGTTATCTGAACAAATATGTGTCACACCATTGTTTGAAGTTGGTGAGGAAAGAAGTTTGAAGGAAGAATAAGTTGGTCGGCGCAGTCCTCGAGCAATGTGGATGCGTGGCCAAGGTGACAAGTGAGATTTCCTGTGCTTGTGACATATTCAAAGCACAGTCATTGACGGACTATCCCCTACTCCCATGCGTACATGAGTTTTGGAGGAGGTTGACCATTGTGCCATTCCGGGGGGATTCGAATTACATTGATGAGGACATCAGGTACTTTTACTAACCATATCAGCGGTCATCTCGTCTAACGCAAGTCTAATGGAGCTCAAGAGCTGCTCTGTATCACGGTGACTGTCGACTGTCCACCTCAATGCCCGAGCCTATGTACCATGCAATGGGAGGGGCATCGGGTAGGGTCTGAAGTCCGGGAAGTGCTCGTAAATCCATGATTGTAACAGAGTCATGCACCCTGCCATGCTCTGTGTCCCGTGTCGACTCGCGCAACCTTGATGATGGTACAGAAATACTAGTGTCGTTGTGCCCCACGCCTCCTGTCCAACCTGATCCATCCCCTTCCTCACCTGCACTATAGGGGATGGCATAAACTTATTGGAACTCTTGTCTATAAACAGACAAGTCCCAATAAGACTCCACACCATAGCGGCCACATCTGAATCCTCACTGGCACGCTGCATGCACCTCTCGATCACTCTCTGCGTCGAAAAGCCACCATTGGTGTACAAATCCTTCTCCAGTTGCTTCTCTGAAGGAATCCCAAGCAACCCCCTAGACCAGGATAGTACGGTGGACGGCAGTGTAACCTCTGTGATCAAGCGACTATCGACGGGAATACGCAAAATCTCTCACACATCGTGCAGGAGGATGGTCATCTCTCCAAATGGCATGTGGAATGAATTCGTATCTGGCTGCTACCTCTCTATAAACGCATTGATGAGAGGCTCATCAATGCTTCGATGCATAACGCGGGGAAGGTGTCCAAGTCCCGTCCCGCTCAAAATCTGTGCACCCTCTACAATCATAGATGCAATCCAAGTTTCAAAAAGGTCATACATACTACCCTATTGTGGCATCTAAGGTGGTACATGGTAGACTCCCCCGTCCGCCAATACCTAGATACCACATGCCCTAAAAGACTAGGGATCAAACTGTTATCTATAGGGCCCCATCAACGGACCCTATAACCAACCAATTTCTATCCTCCTTCACGCGAGGATGAACTAAATTTACAAAATATAAAACTCATCTAAATATATATATATATAAATAACTAAATCAATTAAAATAAACAACTAAATAACAAATTAATTCAATTAAAATAAACAACTAAATAACAAATTAATTCAATTAATAATTAAATCAATTAAAATAAAAACAACTAAATAACAAATTAATTCAATTAATAACTAAATCAATTAAAATAAACAACTAAATGAAAAATTAATTCAATTAATAATTAAATCAATTAAAATAAACAACTAAATAACAGATTAATTCAATTAATAACTAAATCAATTAAAATAAACAACTAAATAACAAATTAATTCAATTAATAATTAAATCAATTAAAATAAACAACTAAATAAAAAATTAATTCAATTAATAACTAAATCAATTAAAATAAACAACTAAAATAACAAATTAATTCAATTAAAATAAACAACTAAATAACAAATTAATTCAATTAATAATTAAATCAATTAAAATAAACAACTAAATAACAAATTAATTCAATTAAAATAAAAAACTAAATAACAAATTAATTCAATTAATAATTAAATAAATTAAAATAAACAACTAAATAACAAATTAATTCAATTAATAATTAAATCAATTTAAATAAACAACTAAATAACAAATTAATTCAATTAATAATTAAATCAATTAAAATAAACAACTAAATAACAAATTAATTCAATTAATCAAAAAAACAATTTAATAAAAAAATTAAATCAATTAATCAAATATTCAATTAAATAAGAACATTAATATTAAGTAAATAAATAAACAAAGTCACTAATTAATTCAATAATCAACTAAATAAGCAATTAAAACAAATAATCAAATAAATAATTAAAAAAATTAAATCAACTATTAAATTCAAATAAAAAATTAAATAAGAACTTTAATATTAATTTAATAAACAAAATCACTAATTAATTCAATAAACAATTAATTAAGTAAACAACAATTAATTAAGCAATAAACAAATTAAATCAACAATTAAATTCAAACAAATAATTATTTAAATTAAATAAGTAAATAAATAATATTTAAATTCATTTATCCTAATCGAGCATGTACCTGCAGCAGGATCGACCTGCTGAAATTGTCCGTCGCCTGGATTCCTATACCGGATGGTCCTCTTAGCGTGTGGGTGAGAAGAGTCACCTCCATACGTCTCCCCCTCACCCTGATCATCGTGTGGGCAACCACTCCCACTCGTCTCCTCCTATTACGGCTGCTCCGCCTCCTCCTGTAGCTCAAGAGACTCGTCATCACTATCATTAGTATCATCAGAATTAGTAATATCATAATACTGCTCATCCCTCAACTGAAATGAGGAGTCATCTCCACCGCCACCTCCACCTTCTCGATTGCCACCTCCACCTCCACCTCCACCTTCTCGATTGCCACCTCCACCTCCACCTCCTTGTCCGCCACCTCTACCTTCACCTCCTCGCCCTCCATCTGAAATAATGATACCGCCTCCACAACGACCTCTGCCTGTCCCTCTACCTCCTCATCTCCTAACTGGTACCTTCTGCCTTCTAGCAGAAGATGGGGACGCTACCTATCCACGGGCGGCTTTAACTTAGCGCCACCCTAAATAGCATTTAAACATAAGCATTTATAATATAAACATAATATGTGAAATTTAAAATACAAAAATATGTGAAAATCAAATAAAACACACCATTTTTACGTTTGACAGTAAGTCAAACGTACTATTTTAACGTTTGACCTCTACAGTAACGCATGGTATTTACGTTTCAGTATAGGTCAAACGTTACTACAGTGCATTTGACTTGTTCAAAAACGCAAAAATACTACGTTTTGTTATAACAAAACGTGATCGGGCAACGTTTGTGTTTGTCCAAACGCTACCGATCTAAGTTTCCCTTAACCTTTAACGTAGCAAATCTGCGTTTTCAATATGCCAAAACTCAATAAAAAAACGTTCATATTATACTTAAACGCAACAGAATTACGTTTCTAAAACAAGAAAACGCATTATAAATGCTACTTCTAACCTAATTAACGCACACCAGCAACATTTCTAACATTACAAATCGCAGGTTCGTGACGTTTATGGGCAGCAAATCAATTAACAACAAAAATTGATGAACTTAAGAATTTTTACCTTGTTTATCATTGGACCTTTGCCCGCGTCATGTCTTTGAGATGATTCGCCATCTCCTCCGTCTATTTGTGCGTTTTTTGCCGTAAAATAGTTTAAAATTCACGTTAGAAAATGGAAATTCGACAAAGAAGTTGTGAAATAATATGTTCAGAATAACAAAAATGCTACGTTTTAATCGTTTTATCAGTTTTTATACGAAAACAGTAAAAAACACACCATTTTAATGAGCGAACCATGGTGGAAACGCACCCTTTTAATGAGCGAGCCAAGGCTAAAATGCTCCATTTTAATGTTTTATCGTAACATGAAACATTAAAGTGGTGCATTCTTGGTTGCCTACATCAGAGGTTTTTAATGTTTTCGTTCTATTAAAATATCATCGGTACTATTTTTGAAGTGTCAGAAACGTTAATCCCTGCGTTTGTGTATATGGAGAAAACACATTTTGGTTGCGTTTTCAACATGTACTTAGCGAATTTTTATCTTTTTACTTCATAAGGCCCTTTTGGTCATTTCATAATTATTTTTATTTTTTTTATACAAATAGTAATTTAGTTATACAAATAGCAATCCAATTTGCGAATCCACCCATCGAGTTGCAAATCATTTAATCCATATTGATTCGTGAACTAATGGACTGTTTGAGTTATGAGTGCCTATTTTTTTTACTCAACTTATTTATTACCAATTGATCCATTTGACAACAAAACTACATTAATAGTAAATATAATTTGTAAATTTTATGTAAAAATACATCTATAATATTTTTTAATTAAAATTCTCAAACTTAACATATACAAAATTCGAGTCCGTTTATGGTGGGCCTATAGGAGTAGGGTGAATTTTACTCCTACTGTAGCGCGCTACAGTAACGCGCTACAGTTGCGCGCTACAGTTTTTTTTTTTTTTTTTACGCTCAGCCTTTTTTAAAAAAAAAATACTTTTATCAGATCAAGAGAATACTTTTATCAGATCAGAGAATACTAGACATCAGATCAACAGACTATAGATATCAGATCTACAGACTATAGATATCAGATCAAGAATATAAAAGAAATCATACAGTAGAACTAAAACATACTTAACAAGGGAAATCACATCAGGATTATATAGACATCAGATCAGCGAATACTTGGCATCAGATCAACAGACTATAGATATCAGATCAAGAATATAAAAGAAATCATACAATAGAACTAAAACATACTTAATAAGGGAGATCACATCAGGATTATATAGACATCAGATCAGAGAATACTAGACATCAGATCAACAGACTATAAATATCAGATCAAGAATATAAAAGAAATCATACAATAAAACTAAAACATACTTAACAAGGGAGATCACATCAGGATTATATAGACATCAGATAAGGAGATATTAGACATCAGATCAACAGACTATAGATATCAGATCAAGAATCAAAAAGAACTTATACAGTAGAACTAAAACATACTTAACAAGGGAGATCACATCAGGATTATATAGACATCAGATAAGGAGATATTAGACATCAGATCAACAGACTATAGATATCAAATCAAAAATATAAAAGAAATCATACAATAGAACTAAAACATACTTAATAAGGGAGATCACATCAGGATTATATAGACATCAGATCATAGAATACTAGACATCAGATCAACAGACTATAGATATCAGATCAAGAATATAAAAGAAATCATACAATATAACTAAAACATACTTAAAAAGGGAGATCACATCATGATTGTATAGACATCAGGTCAACAGACTATAGATATCAGATCAAAAATATAAAAGAAATCATACAATAGAACTAAAACATACTTAACAAGGGAGATCACATTAGGATTATATAGACATCAGATCAACAGACTATAAATATCAGATAAAAAATATAAGGAAATCATACAGTAGAACTAAAATATACTTAACAAGGTAGATTAAATCATGATTATATAGACATCAGATCACAAAATAGTAGACATCAAATTAACAGACTATAGTTATCAGATCAAGAATATAAAAAGAAATCATATCATACAACAAAAACGTTCATAATATGTATCATAATATCTAAAATTATTTAATTATAAAACAAATAAAATGATAATTTAAAAATATTTTTTTATAAAATTCAAAAATATTAAAAAAATATTGAATTGTTTAGAAAAAAAATGGACGGAAAAAAGTCTCAAGGAGGAAGGTAAAAAAATAAAATAAAAAAGCCAAAAATAACAAAAGAAATGAAGACATTGTAGCGTGTTACTGTAGCGCGCACTGTAGCGCGTTACTGTAGCGCGTTACAGTAGGAGTAAAATTGCATAGTGGTCCTATAGGACCACCATATAAATTACCACGAAATTTTAATACATTTATTAAAAGGTCATTAGTATACTATATAAAAGTATAGTGTTACTTTATTAAAAAAAAGTTAGTGGTGAAAATGTACTATTTTAGTAGATGAATCTCTTTTTATCATTATTATAACCGACCAGCTCGTATAATTTCTTTTGTCGCATCCAAATAATTCCAGTTTGAGTTTTTTTTAAAGAATATTTGTTTTTGGTTACATTTTTTTAAAGAATATATATTTTTTTCGGTTATAAATTTTTTAAAGAATATTATTGTAGGGGAATCGTTTTTCCTCCTTGTTTAACCTCAGTTTTGGGTGGAAGCAAAAGCTTATTTGTCAAACCTGGAAAGTGCTCGAAAAACCTCAAAGCGTAAAGAAGAAAGCGCTGACGACACCCTTGGTGGACACAGTAAACCCGAGAGGAGCGAGGTGAGAACTGTTATTTCAAAAGGGGTTCAATAAATTCTTGGTTTCTTGCAATCTTCATCGTGGGTTTTCTTTATTATATATATATGTATATTTTATCATTTCTTAAAGATTTATGATTCATAAAGATGTTTGGCTGAAGAATATCCATCTGTGTTGAGACCGAAATGGATTTATTTAGACTTCTTGTTGCTCTGCTTGTAGGATTTGTGGTTGATTTGATCTTTTCTTATTTGGAAGTGTATTATCAGTAGCGAGTTTATCCCTTTGAAGTTGTCATTCCGTGTGTTGATCACCATTGTTGGTACTGGCTTGGATGATCATATAGTGAAACCATGGATTCTCTTTTACGACATACTACTTAGGTTGGGACTACAGGCAACAGCAGAAAGGACTAGTGTGAGTTCTGAGGTTGATTAGCTCTAGGAATTTGTAAACCTAAGAGGGGGAAACAGAGTGAGTGATAATTATAATTGAGGCAAATAGAAAATCGATTCTTGGTGAACTAATAGGATGGGGCAGCTAAGTGTATGCTCTGTAGGGAGTTGCCTCTTGTGTTAGCGTTTTGCTCCATGTCTCAGTTAATTTATCAGTAAGTGGGTTAAGAGGCTTTTAAATTTCTGCTATTGTTATGAAATGATTTATTTGATTAGATTTCTTTGTAACATTAGAAGTTGTTGGATTACTCTTTCTGGAGCAAAAGTTTTAAATGGTCTCTAAAACTACCAAATTTGTGACTCATCTATGTATTAGTTCAAATGGTCACTGAATTCTTTAAGTGATATAATCGTGATGTTGCCAAAGCCATTTAGGAAATTACTTATAAAATCTACATTACTATATCCTAGTGTAGAATTCCAAGAAAATTTATACTGGAAAGTGAATGACAATAATCCCTTAAATAAAGGACATGCTTGGTGATCCAATAACTGCCCTGCTATTCTTCATGCTTTAAATTGCTTTGCCTCATTGACAAACGGTGTCATTCCTTGCCTCATTGCTGGTGGACTTCCTAGCTGATTAGGTCCGCCGTGACTTCATATGTCTCAATTTTGTGCAGTATCAGGTTTCACAAAGTAATCCGTTCCAAACCTGCAGGGTTTTGTAAATTTAATTTTGACAGTTACAGCTGGTAAACAAAGCAAAAGAAAGAAAAAACTTATGGATGACAAATTGTGGCTGTGTATTTGCTAATGCTTTGATGTTATTCTCTATGCTGACGCTTTAATGGTGATGGAAGATGCAACAACAAGAAAATTTGGATTTTGTTGTGTAAAGGAAAAGTCTTTATTTTTCACTTGTTCTTTTTCCATTATCAAATCATGTGCCCCCTGATGTAGCAGATTATTTATCCACCTAACATTGTGTATCTTTGTTTTGACAATTATGTAATTAATGTAGACGGTGTCGTTTTAGGTAAAAAAGCTGACTCATATAAATTGGTGATATTTTTAGCGTGCCAGCTACTAGTAAATCTGAAGCACCTGAATCTTTTCATGTGATCATATAAGTGATTAAGATTTTGAGGCCTTAGAATGTTCAACAAAAATAAATGAAGGTAAATTGGAAAGAGGTGAGACTGGTGGGTTGAGAAAACTAGAACAGATGCTGAAGGTTCAAAAGGAGAATGGTGGAGAAGTTGGGGAATTTGGGGGTTAGGATGGTGGTGTAGGTGATTATTGTTATATTAGTTTTTGTCTACAGAATATTTTCTCATTGACATGTTTATGGCTGAAACTGGTTGATTGCATTATGGAAGGGTTATTTTCTGTTACCGCAGATGGTGTCACACTGTTACTAGGTAGAATAATTAAATTTCCTTTCTTTGAAGAGTTTAAAGCGCAATTAAACTAATTAAATAAATCAGTGAGCAAAAGCCAGAAGTTTTATAAGTTGGTGGTAGCTATTTAAACCTTCTGCTCCTTTTTCTAATCGGTTTGTAGTTATGGAAAAATCTCTGTCAGTTTATGTAATAACAAAATTCTGGATCCTTTCGTAAACTGTTTTAACTTATTTCACTCCCTGATACATGAAAATTGGTCTTCATTAACTTGATTTTATGTTTTTGAGGATTGTTTCCCAAGTTCATATTCTCACCATTTCTTTCTTGGCATTGCCAAAATTCTCCATATAGTAACTAATTTATCATTTTTCTTACTGTTGTTTTATTGAGCATTCACTAACCTTTTTTTTCCAACTCAAGGAATACAGTTGTAAGAGGTCACGTTTACAATGCTTGGAATTGTAAGGCGCAAAGTTGCATCTGGCGCCGCTGCTTCGTTGGTAATTTACCATTATTTACTTTACTAGCATTTCACTTGTTGTACATGTTTGTATGTCATAAAGAAGTATTACTATAATTTTTCATTTCTATTATTCTGTATCTGGTTTGCAGTGAGTTGTTTTGATTGATATTCTCCATTCCAGTAATCTCTTGTTTTGTGACTTGGGTTAGATTCGAAGGAAATCGTTACATTCAAGTCGAGCTGCACTCTTTGAACCCTGTGTTTGCAATGCTGTGCAAAGAGAGGTAATTGGTTTACATTTTCTTTTCTTGTAGCAGTTGGCTAATGGTTGCTAGTAATTCAATGTGTTTAGAGGTGGCATAATGTTACATGGTTTAATGGAAATGATATATACATTGCCTTGTGTTTGCTTGTAACCGTAAAGTGAAAGATTCTGTTGACTTTGAATTATTATCAGTTGATCTGCTTCATGTTTGTCTTAAAAGCTGTCCTTATGTTCTTATTATGCAATAAGGATCCACCTAAGTTAATACTTTGTGTTTATGACATTTGGTGAGCATAGTTGACAAATACAAGGTTTTTTGGGAAAAGATTATTTGTTGTGTCATAGATGTTTAACGGAGTGCTTTACAACAGAAATTCCATGACCAAAAATGAGGACATTGAATTATGTTTTTGACACCATTCTAGTGCTCCATTGAATTAGACTCGTTCTATTTTTTGAAAATTTTGGGACAAAAGTGTATACATTTAGTCATTTGAAATGGCAGCAACTTTAAATTCTCACCAAATATGTAATTGGTATGTTCCTATCTAGTTTTCAACTTGAGAGCTAATTGTGAGTTTATAATAGCTGTCTTTATTGAAGTTGTGATAACAACATTTGTGTTGATCTTTTGTTAATTTATTGTAGTTCTTCTACTCATTGTATGCTATTACTGCTCCAGTAACCATAGCCATGAATGTTATCTTTTAATCAAGCTTTTAAACTTTGTTATATGATTGGTATCAAATCCTGTTGACAGTTCCTTTTTGGACATAATCGGCATCATTTTATTACTACATTTGGTTATGTTTTTGAGTTTCATCTTAACTTCTTCTGCTTACAGTTGTTGATTCCTTTTGTATGGTCTTGTCTTGATGTGCTGCTTTTATCTGTCTTATCCATGTCTTATTTTGCTCTTTTTCTTTTTGGCTGAATTTATATTTCTGTTGAAATTGCCGTGAACAGATTTTGCTTCCGTCGAGCCTTGGTCAAGCTCGAGATTTTTCTTCTCTGACTTCGCATGGTAAGTTTTAGCCATCCACTTTCAGTTCTTAGTTTAGATGGCAGAATAGGGATGAAGAAATCGCTTTTAATTCTTTTTTTTTTTTTTTTTTTCCTTAAAACCTTTTTCTATAGGAAGCTCAATTGATTCAAGGCTAGCAAGGTTAGTCATTATTCTTGTTTTTAGGAATGCTGCATTATTCATACTAGTATCCATTAATTTACCCTTCTGATATTTTTTTTACAGACTTTTTGGCATCTTTTCTTGATGATTATGAAGTGCACCTAGGTTGTATAGCAACTAGGTGATTCATTGAGTTCTAACTGCTGACCTGACTTTATTGGCATAATGTTGTGCCTTCAACTGTGATTCATTGAGTTCTAAAGGAGGATGATGACTTCATCGATGTTGAAGTGTGATGAAAAATTGTGATGGCTAACCTTGTTTGTGATGTACCTTACTTAAAACTCGTATAAAAGTAAAAGCTGACAATACCGTTTGACTCCATTCTGTTATGCAAGTCAATCGTTTATTTGTTATTAGTTTTAAATGGTTGGTTGCATACATTGGGCTTTATTTGAATAGTGTCTTTATGGGCAAGTAAATGGTAAGAAAGAAAATTGTATCAATCTATTCCAATCGAATGCTTGAGTTTTGAGCCATGAACTTTGTCAGCTACTTCATTTTCAGATCTCTCAAGACCTGCCTCCAGCCTCTGATTTCATCACAGATACAAAATCGGCAATTCTGTTCTAATGGAGGTATGATGTATTTGTTCTGTCAGTATTTATACTGAAAATGGTGCAATTTTAGATGATTGTGGAATATTGTTTTCTTATTCTTGTTCTAAGCATTATAAGCATTTAGATGCAAAATGATAATGTTGAATTTTCTTGCACCAGGAAGATGTATATAGTTTGATTAAGGAAACTTTTAATATCTGTGTTTCAGCAGTTTCTTTCAGTAGCAAGGATTGTCAAGTTACAAACCTATCTTTTTAGCCCCTCACTGTTAGGATTTGTTCATTACATAATTGGCTTTTGATTGTAGTTATATAGCTTTTAATGTGAGTGTTTCCTTGAATCCTTTGCTTATTATAATTTTTCTGAGATTCTCATAGTTAATGAAACTGTAATTTTCTTTAGTTCGTTCTAAAATTTAATGTGGTTTCTGGAAAATGACAACCTGCTGAAGGTTTTTATTTATTTAAAATGTATGTGGTTCTCTGCCTAGAAAACCCAGAATTGGGTCTTGAATTAATATAATTAGCTAGCCTATTTAAGTTTGTTCATACAGTATTTGGCATCATTTTTGAAGAGAATCCAAGATGAGTAATCACAATCTGAAGGAGTTCAAGGTTACAGCTGTTGTAAAATTGCACTCTGATTTTAGGGAAAGTTGGGAGGGGTTGTAATTTGAACGTGGTCTATGGTATAACTCAAAACGCAAATGGAACATTGGTTTGGAAGTATTGCAATTGTAGTCTTCCTTATCAGAACATCTACCCACTGCTTAAACATTAGAAGGTTGGAGTCTGAATACTTACCACAGTAAACAATTGTAAACCCTAATGGTATTTGTGTCTGAGACAGACTACTGATCTAAAGATGGTCTTTTGTGCTTATTAACGGTGCATCAAGACCTTACGGAACATCATTGCATCTGATTCGGCATAATTTTTTGTTAAGAATGATGTTTATAAACCTTCCCCGTGGGGGGAAAGTGGGCAACTACTATTGATCCTCTTTATAAGGAAGGGGCCAAAAATTAAAACTTCCCCCTCCCTTCTTTCGTTCGAGAATATCTTTTCACTAGCACAGTTTAGAGATTCTGTTAATTCTGATGTCTTCATGTATGTGATTTTATAAGATAAGCTTCAGATCTGGAAAAAAGGTTTTCCTATAAAGTTGATAAGTAAGCCCCTTTTCTTGTGAAGATCCTTATGGTCTTCTGAAATTCTGCATGTTCACTATGGAATTTGCTGGTTCTTATTGGCTAATCAGCAAATTATTACAAAAGTGTTAGTAATTTAGCTTTGGTTGATTAGATGAGAACAGATCAATTTTTAACGTCACTATACTGATTTTGGCGCAAAAGCTAAAGAGAGTCGTTGCAATGCTTTTGAAAACCTTGGAGACTAGAGAAGATAGGGAAAAAGGATAATGATACCGGTCAAAAAGATATTGTTTGAGGTTGTTGAAGACTAGTATACATGAGCATCTCTAGCCAATGCTAGGTTAGTCTAGGAATTACTAATTAGTATTTCCTTCCTTTCCTGGTTGATTAGAATTGAACTTAGATTCTTCTATAAGTTTTCCTTTTTGCTTGATTTTCTTGCAGCCAATTACAATTAGATGAAGATTCTAGACTATGTTATGAATGTCTATGCAACTTCTTATTATACTTGCTGATAAATAGACGTGATTGTGTGAAGCTTCTTGTTGCCTTGTCACAGCTACTATAGGTAATTATTTTTTTGGCTAAATTTCATCTTTGTACAGTGTCCTATAGTTACATAAAATCATTAACTTCTGTGATGGATAGAGATGTGATTCCGCCCATTGGTGTTTATACCATATGTACTTTATATATTTTTCCCCAAAATTCAGTCTGGAGAGGTATCCTGGCATAAAGTTGTGCTTTTCATTAAGTGAATTGATCATAATAAAGTTGATTGTGGGCATATCGTACTTGGTATTTTATGTTTCTGTTGCTCTTTTATGCTATTGGTTTGCCATTTACTTTTGCACTGTCTTGTATGGCTTCTCATATTCTTTAAAAGTCATTCTAGCTTTGACTTCTACTAATTGTTTTTGTTCTCTTGGTTCAACTGTCAGAGAATGTTGGAGAATTTTTATGGAAAATATTTTCTTAGACATAGCGCGTAACTCCAGAATCACATCTTTAAAGAAAAGGGGAATTGTGGCGCGGGCTCTGAGTTTGGTGTTAGTGAACTAATGATTAATCTAAAAAGGAATTTCTCCTGAGCAAATTAGTGATTGAGACTTAAGGTAGATCAATAATTTCCTGTGTAGCTGCAACAGTTTACTTGAGGGTTGTTCCTACTTGAGCAGAATAATTTGATCAGGCATTCAAGCTATGTCCTTGTTCGAATTGAATTCAAATTGATGTTTTCTCCTCATCTGTTTTTTGGATGGAGTAGGAGATCTGGTTGATGCTGTTGTGCCTTTTATGGGAGAATCAATTTCGGATGGGACACTGGCTACATTCTTGAAGAGTATGTTTCTGTTGATTAATCTCCTATTTTACACCTTCAGATGGATTCTTCTCACTCTATGCCTGCCTGTAATGACATCCCTCATTGGTTTTTCCCTCCTCATCATTTTCTTGTCAATTTTTTGTGCTTAGAACCTGGTGACAGAGTTGAAGTTGATGAGCCAATCGCGCAGATTGAGACCGATAAGGTACTTATTTTATTCAGATTGTTGTGCTGCATTTTGAGGTTTTTGGCTTTGCAGTTTGAATTGTAACTTTTATCTAGTTTTTTCCCCACTAGGTTACAATTGATGTTGCTAGCCCTGAAGCTGGGGTAATTCAAAAGGTATATCAAGAGTTTTCAACTAGTTGAAAGTGTCATTCCTGTTTCGTTGACTGTGTTGCTTTTTGTGGTAGTACAATTCTGATCTTTTGTTTGATGCGCCAATAGCTTTTAGCAAAGGAAGGGGATACTGTAGAACCTGGCACAAAGATTGCTGTCATTTCGACATCTGGTGAAGGTTTTGAGTCTGTTGACCATGTTGCTCCATCTGAGAAGCATTCTGATGAAGCTGCTCCTTCCCCATCACCTCCTGCTGGAGAAAAAAAGGTGGATTCAAAGTCTGAAGTTGAACCCCCTGCTGCAAAAGTAAAGAAAGAGATGAAGCCAAAACCTACAGCAGAGGCTTCTCCAGCTCCCTCTAAGACCTCTGCTACAGAACCTCAGCTCCCCCCAAAAGACAGGGAAAGACGAGTAAGATTATTATCTAGCTACATAATAACTTTGTTGATGCATGCAGTTATCTTATTATCTGTAGAGGGGTGGAAGTCATCTTGCAAGAACTTATCTCAAAGCTGTCTTTACAACAGGTTCCAATGACAAGGCTCAGAAAACGAGTTGCCCTACGCTTGAAAGATTCCCAGAACACCTTTGCTTTGCTGACAACATTCAATGAAGTTGACATGTATGCTTTCTGTCCAAACATGTTTAGTTACAAAGAAAAGCATGGTTCTAGGTGGTGCTCCTAGCTCATGTTTGATCAGTTTAGACACCTGCAGAATTTATAATCCTTCTTAATTTGGTTCTTGTGCTTGACAACAGGAACTTGGGACTGAAAATTGATATTACACCACATTTTTTTCTGTTATGAGGTTTTTTTTTTGTGTGCTCTTGCAGGACGAATTTGATGAAGCTTCGTTCAGAGTACAAAGATGCTTTTGTTGAAAAGCATGGTGTGAAACTGGGACTAATGTCTGGATTTGTGAAAGTATGCACATGGTCTTACTTGCTGCTTAATTCATTGTATTTTTTCTCATTTGCTATAGTTTGAATGGCTTCATCTCTTCTTTCAGGCTGCTGTTAGTGGACTCCAGAATCAGCCTATAATAAATGCTGTCATTGATGGTGATGATATCATCTATAGAGATTACATAGACATCAGTATAGCCGTCGGTACACCAAAGGTAAGCTTATTATTTTTGCACGGGTAACCTGGTTCAAATAAAATGCTTATGCTGGAAATGGAGCTGTTTCCTTGTTCTTGTTGCTATGGCTAGTGTTATTACTTTTGTCATTTCATGTATATCTTCATGCAAAATTAGAGAATAAATGTTGCAATATATGCACTAAGTGGCTCTTTTTTTTTTTAACATACAAGGGAAGCCTAAAGCTTGGTGAATTACTATATCTATATCCTAGTTCCTACAGCTATCCAGATACTCATTCCAAAAAGTTCTTCCGACATCTGGAAGTGGAGACTTTTGCCCCCGTAGTCCTCTTTTTATACCCTATTTTTCCCAATTCATCTGCTAATACATTGCAATTCCCTGTTAACGTGCTTTGGTTGACCAATCCACTCTAGTCCCAAAAGATTTTTTACAGCACGTACGGGTGTTCGGCAGCCTTGATTCGGACAAGCACTCACCATAATCTCGACAACATCGCTGCAATCAAGCTCAATCAATAATATTCTGTATCCTAGTTCCGAGCCAACTCCAGCCTTTTCAAGGTTCCCCAAATCTCTACCTCCAACAGGGAACATGATCCTATGTTATAAACAAATCCCATGAGCCATTCCCCCCTGCAGTTCCTTAAGACTCTTCCCACTATATCTTGATCTAAATCATCCCTTCGTGACCCATGTGTGTTGATTTTAAACCTCTCTCTTGGCGGGGGCAGCCATTTAGTTTGATTCCTGATTCCCATAGGACTATTGGTTCATGTTCTAACCTCGTTGAGAATCCAGGTGGCTTCTTTAGTCACTGCCTGAATGATATGGAATGTTTTCAGTCCCTCTCGTTCTTTGATTTTCCATCACTGACTGAGGATCAAACTTGAGTATTTTTCTTTTCAACTGGCAGATGTTATATTGTTTATGTAAAGATCTCTATGATATATTATGTGAATTTAATTTTGTTGTTCCATTTTGTTTGTGATTCCATTTGCTGATGATACTGAATATGAATCTTTCCCAAATCATGTTGATTCTTCGTGTGGCATCCATCATTTATTTTTGCAAATATGGGTGTAATAATTCAAACACAATCCATATCTTTATCTGGAATTATCTTTTCACTGATCCTTTACCGAGCAACATTTACTTCATGATTAGGGCCTAGTTGTTCCGGTTATTCGCAACGCTGACAAGATGAACTTTGCTGAGATTGAGAAGGAGATCAATAAATTAGCTAAGAAGGCGAATGACGGAAGTATTTCAATTGATGAGATGGCTGGAGGTTCATTCACAATTTCAAATGGTGGTGTTTATGGAAGTCTTCTAAGTACTCCAATCATCAATCCTCCTCAGGTATGTGGACTTGACGAGGAGAGAATGGTTTTGATTTTTTGCTCTTTTTTCCTTTTGATCTATAACGTGTGAAGTTTGTAACTTATTGGCCCAATATTTTTGCAGTCTGCGATTCTTGGGATGCATTCAATAGTGAGCCGTCCTATGGTTGTTGGAGGAGAAATTACTCCGAGACCAATGATGTATGTTGCGCTTACATATGACCACAGGCTGATTGACGGGAGAGAAGCCGTACTGTTCTTGAGAAGGATCAAAGATGTGGTGGAGGACCCTCGGAGGTTGCTACTTGATATATAAAACAGTAGACTTGCCTGGATTTATATTTGAAGTTGCTGATCTTGGATTGATCTGAATAAGACGATCAAAGAGTTTTGTAGCTTCTCATCTCATTCTCTTCTTTGAAAAGCTGGTTGAGTTGCGGCTTTAATTGTGTTGTATGAACAGGGCAAATGAGAGGCATTGTTGGACATTACTGTTGGTCATTCGACTATATATGTATTTGCCAGTACTAATTTTCAGCAGATTGCTGCTTTTGGAATTATTAAAATCATTCTTCTTGTGTGGAGAATGTGTGGTTAGAGCAACTCCAATCGGACGCTAAAGTAGCGGTTTTTCCCCAATTTGTACTCAAAATCCTCTTCAATTTATACTGTAAATTTTTACAGTATGGAGAGAGAGGGAAATCCATATGCTATATTTAGTGTATGGTTGCAGTGGGTTTTTTTTTTTTTTTTAAATATTTTTTCAAATTCTTTTTTTTAAATTTTATTATTTCTTTTTTCTTCTTTTCTTTTTTATAATTTATTCATTTTATTTTAATTTCAACACTAATAAATTTTTTTATTAACATAACTTTAATATTAATAATAAATATATGATCAAAATTTTTGTATTTAATTATATAGATTAAAATTTTTGAATTTTGACCATCATTTTTATAAATAATAAAGTAAAAATAAAATTATTCAACATTGAATTGCAAGGGAAACATGAAATAAAATAACATTAAAATTTATTACTTACTAAATACAATATTATTACAAGCAAAAATTAAAAAAAATATAAATTTGCATAAAATACATTCACTTCAATATAAACAAACTCATACAAACTTATTATTAATTAACTAATAATAATTAAACTAACATATTCATTCGCCGTTATTATTGTCATCATTTAGCCCGCTTTCACTCCCACCAATGTTATTAGTCAACAAATATAATATTTGATGAATATGAATATTGATATGAATTTGGATATGGTTTTTGACATGCTCTTGCATTAAGAATATTGGTTTGACAGTCTATAATATAAGCACGGAGAGAAGGATCTTCAATTTTATTTGGGTCTTAAGACATAATTGCAAAATTCAATTTCCGATTCTCCATCTCAATCTCCATCTCCATCTTTTTTTTCTTCATCTCCATCTCTATCTCCATCTTTTTTTTCTTCATCTCCATCTTATTATTGTGCCTAAGCCTCCTCTCTTCATTCATTTCGTGTGTACTTTCTTGTGCTTTCTTAAACATCTCCATAAGATTCATATTATGTTGGGTAAGATCATTGAAACGAGTCGTATTTGATTCATCAACTTTTCTTTTTGATTTAGCCTCCTTCATTCCAATAGGTCTTTCGGATGAAGAGCCGCCTACATCAGAACTAAATAAATTAAGAGAAAAACCAGAAAGTCCCGGTGATTCTGGTACCTGTGTTTCCGGAGGAGTCGAATAATCTGATTCAAATATATTGTACTCAGAATTTTGGCTTTGGTAATTATGCCTTGCTATTTGCACATCATCATTAATTTTTTCAAAGTCCTTGAGAGTGTCCCAAACATGATCGAACTTAAACCCATTTTTAAAATCAGAATCCTCCATCATCATCAATTTTGCTTGATTCATCTACAAGAAATATACATATTTATTAATTTAACGAATACAAAGTGTATGAAAATTTAACCTAAAATTTTGTTATGTACTTACCGCATCTAATGGAGATATGCCACTTGGATGTAGGCGCTCGATTTGTTTCATGCATGCTAATAATTTTCGTACTGCTTTCTCGATAGATTGCCATCGTGATTGCAATGACCTCGTACTACGATTCTCCCAATCTTTGGCTTTGATCTCATGATAAGTTCTGTCTACTCGTTTCCAAAAATTATCACCACTTTGATATCTTCCAACAGCAGGATCTTGCGAAATTTGCATATAAGCTATGCAAAGATTTAAATATTCCATCGAGTTGTAGTTGCCAGCTCGTGATACTGCTCTTTTATTTGAAGAAAACATGGTTATTTCGTAAATAGAGTGTTTATGTAAGAAAGTGAGTGAGAAATATAATGCTTAGTTAATAAAGTGGGTGATTGTTATGTGTGAAACATTTCATATTTATAGACTTGAATTATTGCTTAGGTAATATAGATATCTTACCTTATCTTTATGTCATTTATTGTCTCAATATCAACCGTTGGATTGATTTTATCATCATCATAACTGTTCAATAGATTTCACTACAATTTCAACCGTAGGTTTTTATTTCTTCAAAATCTAGACCGTTAGATTTTAAGATAGCTTATCTTATCTTTACTTTATTTAGTGTGTCTTAATATCAACCGTTGGCTTGATTTTATCATCATCATAACCGTTCAATAAATTTCACTACAATCTCAACCATAGGTTTTTATTTCTTCAAAATCTAGACCTTTAGATTTTAAGATAGCTTATCTTATCTTTACTTTATTTAGTGTCTCAATATCAACCGTTGGATTGATTTTATCATCATCATAACCGTCCAAGATATTTCACTATAATCTCAACCGTAGGTTTTTATTTCCTCAAAATCTAGACCGTTAGATTTATTGTCTCAATATCAACCGTTGGATTGATTTTATCATAATCATAACCGTCCAATATATTTCACTACAATCTTAACCGTAGGTTTTTATTTCCTCAAAATCTAGACCATTAGATTTTAAGATATCTTATCTTTACTTCATTTAGTGTCTCAATCTCAACCGTTGGATTGATTTTATCATCATAACCGTCCAATATATTTAACTATAATCTTTATTTTATCAAAATTTCTCTATAAATGTCTAGCCATGCAAACTCAAATCCATACCAAATTTCTCATTTCACCTTATATTTTTCGAATTCATCTATTATCAAAAAAAAAAAAAAAACTCCAAATTTGCAATCATGAATTATGATATTGGCAACCCTTCTAATATCAATTCCCAGATCAGTTCACCACCTCAATCTTCATCGAGTTCGTCAAGTTTGGAAGAGTTCGAACAAGAAATTCGTAGATTGGAGTTACAACAAATGCTCATACTTCAGACGATGCAAGAAAATAATGCAGAAATTGCGCGTATTCTTGAGCAAGAAAATAACCAAAGGAGGCGTGGTGGCTCAGTTCGAGGACACAGAGTGATAAATCGTGATCGTGAAGGTGCACATCTTAATTTAGTACGTGATTATTTATCTGAAAATCCATTGTATGGTGACGTTGAGTTTCGCCGACGATTTCGAATGTCCAGAAGTTTATTTCTTCGTATTGTTACTGCTGTTAAAGATCATGATAATTATTTTGAACTACGAAGAGATGGTCTAGGCAGGCTTGGATTATCAACTCTACAAAAAGCAACAACAGTCGAATGTTAGCATTTGGTATCCCAGAAGATCTAACGGATGAGTATATTAAAATTGGTGAATCAACAGCAATGGAATGCTTGAAGAGATTCTGTCGTTCTGTTATTGAGGTATTTTCAACGCAATATCTCCGATTGCCAAATGAGAATGATATTGCAAGACTTCTTTAAGTAAACGAGCAACGCGGTTTTCCAGGAATGTTAGGTAGTCTTGATTGTATGTATTGGAAGTGGAACAATTGTCCGACAGCTTGGGCAGGACAATATACTGGACGTTCGGGATCTCCGACAATAATTCTTGAAGCTATTGCTAATTATGATTTATGGATATGGCACGCTTATTTTGGTATGCCCGGTTCTAATAATGATATCAATGTGTTGGAGTCATCTCCTTTACTTTATAATATGGCTAAAGGGATTGCTCCTCCGGCTCATTATATCATTAATGGAAAAGAGTATCATATGGGATACTATTTGGCTGACGGTATTTATCCGAAATGGTCTACAAATTGTTCAAACAATTCGTAATCCATATCAAGAAAATCATAAGTACTTTGCAGAAAGACATGAGGCATGTAGAAAAGATGTGGAGTGTGCTTTTGGGGTACTACAATCTAAATTTGCTATTGTTGCAAATCCGACACGAATTTGGGATAAGAAGGTGTTGCATGATATCATGATTGCGTGCATTATCATGCACAATATGATAGTGGAAGATGAACGTGATCTAAATGCACGTATAAGAGATGCAAATGAAGCTCCAACACCGGATGTGCAAATGATACCAAATCGTAATAGTCGATTTGATCAATTTCTCACTCGGTATAGACAAATCAAGGACAAAAATGCACACTTTGAGTTAAGAAATGCCGTAATAGATCATTTATGGGCACGTCGTGCTTACTTATCGAACTAAAAAATGAGTTATGTTCATTTGAATGGTATTGCTATGTTTCTTCTTCTTTTTTTTCTTGTTTTTTGTAATAATATCTTGTAGGCACGCTAATTTGGTATTTTGTATGTTTTAAAATTTTTATTTTAATAAAATTTAATATTTTGTACGTTTTACCTATTTTATTTCATTATAAAACTAAATCAATACAATTCATATGTTCATTATTATTATTATATTTAATTTTATACAAATTATTTTATTATTAATTAATATTAATTATTTAAAAATATAATTTATGATTAAATGACTAAATTTATAAATATAGATATGTTTATAAAAAATATAATGTGAATGAGTAAAAAAATTATAATGATATAATAATAAAAAGAAAATTAAATACAATATTATTTTTAGGTAGAAGATAGAGTTGTTGGGTTGGAGGGGATGTACTGTAAAATACTATAAATACTAAATTTTAAAGTAGACTGTACTGGAAATTGAAATTTATGGTAAGAGTTGCTCTTATTGCACAAGATTTAATAACTTCCTGTTGGAAACTCATAACTGTATACCCGGGCGAGTGTAACGGTAGTAAAAAACAAGTTTAAGTTAGAGTTTGATGCTTTAGTAATCTGTCTTGATAGTTGTCATTAAAAGTATTGGTATTCTCTATATGATTAGTGATTCTAACTTTAGTTATTTAGGTTTTAATTAAGTTAATTCTTTAATTACAGTATAATTTTTTTTACTCAATCTTATTGAAATGAGATGAAAAAATAATAATAAAAAAAAAATTATCTCACGACTAATTTTTTTTTTTCTTCCAAACCCCACTTACCATTCACTTTATTTTCTCAAAATTTTTTTTTTTTTTTGTCTCTTTTCACTTTAGAAAAAACACAAATTTTTACTAATTTCTCCTCTATATTCAAATACCTTTCTCCGGTGGAGTTAGGATGTTTTTGGCTACACCCTTTTAAAAAAATATCCTAATTCAGCCCCGCTAGCATGTGACATAAAAGCACCAAAACCTATGGTTCAATGTGAAAATGCTAATTTTTATATCCTTTATTGAACATCAAATTCAAAGAAAATGCATGAGAAAGTTTTAAGGAAAGAATTTTGAATGGCTAGGGAAGCGTGCACTTTCCTCAAGGTATGGAGAAACGTGGGATATCGTATAATATTGAACCCATCACTTGAGGAATCAGCAAAGTGCAATTAGAAGAATAAAAGTGGGATCTTGAGGTAAGTGAGAAAATGAAAATTGAGTAGTTCAAGAATCAATGGAGTCTTTGATCAGCTTCTCTTTTTGGTTAAGGGAGTTTTCAACTTTTACAGAAACCATGCATCAAACCACCATGGAGGGCATAAAAGCATAAACTTGCTTATTGCAGTAACTAGGTAGCCGCCTTTTCGGCCCTTTATTAACAATAATCTGGAATAATGCTCATAGCAGCAAGGAATATGTTTTGACGGAAGCAATGAATCCTGCAATTTTTTTGCAGTGTAAATATGCACCACTTCCACTAATTTTTTGCAGTAAAAAAAAAAAAAAACACTTGCTTTGCTGGAATACTTGCTAATGTTATGATGCATTGGCCTCTGAGGAAGTTCCATTTTTTTCCATTTTGTTCATCATTTAATTGGATCATATTTGTCATAATTTTCATCCCTTTTGCTCTGTTGGCAATTTTTGCTTTCACATTAAGTCCTTCCGGAATTTCCCCTTCACTTCCTTCTTCTCTGTTTAGTTCCCACAGTTCTTCTGTACAGAAATTCATCATTGAGGAAGAGCTCCAATATGAACATACAAAGACACAGAATCACAGTTTATTCCAACAAAAGGTAGCGCCGGTAACATACTTTTATTTTGAAAGTGCACTCCTTTGCTGATTCATTCTTTCATTTGTTGAAAATACTGTCCCGCTGGGGCTTGTGGAACTGTCTGTTAAAAAAAAAAAAAAAAAAGTCTTAATTTCTCTCCTGCCTTTCTAGGAAAAATCAGAAGGGGTGATATTGCCACCACAAATGAAGAGGTACAGCAAGTTGGAGAGGCTTGAAACAGTTTTGTCAAAAGCCAGGGCTTCAATCAGGGAAGCTGCTCAAAATCGAAGCATGATCTCAACACATGAAGATGCTGACTATGTCCCTCGGGGCCCTATGTACAGGAACGCTAATGCATTTCATCGGTCAGTTTCAGTTCAATGAATATGAACTTGCTCATCATTCTTGTTCTGTTGTATGTTATTATTATGGTGAAAACTCATTCGAATTTCAAACTCACCATATAGGAGTTATCTGGAAATGGAGAAACTATTCAAGATTTATGTCTATAAAGAAGGAGAACCTCCTATTTTCCACGATGGTCCCTGCAGGAGTATATACTCCACCGAAGGAAGGTTCATACATGAAATGGAGAAGGGAAACTTTTATGGAACCAACGATCCAGAAGAAGCTTTTGTGTATTTCTTGCCATTTAGTGTGGTTTCAATGGTACAATATTTATATGATCCTGTTGGGCATGATAGACAGGCTATTGGTCACTCTCTTGCTGACTATATAGGACTAATATCTGGCAAACATCCTTTCTGGAATCGAAGTCTCGGTGCTGATCATTTTATGCTTTCTTGCCATGATTGGGGACCATACTCAACAACTTATGTTCCAGAATTATTCAAAAATTCCATCAGAGTCCTATGTAATGCTAATACATCAGAAGGCTTTAGTCCTCTCAAAGATGTTTCACTACCCGAAATTCACCTCAGAACAGGTGAAATCACTGGACTTATTGGAGGTCCCTCACCTTCAAAACGATCCCTTCTTGCATTCTTTGCAGGACGATTGCACGGTCACATCAGGTATTATAACATCCCAATCTCCCAAAAACTTTCAAGTTTCCTTCTCGCTAGTCCAAAATGGTTAACTCAAATTACTATGAGACTGTAAGTTATATACAAGTGACTCGTGACTCAAGTTGTGTTGTAAACTAACTATGTGGGACGGGATGTTACAGATACTTTCTTCTGCAGCAATGGAAAGATAAAGATGAAGACATAAAAGTCTACGAAAACCTTCCTGGAGGAGTCTCTTATGAATCAATGCTGAGGAAAAGCAGATTCTGTTTGTGTCCGAGCGGATATGAAGTAGCCAGCCCAAGAGTAGTTGAAGCAATTTATGCAGAATGCATCCCAGTTCTGATTTCAGATAGCTATGTGCCACCTTTCAGTGATGTGCTCAACTGGAAGACATTTTCCATTGAAATTGGAGTTGAAGACATACCTAATATCAAGAAAATACTAATGAATATATCTCAAACACAGTATGTGAGAATGCATAGAAGATTGAAGCAAGTGCAGAGGCACTTTGTAATGAATGGAACTCCCAAAAGATTTGACATTTTTCACATGATTGTGCATTCCATCTGGCTAAGAAGATTGAACATTCAGATTCGGTAATGACCACTGCAGCTCCTCATGTGTTTGATGTTCATAGGTCCTGCCATCTGCACCACCATTATTGAATTGGAGCTCTCAATGGTACAATGGTTTTAGTTATAGTTTCTTCTTATAGATATAGATCTCCCCACCATCACACGGTGTAAATGATTAATGGATTGCTATTTGTATAACTAAATTGCTATTTGTATCACGAAAAAAAATAAAAATAACTATGAAATGACGAAAAGGGCCTTATGATGGAAAAATGTAGAAAATGGCTAAGTAAATGTCGAAAATGCAACTAAAATGCGTTTTCTCCATTTACACAAACGCAGAGAATAATGTTTCTGACATGTAAAATTTAATGCCGATGACGTTTTAATACAACGAAAACGTTAAAATTCTCCGATAATGACAACAAAAAACGTATCACTTTAACATTTCATGTTTAACAAAAACGTCAAACTGGAGCGTTTCAACCTTGGTTCACTCGTTAAAATGGTGCGTTTCCACCATGGCTCGCTTGTTAAAATGCCACGTTTTTGTACAAGTACTTGGCCAATTTCCCAGGTGTTATGAGACGTAACTTGACGTAGCTGGACGTAGCGGGATGTAACTGGACGTAGCGGGACGTAACTGGACGTAGCGTGACGTAGCAGGACGTATCTGGACGTAGCGGGACGTGGCTGGACGTATCTGGATGTGGTTTTAGTTGTTTTAGACGTAGCGAGACGTGGTAGACTATGTTAGGTGAAAAATTCAGCTAAAATTCACACGCAGGGATGTAGACGTTTCTGGACGTGGTGCTTGTTGTTTTTGACGTGGTGCTAGTTGTTCTGAGACGTGGTGGATTGTCTTTGTGAAAAAATTCTATTTCAATTCACACACATGGATGTAGACGTTTCTGGACGTGGTGCTTGTTGTTTTTGACGTAGTGCTAGTTGTCTTGAGATGTGATGGACTGTCTTTGTGAAAACAATCAGCTTAAATTCACATGAATGGATGTAGACGTTTCTGGACGTGGTGCAAGTTGTTTTTGACGTGGTGCTAGTTATTTTTGACGTGGTGCTAGTTGTTCTGAGACGTAGTTCTAGTTTTTTTAACATGGTGCTAGTTATTTTTGACGTTGTTAACTTAGTTGCCAAATTTCTTCATCTAAAAGTACTCACTTGAATTTTTGGTGTTTGATAAAAAAGAAAATGGAATGAATACAAAATCACATAACATATCAAATCGACAAACATACAATCAAAATAATAATACAAATGAAAGTATACTCCCAATAGGATATACAATCAAGTATAAAAATCAAATGGGCCGGTCAAACTCATCCTCTATGTCAGCAGTGCCAGGTGCGAACTCCGCGTACAAGTCTGGTGCTCGCTCCCTCACCGCATCTAAAAGTGCATGATGATGCTGTCCAAAACGACCTATCCACTACAAATATTTACATAATAAAATTAAAGTCTAATAAATTGAATGTAATAAAATTAATTTAAAAAGTTAAAAATACTTACAAACTCTGACGCGGCACGACTAGGTCGACGTGCTTTATAACAGCCTGAGGATCAACTGGAAGGACGCACAGATGTGAGCGCTCTCGAAACCACTGTAAGTACTCGTCCACGCACGCACCACGAGGAAGTGCCCCACCTGTCGGCTGCCTCCCTATAAGGGATATCCCGATACATGTCTTCCCAAACTTCTCTCTGAAAGATTATCTACCCGGGCCTAGCCAGAAACTCACTTTCGTGCTATGAATTCCAGAATTAGAATCTCTGGCCAGGCCTAGACGCTAGCACAATCGCTATTCCAACCCTTTTGAAATAATATTGCGCAGGATCTGGGTTTGCACTTATTCGATTTATCACGTAACAAAAATTCTTAATAAAAGCAGAAAAATAAGAATTACCTATTGAAGCGTATACCCAGGTGATTCTCTTATATGCCTCAAGACTTTGCTTGTATGCTGTGTAGGCAGCAATCTAACGAGCAATTGATCAGCTAATCACCACAATCCACCTTCCGGAATAAACCAGTTGCCGTCGCCACCGCCCGGAAAATCCAAACGCCGCCGCCTGAAAATAGTCCAAGCAACCGCTGCCACCTAGGAATCTGAACCGCCAGCTAAGGAGAGAGAAAGTCTGACTTCGAGAGCTTGAATTTTAATTCTCTCTCTAGGATTTTATCTCTCTAGTTTTCTTGTCTTGAAAACTTATAAATTGTATATTGTGGAATAGCTAATCCCTTGTCTATATATAGAGCTAAAAGAGAGACCCCAAGTTGGTTTAAGATTGGTCTTTCTAATGAGTTTAGGTAGTTAATTAGTTTCCAAATCCAATTGGGTAACCAATCTAATAGGATAAACCAAATCCTACTAGATTCCTAATATCTAGGATTTCCTAATCCTAATTAAAACTTAAGACTTAATTAATTAATTAAAAAATTCCACTTTGTTAATTACTTAATTAACCCTTAGAAATAATTAATCAATTAATTAATTCTACCTATTCAATTAACCCATTACAAAATTAATCGTACCACTAACGGATTAATTTTGGCACTACTATCCTACACCAGAATTGCTTCCGGAACAACTTAATTAATTTATATTCATAATCTCCCCACATCAAAGATATAATGCTCGTTAATATATTAATTTACTGATTAATTAATTAATTAACTTCTTTAATTCCGAGACTAGTACCACTCGACCTTTTTACAATACCGGACATAAGTCCACCGGCCGGGTTTAGTAAAATAAACATTACGAGCTCATCTCGAGAGTACCATCACCCCGGACGCACCGTTACATGGTTTCCTTTCAACAAGCAACAGCACACCAAGCAACTAAACACGTGTACCCAACCTACCGAGACTATTGGCCACAATTGACCTCACCCATTGGCATATCAAAGTACACTATGTCTAATCCTCATGCCCGCTCGAGTCAAGGGATTAAGAGATAGAATACCAAGAATGATTTGTCTATTAAATCAGTACAAGACAAATCATTCCTAATGGTCAAGTTCAATACGCCTCGGGTATATCTATATGATTCAATCAGTTTAGACAAACCAATTATCCGAATCACATAATAACCTAAACTGACAGTTTGTCCAAAGCTATCTCGGTTACGAACCTCATTTATATATTATGTCTTTTAACCAATGATGAGATCTACTGTATCACGCAAGACACCTCATCATCTAACTACATAATATAAGTGGACAAATAATGCACAACAAAATTTAACCAAAACATTAATCGATATATTAACTGAGAAAATGCACAATACAAGCATAGCTTATGAATTCAACTCCAACACTCCCATGCTGACTTGGCATACTCCATGGCGTGTCTGACCACATATGGCCTCCCAGTGTAACCGCGGTAAGTATCCCTAACGGGACGGATGAAATGAGTGGGCATCCACTGAACATATCTGAGCTGGCGCATGCATCGATCGGGTATGTAAGGCTCAATGTAATCCCTGTACGCAATCAGCCCTCTGTACAGGGTCCTTGGAGTCCTCGCTATAGCGTCGCGACCGTATGGCATCCAGGTAACCTTTAAACATAATTTGAAATTAGTTAAATAATAAACTATATAAAACTTATATTAAACCAAAATATAATATTTATATTTTATAAATATTTACTAACCATGTCAGTAGTCATCTCGTCCAACGCACGTCTAATGGAGCTCAATCGCACCTCTGTACCGCTGTGGTTGTCGACTGTCCACCTCAATGCATGTGCTTGTGTACCATGCAATGAAAGGGGCATCGGGTGGGGTCTTAAGTCCGGGAAGTGCTCGTATATCCATGACTGTAACAGAGTCATGCACCCTGCAATGCTCTGTGTGCCGTGTCGACTTGTGCAACCTAAGTGATGGTACAAGAAAGCTAGTGTCGCTGTGCCCTACGCCTCTTGTCCAACCTGATCCATTCCCTTCCTCACCTGCACTACAGAGGACGACATAAACATATTGGAACTCTTGTCTGTAAACAGGCAAGTCCCAATAAGACTCTAAACCATAGCGGCCACATCTGAATCATCCATGGCCCATTGCATACACCTCTCTATCACTCGCTGCGTCGAAAATCCACCATTGGTGTACAAATCCTTCGACAGTCTCTCCTTTGACGGAATCTCAAGCAACCCCCTAGTCCAGGATAGTACGGTGGATGACGGTGTAACCTCCGTGATCAATCGACCCTCGACTGGAATATGCAAAATCTCCCAGACATCGTGCAGGAGGATGGTCATCTCTCCAAAAGGCATGTGGAATGAATTCGTATCCGGCTGTGACCTCTCTATAAACGCATTGATGAGAGGCTCATCAATGCTCCTATGCATAACGCGGGGGAGATGTCCAAGTCCCGTCCCGCTCAAAATCTGTGCACCCTCTACAATAATGAATGCAATCCAAGTCTCAAATAGGTCATACATGCTACCCATATTGTGGCAACTAAGGTGGTATCTGGTAGGCTCCCCCTCTTGCCAATACCTAGATACCACATGCCCTAAAAAACTAGGTATCAAACTATCATCTATTGGGCCCCCTCAACGGGCTCTGTAACCAACCAACTCCGATCCTGCTTGACGCGCTTTCTAGGGTGAACTAAATTTACAAAATATAAAACTCGTATAAATAAATATAAAATAACTAAATACCAAATTAATTCAATTAATAATAATATAAATTAACATAAAAAACTACATAACAAATTAATTCAATTAATAATTAAATCAATTAAAATAAAAAAACTAAATAACAAATTAATGCAATTAACAATAATTAAATCAATGAAAATAAACTAACTAACAAATTAAATCAATTTATCAAATATTCAATTAAATGAATACTAAATTAACAAACTTATTAAATCAACAATTAAAATCAAATAAACAATCAATAATATTAACTAAGCAATAAACAAATTATATCAAAAATTAAATTAAAATAAATAATTATTCAAAATAAATAAGTAAAAAAAAAATAAATTCAAACGTATACTTACAGCAGGATCGACCTCTTGAAACTGTCCGTTGTCCGGATTCCTATACCAAATCGTCCTCTCAGCGTGTGGGTGAGAGGGGTCACCTCCATACGTATCCCCTTCACCTTGTTCATCGTGTGGGCGTCCACTTCCACTCGCCTCCTTCTGCAGCGGCTGCTGCTCCTCCTGTAGCCTAATATACTCGTCCTCACTATCATCAGTGTCATCGGAGTCAGTAGTATCATAATACTCATCCATCAACTGAAATGAGGAGTCATCTCCACTGCCACCACCAACTCCACCTCCTTGACCTCCACCACCAACTCCTCGACCTCCACCTCCACCGCCACCTCCTCGACCTCCTCCACGTCCACGTCCACGTCCACGTCCACCTCCTCCACCTACACCTCCTCGCCCTCCAACTGCAATAATGATCCCGCCGCTAGCCCATCCGCCTCCACCGTGACCTCCGCCTATCCCTAAACATCCTCCTCTAATAACTGGTACCTTCTGTCTTCTAGCAGAGGCTGTGGGTCGCTGTCTATCCACGGGCGGCTTTAACTTAGCGCTACCCTAAAATAATATGTTAAATTAAATATACAAAATTAAATGGAAATCAAGTAAAATCAGTGGAAATCACATAAAACACACAATTTTTGTGTTTCATAGTCAGTCAAATGCAGTACATTTGCGTAGTATTTTTGTGTTTCCAGTACGTCCAAACGCATGCAATTACGGTTATCATATATCTAAACACGAAAAAAATGTTTCAAACACACGGAAACGCAACATAACAGGGGTTTCTAACCTATTAATCACAAAGCAGTAGGTTTTATAACATACAAAATTGCAACTTCCCAACGTTATGGGCAGTATGTAAATTAACAAAAAATTGACAAAAAATTAAGAATTTTTACCTTGTTTATCATTAGACCTTTTCCCGCGCCATGCCTCTGTGGTGATTCGCCATTTTCTCCGTCCATCTTGTGCGTTTTCTATCGAAAAATCCTTTCAAAATCGCGTTAGAAATGGAAACCCACGACTGAAGTTTGAAATGATTTTTGGAGAATGTGAAAAGTGTTGCGTTTTTGTCATTTTAACGGGTTTTAAATATAAACAGTCAAAAACGCACCATTTTAACGAGCGAACCATGGTAGAAACACACCACATTTTAACGAGCAAACCATGGTGGAAACGCACCATTTTAACATTTTTTCGGAACATTAATCGTGAATGAAATGCATTTTCCACCATGGCTCGCTCGTTAAAATGTCGCATTTTTGTACAAGTACTTGACCAATTTCTCAGGTGTTATGGGATGTAACTGGACATAGCGGGACATAGCTGGATGTATCTGGACATGGTGCTAGTTGTTTTGGACGTGGCGAGATATTGTAGACTATGTTATGTGAAAAATTTAGCTAAAATTCACACGCATGGATGTAGATGTTTCTGGAGGTGGTGCTTGTTGTTTTTGACATGGTGCTAGTTGTTCTGAGACGTGGTGGACTGTCTTTGTAAAAAAATTCTGTTTAAATTCACACAAATGGATGTAGACTTTTCTGGACGTGGTGCTTGTGGTTTTTGACGTAGCGAGACGTGGTAGACTATGTTATGTGAAAAATTCAGCTAAAATTCACATGTATGGATGCAGACGTTTCTAGACGTGGTATCTGGTAGGCTCCCCCTCTTGCCAATACCTAGGTACCACAGTGGGGGCCTTAATAATTTTCTTCCACCAGTTTTCATAGATAACACATGCTAAGTTTTTGCTTATTCTCCCAACATTTTTTTCCAACCAAGCATTGACATCAAGCCCAATATGCCACAAACATAACAAGTGATGTGAAGCGGGAAAATGATCCTTAATTGGCTGCAACAAACCCAACTCCCTATCTGTCACAATCACACTAGATACCAAAATAGTAGGCATAAAAAATCTCAAGTTCCTCATCACCCAATCGTATGCATCCTTTGTCTCATTTCTAACAATAGCAAATACAATATTGAAATTCTTATTGGTAGGAGTCATACCTACCATCTCGACGACAGGCATTTGGTACTTGTTGGTCTTGTAGGTAGAATCAATCCCTACCACCCAATACCATATGTGGAACATCTGAATTGAGATTGGATGCACGAAGAAGACATGTGTGATCTTATCAGTATTCGCATCCTTGAGAATCTTGACATAATGCAGCTTCTCCTCAGCCAAGTGCAGAAATTGCTGCCCAATATTTCTACCTTCCAACCCAGCTGTCTTCATCTCTCATTTCAAATTGTAAATGGATTTGATTGGTACCTGGGTATCGAGAAACTGGTTATTAACAGCATCCCAAACACACTTTGGCTTCACATTCGCCACAAGCATAAATTCAGCAACAACCTTTGACTCTTTAGTAAAATAGCTTAGCTGTTTGTGCCTATATGGATGCATTATACATGTAAATACCATTTAATTATATTAATAATTCATAAATACTGAACATCAATAAACTTAATTATTATTATGCGCAAATAAAGTAATACGAGTGTGATTGTGCATTGACGCTGCTCCTGGAATTGTATAAACCTTGTGACGTCCCATGTCAATTCTCTTACAAGTCAACCTGAAAGGGCAATTACATCCGCTCCTTCTTGTATTCTTTCGTTTGGTGGGGAGAGGGGCTTTCAGTGGATCTCTCCATCGCTTGCATGAAAAGTAATACATGGTAAATCCTTGAATGCCCCCTCTCTTTGTAATGAGAAACTTAAGCCGTATAGCTATTTTCTGGCAATGTTTCAAAGCAGCACTAATGTGTGAAACTCTCTGTCTATCTGAAAATAACCACTCAAATCTATGTCAGGTTCAAGTTCCACCGCCTCTTCTTGAGCATGATCTGCCTCATTGTCATCTTGATCCTCCTCTTCATCATTCTCCTGCTCATAAACCTCCTCATCCTCCTCCTCGTACTCATCATCGTCATCCTGTATGTAAATACACACATAAATTAAAACTAAACATTTTAAATATTAATTATACAAAAATACAGTCAAAATTAAATATGTAACAATATAAATGCAACACTTTAACCATTTTCATACAAAAAATGCAATTTATTTTAAATTACAATTAGTTATACAAAAAATGCAGCACATTAACGATTCTTACAAAAAAAAAAAAAAAAAAAACGCAACATATTTTACATGATTCATAAACCTATTCAAAAAGTCATTTTTGTGCGTTTCAAACTACGATTTTTCAAAAAAAATTTTACATTATGAATAAAAAACTTACCATTTCATGATGATTCTCGTGCTAAATCTTCTTTGGACATCAACAAAATGATTGCCTGAACGTTTTTTAGTTAAGAATTTGTTTTTTGGAGAGTTTTTTTTTTCAATATTTTCAATCTTTAGACTCAAGGCCTATATTTGTAATCTTTGGACTCGAAATTATACCCTGCATTGTGGGTACATGCATGCGAATTTAAACAGAATTTTTTCACAAAGACAATCCACCACATCTTAGAACAACTAGCACCACGTCAAAAACAACAAGCACCACGTCCAGAAACGTCTATATCCATGCGTGTGAATTTTAGCTGAATTTTTCACATAACATAGTCTACCACGTCTCACTACGTCCAAAACAACTAGCACCACGTCCAGATACGTCCAGATACGTCCCGCTACGTCCAGCTACGTCCCATAACACCTGATAAATTGGCTAAGTACTTGTACAAAAATGCGACATTTTAACGAGCGATCCATGGTGGAAACACACCATTTTAACGAGCGAACCAGGGTTGAAATGCTCCAGTTTGACGTTTTTGTTAAACATGAAACGTTAAAATGCTACATTTTTGGTTGTGATTATCGAAGAATTTTAACGTTTCGTTGTATTAAAATGTCATCGGCATTAAATTTTACAGGTCAGAAACGTTATTCTCTGCATTTGTGTAAATGGAAAAAATGCATTTTAGTTGCGTTTTCGACATTTACTTAGCCATTTTCTATCTTTTTCATTCATAAGGCCCTTTTCGTCATTTCATAATTATTTTGATTTTTTTTTGTGATACAAATAGCAATTTATTTATACAAATAGCAAGTCCCAAATAGTAGTAGGGGGTGAGAATGGATGGGCAAAACCAATTTATTCATAACTGTTAAATATCAATGATTAATAAAACCCTCCACAAACTAACCAAAACCAAAACCAAAACATTAGTTAATAGTAGTAGGGGGTGAGAATGGATGGGCAGATTCGGATCCATCCACTCATCCAATTTGATTCAAATTGTTTTGATTTGTATCAGTTTGGATTGTAACTTTTTTTTTTTTTTTTTTCCATTTTTTAAAAAAATAATAATTTTATTTATTTAATTAAAATAAATATAAAAATATGGTTATTATTTTATGATGGAGGTTATATATAGGTTTAAATCCATTTTTGGTCCCTCATAACATGGGTTATTCCAGTTTTGGTCCCCCATTTATTTTAGTCATCAATTTTAGTCTCATTTAATTTTTTTTCACCAATTATGGTCATTTTTAACGGAAAAGTTTAGAAGATAACGGATTAACTCATTTGAACGCTAAACCAACCTAATTTTTTCTTCAAAATGATTTGTACCATGATGTTTTCAACCAGTTTTATGATCCAGATCCTCATGAATGTTTAACCCATTTAGGCTTTTGGCCGTCGTTTTGGATTGTGAGTCGATCTAAATGAACATTCACGAGGAACTGAGTCATAAAATGAATTGAAAATATCATGGTACAAATCATTTTGAAGAAAAAATTAGGTTTGACTAGCGATTAAAAGATTTAATCCGTTATCTTCTAAACTTTTCCGTTAAAAAGGACTATAATTGGTAAAAAAAATTTAAGTGGGACTAAAATTGGTGACTAAAACATATGGAGGACCAAAACTGGAATAACCCATGTTATGAGGGACCAAAAATATATTTAAGCCATTATATATATATATTAATTTAAACATATAAATAGTATAATTTTTTTAAAATCCAAAAATAATTTTAAAAACCCAAAAAAATTTATAAAAAAAGGTTCCGATCAATTCGATTTAGTTCACATCATTCCAAAAATTATCTAATTTGATCTGACCTAAAATAAAAATGCTCTACAAGATTTTACACCAAACTGGTCCAAATAATTTGGATCGAATTGATTCAGTTGGATATCAATTTTCCCCATGCCTATAGTGGTGAGGGCAAATTATATGGTAGTACTATAGTAGTACTGTGTTATTCTCCTCCTACCCTGTTTTGTATAGGCGCTGGTTTAATTAGTGGTCCCCATATTTTTCTTTAATTGAGACGGTTTTCTGGATTTTATTTTCTCACGCACGCGTTGATACCCAGCTAATCACTTTCTATATATAAGACACTTTTTGTTCGTTTTGAATTACTGCATTCATTCAATTTTCCAAATATCATTTATATCATTCCTATTTTTTTCTCGCCAAATTGATCTTCAACTACTGCAGATTGTTCGGATTGCAGGTATTTCAGTTTATAATTGTTAATTTTGTGATCGGATTGCAGGTATCGTTCGTTTTTTGTTGTTTTTGTTGCTGAAGTTATTTCTATATTTTGCTTTCTTGATCGTTTAGAATGGAGATTTGTGATCTCGTTAGTAATTTTGATCGATCAGATTGCAGGTATGGTGTTTTTTTCTTGTTTTTGTTGCTAAAACTATATATTCTTCGTTCTTTTGTTATATTTTAATTTCTAGTTAATATTTCGTTTAGAATGGAGATTTGTGATCGCTTTAGTAATGTTGATCGATCGGATGATGATTTGTTCGGAAGCGATTGTAATGTGTTGAACGGAGAAGGTATTTAGATTCATTTTATGATGTTGCGATGATTTTTTATTTGAATAATTTGTGGAGATACGATAGAACCTGAATATTTGTTTTGTGTTTTGGATGTGCAGTGAATTTTTTTGGAGGAGATGATAATCGATCGGATTAGAGTTCTATTTTGAACGATGTTGTTGTTTTTTATGAAGGTTAGTTATGAATTATATAAATAAAAGTGTTAGTTGATATAATATTGAGATATGGTTGATATAAGGTATCATTTTTGGTTTTAGACGTTTTTATGATGCAAGGAGGAGTTAGCATTGATATAAAGTAACGTTTTGTATGATATAATCTTTTTTTTTGTTAAATATGTAGGCAAGAAAATATCCAAACATATTTATAATGCTATACAAGGACGTGATGTTATTGCTTCCGATGAATAGTTTAAAGTTACGTTAATTGTTATGTTATGTGATTCTATATTTTTTTCTATATTAACTGTTTTTTGTTTGTAGGTTCTGGAGTATTAGTTGATGAGTCAAACAAATCTTTGGTTGGTGAAATTGTTGAGAACGAGAAAGCTGCTTTCAATTTATATAATCAGCATACTTTTACATTAGGATTTAGTATTAGAAAAGGAAGAGATCGTAAATAAAAACTTTCTAGAATTAGATATTGGAGGAGGTATGAATGTAGTAGACAACGTTTTTATTCAGAGATCGCTTCTGTTTATATATATATATGTATATATATAAAGGAAAAATGATTATATCATTTGAGACATGAGTTTATATCATGTGGAATATGTGTTTATATCAATATAACAAGGGGTTATATCATGTGTACAAGGGTGAAGATTTGATTATATCGTTGAAAAATACGAGTTTATATCATGTGGAGCATGTGTTTATATCAATATAACAAGGGTTAATATAATGTATAAAGAGTAAAAATTTGATTAATAGTGTTTGAGTAGATTTTATATCAACAAAAACATGAGTTATATGATATAGAATATTATTTTATATCAACAAGAAAAGAGTTTATATCAACAAAAAAATTCAATACAGTAGTATTTTATATCAACCATATTCCTGATAAAAACAATAGTGTTTCATATCAATTGAAATTGTTTTTATATCAACCAAGATTTAGAATTATATCTACACAATAGTATTTTATATCAACCAAAACACCCAAAAGAGATTTAAAGCTATTAAAATTATCCACTTAGAATTGAGGAAAATGTGAAAAGAGATGAAAAATGTAATAAATAAAGAATTGTATTTTATAAAACTCATCTGATAAAGTACATGATGTGCTCTTTTTATAGAATGCTATTCTAGGTGATAAACATAAGAGATATTGTAGATAAAAAGATTACTTGAGATTCATTATCACAAAATATATCTAGATAAAACTATGAACATAATAACCTTATCACTCCAATGCATTCTTATCACTCCAATCCATCCTTATCACTCCACATGTTCACTGATTGCGAAACTCAAAACACTCTAATAATGTACTAACCACCACCATTAATTATGAAGAACCAAGTCTTGTGATAGCAGAAAATGAAAAATTACGGTACCATATATCAGAATAGGTTATCGTAGAGGAAGCGATCGAGACGCCGATCAAGACATCGAGAAAAGTGGAGAAGAGGCGTCAAAAATCCCGAAGTTGAAGAAGAGGAGGCGCGACAAATGCCGAAGAAGATCCGAGGGAGGAAGGGTAACGACATGAGAGAGAGAGAGAGAAAGAAAGGGTTAGAGAAAAAAAAAAGAAAAAAAGAACGTGCTGCTATGCATCTGTGCTGTAATTGGTGGAAAGTAGAAAATTAGGGGCGGGTACAATAGCACGGTACTACTATAGTAGTACTGTATACGAATTAAGTGGTGAGTACTAACGTTAGTTCATTTTGCAATTTCAATTTGATGCTTGAATATTGTTAGTTTTGAATACAGAAAAGCTATGGCTTGTATCAAAAACTAATATCCACAGATGACATATCATTTTGTTTCAGTATAAATCTGTTCCTTTATATCATAGAACTAGATAACGGGGTGTCGACAAACACAGTAGATACCGTTATTGGTTAAAGTATTGATATATAAAAGTATGCTCGTAACCGAGATAGTCTGAACATACTATCGGTATAGGTTATTGTGTGGTTTAGAAATTGGTTTATCTAGACTAGTTTAAATCACACAGATATGCCCGGGGCATATTGAGCATGACCAGTTTGGATAGAATTGACTTGTACTGATCGGCGTAGTCAATTCGGTTCTAGTATTCCGTCTCTCAATCCCGAGATTGGGACGGGCGTGAGGGTTGGGTGTCGTATGCTTTGATTTGCCAAAGAGTGAGGTCAATTGAGGCCAATACCTCGGTAAGTTGGGTATGCGGTGTTTAGCTTCTTGCGTGCCGTTGCTGGTCGGAGGAATCCACGTACCGGTTCGCCGGGTTGATGGTGCTCCCGAGATGAGCTCGTAAGGTTATTATACTAAACCTGGCCAGTGAACTTTATGTTCGGTATAATAAAAGGTCGAGTGGTACTAATCTCGGAAACCAAGAAGTCGGTGAATTAATTTGTCAGTAAATTGATAAATCGACGAGCACTAGATCTTTAATGTGGGGAGATAGAAGAAATAATAATGGCGCGATGTAAAGTCATTTTCGAGCGGTAGTTCCATAATTGGTCCGTTAGTGGTACGACCGATTATGCATTTGACTAATCGACAAGGTAAATTAATTAATCCGAAGGGCTTAATTAATATTTGATCGACGAAGTGAATTTAGAAATTAATTTTATTTTGAATTAATTAATTCTAAGGGTTCGATTAAATTAAATTAACAAAGTGGATTAAATAAATTAATTTAAAAGGGTCGATTGGAGTTGATTAGTCGGGAAGACTCAGCGGTCAACGAAAGTCAAATTTTAAGGCCTAACTCGAGAGCCCATTAGGTCTCCTTAGAAGCTCATATAAATACAACATTTTGGGCAGCAAGAAAACCCTAAGAAAGAAACTTGGCAGCCAAGTTAGGCTAGAAAGAGAAAGTTTGGTCTAGAGAGAGAACGTGTCTTCCTCGTCAAGTTTTCTCTCGAAATCGACCAAGATAGCTTTCTTCTTTGTCAAGAAACTCAGCCCACTGTTTTAGAGCAGCCCGGTCATCTTCTTCACAAAAAAAAAAGGGATTTTTCTTCTTCGATTAAAATTTTGCCCAGTTTTATTTTGTGAACATCCGCTGTTTTCCTCGCCCAGGCGGCAGTGTTTCCTCGCCCAGACTTTGCTGCGAACATTCGCTGCAGTCTTTCGTCCAGGCGGTAGATCGCGCGAGGCAGCCAGCAGCTCGGTGCCCAGAACCAGCCTGCCGACGTTGATCTCTTCCTCTTCAGGATGGTGATCCGCCGGCAGCGCTGTCCAGATCGGGACTGGGCGGTTGACTTCCGTGCTGTCCGCCTGGCTGGTCGGTGATCAAGGACAGCAAAGGATTAGAGGGTTTTCCGGGCAGCTTCAATTTGAGAAAGAAAATTCTGGGCAGCTTCAATTTTGTTAAAAAAAATTCTGGGCAGTTTAATTTTGAGAAAAAAATTCTGGGCAGCCTCAATTTGAGTTTCTTGAGAAGCAAGTTTCTTGGGTTTTCAATCGTATTGCCGAGGGTAGCTCCGTAGACGATAGCCCACACTATCTCGGAGTTTGTATTGGAGAATTCTTCGGATTTCTTGTGGAAATTGTGCTAAAAGAAGTGGGTTTTCCTTAGGCGAGGGACTTCGCTACAAAAGGTATAATCTTTAAATTCCGCTTTAATTAAAGATTTAATTTTTTGTGTCCCGATTAATAAATTAAATAAGTATAAGCCTAGATCCGTTCATGGGTAAACTAATTTGAGCCTGAGCTTGGTCGAAAGCTTCCGATTCTGGAATCCATAGCACGAAAGTGAGGTTTTCGATTTAGCCCGGGCTTGTTCAGTTTTCCTTCAGAATTTATACATCTTTGAGAATAGATTATGAGGTAAAAGGACCAATCGCCGTAAATTGACAATATGACCTTTATTTAAAGATTACTAAACCACTCATCGCAGTGATCTAAAATAAAAGGGCTTGGGGATGAGGGACTTGCTATTTGTATCACAAAAAAAGGGGCAAGATTACAAGTATATCCATTGAACAAAAAGCTTCCAAAATTCAAAACCAACCTCAAAAAATCGAATCCAAACAAATCTTTCACCATAAAATTATTTGGGCAATCATTTTCTTCAAGTGGATACAAGTATTAGCTCGAGAATCATCAAGAAATGGTAAGTTTTTGATTCGTTATCTTTATTTTTTTAGACTGTCGAACATTAAAACACTGAACGTTGACGTTAGCAATAAGCAAAAACACTGCACTTTAATGTTTCATCCATGGCTCGCTCATTTTTTTATGCGTTTTATAGTGATAGGATGTAAAATTGGTTCCATTTTTGACATGCTTAATATAAAATTGATGGTGTTTTCAATGTTGTGAATGTAAATTTTGAAGCATTTTTGCATACTGAAATTATATAACTTTAGCATTTCTGCATATAACAATCTAAATGTGGGTGCGTTTCATATCTACTAAATATAATATTTGTAGCATTTTATAGTGACGGGATTTAATTTTCTTTGCATTTTTTACATGTTGAATATAAAATTTGAGGCTTTTTGTATATTGTGAATGTAAATTTTAGAGTGTTTTTGCATACTGAAATTAGTAAGATTTAGCATTCCTGCATATGAAAATCTAAATATGTGTGCATTTTATATCTACTTAATGTAATATTTTTAGTGTTTCTGACACTATCCATTTAATATTTGTGGCATTTTTGGTTATGAGAATCTAAATTTTTTGGCATCTGTGCTAATGAAAATCTAAATTTGGTGCGTTTTAATTCTTGTGAATCTAATATTTTGAGCGTTTTAATTTATGTGTGTATTTATACAGGATGAAGATCATGAGCATTATCAGGAGGATCAGGATCAGGATCAGGATAAGGATCAGGAGGAGGATCAGGAGGAGGCCGTGGAACTTGAGGTTAGAGCAGATCTGAGTGGATATTTTCAGATTGATAGAGAGTTTCCCAGTATCGATAAATCATTAGAACATTGGCAGAAAATAGAAACACGACTTAAGTTCTTCCTTACAAAGAGATGGAGCAATCAAGGTTTTGCAACGCATTACTTCTTGTGCAAGTGATGGAAAGATCCATTGAAGAACCCTCTCCCCACCAAATAGAAGAATACCAGAAGGAGCGGATATAAATACCCCTTCAGGTTAACTCGTAAGCAATTTGCAGTGGGACGTCACAAGGTGTATACAAACCCAGGACCACCGTTAACGCACAATCATACTGGTATTACATTGTGTGTCATAGTAATTTTATTGATATTTATCATTTATGTTTATTATTATTATTATAAAATTTTCAGGTACATTGCATCCATATGGGCACAGAAAGCTGAGCCATTTCACTGAAGATTCAAGAAAGGTTGTTGAATTTATGCTTAGGACTAGGGGTGAAAGTGGTTCGGCCGAAACCGGCCAAACCGGCCAAATCGGTCAAGTTTTATCGGTTTGGCCGGTCTCAAATATATATACGGTTCGGTTGGTTTGACAAATTTTCAAACCGATAGATACGGTTCGGCCGATGGTTTCAATAATAAAACCGGCCACTTCGGCTGGACCGGCCGTTTTTAATTTAATAAATATAATAACTATATTTAGTAGAACTAAAACATACTTAACAAGGGAGATCAGATCAGGAATATATAGACATCAGATCAGCGAATACTTGACATCAGATCAACAGACAATAGATATCAGATCAAGAATATAAAAGAAATCAATCAGTAAAACTAAAACATACTTAACAAGGGAGATCAGATCAGGATTATATAGACATCAGATCAGCGAATACTTGACATCAGATCAACAGACAATAGATATCAGATCAAGAATATAAAAGAAATCATACAGTAGAACTAAAACATACTTAACAAGGGAGATCAGATCAGGATTATATAGACATCAGATCAGCGAATACTTGACATCAGATCAACAGACAATAGATATCAGATCAAGAATATAAAAGAAATCAAACAGTAGAACTAAAACATAATTAACAAGGGAGATCAGATCAGGGTTATATAGACATCAGATCAGCGAATACTTGACATCAGATCAACAGACAATAGATATCAGATCAAGAATATAAAAGAAATCATACAGTAGAACTAAAACATACTTAACAAGGGAGATCAGATCAGGATTATATAGACATCAGATCAGCGAATACTTGACATCAGATTAACAGACAATAGATATCAGATCAAGAATATAAAAGAAATCATACAGTAGAACTAAAACATACTTAACAAGGGAGATCAGATCAGGATTATATAGACATCAGATCAGCGAATACTTGACATCAGATCAACAGACAATAGATATCAGATCAAGAATATAAAAGAAATCATACAGTAAAACTAAAACATACTTAACAAGGGAGATCAGATCAGTAATATATAGACATCAGATCAGCGAATAATTGACATCAGATTAACAGACAATAGATATCAGATCAAGAATATAAAAGAAATCAATCAGTAAAACTAAAACATACTTAACAAGGGAGATCAGATCAGGATTATATAGACATCAGATCAGCGAATACTTGACATCAGATCAACAGACAATAGATATCAGATCAAGAATATAAAAGAAATCATACAGTAGAACTAAAACATACTTAACAAGGGAGATCAGATCAGGATTATATAGACATCAGATCAGCGAATACTTAACATCAGATTAACAGACAATAGATATCAGATCAAGAATATAAAAGAAATCATACAGTAGAACTAAAACATAATTAACAAGGGAGATCAGATCAGGATTATATATACATCAGATCAGCGAATACTTGACATCAGATCAACAGGCAATAGATATCAGATCAAGAATATAAAAGAAATCATACAGTAAAACTAAAACATACTTAACAAGGGAGATCACATCAGGATTATATAGACATCAGATCAGCGAATACTTGACATCAGATCAACAGACTATAGATATCAGATCAAGAATATAAAAGAAATCAATTATTTTTGTGAAGTCTTGTTTTGGGTACAAAATGTCACGGGTTCGAATCCTGTCATCCCTATTTTTGTGTGTACTTGTTTTTTTGAAATAAACGTAAATTTGTTTGAAACAGTCCAAACCGGCCGAACCAAACCGTCTAAATATAGTTTGGCCGACTTGGTTTGGCATATTTATTTGGCCGACTTGGTTTGAAAATTTGTCAAACCGTAGTTATTGGTTTGGCCGGTACTTTAGCCTTCAAACCGGCCAAACCGGCCGATTTACACCCCTACTTAGGACGAATACGAAGCCGAAATGTGTTTAGGAAGCTGTTAATACATAGTTTTCGAAAAAAACATAAAACTGAAGAGTATATAAAATATGAAAGGACACATGAAGAAAGTTGCGTTACAAGGTAGAAATATTGGGCAGCAATTTTCGCATTTGGCTCTAGAATAACATTATCATGTGAAAATTGTCACGGATGAGCACACTGGTGAGATCACACATGCATTCTTTGAGCATCCAACATCAATTCAGCTATTTCAAATATGGTATTGCGTGGTCGTGGTTGATTCAATGTACAAGACCAACAAGTGCCAAATGCTCATCTTTGAGATAATTGGTATGACTCCTACCAATAAGAATTTCAATATTGCATTTGCCATTGTTAAAAATGAGACAAAAGATACGTATGATTAGGTGATGAGTCACTTGAGGTTTTTGTTGCCTCCTAGTTTGGCAATAAGTGTTATTGTCTCAGATAGGGAGTGCAGTCTGTTGGAGCCTATTAATGCTCATTTTCCAGCTATACGTCACTTGTTATGTCTATCATACATGGTGGAAGAAAATTAGTAAGGCCCCAACAGTTGAAGAGTATAACATTCTATTGCGGAAATTCAAGGTTAATACTCTATGCTAGACCATGCAGTTGTTGAATATTTGGAGGACACATGGTTAATTCAACAAGAGAAATTTTGTTGGGCTTGAACAAATCAATTGCTCCACTTTGGGAATACTGCCACAAACGGGGTTGAGGCTTCTCATGCTGCAATGAAAGATTGGATGAATTCTTTGACCAATTCTCTTGACACGTTGTTCATTAACATCGATGCCAATCTCACTCACCTGTTCCCTCACATCAGGTAATTTTAATCATTTACTTGTTTATGTAATTTATTTCACCTTTTTAATATTTATTTTTACATTTTTTTGACTATAACTTGACACAATAATAGTGGATCGCTTGAGGCTTCCATTTCCATGACACAAACCAGTATGATGGACTTCCCTTACTGTTACTTGAACAAGGATGTGTCACACCACTATTTGACGTTGGTCAGAAAACAAGTTGCAAGGAAGAATAGGTTGTCCAGTGACGTGCTCGAGCAATATGGATGTGTGTGCAAGGTGATACATGGGATTCCTTGTGCTTGTGATATATTCAAAGCACAATTATTGATGGACTATCAATTGTACCCATGTGTACATGAGTTTGAAAGAAATTTACCATTGCACTATCTTTGGTGGATTCTAATACCATGAATGAGGACCTCAGGTACTTTTTATATATGTATGTCAACAATAGAAGTTAGATTTCATCTATATTATTTTATAGAAAGTGTTTTGATATATTTTATTTGATTTTAAGGTTTTTCCACGAGATTGTAGTTCCTACAGTCAGTACCAGTCCGTCCTATTTGGTGTGTAGGTTGAATAAGGCGTATGTAAAATATATACACCCTGATAGGTCTATTGTTGCCGAGCCAGGTGTATCGGGTCCTCATAGGGGGTGACCACCCAACCAGAGATTACACTCTTCAATGATGTGCGAGTGGAGTGCACGAGAGAGAGCGACATGTGCCCCACGTGGTAGGGGTAGTTCAGGGCGCTCAACTGGCCGCACATCTAACCACGAATCTTCTTCAGATGGGCATTCTCCGTTACGTGGAGGTAGCTATGTATTTTGTTTTTTTTTTAACTTACATTATTGCTGTTTCATATTATTTTTTTATATTTATCAGTTATGTTTATTATTATTATTATATAAATTTTCAGGCTTTCGAGTAGTTGTTCTCTATGTGCCTGAATTTTTTTAGCTTTTTTGTACTGGCTGGTTAGATGTCTGTGTGGACGGCCATTGTGGTTTCAGAGTCATTGCTACCTATCTTTCCAGAGACAAGAAATATTTGAAATTTGCTCACAGATTGTTGCTGGAGAGATTACTGTGCATCCAGAGCGGTATTGAGGTGCATTTGATTCTTTGGAGAACATGCCTGCTGATGGTCATCATGTAGCTGCGGTACTCAGGCGAATAAATTTTGAAGGTACGAATTGCGGTGAGGAGCATTGGATGGTTACGTCTATCAACTTGTATCCCCTTGCCACGCAAGCTAATGCACAGGTAATCCATCTCAACAGTACTCAAAGTGATGTAAATTATCCTGTATTACCTTTGTATGCGACAGGTAGCGACACAAAACTTGAAAGGGTGATAGCGATTGCTCACGTAAATGAGAATCATTATGTACGTGTAGATGTGATAGAAAATTGCCCTATCCCACTGTTGAACTTTGTTTGGCAACATCAACGTGATCTTGGTATTGTAGGACAATGGGCATACAATTTGAGGATGGGGTATCAGTTATGGATAAATCGTCGTGCTGTATAGGAATTTTTTTTGATGTGACATTTTGATGATTGATATTTATGTAATTGGCCGAATTGGTATTTTGGTCCATTATAAATGGGGGTGTTGCTGTTTTGGTCCCAAATAAAACTACGATTGCTGTTTTGGTCCTTTATCAATTTTTATTAGCATTTTTGTCCCTTTTTTCCAAAAAAGTTTAGAAGATTACTGATTAACTCATTTGATCTCTAGTCAAACCTAATTTTTTCTTCAAAATGATTTGTACCATGATGTTTTCAATCCATTTTATGATTTGGTTTCTCATGAATGTTCAACCCATTTAGGGTTTAGGCCGTTATTTTGGATTGTGAGTCGATCTAAATGGGTTGAACATTCATGAAGAACAGAGTTATAAAATGGATTGAAAACATCATGATATAAATCATTTTGAAGAAAAAATTAGGTTTGACTAGCGATTAAATGAGTTAATCCATAATCTTCTAAACTTTTTCGTAAAAAGGGACTAAAAATGCTAATAAAAAATTGATAAGGGACCAAAATAGCAATCGTAGTTTTATTTGGGACCAAAACAACAACACCCCCATTTATAAGGGATCAAAATACCAATTCAGCCTATGTAATTTGACATTTATTTGAAGTTGTGTACTAATTTTGATTTTATTTGATGTTGTGAACTAATTGCTCTTGTAGTAATGTAGTACAATTGGCGATATAGTAAGTAATCAAATCGACAAATGTGTTAGGTTTGAATACATAAGCTATGCTTGTATTTTATATTTTCCCAGTTAATATATCGATTTACTATTTTGGTTAATTTGTTGTGCGTATATTTGTCCATTTATATTATGTAATTAGATGATGGAGTGTCTTGTGTGACACAGTAGATCTCATCATTGGTTAAAAGACATAATATATAAAAGAGATTCGCAATCGAGACAATTTTGGACACGCTGTCAGTTTTGGTTATTATATTATTCAGAAAATTGGTTTGTCTAAACTAATTGAATCATATAGATATGCTCGGGGCTTATTGAACTTGACCATTTAGAATGATTTGTCTTGTACTGATTTAATAGATAATTCGTTCTTAGTATTCTATCTCTTAATCCTTAGACTTGAGCGGGCATAAGGATTAGACGTAGTGTACTTTGATATGCCAATGGGTGAGGTCAATTGTGGCCAATAGTCTCGGTGGGTTGGGTGCGCGTGTTTAGTTATTTGGTGTGCTGCTGCTTGTCGAAAGGAAACCATGTCCCGGTACGTCTGGGTGATGGTGCTCTCGAGATGAGCTCATTATGTTTATTATACTAAACCCAACTGGTGGACTTATGTCCGGTACAGTAAAAAGGTCAAGTGGTACTAGTCTCGGAATTAAAGAAGTTAATTAATTAATTTATCAATAAATTAATAAATTAACGAGCACTAAATTTTTGATGTGGGGAGATCAAGAATAAATTAATTTAGTTATTCTGGAAGCAATTCCGAAAGCAATCCGTTAGTGATACGATTAATTTTTTAATGGGTTAATTGAATAAATAGAATTAATTATTTAATTAATTAGTCCTAATGGTTAATTAAGCAATTAACAAAGTGAAATTGTTTAATTAATTAATTAAGGTTTAAGTTTCAATTTGAATTAGGAAATCCTAGAGATTAGGAAATATAATTGGATTTGGTTTATCCTATTAGATTAGTTACCTAATTGGATTTGGAAACTAATTAATTACCTAAACCCATTTGGAAAACCAATCCTAAACCAACTTGGAGTCCCTCTTGTTGCTCTATATGTAGACAAAGAATTAGCAATTCAATAGTACACAATTCATAAGTTTTCAAGACAAGAAAACTAGAGAGAAAGTTTAGAGAGAGAAAAGAAATTTTCTCCCTCGTGAATAATTTTCTCAGGCAGCCTATTAGGGCTTTGGGTGGCGGCCTAGAGTACAATTTTTCTGATAGCGGCGGCAAGCTAAATTCGATGGTAGCGGTGGTTACTGAATTTTTTTGGCGACCTAATTGTGTTGGTTGATAATTGATTGGTTCGTTAGATCGTTGCCTACACAACGTTCGAGCCTAGTCTTGATTCATACAAGCGATCACCTGAGTAACATGCTTCAAGAGGTACTTTCTATGTTTCCGCTTTAATTAGAAATATTTTGTTGCATGATAAATCGAATGAGTACATACCAAGATCCAGCGCAATGTTATTTCAAGCAAGGATTAGAATAGCGATTGTGCTAGAGTTTAAGCCTGGTCAAGGAATCTGATTATGGAATGCGTAGCACGAAAGTGAGTTTTTGACTGGGCCTGGGCAGATAATCTTTCAATTGGTATCAAAGTCTGGTTTTTAATTTTGTGCTTGTTCGATTTATTACATGGTTTTATTTGCAGGTGGTTTAGAAATCCCGACTATTGTGGTTGCGTTTGTAAGGTTTTTTAATTAAACCCCAGGACATGTTCGGGTTTGGTTTTATTATGAATGCTTGTAATAGTATCACCACGTGCTAGAAGCCATGTAGAATTAGATCTAATCTGTAGTACGATTTTTTCTATGTAATTTCAATTTTAATTTTCCTAGAATCCTTGTAGTTGGATAATTTTTTTTGTAATCGAAGGCGTTATGGTGGGCGACTTGAATTCGTGGGTTTTGGGTTATCATTAATTCGTAGAAACCCAGGAAAACCCAGAACGAATTGCAAGAAGACCAAATAGCATAGAAGAAGCGAAGAAGGGATCAGAGGTAGGTAGCGGCGCCAGTGAGGAATCTCCGGCCGCCGGCACCAGCGGCGTTGCCTATGTGCAAGCGCAGCAACTGCTGCACAGAAGAGCGGCAGCGGCGTGCACGCGCGGCGTCCTTTGGTGTTTGGAGCGCGCACGGGGCTTGTTTGGTTTGCGCGTTTGGTTCATTTTTCATCTGGATCTTGTTTTTTAAGAAATTCAATTTTTCAATACTTAATCCATCGAGTGGCGTGACGGGACACGAGATCAAGGCAGAAGATGGAAGCAATTAAAACCATGATAGTCGGGAAATTTATTTTCATATTTATTTCCCATATTTATAGTTTTAATTTTTGTGCTTTAATATTTGTGCTGTATTTTGGATGCATAATTTTTTAAAGCATTTTGGTTTTATGTTTGCATATAACTTAGGGTTAGTTAATTGCATGTTAAAACCAGAAAAACTCTCAATTTAGAAATCTAAGTGAGAGAGGGTTGGTTTAATATCTCCACAGCCATCATTGCGAGTTCATATGTGATGTGGGTGGACTTGCGCGTTGGCATTTGGGTCATCGTCCATTCGGATGAGTCCAATCACAAGATTGTTAGATTATTAATTTCTAAGTAAGATGACTAGAGTAAGTTTAACTAGTAGAAATGCGATACCCTCTCCATATGAGGCGCATTATACTGTGGTAACAAGCTCAGAAGTCACGTAATGGCACACACTTAGTGTACGATTTGTAGTATTCCTCCCATCGAGGTTATGTTGCATATTTGTATGGCTGAAAGCATTGACTATTAGCTACATTGATCAATAGATTGTTTCGTCCGATAGTGTAGTTAATGAATTTGGTTCTTCTCAAACTAATGTGGGTTAGCGTAAACGTCCACACTATCATGGATTACGAGAATTCTGGTGAATGAGATATTGGTGGTTTAAATTATTGTTTTAAGGGAAGTAAATAATTATTAGAATTTCCTTTTTTTTTTTGAAATTCTATGATTAAATAATAAAACATTGTCTGTATATTTAATTTACAGTATTCGATATGGCATTCAATCCTTCAACTACAATTTTGAAAGATAACCAACTTACCGGTCCCAATTATGTCGACTGGAGTTGTAATTTGGACATTGTCTTGACAGCTCAGTAGTATACGTTTGAGTTCACCGAAGTCTGTCCAGATGTGGCTGACGAGGATTCTCCTTAAGAGGATATGGATGCCTATGCGAGATGGAGAAAAGCGGATGAGATGGCGCGGTGCTACATTCTGGCCTCTGTGTCAAATGTTCTGCAACATCAGCTTCATCCCATGATCTCTGCCTTTAACATGATGGCCCACCTGAGAGAGATGTTCACTCATCAAGGCATGATGGCTAGGCAAGCAGCCATGAGGAAGTTGATGAACACCAAAATGGCTGAGGGCTCATCGGTAAGAGATCATGTGCTTCACATGATCAACAACATCAATGGGATAAAGGTGCTGAGAGGAGAGATAGACCCTGAAAGTAAGAACAATATCATCCTCCAGAGTTTACCCTCTAGTTTTGAGTAGTTTCAGATTAACTACAATATGAACCAAAGAGTTTACACTCTACCCGAGCTCTTAACAGATTTGGTGTCGGCCAAAGGTATTTTCTACGAGAAAAAGCATGCTTTGGTCACGGTAAAGGCTTCAAGTTCTTCTTCTGCACCTAAAGGCAAGAAAAAAAAGAAGAAGAAGAATGCCAAGAACTTGCTGCTAATCTAGACATCACAAAGAAGAGTAAGCCTAAAGGCAAATGCTTCAAATGCGGAAAGACGGGACACTGGAAATCAGATTGTCCAAAACTTAAAGGTACGATAGTTTCTGCCTTAATTACTGAGTCATGTTTAGCGTTGATTCCCACAGATACTTGGTGTGTGGATTCAAGCACCACTGACCATGTTTTTAATTCTTTGCAGGGGTTCCCAGTAACCCAGAAGCTTAGAGAAGGCGAGCTAGACATCTACTTGGGCGACACTACAAGAGTGTCAGTAGAAGCAGTAGGAGTAGTTAGTTTATATTTCGAAAATCATAGACTAGATTTACCAAATTGTCTTTATGTACCGAGTTTTAGAAAGAACCTTATTTCGGTTTCTAAACTCTTAAAGAATGGATTCAAGTTTATTTTTTCTGATAATACAGTTATTGTTAGAAAAGATGGAAAACTTGTTTGTTCTGGTTTAGTAACAGATAATTTGTTTATGGTCAAATCAAACTCCCCTGTGTTCAAAACATAAAAACAAATAGCGCAACCTTCTGAAATGAATCAAACCTATCTTTGGCATCTCAGGCTAGGTCATATAAACCTTAGTAGGATTCAGAGGTTGGTCAATGATGGACCTTTAAGTTCATTAGAGATTGACAGTTATTCAACATGTGAATCTTGCTTGGAAGGTAAACTAACCAAGAGACCTTTTAAGGCAAAAGGTTATAGATCCAAAGAAGTATTAGAGTTGATTCATTCTGACTTGTGTGGACCAATTTCGGTCCAAGCACGAGGTGGGTTTGAGTATTTTGTGATGTTCACTGATGATTACTCAAGGTACAGATACATTTACCTAATGCGCCACAAGTCCGAATGCTTTAGTAAATTATATGAGTATTGGGCAAGCATCATGGTAAGAGTATCAAGACACTGCGATCAAATTGTGGTTGTGAGTACCTATCCCACGAATTTCTAGAATACCTCAGTGAGGTCAGAATTCAGTCTCAGTTGTCTGCACCTGGCACACCATAGCAGAATGGTGTAGCAAAAAGAATGAATCAAACTCTCATGGAAATGGTTAGATTATTACCTAGTTTGTTCTGGGGGTATGCCTTAGAAATAATAATGTACATCCTTAATCTTGTACTATCTAAAACCGTGCCTTCAACCCCAGTAGAGTTGTGGAACGGGTTTAAGCCCAGTCTAAGACATCTCAGAATTTGGGGTTGCCTAGCACATGTGCTTAAGGCAGATGCGGCTAAGTTAGATGCAAGAACGGAAGTAATGCTATTTGTAGGATATCCTAAGAGAATGAGAGGTGGTCTTTTCTATAGTGCTAAAGATCAGAAGGTGATAATTAACACTAACGCTAGATTTTTAGAGGAAGACTATATTCTAAATCACAAGCCCAAGAGCAAGATAGTACTAGAAAAGCTTAGGAGACAAATTGATAATCTTGATGCACCAGCATAAGTAGATACACCACACACTGCACAAGATATCACAGATGATGCGCATACACAGGTGGTGCCTCGTTGTAGTGGGAGGGTTGTAAGACAGCCCGACAGGTTCATTGAAGTGAGAGAGACCTCATACCTAGTCCCAGGCGCGTCTGAGCCTAACCCAGTGAACTACAATGAGGCTCTCCGAGATAAAGATGCAGAATCTTGGCCAAAAACAATGATATCCGAGATGGGGTCGATGGACCACAATCAATTCTTGGAGCTTGTAGGCCTACCTGATGGTTTTAAACCCATTGGATTTAAGTGGGTCTACAAATGCAAAAGTGGACCTGACAGAAAGGTGGAAACCTTTAAAGCTAGGCTTGTGGCGAAGGGTTATACTCAGAAAGAAGGAATCGATTATGAGGAAACCGTCTCCCCGGTAGCCATGCTTAAGTCAATCCAGATTCTCTTAGCCATAGCTGCTCATTTAGATTATGAGATATGACAGATGGATGTCAAAACAGCTTTCCTTAATGGAAGTCTTGAGGAAACCATCTTCATGAAGCAACCAGAGGGATTCATTGAGAAAGACTAAGAGCATAAGATTTGCAGGCTTAAGAGATCCATTTACGGACTTAAGCAGGCATCCAGATATTGGAACACCCGGTTTAATGAGGTAATCCAATCCTACAGATTTACTCAGTGTCTGGATTATATCGCAGACGTGATGGAAACATCGTGGTGTTTCATGTGCTTTACGTAGATGACATTTTACTAACTGGCAACAATAAGAAAGTGTTATCAGACGTAAAGGTATGGCTGTCCAAGCAATTTGATATGAAGGACTTAGAAGAAGCGAGACATATCCTTGGGATCAAGATAATTTGAGATCGTAGGAAATGCTCGTTAACGCTTTTTTAAGCTTCATACATAGATACAATTCTGGCCCATTTTAACTTACAGAACTCCAAGAAAAATTTTCTACCTTTCAGACACGGAGTGCATCTATCTAAAGAATAGTCTCCCAAGACTGTTGAGGAGATAGAAGCCATGAAGACAGTTCCTTATGCTTCGGCAGTAGGAAGTCTCATGTATGCTATGTTGTGTATGAGGCCTGATATCTGTTATGCCGTTTGCATTGTAAGCAGATATTAGAGTATCCCCGGTAAAGCTCATTAGGAAGCAGTAAAATGCATTCTCAAATATTTGCACAGAATGAGAGACCAAATGTTGGTCTATCAGGCGCCTGAGCTGGTACCCCGAGGTTACACATATTCAGATTTCCAAGGCGACAGGGACAAGAGCAAGTCTACCTCAGGGTATGTGTTTACTCTGGGAGGTGAAGCTATAGTGTGGTGGAGTGTCAAGCAGTAATGGGTGGCAGACTCTACCATGGAGGCTGAATACGTTGCAACATCAGAGGCAGTGAAAAAAGCAGTGTGGCTCAAGAATTTCCTACTGGACTTAGATGTGATTCCTGGTTTATAGAAGTTAATCACAGTGTACTGTGATAACAACGGTGCAGTAGCAAACTCGAAATGAACCACGAGCCCATAAGGCGAGTAAATATATACAACGCAAGTACCACCTGATACGAGATATCATCAAAAGGGAAGACGTGGTCGTGGCTAAGATAGCATCGGAGGATAACCTTGCAGATCCTTTCACGAAGACATTGACTTCAAAAGTCTTTAAGGCTCACGTAGGATCAGATACTTAGGAGAACCATGATCATTTTTCTAGGTGTATTGTAGCAATAAAAGATTAATGTAGTTGTATATACTTAAAGCACAGCTTAAGTATTAGTGGGAGATTGTTAGGTTTGATTACATAAGCTATGCTTTTATTTTATATTTTCCCAATAAATATATCGATTTAATGTTTTGGTTAATTTTTTGTGCGTAAATTTGTCCATTTATATAATGTAATTAGATGATGAGGTGTCTTGTGTGACACAATAGATCTCATCATTAGTTAAAAGACATAATATATAAAAGAGGTTCGTAACCGAGACAGTTTTGGACACGCTGTCGGTTTAGGTTATTATATGATTCAAAAAATTGGTTTGTCTAAACTAATTGAATCATATAGATATGTCTGGGGCATATTGAACTTGACCATTTAGAATGATTTGTCTTGTACCGATTCAATAGATAATTCGTTCTTAGTATTCTATCTCTTAATCCCTAGACTTGAGCGTGCATGATGATTAGACATAGTGTACTTTGATATGCCAATGGGTGAGGTTAATTGTGGCCAATAGTCACAGTGGGTTGGGTGCGCGTGTTTAGTTACTTTGTGTGCTACTGCTTGTTGAAAGGAAACCATGTACCAGTACGTTCGGGGTAATGGTGCTCCCGAGATGAGCTCGTTATGTTTATTATACTAAACCCAACTGGTGGATTTATGTCCGGTACAGTAAAAAGGTCTAGTGGTACTAGTCTCAGAATTAAAGAAGTTAATTAATTAATTTATCAGTAAATTAATAAATTAAAGAGTACTAAATCTTTGATGTGGGGAGATTAAGAATAAATTAATTTAGTTGTTCCAGAAGCAATTCTGGTGTAGGATGGTAGTTCTAAAATTAATCTGTTAGTGGTACGATTAATTTTGTAATGGGTTAATTGAATAAGTAGAATTAATTATTTAATTAATTATTCATAAGGGTTAATTAGGTAATTAATAAAGTGGAATTATTTAATTAATTAATTAAGTCTTAAGTTTCAATTAGAATTAGGAAATCCTAGAGATTAGGAAATCTAATTGGATTTGGTTTATCCTATTAGAATAGTTATCTAATTGGATTTGAAAACTAAATAATTACCTAAACCCATTAGGAAGACCAATCCTAAACTAACTTTGGGTCTGTTTTGTAGCTCTATATATAGACAAGGAATTAGCAATTCAATAGTACACAATTCATAAGTTTTCAAGACAAGAAAACTAGAGAGAGAAAGTTTATTGAGAGAACAATTTTTCTCCTCGTGAATAATTTTCTCAGGCAGCCGATTGGGGCTTTGGGCAGCGGCTGGGAGTAGAATTTTTCCTTTTCTCAGACAGCCGAAACTCTTTGAACTTGTCAAAACATTCGGACTTGTGGCATATCAAGTAAATGTACCCGTACCTCAAGTAGTAATATGTGAAGATCACAAAATTCTCGAAAACTACCTCTGCCCTGAATTATTATAGGTCCACATAAGTCAGAATGAACCAACTCTTAAAACCTTTTGACCTTTAAAAACTTTTTTATCAGACTACCCTCCAAGCAGAATTCGTAGGTTGAGTAACTGTCAATATCTAATGAGCCTTAGGGCCTATCATTTACCAACCTTTGAATTCTATTAAGGTTTATATGACCTAGTCTTATGTGCCAAAAAATGAGTTTGGTTCATTTTAAATAGTTCTTCCCTCTTATTATGATTTAATGATGTGTTATTTATCTCAGTGTTATTGCACTACTGGGGAGTTAGTTTTTATTAAGAAGAGATTGTCCCCCGATGAACTGGAACATATAAGTTTCTCGTTCTTTCCAATAACAAAATTATTAGATAAAACATACTTATAGCTATCCAATAAGAGTTTAGAAACATCAAGTAAATTCTTTCTAAAGCTCTAATCATAAAGACAATCCTTTAAAAAACTATTTCAGTATTATTTAGAAAATAAATCTAGCCACTCCCACTACTTTTACCGACACTCTGATAGTGTCACCCAAGTAAACTTCCATCTCGCCCTCTCTAAGCACCTGGGTTACTTGCAAACCCTGCAAAGAATTACAAACATGATCAGTGGTTCCTGATTCCACACACCAAGTATATGTGGGAATCACCACTAAACATATCTCAGTAATTAAGGATGAGATTGTTGCACCTCTGAGCTTTGGACAATCAGACTTTCAATGTCTTCCTTTGCCACACTTAAAGCAGTTGCCTTTCGACTTTTTTTTCTTGGAAATTTCTGGCTTAGGCTTATGATTAGCAGTCTTCTGGGCTCTCTTCTTCTTCTTTCTGGCTTTGGGACTAGAAGAAGGACCTGAAGGCCCGAATGTGGCTAAAGCTTGCTTCTTCTCTTGGAAGAGACCTTCAGCAGACACCAATGCAACTAAGAGCTCAGAAAAAGTGTAAACATGCTGGTTCACGTTATCGTCCCACCAAAACTACTCAAAACTTTGAGGCAAGCTCTGGAGTATGATATCGACCTGGGTTTCCCCGTCAATCTTTCCTCCCAATACCTCAATCTCATTGAAGTCACTAATCATCTCAAGTACATGATAACCCGTAGGCATGCCCTCTGCCATTTGGCTAGTCATTAGCTTTCGCATGACTACTTGCCTAACAGCTCTGCCTTGGTGACCAAACATCTCCTTTAGGTTTGCCATAATGTCAAAAGCAGATTTCATTGACAGATGCTAAAGCTGTAATGCATTCGACATGGAAGTCAGAATACAACATCTAGCCATCCTATAAGCCTTCATTCACTTTTGATAGGTTTCCCTATGCTCAGGAAGAGAGTCATCCCTAGGCTCATCTGGGCATACTTCAGTGAGGACGTACTTGCACTGCCTGGCCATGAGGACAGTGTCCAAATCTCATTTCTAGTTGATGTTATTTGACCAGTTAACTTGTTCTCCTTTAGTGTGACAAATATTATATTAAACGCCATATCAAAAACTGAAAAATAAACAGTCAAGTTTCCGTATTCCTTTTCAAAAATATTAATATTCTAAAAACAATATAATTTCTCACCGACATCTCTCACTCCGAGATTAATGCAGGTCACGTTAGGTGAACGTCTACGCCAATCTATATTTGTTCAAGAAGAACCAAAGTTCATTAATTTCATTATCTGACCAACGATCTTATAATCAATGAAATTAATAGTCGATGATTTTAGCCGTACACATAAGTAGCGTAACCTCTTAGAAGGAATACTACAAATGGTATGCTACTTCTAAACTTGTTACTTAGGATACTAATACGCCTCGATTAGCGAGGATGTCGCAACGTTCTCCAATTAAACTCACTATAGTCATCCCTTTAGAAATTCAATCTAGTGATCTCATGGATTGAAGACTTATCTGTAGGGAAGAAGGCCATTGGCCAGCGCGTAGGTATAATCCATATCATATACGAATTCGTAATGGAGGCCATGGGGATATATACTAACCCGCTCCCACTTAGATTTTTAGGTTTGAGGATTTTTACGTTTTAACATGCAATATCTTAACTTTGGGTATTCGCACCTATAAAATCGTTAGAGTTTGAAAATGCAAATAATCTACCTAATTTAATTGCACGCATAAAACCAACATGCAATATCTTAACTTCGGATACTATCATGCATAAAAACATAAAACAAAAACACACAAGCAATGATAAGGACATAAAACGGGAAATACGTAATTAAACATTTCTCGACTATTATGGCCTTCTCAATCATCTCTTCCTTTGACGCCTTGTTGACACGTCCCGTCATATCACTCCCACTCGTTATAAGGACCCTTAGAATTTATCCGGTTTTTCTCGATTTACTACGGAATTAGGAATCACCCAAAATTACGTCAAACCAAAAACAATAAATTCAATTTGCCTATAATGACTCATTATTTGGTTCCTCCTAATTCGTATGAGTTTTGTTGGTTTTCTACGTAATTAGGAATCACCCAAAATTATGATAAATGAAAACCCACGAATATGAGTTACCTATAATAACGTCTTCATCATAATACATAAATTTATATATACAAAGGCGTTTCTAGGAATTTAAAGACAACATCAGATTAAATCCTACCACAAGATTTATCTAATCCTACACGACTTCCATCTCATGGTAATTACTATTATAGACATTTCCATTCAAAAACAAAAAAAAACCCAAAAATGTCCTGGGTTTTATGAATGAAAATTAAACAAACATAATAGCCGGGAATAATAACCACCTGTTAATGTATTGACAATGCAAAAATAACAATGCCAAAACAAAGCCATGTAATAAATTGAACAAGTATAAAGCCAAAACACTCGCTCTGATACCATAATGTCCCTCGCAAATATAGAAAATCGGGTCTTGTGATGCGAATCCACTAAAGAGTCCCGAGAATAACTCCAAACGATCCTGAATTTGAGTGGGCAAATGTCCACGGGAAGGCTAAGGCACAATATGAAGAAATCCAAAGGAACCCACTTCAAGAAAACTCAATCTGCCCAAATCTGAAATAGCTCGGAAGCCTGATCCTAATCTGAAAACCCACACAGCCTAAATAAAACTTGTTAGGAAAAACCTTTTACTCGTAGAGCTAGACTTTGGCGAACCCACAGGAATGAGCCAAAGGATTAATGTGACAGAAATACAGAGCCCACAAGAAGAAACTAGACGGCGCCGAAAACAAAAAAACTAGCGGCTGGACTTGGAACTCGGCGGATTGGCGAAAAATTTGATGGACTAGCGGAGATGATCTTTGGGATTTTCTAGCATTGATCGTGGGTTGAGTTTCTTGAACGAGAAGAATCAAAATCGACTTCAAGAGAAATCTAAGAAGATGAAGACTTATCTCTAGATTTCTCATTCTCTCACTAGAGTTGCCTTTCAAGGTTCCTTATGTTTGGATGACTAAGCCTGATTAACAAAAAATCACAGCGGAAATGCCTAATTGATTGGTTTTAGTGTTAATTAAATCCTAGGTATAAAGCATTTAATGTTTACCCTTGTAGCGTAATCGGTTATCGCGCCTGGATCCTAATTGATGTTCGTTCGGGATTGATCACCGTAAAAGTATTTCCCTAGGAGATGCTCTCCACTCACAAGCACCGGGGTTCTCACAGAGTGGTTGCTAGCCCTTCCGTAGAGAGAATTTTTGGAATAGTTTTCTAATTTGGTAAAAATGTTTTTCTAAAAAATTATGAATTGAGTATGTGACTCAATATCCCCGGGATATTAAAATAGTCGGATACTCAGTCAATAAAATAATATAAATATTAATTTTACTGAACTGGTTTTTAACAAAACTATGGATCGACCCATTGACCAATAGATCAGGCTGATGGGTCAAGAACCTCAATTGCAATTAGGTCCCTTGATTTGTCAGCCTATCTCAATTGTTCCTAGGCACTTAATTAACTCTTAATTAATACCACAGAACTTCTCAATAATATTGAATTAAACTATTTAATTAAATACTATTTGTCTAAGTATAACAATTATACTTAGTGCAGGCAATTTTGTATCATCGAACTCTCTTATGTGCGATCCTGTAGGCCCATTCCCAATTGGCAATGGATAATTAAATCTAATTAATTAATCCATAAGTCATTAGTGGTCTCTAGCAAGACGTAATGACTACCCAAATCAGAACGGAGGGTCGAATGGTGATTCAACACAATATTTTGAGCATACTACGTACGATCCTCTACATTGATATCCCCTTTAGCATAAGGCATGAAACCATCATCCTTATTTAACTAAACTTTTACTTGATCTTTTAGTGACACTGATTCTATTCGAGCAAATGATAACACTTATCATTTCTCGGGCATGGCCATGCACTTCTCAGTTCACTATCAAGTGGCCAAGATATCATTCCTCACTTAAGAGAGACTTGTAGTCCATCACTTCACCTACATACCTTAGTGTGACTCATAGTGTACACAATCATACCCGTACTTTACAACCCGTTACGGCCCCGTTAGGCGTATGTCAAAGCACACTACTATTCACCTAAGACCATGTAGTTATTTCTAGTCTAAGGATTCGCGTACGAGTACTACTCAAATGAATCACTCATGATCCAATCAATCAATGGACTGTTTCTTTTGGCGGATCGATTTCATGAATTCAAATAACCACAAGAATATTATATTCATGAAATTAACTCATATGATAAATCATCAATCAAACGACAAATGTCTATATGGCCCTTAAAAGGGCACATACACCAACACCTTATGTCTTCTAAGTGCATAACTTAAGCTATTTATAGGAGCTTTAAAGGACACCTAGTGGGCTTTTGAGTTGGGCCTTAATGTTCGACTTTCGTTGACCTCTTAGTCGTCCCTAGAATATCAACTCCAATCGAGCTCATCTCGGGAGCACCATCAACCCGGTGAACAGGTACATGGATTCTTTCGACTAGCAATGACACACAAGAAGTCAAACACCCCATACCCAACATACCGAGATTTATGCCTCAATTGAACGCACCATTTGGCAAATCAAAGTATACGATATCTAACTCTCATGCCCGCTCCAATCTAGGGATTAAGAGATTATAATACTAGGATCAAATTAACTACGCCGATCAGTACAAGTTAATTTAATCCCGAACAGGTCGTGCTCAATATGCCCCGGGTACATCCGTATGTTTAATTAGTCTAGACAAACTAATTTTAAAATTACATGATAACCTATACCGATAGTATGTTCAAATTATCTCAGTTACGAGCATATGTTTATGTAATACTTTAACCAATAACGAGATCTACTGTGCTTTTCTACAACTCGTTATCTAGTTCTACGATATAATGGAACAAATTTAATACTGAAACATAATCGATATGTAAACTGTTGATATTAGTTTTGTATACAAGCAATAGCTTTTCAGTATTCAAAACTAACACTATGATATAATTTAACAAATTTAATACTGAAACAAAAATGATATGTCAACTGGGTATTAGTTTTTGATACAAGCAATAGCTTTTAAGTATTCAAAACTAACAACAAGACATGAGTTGGGATCCACTGAACGTAACCAAGCTGGAGCACACACCTGTCTGGCATATTCGATATAATCCCTGTATGCAATCAGACATCAGTATAGGGTCTCGGTGTCCACGCCACAACCTCGTGACTGTATGGCATCTAGGTAACCTATAAACGTAATTTGTAATTGCATTAAAAAAAATTAAAACATCAATCAAATAAAATAGTAAGAATAACTATTTTTAACAATAGTTACGCACCAAATCAGGGGTCATCTCGTCAAGCGCATGTCGAAATGATCTCAACCGATTTTCTGTACTTCGGTGGGTGTTGACTACCCACCTCAATACTCGCGTCTACATACCGTGCAAAGGGAGAGACATCACATGTGGTCTAAAATCAGAGAAGTGCTCGTAGATGTAAGACTATAGCAAAGTCATACCCCTTGCCATACTCTGTGTCCCATGCCTGACTTAGGAGATTAGTAATTCACTATCTTACAAACGTAGCAAAAATTTGACTGTAAGATGGGAAGAATGGAACCACAACAATAACAGCCACGCATTGTTGATAAATTCGGGAGATGCACTATGTGTATAGAAATTCAGTTTTCGGGCTATCACGAGCTCTCACAAAAGGTTTCAATATTCATCAATGCAATCTTATAAAATTGAAGGCACAACCCTCTATTTACAGAACATAGGGGCGACCGAATTACAGAGGAAGAAAATGGAATTCTCGTGCAACAAGAATTTCCTTTCTTAAGGCACAAGTCTTTTCCTAATTCAACTTAGAAAAGAATAAAACTTGTTTCCTTATTCTTGTTAGTTTTGAATACAGAAAAGCTATGGGTCGTATGAAAAACATAATATCCACAGTTGACATATCATTTTGTTTTAGTATTAAATTTGTTCCATTATATCATAGAACTAGATAACGAGGTGTAAAAAAGCACAGTAGATCTCGTTATTGGTTAAAGTATTGATATATAAAAAGTATGCTCACAACTGAGATAGTCTGAACATACTATTGGTATAGGTTATCGTGTGATTTGGAAATTAGTTTGTCTTGACTAACTAAATCACACGGATATGCGCGGGACATATTTAGCACGACCAGTTTGGATAGAATTAACTTGTACTAATTGGCGTAGTTGATTCGGTCATAGTATTCGAATCTCTCAATCTCGAGATTGGGATGGGGATGAGATTTAGATATTGTATGCTTTGATTTGCCAAATGGTGCAGTCAATTGAGGCTTATATATGGGTAAGTTGGGTATGCGGTGTTTAGCCTCTTGTGTGCCGTTGCTAGTAAGAGGAATCCACGTACCGGTTTGCCATGTTGATGGTGCTCCTGAGATGAGCTCATAAGGTTTATTATACTAAACCCGGCTGGTGGACTTTACGTCTGGTATAATAAGAAAGTCGAGTGGTATTAATCACAGATACCAAGAAGTCAGTGAATTAATTTCTCAGTAAATTGTACCTACGAGCACTAGATCTTTGATGTGGGGAGATAGAAGAATAATAAAGTGATCGCGATGTAAAGTCATTTTTTAGCTGTAGTTCCATAATTGGTCCGTCAGTAGTACGAACAATTATGCGTTTGACTAATCAACAAAGTGAATTAATTACTCCTAAAGGTTTAATTAATATTTAATTAACTAAGTGGATTAAGAAATTAATTCTATATGAATTAATTAATCCTAAGGGTTCGATTAAATTAAATTAACAATGTGGGTTAAGAAATTAATTCAAAAATATCGATTGGAGTTGACTAGTCTAGGGAAGACTAAAAGGTGAACGAAAGTCAAACATTAATGCCCAAATCAAAAGTCCACTAGGTCTGCTTAGAAGCTTCTTATAAATAGTCCTTGTTAGGAAACATACAAGACATTAGAAACCTTAGAGGCATTTGCCTAGTGAGAGAAAGTTAAGTCTAGAAAGAGAAGCTCTCAACTTTCTTAAAAGCTTTTCTTTCGAAGTTGAATTTGGAGCTTTCTTCTTCGAGAATCTTCAAGCCCCAATCTTAGAAAACTCAAGATCTTCTTCGAATTGCTGCCTGAATTCTTCGCCGGTCCGAACTCCTTAGCGCCGTCGCCGATCCTTTTTTCGGCGTGATGTCCTGTGGATTTTTGGGCAGCAATTTTTGTGGTTTTTGTTCCCTTTGTTGTGTTGATCCCTTGGATCATTCCTTTGGGTTTGCCAAGGTCTAGATCTACGAGCAAAGGCCAATTCCTGAAGTGGGTTTTCAGATTAAGATCAGTTCCCAGGTTACATCTGTTTTTTAGATCTTTTAGATTCTTGAAGCGGGTTTCTTTGGATTTCTTTGGTGTTATCTTGGATGCCTCCATACACATTAGCCCACACTAATTTGGAGGTATTTGGAGTTATTCTTTGGATTTCTGGTGGATTTTGCTTTCCCGAAGATTTGGATTTCTTATTGATTGGGACTTCGCTTCAAAGGTCTAATCTTTAGACTTTTCGCTTTAATTAAAGATTTTATCTTTAAGCATCATTTTAATAAATTAAATGAGTATAAGCCTACATCTATTCAGGGGAAATGAATTTGAGCCTGAGCCGAGTCAAAAGTCTTCGATTCTGGAACGCATTGCACGAAAGTGAGATTTTCGATTTAGCACTGACTTATTCTATTTCCTTCAATTCTAACTCTAATCAAAATATAATTAAACTGGGATTCTTGCTGATATTTATTATTTTTAAATTCCTAAAAGAATACACCTTATTTAACACTAATCAACAAAAATCAGAAAACTGCCTAAACCAGAGGCAGAAGTAGGGCGGTGGCATAAATGGGCTTAAAGGGGTCACCCTTGCCTTCTTGTTGTCTTCTTGTTTAAGTAATCTTATTATAGACCTTCTAGAACACTTGTTGGCCAAAATTCATCCCTCCTTGGGCCTCATGGGCTTTATTGGACTTGTTTAAGGAAAAGACTCATCGTTCAAAGTGTTGGAGTTGAATACATAAGCTATGCTTGTATTGTACTTTTTCTCAGTTGATATATCGATTAATATTTTGGTTAAATTTAGTTGTGCATTATTTGTCCATTTATATTATGTAGTTAGATAATGAGGTGTCTTGTGTGACACAGTAGATCTCATCATTGGTTAAAAGACATAATACACAAAAGAGGTTCGTAACTGAGACAGCTTTGGACAAACTGTCGGTTTAGGTTATTACGTGATTCAGATAATTGGTTTGTCTAAACTGATTGAATCATATAGATATGCCAGGGTCGTATTGAACTTGACCATTAGGAATGATTTGTCTTGTACTGATTTAATAGACAAATCATTCTTGGTATTCTATCTCTTAATCCCTAGACTCGAGCGGGCATGAGGATTAGACATAGTGTACTTTGATCTGCCAATGGGTGAGGTCAATTGTGGCCAATAGTCTCGGTAGGTTAGGTGCACGTGTTTAGTTGCTTAGTGTGCTATTGCTTGTTGAAAGAAAACCATGTACCAGTGCGTCCGGTGTGATAGTGCTCCCGAGATGAGCACGTAATGTTTATTATACTAAACCCGACCGGTGGACTTATGTTCGGTATAGTAAAAAGGTTGATTGGTACTAGTCTCAGAATTAAAGAAGTTAATTAATTAATTTAACAGTAAATTAATAAATTAACGAGCACTATATCTTTGATGTGGGGAGATTATGAATATAAATTAATTAAGTTGTTCCAGAAGCAATTCTGGTGTAGGATGGTAGTGCCAAAATTAATCCGTTAGTGGTGCGATTAATTTTGTAATGGGTAATTGAATAGGTGGAATTAATTAATTGATTAATTATTCCTAAGGGTTAATTAAGTAATTAACAAAGTGAAATTTATTAATTAATTAATTAAGTCTTAAGTTTCAATTAGAATTAGGAAATTCTAGAGATTAGGAATCTAGTAGGATTTGGTTTATCCTATCAGTTTGGTTACCTAATTGGATTTTGGAAACTAATAACCTAAACCCATTAGGAAGACCAATCCTAAACCAACTTGGGGTCTCTCTTGTAACTCTATATATAGACAAGGGATTAGCTATTTCACTATATACAATTCATAAGTTTTCAAGACAAGAAAACTTAGAGAGAGAAAATTCTCTCAAGAAATTCAGATTTTCCATAAGCTATAGCAGCCAAAAATTCTTCTTGATTTTTGGCAGCAACGTGTAGTTTTCTCTCTCTCCGGGCGATGCGTTAATTGTACGTGCCAGGTGCAGCGGTGCTAGAATTTGCTAGCAGGTGGATTGTGGTGATTAGCTGATCAAATTGCTCATTAGATTGCTGCCCACACAGTATACAAGCGAAGTCTTGAGGCATACAAGAGAATCACCTGGGTATACACTTCAATAGATAATTCTTATCCTTCCACTTTTATTAAGAATTTTTTTGTTGTGATAAATTGAATAAGTGCAAACCCAGATCATGCGCAATGTTATTTTAAGCAAGGGTTGGAATAGTGATTGTGCTAGAGTATAGGCCTGGCAAGAGATTCTATTGGTTTATGTGCCCTAATGAGGGGTATTTATGTAAATAAACTTTAAGGGTTATTTATGTAAATAAGACATATGTCGTTTGATTGATTATTTATCTGGTGAGTTAATTTCATGAATGTAATATTCTTGTGCATATTTAATTTCATGAAAACAATGCGCCAAAAGAAACACTCCATGGACTGGTAGATCATGAGTGATTCTTTTCGAGTATACTCGTACGAGGATCCTTAGACCAGAAATCACTGCATGGTCTTAGGTGACTTGTGGTGTTCTTTGACATACGCCTAATGGGACTGTAACAGGTTGCCAAGTACGGGTATGATTGGGTACACTATGAGTCACGTTAAGATATGTAGGTGAAGTGATGGGACTACAAATCTCTTTTAAGTGAGAGATGATATCTGGGCCACTTGATGGTGAACTGAGAAGTGCATGGCCATGCCCGAGAATTGATAATTGTTATCATTTGCTCGAATAGAATCAGTGTCACTGAAAGATCAAGTAAACGTTTAGCTTAATAAGGATGATGGTTCTATGCCTTATGCTAAACGGGATATCGATGTAGAGGACCGTACATAGTATGCTTAGAAAGGTTACGTTGAATCATCATTCGACCATCCATTCTAAATTGAGTAGTCATCATGTCTTGCTAGTGGCCACTGATGATTTATGGATTAATCTATGAGATTAATTTATCCATTGTCAATTTGGAATGGACCTACAGGATTGCACGTAAGTGAGTTCGAAGATTCTTGACGGTACTAGGTATAATTGTTATACTTAGAAGAATAATATTAAATTAAATAGTTTAATTTAATATTATTAAGAAGTTTTAGGGTATTAATTAATAGTTAATTAATTTCTTAGGAAGAATTGAAATAGACTGACAAATCAAAGGACCTAGTTGCAATTGAGGTTCAAGACTCATCAGTCTGATCTATGGGTAAATGGTTTGATCCATGGGTCAAGTAAAACCCAAATAAGTAAAAATAAAATATTATATTATTATTATAATATTAAATATTTTTTTTTAACAACTCGGTGGTTGTGGGATTGGGAAAATCAGATTCTTTTATAAAGAAAATCTGTGAGAAAAAATAGAGACAGATTTTAAATTGGAAAAATAGTTTTCTGAAAATTTTTTCCTTCTCTTTTCTCTCTCGTAAAAATTCTCTCTCTTCCAAAACAAAATTTATTTACAGGAATTTTATACTAGCACCGAAGAGCTCCAGTGCCTGATTGTGGAGGACACTTCCGGGAAGTGCCAGAGAAAGACGAAACGCAATCTTCCCAAAAGGAAAGACCCCGGTTCTTATCGTTTAGGATAATCGCTGCATTAATTTAGAATTAAATGCCTAAACTCGATCCAACAGTGGTATCAGAGCGAGGTTGTTCAGTTTTAATTAAAATTGGGTTTTAATTAAAAGGAATAATCAAGTATCGGGCATTTAGAAAAAAAAAGTAATTAAAATATTAATTTTCTGGAGATTTGAAGAACTGCCGGAATAGTTCCGTCGGCTGGAATCCTCGCCGGAAAAATGGGGGTTGCTGGATCTTCATGATTTTAACCTTAAAAGTTTTGGTTTTTCTTCCTTTTCTCTCGAAAACCTTTTTTGACAGGTCGGGGTTCTGATTCAGGTTTCGAAACTAGCCTAAATTGATCCGATTTGGTCATTTCTGGGTTATTGATGTTTCGCAGGAAACACGATTTCAAAAAAAAAAAAAAAAGGTTTTGATTTGTTTTCGTTCTGACGGAAAAATGGGCTGGAGTTTTGGTTTTGATTTCGGGAAAAATGAGCACACCGAAATGGTTCCGGCTTGCTTGAATTTTCAAAACGGTTTCAAAAGTGAATTGACGTTCTGAGTTTTCAAAATTCCTCACCGGAATATGGATTTTGGTTGTTGCTTCGCCGGGAAACGAATCAGCCAGAAATGGTTTCTAGGCTTGTTTGTTTTTCTCTCGCCGATCTTATAAGGAAGTCAATGGCCGCTGCTTCTTCTCTTGTCGGGATGACTGGCGAATATCGTAGGGAGTCATTTACTAAAATACCCCGCCGCCCCAAGAAACCCTAATTCATGGAAAAGAGATGCGGTTAAGGGCAGAAACCCTAAAAGGGTGAGTTTACCAAATTGCCCCTGACGCAATCTCTAATTACCAGAATGGACAGCTGGATTTTAAAATTGTTTTAATTGCAAAATAGCCCAAAAGTTTTATTTCCTTAAAACCCTAAGCCCGGGAATTTTGGTAAATTAGACAACTACCCCAAAAGTTTCAGAAAATTAATTTTCTAAATTTTCTGAATTTTATTATTATTTTATTTAATAAGATATTATTTAAATAATCTTATTAGATAAAGATATGATTAGATTCAATTTAGAATTTTATCCTATATGTTTAAAATTTAAATTTGAATAATTATCTTAATTAGATTAGGATAATTAAAATTATTTAAATTTAAAATTTGAAATAATTATCTTAATTAGATTAGGATAATTAAAATAATTTAAAATTTCAAATTGAATAATTATCTTAATTAGATTAGGATAATTAATATTATTTAAATTTTAATTTTGAAAGATTATCTTAATTAGATAATTAGATAAATTTAAAATAATTATTTTAATAAGATTAAAATAATTATAAAAGATAAATAAATAAATAAATAAATAAATAAATAGATTAATTAATTTGTTTAATTTTGAATTATTATTTATTTAGTTATTTAATTTATGTTTTTTTATATATATTTAAATTGTTTAAATTTTATATGTGAAACATCATAATTATGACAAGCATGTTCGTGCATCATTTTGGCTAAATGAAAAATGAACAAAAGGGATTGATTAAAATTGATCATTACACGATCAATTTTAATTTTGTAATAGTTACACAATCCTTAAATTTAATCGGTTTAAATTAAAACAGGCTTGTATGAGCATATGCATTTATGTGTTTTAAAGCATGAATTGGGCTTATTAATGTTTTAAAAGTTGGGGCCTGCGAGCCATTTGAATTTGGGTCTGCGTGCCTATTAAAATTTTATGTAATAGTTAGGTCCAAAAGAAGTTTCCAAGAGGAGTCCATAGTGGAGCCCAGGAACGGGAGCCCAACAATGAAGGCCCGAACATGAAGTTTTATTATTTTAAAAGGCCCTGTAATAGACTAGAGCCCAATTCATTGTTTTTATTCATTTTATTTATTTGATATGCAAATGAATGTTAAAATGAAAATGCATGTTAAGCCGATCAAACTAAAATTCCAAAAACCCAAGTTGATTTTGCTTCCATAATTGGGGGCCCACCAGAGCGTTGAACGTCTGTGGACTTGGAGAGCCCAAAGGCCTCAGGTTTTCTTTGTGCGGCGAGTTGTCACATAATAGGTACCCAACTTTATCACTACCATTAATGAGTGAAAAAACTGTTTGGGTATTAGATGCTCAACTTTATCACTATCACTTGTCATGGAAAAACTGTGTGGGTATCAATTGATGTGATGCCTTGAGGGATGGTTTGACTTGGGAAAATTAATCCTAGCTTGACTCGATAAGTTGACTAGGGATTAATTTTGCAAAGATAGGATGGTGTCAAACATTTGGAATGTTTATTCTATCACCTAAAAGTTGCATGGTATGCAATTGGAAAGCGTTAAATTACATGGAATGTGATTTGAACGTTGCCTACCAAAAGAGCCCGATCCCTGCGAAACTTTCCAAAGCAAGACTGGGATTAACTCTTTGTGGATTTTCGGGCCACAATCTAGCACCATCACAAAATTGTTAGGGATTTCAATTTTGGCTATTTTGGAAAATATTTTAAAAACTCATTCTAATATTTTGCATTTATTCCTTATAGAAATGGCATCATCTGGCACAAATGTTATCTCAAACTTTACTCTAAGAAGTATATTGGATAAAGATAAATTGGTTGGACCAAACTTCTTAGATTGGGAAAGAAACTTGAGAATAGTTCTCAAGCAAGAAAGGAAGCTACATGTCTTAGAGACCGCTTTACTTGAACCACCACAAAATGCTTTGGTGACTGTTCAACGAGCCTGGGATAAGCTGAAAAGTGACTCCGATGATGTGACTTGCTTGATGCTCGCGTCTATGACGGGTGAGCTTCAAAAGCAGTTCATGAATTCGGAAGCCTTCCGGATTTACGAGTCACTGACGGAGATGTTCCGTGAATAAGCCCGTAACGAAAGGTTCATTACGATAAAAGCTTTGATTTTGTGCAAAATGGCGAAGGGTTCGTCAGTCAGCAAGCATTTGATCAAGATGAAAGGGTACATTGATACCCTAAAGCGATTCAATGCATCTCTTCATAGGGAATTGGCCATTGATATCATCTTGGTATCATTTTCTGATGAATACAATGATTTTGTGGTGAACTACAATATGCACAACATGGATAGGAGCATTTCTGAGCTCCATGGCATGTTGAAGAACACTGAGCAGACCCTTCGGAAGGCAACTCCAGTGTTGGTAGTAGAGAAAGGTAAAGGGAAGAGGAAGTTTAAAGGCAAGGCCAAAGTTGGACAGAACAAGAAAGCTCGCAGTAAGACTGCTTCCCAACGACAAACTCCTCCAGTTAAGACAAGATCCAAAAGGGATGATACATGTCTCTTCTGCAAACAGAAGGCTCATTGGAAGAGAGACTGCAAAAAGTTTCTCGAAAGCAATCTTTTAGCTTCAGGTATCTTTGTTATAGAAATTAATCTTTCTATTTCCACCTCATGGGTATTAGATACTGGTTGTGGGGCTCACATTTGTACTAATGTGCAGGGACTCAGAAATAGAAGGGTGATAAAGAAAGGTGAAGTAGATCTCCGAGTGTGCAACGGGGCAAGAGTTGCTCCTGTTGAAGTTAGAGATTATACCTTGTCTTTACCTTCTGGTTTAAATATCGAACTTGAAAATTGTTATTATGTACATGCTTTGAGCAGAAATATTATTTCAGTTTCTGGTTTAGATAATAAAGGTTTTTGATTTATTATTGAGAATAATTCATTATCTTTATATCGAAATGATATTTTATACGGAGTTGCAAATATGTATAATGGTCTGTATGTCTTGGATTTGACCCAAGAAAAACGAGTCTATAACATAGAAATGAAAGCTAAATCAACTAAAAATGATTTAAGTCCAACATACCTTCGACATTGTCGATTAGGCCATGCAAATGAAAAACGAGTTCAAAAACTTCATAAGGATGGAGTGCTTGGGTTGTTTGATTTTGAATCATATAATACCTATGAACCCCACTTGCAAGGCAAAATGACAAAGAGTCATTTCAACAAGAAAGGGGAAAGGACAAGTGAGCTATTGGCTGTAATACATACGAATGTATGTGGACCAATGAGCACACAAGCCAGAGGTGGATTTGAATACTTCGTGACTTTTACTGATGACTATAGCAGATATGGTTATGTCTACTTAATGAGGTATAAAAGTTCAACTTTTGAAAGGTTCAAAGAGTTTAAAAATGAAGTAGAAAATCAGTTGGATAGAAGAATTAAGGTTATTCGCTCTTATCGAGGAGGTGAATACCTAAGTGATGAGTTCGATGGCTATCTAAAACAGTGTGGAATTGTTTCACAATTGACTCCACTGGGAACACCTCAATGGAATGGTGTATCTGAAAGGAGGAATCGTACCCTATTAGATATGGTTCGATCAATGATGGGCCAAACAACTCTCCCTACATCCTTTTGGGGTTATGCTCTCCTTTCTGCTGCCTACTTATTAAACTGTATTCCATCTAAGGCAGTAGATAAGACTCCATATGAGATATGGATGGGTCGAAAGCCCTATATGTCCTATCTACGAGTTTGGGTTGTCAAGCTCATGTAAAACATTTACAAAGTAATAAGCTTAAACCTAAAACTGACAAATGCCTATTTGTGGGATATCCTAAGGAAACCAAAGGATATCAATTCTATAACCCAACTGAGAACAAAGTGTTCGTTGCTCGAGGAGTTACTTTCTTAGAGAAAGAATTTCTGTATAAGAAAGATAGTGGGAGTAGAATAGAACTCGGAGAAGTTCCATAACCACAAGAGAATGTAGAATGATCTACAGAAACTCAGATGGAAGTTGACATGGAAACTCATGAAGATGAGCAACCTGAGTCAACAACACAAGAACCTAGAAGGTCTAGTAGATCTCGTCATGAACCCGAGAGATACGGGTTTCTCGTGACTGATGATCAAGATTTGATCTTAGTGGACTTTGATGAGCCCAAGACCTACAGACAGGTTAAAGAAAGTCTAGATTTAGATAAATGGCTACAAGCCATGGAATCTGAAATGCAATCCATGAGGGACAATAAAGTGTAGACTTTGATTGACCCTCCTGTTCAGGCAAAGGTTGTAGATTGCAAGTGGATTTTCAAATTAAAACCTGGCGGGATCTTCAAGGTACGACTAGTGGCTAAAGGTTTCAGACAGAATCATGGTATTGACTATGATGAAACCTTCTCCCCTATCGTGATGCTCAAGTCCATTAGGACAATGGTTGTCATAGCAGCATATTTTGACTATGAGGTATGACAGATGGATGTTAAAATGACTTTCCTGAAAGGAAACCTACTCGAGGATGTTTATATGAAACAACCCGAGGGATACATCGATCAAAAGCATCCTAATCGAGTATGTAAGCTTCAGAGGTCCATCTATGGACTAAAGCAAACATCTCGAAGTTGGAATCTTCATTTTGACGAGGAAGTAAAAGGTTACGGATTCATCAAGAACGAAGATGAGCCTTGTGTTTAAAGAAGGTTAGTGGGAGAAAGACAGTTTTCCTTGTCCTATTTGTGGACGACATCCTACTCATAGGAAAAGACATTCCTATGATGAAAGACTTCAAACAATGGTTGGGGAGTGTATTTTCTATAAAAGACTTAGAAGAAGCTGAAATGATACTAGGTATCAAAATCTATAGAGATAGATCTAAAAGGCTTCTGGGACTAAGTCAAGAAGGGTACATAGACAAGATAATGAAAAGATTCAATATGTCTAACTCGAAAAATGGTAAGATACCATTTAGACATGGCCTTCTCTTGAAGAAGAACCAGGGTCCTTCAACAAGAGAGGAGAGGGATACAATGAGTAGAGTCCCATATGTTTCGGCAATAGGATCTATCATGTATGCCATGTTATGTACCCGTCTGGATGTTGCGCAAGCACTTAGCATAACTAGCATATACCAACAAGATCCAGGAATGGATCATTGGACTGCAGTCAAAGCAATTCTAAAGTACTTACGAAGAACTAAAGGATTAATGCTAGTGTATGGAGGACAAGAACAGCTCATTGTACAAGGTTACACTGATGCTGATTTCCAAACAGATCAAGATGACATGAATTCACAATCAGGCTACGTTTTTAGTCTGAATAGCGGTGCGATAAGTTGGAAAAGCTCGAAGCAAGATACCACAACGGACTCTACAACAGAATCTGAGTACATTGCTGCATCAGATGCTGCATGGTTGAGGAAGTTCATGTCAGACATCGGAGTGGTACCGAGTATCCAAGATCCGATAGAACTTTTTTGTGACCATAACGGGGCCATCGTACAAGCTAAGGAGCCTCGGTCACACCAAAAGACCAAACATATACTCAGAAGATATCACCTCATTCGAGAGATCGTCGATCGAGGAGATGTTAAAGTATGCAAAATAGGGTCAGACGAAAATGTAGCAGATCTTCTCACAAAATCTCTACCACAGTCAAAGTTTGATAGACATGTAATAGAGCTTGGTCTTAAACAGTTTAGGACATAGCCCTTCAACGGCCAAGTGGGAGATTATTGGTGTATGTGCCCTAATGAGGGCTATTTATATAAATAAACTTTGAGGGTTATTTATATAAATAATACATATGTCGTTTGATTGATTATTTATCTGATGAGTTAATTTCATGAATGTAATATTCTTGTGAATATTTAATTTCATGAAAATAATCTGCCAAAAAAAACACTCCATGGACTGATAGATCATGAGTGATTCTTTTTGAGTATACTCGTACGAGGATCCTTAGACCATAAATCACTGCATGGTCTTAGATGAATTGTGGTGTTCTTTGACATACGCCTAATGGGACTATAACAGGTTGCCAAGTACTGGTATGATTGGGTACACTATGAGTCACGTTAAGATATGTAGGTGAAGTGATGGGACTACAAATCTCTTTTAAGTGAGAGATGATATCCGGGCCACTTGATAGTGAACTGAGAAGTGCATGGCTATGCTCGAGAATTGATAATTGTTATCATTTGCTCGAATAGAATCAGTGTCACTGAGAGATCAAGTAAACGTTTAGCTTAATAAGGATGATGGTTCCATGCCTTATGCTAAACGGGATATCGATGTAGAGTACCGTACATAGTGTGCTTAGAAAAGTTGCGTTGAATCATCATTCGACTATCCATTCTAAATTGAGTAGTCATCATGTCTTGCTAGAGGCCACTAATGATTTATGGTTTAATCTATGAGATTAATTTATCCATTGTCAATTTGGAATGGACCTACAGGATTGCACGTAAGTGATTTCGAAGATTCTTGATGGTACTAGGTATAATTGTTATACTTAGAAGAATAATATTAAATTAAATAGTTTAATTTAATATTATTAAGAAGTTTTAGGGTATTAATTAATAGTTAATTAATTACTCAGGAAGAATTGAGACAGATTGACAAATCAAGGGACCTAGTTGCAATTGAGGTTCTAGACTCATCAGTCTGATCCATGGGTAAATGGTTTGATCCACGGGTCAAGTAAAACCAAAATCAGTAAAAATAAAATATTATATTATTTTTATAATATTAAATATTTTATTTTTAACAACCCGGTGGTTGTGGGATTGGGAAAATCAGATTCTTTTATAAAGAGAATCTGTGAGAGAAAATAGAGACAGATTTTAAAACGGGAAAATAGTTTTCTGAAAACTTTTTCCTTCTCTTTTCTCTCTCATAAAAATTCTCTATCTTCCAAAACAAAATTTCTTTACAGGAATTTTATACTAGCACCGAAGAGCTCCAGTGCCTGATTGTGGAGGACACTTCCGAGAAGTGCCAGAGAAAGACGAAACGCAAACTTCCCAAAAGGATCCAGGTGCGAGCACAACCGATTACGCGTCGAGGGTAAGACCCCGGTTCTTATAGTTTAGGATAATCCACTACGTTAATTTAGAATTAAATGTCTAAACTTGATCTAACAGATTCTGATTCTGGAATGCATTGCACGAAAGTGAGTTTCTGGCTAGGCCCGGGCAGATAATCTTTCACAAAGGATTTACAAAAGCCCTAAAACAAGTACAAAGACTCAATAATTAAAAATACTTAAAAGTAATTGTCTTTGACTTGAAAAATAAAATAGAATGCTGCTCATTCCAATTTTGTTAGCACAATGACTTCTCTTGATGGTGGCTTATCTTTGAAAATAAGAACCACTGTGTAAAGGGTTTCAATTACCTTCTTCACTTAAACTCATGATCTTGGATCCCAAATGTCTACAAGTTGTACTTGGTTCATGCTCTTCATGTCACACAACTTGTTGTAGTAGGTTGTGAACTATGAGGTGATCTTGAGATTATATCATCCCTTCACTCTTAAAAAGGAATTTTCCTCAATTCCCAACCTTCATTGTAAACAAAATGAGGTAGGTTAGCAAAAGGAAACTAAACACAAATTCTCTTATCACATCTCTTATCTTCTTTGTGATCCGTGATCTCTTTCTTGATACCATGAGAGGGTTCCAACTCATTAGATGTCATTGATGTAAGACATCTTTTGCGTGAAACTTGGTAACTAAACCTAGTCTCCACAATTTGCTTGGACATGTCACAGTTTTTTGCCATTCTCAAATTCTGAACATAGCATGCGATTTTCTCTCTTTTGCATGTAATGCAATGTAGGCACATGTTCTCCACGTCTTCTTTCAATGTTGGCCAAAAAAACTGCTCTTGAAGAGTTTCAAGAATCAATTTCTCATGTTGATGTCCTTTGACTCATCCACAGTGAGCATCTAGAAGCAACAACTTTCTCGCACTAGCTTATGGCACACTAATATTAGTGTCTTGAACATGGCATCTTACTAGCTTCTTTACATGGTCAATGTCCCTGCAACCATAAAATTCAACCATATTAGTGAACAAATTAGAGGCACTATCATGATAATTTATCATAGTTTCTTGAATCCTTGCACTAAATCTCTCAATAGTGCTCGTGTCATGCAATAATATGCATCTCATTCCTACTCTTGACAATTGAAATTAAAAGTTACAAACACTTTTGAACAAAATAAATGTAGGAGTAAAGAATGTCTCCCTTTTTGGTGTACTCATGCAATCAATAGGCATATTATTGGTTTGACCCTTCCTCTTGAAGCTCGGATGCGTAAGTGCTGATTTCAGAGCCACAGAACATATGCTCACATGACTATTAGAACATTGCAATGAATACATCTTTGAGTATGACCAATTGAATCTTCTAGAGCTACTAGGTGTGACGGGCTCAGGGGCTGGTTGGTCGACTGATTCTCCAGCTTCTTCATCTAAAACTTGCATCCCATTGAACTCAGTGGACTCTTCTTTATCAATTCGAAACAAAGATGGAGCTTTGGTCGAGGTTTCCTTTTCATCAGACAAAGAGTCGATTATTACCAAATGAATGGAGCTTTATTTCTTTAGAGTTCTTTGAGATGAACTATTCTTTGAACTTGATGCACTTGATGAGGTAGGACAATCATTCCTCATTCTTGCTCCTCATTCCTCTTTCCACTGTCATGACTGGATGACATGTCTTTGTCATCTTCTCTAAACTCTTGCCAATCACTATCCTCGACCACTATCTATTTCTCGGATGGAGTGAGAGAATCTTCTTCCTTTGATGGAGAGTTTATCCAACTTAGTTTCACAGAGCCAGTGGGGTTTGGAACTTCTTGAGAAGATGAGCTCATCCAACTAGCTTCTATCGACCCAGGAGTCTGATTAGACTCTAAGGAACTGTTGTTGGACATTTTGAAAGTAAACGGTGTTATTTTGAATACTGAAAAGCTATTGCTTGTATAAAAAACTAATACCCAGTTTACATATCATTTTGTTTCAGTATTAAATTTGTTCCATTATATCATAGAACTAGATAATGAGGTGTAGAAAAGCACAATAGATCTCGTTATTGGTTAAAGTAATGATATATAAACAGATGCTCATAACTGAGATAGTTTGAACATACTATCGGTATAGGTTATCGTGTGATTTGAAAATTAGTTTGTCTAGACTAATTAAATCATACGGATGTGTCCGGGGCATATTGAGCACGACCTGTTCGGGATTGAATTAACTTGTACTGATCGACGTAGTTAATTCAAACCTAGTATTCTAATCTCTTAATCCATAGATTGGAGCGGGTATGAGAGTTAGATATCATATACTTTGATTTGCCAAATGGTGCATCAGTTGAGGCCTAAATCTCGGTAAGTTGGGTACGCGGTGTTTGGTTTCTTTGTGTACCGTTGCTAGTAGAAAGAAGTACCGGTTCGCTGGGTTGATGGTGCTCCCGAGATGAGCTCAAAAGGTTTATTATACTAAATCTGGCTAGTGGACTTTATGTCTGGCATAATAAGAAAGTCGAGTGGTATTAATCTCAGATACCAAGAAGTCGATGAATTAATTTGGTAGTAAATTTATGAACCGACAAGCACTAGATCTTTGATGTGGGGAGATAGAAGAATAATAAAGTGAGTGTGAAGTAAATTTGTTTTTGAATGGTACTTCCATAATTGGTCCATTAGTAGTAGGACTAATTATGCGTTTGACTAATTGACAAAGTGAATTAATTAATCCTAAAAGTTTAATTAATATTTAATTGACTAAGTGAGTTATATGAAATAATCCTAAGGGTTCGATTAAATTTAATTAACAAAGTGAGTTAACAAAATTAATTCGAAAGGCTCGATTGGAGTTGATTAGTCTAGGGAAAACTAAGGGGTCAACAAAAGTAAAATATTAAGACCCAACTCAAAAGCCAACTAGGTCTCATTTGGAGCTCCGTATAAGTAGCTAATTTTAGGCACTTAAGACATTACGAAACCTTGTAGGCTAAGTTACCTCTAGAGAGAGAAGGAGAAGTCTAGAGAGAAAACTTCATCTTCTTCATTGGGTTCTTTCTCGAAGTCGGTTTTCGATCCTTCTTTTTCAAGAACTCAGCCCGTTCTTTAGCCTAGAAATCCTTTGATAGATCGCTGCCAATTTTACCATGACTTTTCAAATTCCGCCGCCTTGAGCTTTTGTGCCGCCGCGCAATTTCGCACCTAGCTTATCCGATGACCAAAATTTGGTGGGTCTCGATTGTTTGTCGCGCTGATCCTTTGGCTCGTTCCTTTGGGTTGGCCAAAGTCTAGATCTCCGGGCGAAAAGTTCTTTTCCGGTGATGTTTTGGGGGTGTTTGTTGGATTTCGGATTAGGCGCAGGCCTCCAGGCTGATTCGGTTTTGGCCAGTTTGAGTTTTTTCGAAGTCAGTTTCTTTGTATTTGTTTATTTATGCTATTAGCCACTCTGTAGTTGATTGCCTACCCGATCTCGGAGTTGTAAGAGTCATCCAAATGATTTTTGGTGGTATTCACAGTTTCCCGGCTTTGGATTTTCTTATTACGAGGGACACGCTTCAAATGTATAATATCTAAGATTTTCGCTTTAATAAAAGATTTAATTTTTTGCGTGCCATTTTAATAAATTGAACTGGTATAAGCCTAGATATGTTCAGGGGAAATGATTTTAAACCTGAGCTGAATCGAAAGTCTCCAATTCTGGAATGCATTGCATGAAAGTGAGATTTTTGGTTTAGCCCGGGCTAGATATGTTTCATTCAAATTGGTATCGAGCTAGTGTTTTGGCTTTATACTTGTTTAATTTATTACACGACTTTGTTTTGGCTATGTTATTTGATTAACAGGTGGTTATTATTCCTGGCTATTATGTTTTTTATTTTCATTCATAAACCCTGAGACATGTCCAAGCTCGATTTTATTTTGAATAGAAATGTGTGTAATTGTAATAATCACGAGCTGGAAGCCGTGTAAGATTAGATGAATCTTGTAGTAGGATTTGATCTAATGTTTTCGTCTTTAAATTTCTATATAGAAATTTATGTATTATGAGGAAGACATTATTTTGGGTGACTCGTATTCGTTGGTTTTGGTTTATCGTAATTTTGGGTGATTCCTAATCTAGTAGAAAACTGAGAAAACCCGAAAGAATTGAGAGGAATCCAAATAACGAGTGGGAACGACGTGACGGGACGTGTCAACAAGGCGTCAAAGGAAGCTACGATAGAGAATGCCATAATAGTCGGGAAATGTTTAATTACGTATTTCCCATTTTATGTCCTTTTCGTTGCTTGTGTGTTTTTGTTTTATGTTTTTGCATGATAAAAAACAAATAGTTTTTAATTTTTGCAATTAACTAAGGTAGATTATTCGCATATTAAAACTCCAACGGTTTTATAGGTGCAAATATCCATAGTTAAGATATTGCTTGTTAAAACGCAAAAATCCTCAAATTTAAAAATCTAAGTGGGAGCCGGTTGGTATATATCCCTATGGACTTCATTACGAATTCATATGTGATGTGGATAGACATACGCGCTGGCTAAGGACTTTTTTCCTTACGGATAAGTCCTCAATCCACGAGATCACTAGATTGAACGTCTAAAGGGATGACTACAGTGAGTTTAATTGCAGAAACTTACGACACCCTCGCTAGCCGAGGTGAATTAGTATTATAAGTAAAAAAACTTAGAAGTCACATAATGGCATACACTTAGTGTACCATTTGTAGTATTCCTCCTAAGAGGTTACACTACTTATGTGTGCGGCTAAAATCATTGACTATTAATTTCATTGATCATAAGATCGTTGGTCAGATAGTGAAATTAATGAACTTGTATTCTTCTCGAACAAATGTGGGTTGGCATAGACGTTTACCTAATGTGACCTGTGTTAGTCCCGGTGTGAGAGATGTCGGTAGGAGATTATATTGTTTTGAGGATATCAATATTTTTGAAAAAGAATATTGAAACTTTACTATTTATTTTTTGAGTTATCGATATGTCGTTCAATCAACTTGCTGTCATTTTTAATCAAAACAAACTCACCGGTCCTGATTACGTCAATTGGAAGCGTAACATGGACATTGTCCTTACTACTGAGGGTTACAAGTACGTGCTCATTGAAGAGTCCCCCCTAGTGCCCACTGATGATTCCACTCCTGAGGAGAGAGAGAGAGAGAGGCTCACTCTAGTTGGAAAAAAGTTGATGAGATGACCAAGTGCTACATCTTGGCTTCCATGTCGAGCGTACTGCAGCACCAGCATCAGTTGATGACCTTAGCCTGTGAGATGATGCTTAACCTCAGGAAGATGTTCAGACATCAGGGCAGGGCAGTCAAACAGTCATCTATGAGGAAACTCTTGAATTCTAGGATGACTGAGGGTACTTTAGTGAGGGATCATGTGCTGGAAATGATCAGCTGCATGAATTAAATTGAGGTTTTGGGAGGTGACATCGACGGGGAGACCCAGGTTGATATCATTCTCCAGAGTTTACCTCCCAATTTTGAGCAGTTTCGGTTGAACTATAATATGGCCAAGCTCTCATATTCCATTCCTGATCTCATGACAGCATTGGTATCTGCAGAAGGCCTCTTTTCTGAGTAGAAGCAAGCTTTGGCTACTGTTAGACCTTCAGGTTCCCCAGCTGGGCCCAAAGCCAGGAAGCAAAAGAGAAAGAAAGGCCAGGGGTAGGAGCTGATCATGGGCCCAAGGGTTTCTAAGAAGCACAAGTTAAAAGACAAGGGCTTTAGATGTGGCAAAAGAGGACACTGGAAGAAGGACTGCACAAAGCCTAGAGGTATGAGTAATTTTACCTTTGTTACTGAGACATGTTTAGAGACGATTCCCACAGATACTTGGTGTATGGATTCAGGAGCCACTGATCATGTATGTAATTCTTTGCAGGGGTTTCAAGTAACCCAGCTGCTTAGAGATGGTGATTTGTAGGTCTACCTTGGGGATACTACCAAAGTATCTGTTGCTGCAGTGGGAGTTAATAAGCTTATCTTTTCAGATTCTGTTTTAGCTTTGAGACATTGTCTTTAAGTACCTAGGTTTAGAGAGAACTTGCTTTCGGTTTCTAAGGTGATTTTGGATGGTTATTAGTTTGTCTTTTCTGATGATTCTATTTTTATTAAAAAGAACAAGAAACTTATACGTTCCGGTGCATTGGTTGACAATTTGTTCTTAATTAAAACTAACTCCCCAGTGGCGCAAAACATAGAAATTAATGACACATCATCGAATCATAATAAGAGAAAATAGTCTTCCCCTTTGAACTCGACTTATCTTTGGAACCTAAGACTAGATCATATAAACGTTAGTAGGATTTAGAGGTTGGTCAATGATTGGTCTTTAAACTCATTGGATATTGATAGTTTTCCTACCTGTGAGTGTTGCTTGGAGGCTAAAATGACAAAGATACCTTTTAAGGCAAAGGGGTATAGGGGTAAAGAGGTTTGAGAGTCGGTTCATTCTGACTTGTGTGGACCTATGTCAGTTCGGGCTAGAGGAAGTTATGAGTATTTCGTGACATTCACAGATGACTACTCTAGATATGGATACATATAACTGATACACCACAAGTCTGAATACTTTAGCAAGTTCAAAGAGTTTAAGGCTGAGGTGGAGAAGCATCTGGGTAAGAGTATCAAGACCCTGCGATCTGATCGTGATGGTGAATACCTCTCTAGTGAATTTAGGTCCTATTTGTCAGAAGAGGGTATTCAGTCCCAGTAGTTTGTACCTGGCACACCCCAGTAGAACGGTGTAGCAGAGAGAATGAACATGACCCTTATTGAAATAGTTAGATCGATGCCGAGTTATAGTGAGTTGCCAAATTCATTTTAGGGATATGACTTAGAGACATCGTGTTATATCCTTAATCTTGTACCATCTAAATCCATTTCTATGACAACTCTAGAGTTTTGAACTGAGCGAAAGCCTAGTCTAAGAAATCTCAGGATTTGGGGTTGTCCATCACATGTGCTTGAGGCAGATGCAGGTAAGTTAGATGTGAGATCAAAGGTTATGCTCTTTGTAGGCTATGCCAAACTAACGAGAGCTGGTTTACTTTATACTTCTCAGTATTAGAAGGTGGTTGTCAGCACCAATTTCGGATTTCTATAGGAGGATTATATTTTAGATCACAAGCCCAGTAGGAAATTCATATTAGAAGATCTTGGAGGTCAGTCGAGTATTCTATATGCACAAGTACATTATGACACACCACACTGTACTGCACGCACTATCATAGATGATTCACCTACACAAGCTGCGTTTCCTCATAGTGGGAGGGTCGTTAGACAGCCCGAGAGGTACATGGGTTTGGGTGAGTCTTCGGACTTTATCCCTGATGCTCATGAACCAGACCCAGTTGGCTACAATAAAGCTCTCAAGGATAAAGATGTAGATTCTTGGCAGAGAGTGATGATTGATGAGATGGGTTCTTTGGACTCAAATCAAGTCTGGATGCTGGTAGACCTTCCTGATGGGTTTCAACCTATTGGGTGCAAATGGGTCTACAAGCGAAAGAAAGGCTCTAACGGGAGGGTTGAGACCTTCAAGGCTAGGCTTGTAGTGAAAGGATATACTCAGAAAAAAGGGTATCGATTATGAGGAGACCTTTTACCCAGTAGCTATGCTAAAGTCGATTCGGATTCTCTTAGCCATAGCTGCTCATTTAGACTATGAGATTTTGTAGATGGACAAATGCTCCGGTACATGATTTTCTTTCGACAAGCAGCAGTACACCAAGTAACTAAACACGTGCACCCAACCTACCGTGACTATTAGCCAAAATTGACCTCACCCTTTGGCAGGTCAAAGTATTCTATGGCTAATCCTCATGCCCACTCAAGTCTAGGGATTAAGAGATAGAATACTAAGAACAATTTGTCTATTAAATCAGTACAAGACAAATCATTCTAAATGGTCAAGTTTAATACGCCCCGGACATATCTATATGATTCAATTAGTTTAGACAAATCAATTATCAGAATCACATAATAACCTAAACTGACAGCTGTTGGTAATTGTTTAGGTGTTTAATCCAATTAAACAGCGGAATCCTAAACACTAAGGATCGGGTCTTACCCTTGAAGCGTAATCGGTTGCGCACGTCGCCTGGCTCTTCTGAGAAGATGGCATTTTGTTGTCTCCAAAATCCTTCCTTTAAGGATCATCTACTCTCAAGCACGAAAGTTTTCGCAGGTTGGTGCTAGCCGATCTTGCCTACCAAGAGAATTTTGGGAAATCCTGTGTATTTTGTCTGATGAGAATCATTCAAATCTTCCTCCTACAATTATATTCCTAGGATATTTGTAGAGAATTAATTTCCAAAATCAGTATTGTAATTATCCAATTATAACTTAACTGATTTTAGTAATAGTCCAAATCAGTATTATTACCAAATATTATTTAACTGATTCCAAGTCAGTATTTAAATAATATTTACCAATTCCAAATCAGCCTTAAATAATAGTTTAATGATTTGGGTTATACACCAAGCCCATGGATCAACCCATGACCCATGGATCAGGCTGATGGGTCAAGAACTTCAATTGCAATTAAGTCCCTTGATTTATCAGCCCATCCCAATTGTTCTCAGGTAATTAATTAACTATTAATTAATACCATGAAATTTTCCAATAATATTTAATTAAACCATTTAATTAAATCTTATTTATTTAAGTATGACAATTATACTTATTGTAGGCAAGAATCCTTATTTTGCATCATTGAACTTTTTTATGTGCGATCCTGTAGGCCCATTCCAAATTGGCAATGGATAACTCAATCTCATTGATTAATCCATAAGTCATTAGTGGTCTCTAGCAAGACATAATGACTACCCAATTCAGAATGGAGGGTCGAATGGAGATTCAACACAACCTTTCCGAGCAAACTGCGTACGATCCTCTACATCGATATCCAGTTTAGCATAAGGCATGGAACCATCATCCTTATGTAGCTAAACGTCTACTTGATCTCTTAGTGACACTGAATCCATCAAGCAAATGATATCCTTATCATTCCTTGGGCATGGCCATGCACTTTTCAGTTCACTATCAAGTGGCCAAGATATCATCTCTCACTTAAGAGAGATTTGTAGTCCCATCACTTCACCTACATACCTTAACGTGTCTCATAGTGTACTCAATCATACCCGTACTTGGCAATCTGTTACTGCCCCGTTAGGCGTATGTCAAAGCACACTACAATTCACCTAAGACCATGTAGTGATTTCTGGTATAAGGATCCTAGTACCAGTACTACTCAAAAGAATCACTCTTGATCTAATTAGTCCATGGAGTGTTTCTTTTGGCGGATTGATTTCAAGAATTTAAATATGCACAAGGATATTACTATCATGAAATTAACTCATTTGATAAACAATCAATCAAGCGACAGATATATTATTTACATAAATACCCTCAAAGTATATTTACATAAATAGCCCTCATTAGGGCACATTCACCAACAATCTCCCACTTGCCCGATGAAGGGCTATGTCCTAAACTGTTTAAGACCAAGCTCTATTACATGTCTATCAAACTTTGACTGTGGTAGAGCTTTTGTGAGAGGATCTGCTATATTGTCGTCTGACCCTATTTTGCACACTTTCACATCTCCTCGATCAATGATCTCTCGGATGAAGTGAAACCTTCTGAGTATGTGTTTGGTTTACTCATGTGACCGAGGCTCCTTAGCTTGTGCGATGGCCCCGTTATTGTCACAGAAAAGTTTTATCGGATCTTGGATACTCGGTATCACTCCGATGTCTGACACGAACTTTCTCAGCAAAACAGCTTCCTTTGCAGCATCTGATGCAGCAATGTACTCAGACTCTGTTGTAGAATCGGCTGTTGTATCTTGCTTTGAGCTTTTCCAACTTATTGCACCGCCATTCAGACTAAACACGTAGCCTGATTGTGACTTCATGTCATCTTGATCTATTTGGAAAGCAGCATCAGTGTAACCTTGTATAATGAGCTGTTCTTGTCCTCCATACACTAGCATTATTCCTTTAGTTCTTCTTAAGTACTTCAGGATTGCTTTGACTGCAGTCCAATGATCCATCCCTGGATCTTGTTGGTATCTACTAGTCATGCTAAGTGCATGTGCAACATCCGAACGGGTACACAATATGGCATACATGATAGATCCTATTGCCGAAGCATATGGGACTCTACTCATTGTATCCCTCTCCTCTCTTGTTGAAGGACCTTGGTTCTTCTTCAAGAGAAGGCCATGTCTAAATGGTACGTTACCATTTTTGGAGTTAGATATATTGAATATTTTCAATATCTTGTCTATGTACCATTCTTGACTTAGTCCCAGAAGCCTTTTAGACCTATCTCTATAGATCTTGATACCTAGTATCGTCTCAGCTTCTCCTAAGTCTTTCATAGAAAATACACTCCCTAACCATTGTTTGATGTCTTTCATCAAAGGAATGTCATTTTCTATGAGCAGGATGTCATCCACATATAGGACAAGGAAAACAATCTTGCTCCTACTAACTTTCTTGTAAACACAAGGCTCATCTTCGTTCTTGATGAATCCGTAACCTTTTACTTCCTCATCAAAACGAAGATTCCAACTTTGAGATGCTTGCTTTAGTCCATAGATAGACCTCTGAAGCTTACATACTCGATTAGGATGCTTTTGATCGATGTATCCCTCGGGTTGTTTCATATAAACATCCTCGAGTAGGTTTCCATTCAGGAAAGCCGTCTTAATATCCATCTGCCATACCTCATAGTCAAATTATGCTGCTATGGCAAGCATTGTCCTAATGGACTTGAGCATTATGACAGGAGAGAAGGTTTCATCATAGTCTATACCATGAGTCTGTCTGAAACCTTTAGCCACTAGTCGTGTCTTGAAGATCCCGCCAGGTTTTAACTTGAAAATCCACTTGCAATCGACAACCTTTGCCTGAACAGGAGGGTCAATAAAAGTCCACACTTTATTGTCCCTCATGGATTGCATTTCAGATTCCATGGCTTCTAGCCATTTATCAGAATCCGGACTTTCTAAAACCTGTTTGTAGTTCGCGGGCTCATTATAGTCCACCAAGATCAAATCTTGATCGTCAGTCACGAGAAATCCGTATCTCTCGGGTTAGTGACGAGATCTACCAGATCTTTTAGGTTCTTGTGTTGTTGACTCAGGTTGCTCATCTTCATGAGTTTCCATGTCAACTTCCATCTGAGTTTCTGTAGATCGTTCTATATTCTCTTGTGGTTCTTGAACTTCTCCGAGTTCTATTATACTCCCACTGTCTTTCTTGTACAGAAATTCTTTCTCTAAGAAAGTAGCTCCTCGAGTAACGAACACTTTGTTCTCTGTTGGGTTGTAGAATTGATATCCTTTGGTTTCCTTAGGATATCCCACAAATAGGCATTTGTCAGTTTTGGGTTCAAGCTTATTACTTTGTAAACGTTTTAGATGAGCTTGACAACCCCAAACTCGCAGATAGGACATATAGGGCTTCCGACCCATCCATATCTCATATGGAGTCTTATCTACTGCCTTAGATGAAATACGATTCAATAAGTAGGCAGTAGAAAAGAGAGCATAACCCCAAAAGGATGTAGGGAGAGTCGTTAGGCCCATCATAGATCGAACCATATCTAATAAGGTCCGATTTCTCCTCTCGGATACACCATTCCATTGAGGTGTTCCTGGTAGAGTCAGCTGTGAAACAATTCTACACTGTTTTAGATAGCCATCGAACTCATCACTAAGGTATTCACCTCCCCGATCGGAGCGAATAGCCTTAATCCTTCTATCCAACTGATTTTCTACTTCGTTTTTAAACTCTTTGAACTTTTCAAAAGTTTCACTTTTATACCTCATTAAGTAGACATACCCATATCTACTAAAGTCATCAGTAAAACTCACGAAGTATTCAAATCCACCTCTGGCTTGTGTGCTCATTGGTCCACATACATCCGTATGTATTAGGGCCAATAGCTCACTTGTTCTTTCACCTTTCCTGTTGAAAGGACTCTTTGTCATTTTGCCTTGCAAGCAGGGTTCGCAGGTATCATATGATTCAAAATCAAATGAACCAAGCACTCCATCCTTGTGAAGCTTTTGAACTCGCTTTTCATTTGCATGGCCTAATCGACAATGCCAAAGGTATGTTGGACTTAAATCATTTTTAGATGATTTAGCTTTCTTTTCTATGTTATAGACTGGTTTTTCTTGGGTCAAATCCAAGACATACAGACCGTTACACATATTTGCAACTCCGTATAAAATATCATTTTGATATAAAGATAACGAATTATTCTCTATAATAAATCGAAAACCTTTATTATCTAAACTTGAAACTGAAATAATATTTCGGCTCAAAGTATGTACATAATAACAATTTTCAAGTTCGATATTTAAACCAGAAGGTAAAGACAGAGTGTAATCTCCAACTTCAACAGCAGCAACTCTTGCCCCGTTGCCCACTCGGAGATCTACTTCACCTTTCTTTGTTATCCTTCTATTTCTGAGTCCCTGCACATTAGTACAAATGTGAGCCCCACAACCAGTATCTAATACCCATGAAGTGGACATAAAAAGATTAATTTCTATAACAAAGATACCTGAAGCTGAAGGATTGCTTTCGAGAAACTTCTTGCAGTCTCTCTTCAAATGACCCTTCTGTTTGCAGAAGAGACATGTATCATCCTTTTTGGATCTTGTCTTAGCAGTTGGAGGAGCTTGTGGTTGGGAAGCAGTCTTACTGCGAGCTTTCTTATTCTTTTTGAAATAAAGAAAACAATTTTTATATATTATGTCTTAGCAGTTGGAGGAGCTTGTCCAAAACCGTCTTGGTTACGAACCTCATTTATATATTATGTTTTTTAACCAACGATGAGATCTACTGTGTCACAACAGATACCTCGCCATCTAACTACATAATATAAATGGACAAATAATGCACAAAAAATTTAACTAAAACATTAAATTGATATATTAACTGGGAAAATGTATAATACATGCATAGCTTTTGTATTCAACTCTAACAAACATACTTTTGGCACCTTAGACTAGGTCATATTAACCTTAGTAGAATTCAAAGGTTGGTCAGAAATGGACCTTTAGGTTCACTAGAAGTTGATAACTATTTCACTTGTGAATCCTACTTGGAAGGTAAGATGACCAAAAGGCATTTCAAGACGAAGGGGTATAGGATAAACAAGTGTTAGAACTGGTTTACACTAACTTGTGTGGACCTATGTCTATTCAAGCCAGAGGAGGCTTCGAGTATTTTGTGATGTTCACAGATGACTACTCGAGGTAAGGATACATTTACCTAATGTGCCACAAGTCTAAATGCTTTAGAAATTTCAAAAAGTTTCGGGCAAATATGAAGAAACATCATGGTAAAAGTATCAACACATTATGATCAGATCGTGGTGGTGAGAACTTATCAGGAGAATTTAGAGACTACCCATCATATGTAAGAATTCAGTCTCAGTTATCTTCACCAGGAACACCCCAGCATAAAGGTGTAGCAGAACATATAAACATAAGTCTTGTGGAAATGGTTAGGACGATGATGAGTTATAGTAAGTTGCATAATTCGTTTTGGGGATTTGCCTTAGAAATAGCAGCTTACATTCAACCCCCACAGAGTTGTGGATTAGACGCAAGCCCAGTCTGAGACATCTCAGAATTTAGAGTTGCCCAACACATGTGCTTAAGGCAGATACAGGTAAGTTTGATTCAAGAACATAAGTAATACTGTTTGTAGGATATCCTAGAGGAACGAAAGGAGGTATATTATATAGTCCTCAAGATCATAAGGTGGTAGTTAGCACTAACTCCAGATTTTTAGAAGATGACTATATTCTAGATTACAAGCCCAGAACTTAGGTGACAATCCACTAATCCTGTTGCATCTGTACAAGTAAATACACTACAGAACACTGCACAAGATGTCACAGATGATGCGCCTACAAAGACGGTGCCTCGACGTAGTGAGAGGGTTGTGAGACAACCAGAGAGGTACGTGGGTTTGGGAGAATTCATATATTTGGTCCCACGTGCACACGAACCAGACCTGGTTAACTACAATGAGCCTCTCTGAGAAAAAGATGCAGAATCTTGGCAAAAAGGAATGTTATCCGAGATGCAGTCGATGAACTCTAATTAATTTTGGGAGCTTGTAGACTTGTCTAATGGTTTTAAATCCATTGGATGCAAGTGGGTCTATAAAAGAAAGAGTGGACCTGATGGAAAGGTTGAAACCTTTACAGTTGGGCTTATGGCGAAGAGGTATACTCAGAAAGAAGGTATCGACCATGAGAAAACTTTTTCCCCGGTAGTCATGCTTAAGTCTATCTGGATTCTCTTGGCCATAGCTGCTCATTTAGATTATGAGATATGATAGATGGATGTCAAGACAGCTTTCCTTAACGAAAGTCTTGAGGAAACCATCTTCATGCTGCAACAAGAAAGAATCAATGCAGAAGGCCAAGTGCATAAGGTTTGCAAGGTTAAGAGGTCCATCTACGGACATAAGCAAGTGTCCAGATCTTGGAACATCCAGTTTGATGAAGTAATCCAGTCCTACAGATTTACTCAGTGTCCGGATAAGCAATGTGTGTACCGCAGATGTGGTAGAAACGCGGTGGTGTTTATTGTACTTAATGTAGATGACATCCTACTTATTGGCAACAATAAGAAAGTGTTATCAGACGTAAAGACATGGTTGTCCAAGAAATTCTAATGAAGGACATGGGAGAAGCTGGAAATATCCTTAGGATCAAGATTATTCGAGATTCACTAACGCTCTCCCAATATTCATACATAGATAGAATTCTGGCTCGTTTCAACATGTAGAACCCCAAGAAGGGATTTCAACCTTCCAGGCACGGAGTGCATCTATCTGAAGAACAATATCCAAAAACTGTTGAGGAGATAGAAGCCATGAGGATAGTTCCTCATGCTTCGGCAGAATGAAGTCTCATGTATGCCATATTAGGCACGAGACCTGATATTTGCTATATTGTTGGCATGGTTAGCAGATACCAGAGTAACCCAGGAAAAGCTCATTGGGAGGTTGTGAAGTGCATCCTCAACTATTTGCGCAGAATGAGAGACAAAGTTTTTGTCTATCAGGCGTAAGAGCTAGTTCCGAGGGGTTACACAGATTCTGATTTCCAAGGCGATAGGGAAGAGTGTAAGTCTACCTCAGGGTTTGTGTTTACTTTGGGAGGTGGAGCCATAGTTTGGCGGAGTGTCAAGCAGAAATGCGTGGCACACTCTACGATGGAGGCTGAGTACGTTGCAGCATCAGAGATAGCAAAAGAAGCACTATGGCTCAAGAACTTCTTAGTAGACTTAGATATGATTCCTGGTTTCCAAAATTCGATCACAGTACTGTGCCAATAATGGTACAGTAGCAAACTCGAATGAACCCTGAGCCCACAAAGCTAGTAAGCACAAACAGCGTAAGTACCACCTGATACGAGCTATCATTAAGCAAGAAAACGTGGTCGTGACAAAGATAGTATCAACTGAAAACCTTGCAGATCCATTCACGAAGGCATTGACTGCAAAAGTGTTTGAAACTCACGTGGAGGACATAGGAATTATATACTTAGCTGAGCCTTAACTTTTTTCTAGTTTTGTTGTAGCTATAGATTAATGTAGTTTTATACTTGAAGCGTGGCTTAAGTATTAGTGGGAGATTGTTGGTTTTGAATACTAAAGCTTGGCTTGTATTAAAACTATTTTCCAGTTTATATATCGATTAAATATTTTAGATAAATTATTTTTATGTTTTTACATATGTTGTCCATTTACGTTATAAGACTAGATGATGAGGTGTCTGGGATGACTCGGTAGATCTCATCATTGGTTAAAGTCTTGATATATAAATGAGGATCGTGACTAAGACAGTTTGGACATACTGTCGATTGAAGTCATTATGTGACTAAAAAATTACTTTGTCTAAACTAATTCAATCATATAGATATGCCCGAGGCATATTGAGCATGACCGTTTTGGTTGAATTGTCTTTACTAATTTAGTAGACTATTCGATCCTAGTATTATATCTATAAATCCCTAGACTTGAACAGGCATGAGGATTAGATATAGTGTACTTTAATCTACCAATGAGTGCGGTCACTTGAGGCCTATATTCTCGGTTGGTTGGGTGCGCGTGTTTGATTGTTTAGTGTGTTGTTGTTTGTCAACAGGAATCATGTACCGGTGCGTCCGAGGTGATGGTGCTCTCGAGATGAGCTCATAAAGTTTATTATACTAAACTCAGCCAGTGGACTTATGTCCGGCATAGTAATATGGTCAAGTGGTACTAATCTCAGATTATAAGAAGTTGATAAATTAATTTATCAGTAAATTAATAAATTGACGAGCACTATATCTTTGATGTGTGGAGAATTAAGAATAATTAAATTAGTGGTTCCGGAAGTAATTCTGGTTTGAGCGATGATACCATAATTAATCTGTTAGTGGTACGATTAATTATGTTGTTGGGTTAATTGATAAAGTTAAGTTAATTATTTATGGTCAATTAGTAAATTGACAAAGTTGATTTAGTTATTAATTAATAAAATTTTGGTTCAATTAAGAATTAGGAAATCCAAGAATTAGGTAATCTAATTGTGATTTTGAAATTACCAACACTAAAACCCAACAAGAAGGCATTACTTAAGCCTTTAGTGGGAATTAGCAATTCAAGACACACAAGTCATTGTTGAAAGAACACATAAACTTAGAGAGAGAAGCTCTGAGAAAAACTAGAGAGAGAAAGGATATAGAAGTTCATATTTTCCTTCTCAGTGTCAGCGGCGGCTCTCCTCGGCGGCGCGTGATGACACGCGCTGCGACAGCAGTGACTGGAATCCAATTTTTTGGCAGGTTTAATTCTGTTGATTTCTTGGTGCTTATTCCGTTGGTTCTGAAGTTCATTGCCGACACAACGTCATGATCCGTCTAAGAGTTATACAAGCGATCACTTAAGGGACACCCTTCAAAAGGTCAATTTTTTAATCCTTCTACTTTTATTTAAAGATTAATTTTGTTGTGTAATAAATCGAATAAGGTAAACCAAAATCCGGTGTTCGTGTGGTATTTCAAAAGGGGTTTGAATTGGATTACACGAGCGTTCGAGTTTGATTGGGAATTCTCAATTCTGGATGTTATGCACGAAAGTGGAATTTTTTATCGGATCCGGATGGACAATTCCTTCAGAAGACTTATACGCGCTCTACAATGTCACAATAGAGTCTTAATGGTTAGCATTGGTAGCAATTGGGAATGATATTTTGGAGAAAGTTGATAATTATAAAGAGTTTATTGACCATTTTGCTTCAAAGAAAACTCGAAAGATGACACTTTTTAAATAAAATATAATTATCATGGATAAATTTTGTAACGTTTTCTTTTATGATTTTTTTTCGTTATTAAATATTTTAGGACCTGATTTTGAATAATAACATATGACCCAATCTCATTTGAGACGGCCTGTCATGTGTTGGAGTAAGTTTTGGCTCTGCCCTTTATATCTATTTATTTTTATTATTATTCATATCTAATAATAGGATAATGAATCTCACCAATCTACCTTATTCACTGGGACTTGAACACCATTTGAAAAAAAAATAAAAGATTAAATTAATTTCTACGCCTATAGGAAGTAAATGGGCAAAATGAACAATCACTGTACACGCACGTCAATAAAGGAAAAGGAGAAAATGACAAAAAAATGTGGGGAACATAAGAAAATAAATAGACAGTATAAAAATAGGTAGGTATATAGGCAATTTATATCGTACTACTAGTAGTACAATACTATTATACTCCTACTAATTTTTGTACTATTTTCCAGTTTGAATGATTTTTAGCCGCAATTGTTGACTTTTTGTGCAACTTATAGTTCACGCGCGCGTAAGTGGGTCACATTCACATGTGTTGCTTCAGTTATTATGTATTGTCTCTGACACGGGTTTTTTTTTCTTTTTTTTCAAAATTTCTCATTTTTTAATTAATCATAATATTTCTCTTTTTTTTTTTGCCTTTAATTTTTTTTCAATTTTAATTTTGAAAATAAATTTTATTTATTTATTTCCAAAAAATTAAATTTTTTTATAAATTAAAAAATTTTAATTAAAATTTTAAAATTATTCAATTAATTTAGAATGTGAGATTATATGTAATTTTCTATTTCAATAATTTTTTTAATTTTGCATATATAACATAAATATTTGATTATATTAATCAAAACATTAGTATATCACAGTTTTATGAAATTTCATATGTATATGTATATATAAAGTAAAGATTTGATTATATCATTGAAAACACGAGTTTATATCAAGTAGAACGTGAGTTTATATCATGTAGAGCATGTGTTTATATCATTATAACAAAGGGTTATATCATGTGTACAATGGTTTCATGAAGTTATATGTCTATATAGGTTTGATTATATCATTGAAAACACGAGTTTATATCAAGTAGAACGTGAGTTTATATCACGTAGAGCATGTGTTATATTAATATATCACGTAGAGCATGTGTTTATGGGACGTAGCTAGACGTAGCGAGACGTAGCGGGACGTAGCTGGACGTGGCGCTAGTTGTTTGGACGTAGAGAGACGTGGTAGACTATGTTCTGTGAAAAATTCAGCTAAAATTCACATGTTTGGATGTATACGTGGTGTGGTAGTTATTTCTGGACGTGGTGCTAGTTGTTTTTGATGTGGTGCTAGTTGTTCTGAGACGTGGTTGACTGTCTTTGTGAGAAAAATCAGTTTAAATTCACAAGCATGGATGTAGACATTTCTGGACGTGGTTCTAGTTGTTTTTGACGTGGTGCTAGTTGTTTTTCACGTGGTGCTAGTTGTTTTTTATGTGGTGCTAGTTGTTCTGAGACGTGGTGGGCTGTTTTTGTTAAAAAAAAAGTTTAAATTCATATTTATGGATGTAGACGTTTCTGGACTTGGTGCTAGTTGTTTTTGACGTGGTGCTAGTTGTTCTGAGACGTGGTGGGCTGTTTTTGTGAAAAAAATCAGTTTAAATTCACATGAATAGATGTAGACGTTTCTGAACATGGTGCTAGTTGTTTTTGACATGGTGCTAGTTGTTCTGAGACGTGATGGGCTATTTTTTTGTACAAGGGAAAAGATTTGAATACATCATTGAAAAATACGAGTTTATATCGAGTAGAATGTGAGTTTATATCATGTAGAATATGTGTTTATATCAATATGACAATGGTTAATATCATGTATAAAGACTAACAATTTGATTAATAGTGTTTGAGTAGAGTTTATATCAACAAAAACATGAGTTGTATCATATAGAATATTGTTTTATGTCAACCAGAAAAGAGTTTATATCAACAAAAAAATATAATACTGTAGTATTTTATATCAACCATATTCCTGATAAAAACAATAGTGTTTCATATCAACTGAAATTGTGTTTATATTAACCAAAATTAAGAATTATATTACACAATAGTATTTTATATCAACCAAAACACACAGAAGAGATTTAAAGCTATTAAAGATTATCCACTTAGAATTGAGGAAAATGTGAAAAGAGATGAAAAATGTAAGAAGTAAATAATTGTATTTCATAAAACTCATCTGATAGAGTACATGATGTGCTCGTTTTATAGAATGCTACTCTAGGTGATAAACATAAGAGATATTGTAGATAAAAGGATTACTTGATATTCATTATCACAAAATATATCTAGATAAAACTATGAACATGATAACCTTATCATTCCAATACATCCTTATCACTCCAATCATCCTTATCACTCTAATAATGTACTAACCACCATCATTAATTACGAAGAACCAAGCCTTGTGATAGCAGAAAATAAAAAATTACGGCACCATATATCGTAACAGGTCATCGGAGAGGAGGCGATCGAGACATCGAGAAAAGTTGAGAAGAGATACCAGAAATTCCAAAGTCGAATAAGAGGAGTCGCGACAGAGTCGAAGGAGATCCGATGAAGGGAGGGTGGCGTCGTGAAAGAGAGATATATATATATATATCGAGGGTTGAAGAAAAAAGAAAATAAGCGCGTGTTACTAAGTGTCCCTGCTGCAACTGGTGGAAAGTGAGAAATTAGGACGAGTACAATAGTATGGTACTACTATAGTAGTACTATACTACTATAGTAGTACTGATAAAATAGACTGGTGGTAATTTACCAAAACCGCTTATCTATCTGAATTGTAACAATAATTCTATTATGATATTATTTTAATTTAAAAATAGGACTATTATTTCAAAATAGAGTAATACATGTATATTCATCTAAGAGATATAAGAAATCCCAACGCTGCTTATAATAAGAAAACCTCCGCTGGAGTAATATATTAACTGAAAGAAATATACAAAGAGAGAAATATACAGAGAGAGTTGTGTACAAAAGAAAGAAGAGAAGAGAAAGGTGGAAGAGTTCTGCCAAAAACTGAAAACTAGTAGGCTATTTATACTAGTTCTATGCTAACTATTACGGACTTCAAATCTATTTTTTCAAGTCCATACACTTATTAACCTCTTATGAGGTCATTGCTTACATATTACAACTTATCTATTACATCATGGCTGACATAAGCACGCACTACCCATCATTATTAGCATCTTTAAGTCTGCATCTTCCTTTAAGTCTGCATCTGGTCTGCCTTTAGGTCGTTATCAGATCAATTTAGCTTTACCTTTAGCTTTGGCTTTGTCCGTATTGAGGCCATCTATCAGCTCCTTTAATTGTGCGTTCATAAACTCCTCATCAAATGGATCAATATCATTGGGATCCTGTGCAAATTCATCCAAATCCTTCGGGTCTTGATAATCTCCCGTCAAACTATGAGCTCCAGAAGAGGATGCCAAGGAAACATCTGATTTATTATCCTCATTTTTCTGCAAATGTTTTTTAAGCTCATCCATATAAGCTTTAATAAGATCTTGCTGAGAAATATTATCCTTTTGCAATTTCATCTTCATCGAAATATGAGTGAAATGATCAATTTCCTGAGAACTTGAAGTTTCTCTATGCTGACTATAATGCTGGACTCTTTCTTGAATGGCCATAAGAGTCTCCTGCCCATAAGGCTTATTAGTATCTGGATCAAGCTTTTGCATTTTATCCCAGAATCTCGTATAAATGGTCTTCATGATGCATGGTAAACTTTCCTCAGTATAACTGAGTTCAGGGATCCATCTCCAAATCCAGGGAATGGAGAATTCTATAAAAAACCACATATTAGCAATGGTTTCATTGCATCTATTAGATGCTACTAATTCGGATATTTTGGGTGAAACTTTTACCCAATCGCCATATGAGAAAATAAAATCTTTAGGAAGAATACCTTTAACTGGTCCATGTTGATACCACCATTTTATGAACCAATTGGGTATGGGATCATTATAAATATTCCCACATATTTTAATAAACCAAGAATGTTTTTTATTATTATTTTCATATAAGAAAATCTAAGTATGGGCTTCCACATAGTCCCAGTAATTATATTTATATTTCACTTGGGTTTCAGGAATTATAAATTCCCTATCATTTAAAGTTGATAACCCCCATTCCTCTGCTGTGAGAATCTTTTTTATAATGATCTTACTAAAATTATAAATTTTACTCCCCTGATGAGGGTAAAAGTGTTTGATGTCACAAGTGCCAGACACTTTCAAGATAGACTCATAATACATGCGTGGCTTATAAGCTCCATTAGCATGTATGCAAATTCCATCATTAGGAGATCCGGTATTTAGATATCTTTTTATCAAATCCCATGGATCTTTTCCCCATTGAAGATCCTTATCCTCTATCAGAAATAAAAGTTCCTTTTTATTGTGAACTTTATAATTTGCAATATGATCCTCTGCAATAGCAATTTCCACATATGATGCGGATGTATTTTCTGCAGAAGAGGAGGATTCTGCCTTTTCTTGTTCCAGAAATTTCTGGAATTTATTAAATAAGACCGGATTATGAGAAAGGTCTGTAATATTATCTGAGTATAGGGTCTTATTACCCATTTGAGAAAGGATATGCCTTCCTCGACCTCTGCCATGCATTCCAGTAGCACGAGAGGGATATCCCCTGCCTCGTCCTCTATTAGTATCACGTGGTATCATCCTGTATAAATTCACGAGAGAGAAAATCAGGAAGACTATTATCTGTTCCCTTTTTATAAACAATATCAAAATCAAATGGAGCTAAATTAGCTTGCCATCTAGCATACATTTGCTTAGATACATCATGTTTAAAATCTTTATTAAACATATATTTTGCTGCTTGGCAATCAGTTCGGATTATAAATCTCTGATTGTATAAATCATCTTGGAATTTTAAAACACATTTTAATATAGCTAATATTTCCTTAGCTACTGTGGCATAATTTTTCTGACTATTAGTCCATTTTCCTGAATGATATCGAACAAATTTTCTGTCTTATCATCAGGACATATTTGTTTTAATATTCCTCCGTATCCTATGTCAGAGGCATCTGTTTCAACAATTTTAACTCAATTGGGATTAGCTAAAATGAGACATGGTAAAGATTTAACTTTTTCTTTAATTTTCTGGACGATATTCGTATGTTCATCTGTCCAGGGTTTAGGTTTATCTTTTAGTCTATCATATAAAATAGCAGTATCATATGCTAAGTTTTTATAATAAGGTAGAATATAATTCAAACTTCCTAAAAACCTTTGTAATTGGGTTTTATCTTTTATTTCATCAGGAAATTTAGCAGCAAAATCAATACTTCTATTTATAGGAATTATTTTTCCTTTTTCAATATTATGACCTAAAAATCTAATATTAGTCTGAAATAAAACCATTTTAGAATGTGATATAACAAATCCATTAGTCTTTATAATCTTCTTAAATATATCTAAATGATTAAAATGTGATTGAATATCTTTAGAAAACACTAAAATATCATCAATATAAACAATAATAAAATTGCTATAAGGAATAAAAACATCATTCATAATTTGCTGAAATTCAGACGGTGCATTTTTTAATCCAAAAGGCATAACTTTCCATTCATAATGCCTATTGGAACATTAAAAGCTGTTTTATATTGATCTGATTCTTTTATTTGAATCTGCCAGTATCCTGATTTTAAATCAAACTTAGAAAATATTAATGCATCATATAACCTATCTAATAAATCCTTTTTATTAGGAACAGGATGTCTTATCCATTTTAAGACTTTATTAAGAGGTTTATAGTTGATAACGAACCTAGGTCTTCCTCTTTCAATTTCACTATGCTTATTAACATAAAATCCCGTACATGACCAGGGTGATTCAGACTGTTTTATTAAGCCTTTTTCTAATAACATACTTATTTCTTTTTTACATAACTCTAAATATTCAGAGTTCATTTGACACGGTCTTGCCTTTGTATTTATCATGGTTCTTTCATTAAAATCTTCCTCATAAGGTAAACTTATAATATGCTTTTTTCTATCCCAAGAAGCATTAGGATGTTCATTACAAATTTCATTAGAGAAAGTATTATAAACACTTTTTATTTTTTCTTGTAATTTAAGATTATTCTGCAAAGTGTCTTCAATAGAAAAAGAGTTAATTTCAAATTTTAAAAAATTAATTTGATTATTTTTTCTATTAATTAAATCTTTTAATTCATTTATAAATCTAGTATTAGGTTCAGTTATAAACTGGAAACTTACATTTTTCTTATTATAAGTACCTATGATCTTATCAGTATTAATATACGTGATCGGAAATATCTTTTTTATAAAAGAAGTTCCTAATATCAATTGACTAGTAATATTCTTAGCTATTAAAAAACTTTCTGGAATACATATTTTATTATTACAAATATACCCTTTAGATAATTTATAATTTATATCTAAGGCTTTACCACTTGCATGTCTCACTATATGAGTAGATTTGTCAAAATATCTAGTAAGAACTATTCCTTCTTGTATAACACTTACATCTGCTCCACTATCAAAAAGAGCAACTAATTCTATGGTAAAAGAGGTTTCTATTAATAATTTTATCTTAACATGAAATTTAAAAGAAGTGATCAAATTTAATGATCCTAAGAAATTTTCATTTCCTGTATCTTCGATTAACATATCATAATCTAATTTGATATGATCTTTCTTTTCTAAATAAGATACTCTTTCATCTAACGTCTGATTTACCTTTTTTAAGATTTTTATTTCATTCTTAAGATTATTAATCTCTTTTCCTAAATCTTCTATTGTTGTAGGAAATCTTTCTATAGTACTATGTTTATTCTTTAGTATTTTATATACTTCAAACATAGTATAAGGATTCTGATTTTCTTCTAATTTATTGTTAATCTGACTAGTTTCTAGAATATCATCCATCTGTTCTATTATTCTAGATCTTAATTCCTGATCTTTTATGGATTTAAGGAATTCTAAGATATTATGATTTGTTATCACATTAACATCTAAATCTAAGTCTTGAAATTGTGATAAAATTCTATAATATTCTTCATGTTCACTATTAGAGTCCTTTTGCTCTATATTATTGCAATTACATTCCTGTTCACCTTCTGAACTATTCATTTCTTCATTGTCAGATATTTCTGACTCATACTCAGAATCAGTAGTTACTATCTGAAGTAATTCTTCTTTAATTTTTTCATCTATCTCAAGACTATTAATTTTCTTTTTCATTTTACATTTATTAGTAAAATGTCCTTTTTGTTTACACTTATAACATGTAATATTATCCATGTTTTTCTTATTACGTCTTTCTAGTTTTCTAGATTCCTTTTTATACTTTTTATCTTGAGAATATTTTCTTTTTTTATATTTATATCTAGGATATTTTTGATGATCCTTGTCCGATTTTTTTATCTTTTCTCTGGATGGTATATTCATGCCAAATTGACTACAAAACTGTCCTAATTCACGTTTTTCATCTAATCTTTGACTTTTAATTTGTTGATTTAATTTAATTTCATTGCATAAGGCTAAACCTTCCTGTATGCAAATTCCTATTAATTTGCCATAAGTATAAATTTCATATGGTATATTCATCCTGTCTTTTCTTAAAACTTTTTTAATCCTTTCTGCAAATAAGTGTGGTAATCCATCTATAAATTTAGACTTCCAATGATTACTATTACTATCATTTAATTCCATAACTCTATTTAGAAAAACATCTTTATACCACCTAAAATCGGATAGTGTTTTACACCTTAGATTCTGTAGTAAGGTGCGAATGTTTTCACTATTATCAGAAATTTGACCCGTAAAATGTTCTAGGATAGTTACTATTAGAGTATAAACCGCATTTTCAGTAGGTTGGGAAGTGGATTCTTCCATTTTTACTGTTGTAAAAATTTCATTTTTATTTTGTGGGGTTAGATAATTATCCCACCAACCTTTAAGTTGTCCTGTAAAACCTGAAACTATCATTTTAGCTATACCTACATCAGTATTACCATTGGTTTTACAAATGCTACTATACATAAGCATTCTATGGGCTTGATTATAAATCTGTTTTTCAGTATAACCATCTATATTCCATTCATATATGCATTTTCCATTATAACTATTATTAAGTACATATTCTTGTTCTTCATGTAAAATGTCCATAGGAGAAGGTCTATTATAATAATAGAGTCTCTGAGCCGGTCTATCAGCAAATTTTCCTATCTTATTGACTTCCGCTTTACTATTAGATGTGTTTTTTAGTTGTTGTTCAAATGCTTCTAATTCTTCCTCTAACGTATTAATTTTCAATACTTTAAATTTTTCATCAAGTAATTTTTCTAATTCTGATATAGATTTTAATTTAAAATCTTTTATTTCAGGTGGTGGTTGAAGTGTTGGAGTGGCTATGACTTGCTCCTTAGAAGATGATTCTTCAGTATTAGACTTCTGTAATCTATGTATTATTTGATCTAATCTATGATGTAAAGATATAATTTGTTCGCCTAAAACATTCAAATAAATATTGGTATAATTATTCTGTTCTATAATTTTATTCATCTGTTTAACAGTAATTACCAATGTATCATTATCAAATAATTTAACAAAAGCAGAGAAATTTAATACATGATTTTCCTTTTCTAATTTAAAAGGTTGTTGAGGAGGAAATATTTCTTTCAAAGTATGACCATTTAGAAGTTTATAGTCTCTTTCTAAAACACAAATACATGGTTCAATATAATTAGAAATAAACCATGGAACAAAAGGAAATAAAATATTATGCTGTGATAAAAAAGCATAAAACTGATCAGCAATATTATTCTGTTCATTTAAAGAGAAATTAGAAAAAAACCATGTTCTAAATGATTTCCATCTGTCTTTATTAAATTCTTTTTTAACCTGATTTCTGGCTAAAGATCCAGGACTGAAATCTATTTTATTCATATGGGAAAAGCCATTTCAGACTCAGTTATTTCTTCGTCTTTATCTGTATTATAAATACCTTTAACGACATTATGTCTGTTTTTTACTAATCTATCAACATAATTATCAGTATCATCACTAACCTGAGAAGTAGAAACTCTATAAGGCTATGAAACAGAATGTCTAGGTGCCACAGATATATCATCTTTGCTATCTATAGGTGATATAAAATGAGAAGAATATGATCTGGATAATTTAGATCTATTTTCTAATAAAAATGGATTATTCTGCATTTTTATTTTAATTTTTCCCTCAGGAGTCTGTTCGATATAGTCTATGTCACTATTAATTTGAGGCTGTCTATGACTCACCTTTTCTATGGTCCATTGTTCTGGAATAGGTATTTCATTCCATTTAATAGTCATTCTTTTTATAATTTTAGATTTATTAAAATTAGTTTCTATGAGTATTGTTTCATCTATCTTTTTATCCATTAATCTACAATTAGGATTCAATGTTTTTAAAGGTTTATAATAAATTCTATAACATACACAAATCAATTCAGAACCAGACATATAATTATATCCATGAGTTTTAACATTTAATGTTAAAGCATTTAATATATTATCATCACTTAATGATAAAGATAAGTTCGGATAAACATTAAAATAAACAGGGCCATGAGCTAAACTCGATTGTCTAATACCCATTAAAGATTGTTTCCAATTTAAATTTCTAGCATCTCTTAAACATGCTATAAAACTTTCAGGTAAACCTTCTAAGGTTAATGGTTTAAAGGCAATCTGCACTAAACCAATATGTATGAATCTATATAAATCAGTATATCTATTAATATCATCTGACTGTATTAATTTTATTTTAATTTCTTCATTATCTAAAGAAACTGATTCCTCGGTTATTTTTATTATCTGTTTGAAACCTAATTTTTCAAAGGTTTCTAACTGATATACAGTTCTAACATCAATTCTGGGAATTGTCCATCTATTAAGGTCTTCTAGATTTTCAGGGATATCAAATTCTTGTTTCAGACTATTTTTAATAATCTATTTTCCTTTTCCTATATTCATGAGGAAAATAAAATAAATGGTTAGAATAAAAGTTGAGTAATTATGTAAATTCATACTTTAGATCCTTGTTATTGAGAAATTCTCAGTATGATGATATTGAATTAAAGAATGAGTTAGAATTATTAGACAGACTATATATTTAGAAAAGAAGGGTGTTGCCGCTAGCCATGACTGTTGAGAAGGCGTTAGGCGTATAGCCCGGATTGCTTTGATAAATTTGTAGTTATGTTTAATTTATTTTGTAATATCCTGAGTGACTTTGCTTCTTTAATCATCATGCTGAGGATCTCTCTGTAATTTGGTATTATTTTAATGTAAAAACAGGACTATTATTTCAAAATAGAGTAATACATATATATTCATCTAAGAGATATAGTAATTTAAGTATTTTTATGAGTTGAGAATAGTTTTAAAAATAAACTATTTTTTTTTGAAATATTATGGACATTTCTAAGCATTTATATTAGACTATTTAAATATTTCTAGTTATTGAATGTAATAATACATTTGGTGGTACACACTAGTGTATAATTCATCTTTTTCAAAGAAAGAAAATAATCTATAAAAATATGCATTTTTGGAAAAAAAAATTATGATAATACGCGTTAATATTTTATTGGGGAGCAGAACTTTTATGATTTATTTTTAGGGCAAAATTCAGTTGTATATATAACCCATGAATCATAAATATAACTAACGTGAATATATTATGTCGTGAATCAAAATATTGAATCTATTTCACCCAAAATTTAGAGTTCTACGTTGTATTCACGGTTTTACTTTCGATGGAGAAAGTCCAATCAATGCAATCCGCCAAGGTTTAAAGCTGTCGAAAAATGCCAAATAATTTATAATAAAATATGTTTCACGGTAGATATGCGTTGCCGCCACCACCTCCCCAATCCCAAGCCAATAATGCTCAGATACCCTAATAGAACCCTCAAATATACCTACACACTCTGAATTTTCACACCTAGATCATTGGTCCCCTCCATGATCCTCTCTCTAGTCCCTCTAAGTAAAGTGAAATATTTATGTGTTATTTTCTTATTCGAGAGGACTAGAGAAGGGATCGAGGAGGGAATCAGGAGACATGAGTGGAATTTTGAAGTGTCTTAATAACCATTCTTTTATTGTTCTTTTTGACCAACTTCAAAAAAGTTTACTAATTATTATCTCAATTTTAATCCTCTATCACCTCCATTTGAATTAAAACTACTCACTTTTTTTTTTCCCTTTAAAGTAAAATGACAATTTTATTAAAATTGGAACAAGTAATATCTATAATTGAGACGGTAACTCAGTAATACCCAATGTTTAATTGTCGTTCCATTTTTATTTTTTCCAAAATATTGCGATTAGCCAAATTAATCATTTTTGTTTATTATATTATGTTAATTTAATAAATAAGACTCGTATTTTAAGACACCAAAAATATAAGATAATTAAGAAAGTAATCCATATAAATATCATTTATATGGATTTATGAGGGTGTGGATATTGTTGTCCATGATTCATTGAATTACGGGAATATTAAATGGGAATAATATTAACTAAAATTGATTAGCAATAAAGCCCAACAGCCCAATTCCCGCCCATGCCCAATCTTTAATTTCCCTAATTTAGCCCGCCCAATCTATTACTGGGTTTGGGCAGGTTTGGGATTAAAAAAAAAATGGGCGGGATTTAGGGACCCGAAACCCGTTAAATGGTTACTACCGTCGGGATTGGAATACCGACCACGAAATTCCCAAATCTAGTACCTGTTCTTTCCTGCTCGTTCATTCACGTTCTATCACCGTCCCGAATACCGACCAAAAAATTCATACTCTACTACAGTCGTTCTTCTTCGGCGGTTGGTTCTGTCACCGGGGCTGTTGCTGGTCTTGGTTGGTTCTGTCGCCGGGGCAGTTTCCTTTCTCTTATCCATCCACTTTGCTTTCCATCCAAATCTTCGAGCGTAGAGGTATGGAGACCATTTTTTTTTCCTAAGCAAAAGTTTCATTGTTCATAATCTATTTGTGTGTTTTTCATTTCAAATTATACTGGGTTTTATGGATTTTTGGTGAATAGCTTTGATGGTGAATAGCTTTGGTGAATAAATTTTTAAGGTTGGTTTTGCTTTTGTTTCTTCGATGTTCGAATTAAAAACAAAAATAAAAAGGTTTGTTTTCTCCCCTTTTCGGACTCGAAGGAAGATGGATTGAAATTTGGGTTTTTGGATTTTCCTTTTCCGACTCGAACGTATAGAATGGATTGAAACTTGTTTTTGTGGTTTCCATTCCAAGTTAAATAATTAAACGGAAAAAAGGATTGGTTTTGGGCTGTTTTGTTCTTTCAATTTTCTAGTCGGAAATTCAAGAACCCGCAAAGGTTCCGGACGGAGGTTTGTTTTGGTTTTCAAATTTCTGGGCTGTTTTCTTCTTTCACTGGAATTCGAAATAATTTGTTTGCTTGGAATTTTGGTTTCCTGAAAGCAACTCTTAATTTGGTTTTGAGTTTTGTTTTTGATTGTGTTTGGTTGAGAAAAACTGCACAATTCCACTCTTTTGTTATTCACTTGCTGGAATTTTGATTTAGAATCACCAGTTCAGTCTCTAATGTTGATGAGATTCTTAGACTAACTTTGTTTGCAAATTTTTTTTTTTTCTCTTTTGGAGCTATTTGGTATTGGTAAGGTAAACTATTTTATGCCCAAACCATAGGTTCCTCTTTTCTGTTAAGCCTTCTGATGATCCTGAAAAGCTACCTTGTTATGGTGGAAAACTAGTTTCGCATTTCCGAATTGAAGTTTCAGAATCTACCTTGTTATAGGTGCCTCACATTCTTAATTGTCTTGCGTATTTCCGTTTTAATACAGAACATCCAGAAGTTGTATCAGTGTTTCTGAACAAAGCAAGGAGACTACACACAACCAGGACATGGGAATTTTTGGGACTTGAGGGTAGACACGGCCTAATTGAACAGGGTTCACCTTGGAGCAGGGTAAGATTTCGTGAAGATACCATCATTGCCAACCTTGATACTGGCATGTTTTCTCTCTTTAGTTTCCTCAGAAAAGTGCACATTTTGAATCTTGTTTGTGATACCTATTTTCTGTATTATTATAGGGATGTCCTGAAACAAGAATCTGTCGCATCTTTTTTCTCCAATTCTTGTTTTCTAACTGCTGTATATTCTTTCAATCTTTCTTTTCTAATCCTGAAGATTTCTATTGTCTACTGTATCGGATTTTGAAAAACCAGGTGTGTGGCCAGAATCACAAAGCTTCAGAGATGGTGGATTTGGACCAATTCCAGCAGAGTGGAAGGGAGGTTGTGAAAATGAAAATGATGCAACCTTTAAGTGCAATAGGTAATCCTTCTCTGTCCATTTCTTTCATATAAATATCACTACCATGAACAAGATTCTTTTCATTCAAACATTATGAAATTGAAAAATGAACTAAGCCTGATAGGATTTCACTGACATGTTACCAACATTTCAAAAATTGAAGGAAACTAATTGAAGGAAACTTGTCATTTCTTATCATGTTTTCTGTTTATTAATTTTTCATCTCTTTGTTTTTCTCCATTTATATTGTTGTGTTTTTTAAAGTAACTTTAACTTTTCTTGTTTTTCTACAAATAACGAAAAAGTTGTTACTGAATTCTGGTTGTTCATTTAATATAATAATTCATCATAGTTTATTTTTTATTTTTCTCTTTGCACAGATATTAAATTTGTTGTTGATCTTTACATTGAAGTCTTTCGACAAGGATAACTAGAAAATACTTTACACATTGAAAAGGATATTTAGAACCTTTATCCTTTTCCAGAGAATTCATGCCATTGAGTTTTAAATTTGTAGACTGTAGTCTTATCTTCTGCAAAAGAGCTTACCTTACAATTTGTTTGTCATGCAGGAACCATTTCTTGATAGTTTCTATTCTCTAGAACCTGAGCTTTGTGTAACTGCAGCATAGCAATTAGTGTTTCTATAGGCAGCAATCTTGAAGTTCTAGAGTGTTTATAATGCTATAAGTGAGGTAATATAACTACTTGAGCTGCACCTGATCGATTGAAATATGTTTGTTTGGTTTGGACCTTAATTAGTTGCTTTGGTTTTCAAAAGGGGACTTGATTGTTAAACTGTTGATGCTAATGTTCTGAAATCATAAAATGGCTCCTATGACTGATTTATAGGGCTGAGATGACTGGAAACGTTTTATGAAAGATTCATAGTTAGTATTAAAAGCTTTTAGGAAAACTGAACTTTTGGAATAACATGAGTCAAAGGGCTATTCTAAGGGACCCATAAGTTTCACTTACTGACCTTTATATGAATTCCCAATCATTTAGACCCTGATTATCAAGGTTTAAAATGGTTTAGACATTTTGTGAAATGGATTATTGGATTCTTCTGAAAGTGATTGTGCAAAGGGTGACATGCTTATGAAAATTCTTTTGAAAATGCAGATTCTATTGGTTAATTTTGAAGCTCTATATTTCCGTCATCCCATGTCTGTTCTTAACATTCTAAAGCTTGTTTTAAACCTCTTCATGACAAGTGTTATGCAGAATGTTATGATTTGTTGATTGGATTCTTAAATCTTCTGAAAACCAACTCTGAAATTAGGACACTATAGCAGAATTTATGAAATATCGCTATGTTGAGATATTCTTACTTTAATTACGTTAAATTAATGTTGAAATATTTTTTCCCACATAACTTGTTTATTTATTATTTATCTTTTGTTAATATTTTTCTCAGCCAATTAATAGAATGGATTCTAGTTCTACTGGTCATGGACCAGTAATGAGTGAGGGTTCTTCTAGTAGTTCTGGTAAAAGATCTCGAATGTCTACTGTTTGGGATGTGTTTGAGAGATTACCTCCTGATGATGAAGGGAAAACAAAGGCAAAGTGTGGGAGATGTGGAAAAATTTTATCAGCAGATCCTAGTTCAGGAACATCTGGTATGCACCGACACCTAAGTATTTGTGCTAATATGGAAGCCAACAGTCATAATTATCCAGTTGTTGATCATCATAGGTATCGGACTGTAGTAGCTCAATCTATTATAAGGCATAACTATCCATACAATATAGTGGAGCATGAGGGTACTAGAGATGTGCACAAGTTTTTGAACCCTACAGTGAAGACAATATCAAGGAATACTACAAAAGCTGATGTTTTGGCATGTTATAACTTGGAAAAAGAGAAGTTGAAAAGAGAGTTGGAGTTAATCCCTGGTAGGATCTGTTTGACATCTGATATGTGGAGTTTATCCACCACTGATAGCTATATGTATGTGACAGCTCACTATGTGGATTTGGAGTGGGTTTTACAAAAAAAAAATTCTGATTTTTCGTCACATGCCTACCCCCCATACTGGTGTGGATTTAGGTGATCATTTGGTTAGATTTTTGTCAGAATGGGGCATTGACAAGAAAATCTTTACTATTACCTTGGATAATGCCAGATATCAAGATAGAATGGTAGGGAAGTTGAAAGATCACCTTATTCACAAGAATTCATTAGTGGCTCATGGTGATTTTCTTCATGTGCGTTGTAGTGCCCATATTTTGAATCTTATTGTTCAAAATGGTTTGAAGGCCATTACAGGTTCAATCCACAAAATCAGAGAGAGTGTGAAGTAGGGGTGTAAATCGGCCGGTTTGGCCGGTTTGAAGGCTAAAGTAACGACCAAACCAATAACTACGGTTTGACAAATTTTCAAACCAAGTCGGCCAAATAAATATGCCAAACCAAGTCGGCCAAACCATATTTAGATGGTTTGGTTCGGCCGGTTTGGACGGTTTCAAACAAATTTACGTTTTATTTCAAAAAAAAAGTACACACAAATAAAATAACTGTGGATAATATATTTTGTAAAACATCCATGGAAACTATCATTTGAAAGTGCTAACTACCCAGCCAGTCAATGAAAATATATCCGAATATAGACTATCAAAAGGGAATTTCTTTTATATAATCCGAATATATAATCCTGATCTGATCTCCCTTGTTAAGTATGTTTTAGTTCTATTGATTGCTTTCTTTTATATTCTTGATCTGATGTCAAGTATACGCTGATCTAATGTCTATATATTCCTGATCTGATCTCCCTTGTTAGTATGTTTTAGTTCTACTGATTGATTTCTTTTATATTCTTGATCTGATATCTATTGTCTGTTGATCTGATGTCAAGTATTCGCTGATCTGATATCTATATAATCCTGATCTGATCTCCGTTGTTAAGTATGTTTTAGTTCTACTGATTGATTTCTTTTATATTCTTGATCTGATATCTATTTTCTGTTGATCTGATGTCAAGTATTCGCTGATCTGATGTCTATATATTCCTGATCTGATCTCCCTTGTTAAGTATGTTTTAGTTCTACTGTATGATTTCTTTTATATTCTTGATCTGATATCTATTGTCTGTTTATCTGATGTCAAGTATTCGCTGATCTGATGTCTATATAATCCTGATCTGATCTCCCTTGTTAAGTATGTTTTAGTTCTACTGATTGATTTCTTTTATATTCTTGATCTGATATCTATTTTCTGTTGATCTGATGTCAAGTATTCGCTGATCTGATGTCTATATATTCCTGATCTGATCTCCCTTGTTAAGTATGTTTTAGTTCTACTGTATGATTTCTTTTATATTCTTGATCTGATATCTATTGTCTGTTGATCTGATGTCAAGTATTCGTTGATCTGATGTCTATATAATCCTGATCTGATCTCCCTTGTTAAGTATGTTTTAGTTCTACTGATTGATTTCTTTTATATTCTTGATCTGATACCTATTTTCTGTTGATCTGATGTCAAGTATTCGCGGATCTGATGTCTATATATTCCTGATCTGATATCCCTTGTTAAGTATGTTTTAATTCTACTGTATGATTTCTTTTATATTCTAGATCTGATATCTATTGTCTGTTGATCTGATGTCAACTATTCGCTGATCTGATATCCATATAATCCTGATCTGATCTCCCTTGTTAAGTATGATTTACTTCTACTGATTGATTTCTTTTATATTCTTGATCTGATATCTATTTTCTATTGATCTGATGTCAAGTATTCGCTGATCTGATGTCTATATATTCCTGATCTGATCTGCCTTGTTAGGTATGTTTTAGTTCTACTGTATGATTTCTTTTATATTCTTGATCTGATATCTATTGTCTGTTGATCTGATGTCTATATAATCCTGATCTGATCTCCCTTGTTAAGTTTGTTTTAGTTCTACTGTATGATTTCTTCTATATTCTTGATCTGATATCTATTGTCTGTTGATCTGATGTCAAGTATTCGCTGATCTGATGTCTATATAATCCTGATCTGATCTCTTGTTAAGTATGTTTTAGTTCTACTAATTGATTTATTTTATATTCTTGATCTGATATCTATTTTCTGTTGATCTGATGTCAAGTATTCGCTGATCTGATGTCTATATAATCCTGATCTGATCTCCCTTGTTAAGTATGTTTTAGTTCTACTGTATGATTTCTTTTATATTCTTGATCTGATATCTATTCTCTGTTGATCTGATGTCAAGTATTCGCTGATCTGATGTATATATAATCCTGATCTGATCTCCCTTGTTAAGTATGTTTTAGTTCTACTGATTGATTTCTTTTATATTCTTGATCTGATATCTATTTTCTGTTGATCTGATGTCAAGTATTCGCTGATCTGATGTCTATATATTCCGGATCTGATGTCCCTTGTTAAGTATGTTTTAGTTCTACTGTATGATTTCTTTTATATTCTTGATCTGATATCTATTGTCTGTTGATCTGATGTCAAGTATTCGTTGATCTGATGTCTATATAATCCTGATCTGATCTCCCTTGTTAAGTATGTTTTAGTTCTACTGATTGATTTCTTTTATATTCTTGATCTGATATCTATTTTCTGTTGATCTGATATCAAGTATTCGCTGATCTGATGTCTATATATTCCTGATCTGATCTCCCTTTTTAAGTATGTTTTAGTTCTACTGTATGATTTCTTTTATATTCTTGATCTGATATCTATTGTCTGTTGATCTGATGTCAAGTATTCGCTGATCTGATGTCTATGTAATTCTGATCTGATCTCCCTTGTTAAGTATGTTTTAGTTCTACTAAATATATTTATTTTATATATTAAATTAAAAACGGCTGATCCGGCCGAAGTAGCCGGTTTTATTATTGAAACCATCGGCCGAACCGTATCTATCAGTTTGAAAATTTGTCAAACCGACCGAACCGTATATATATTTGAGACCGGCCAAACCGATAAAACTTGACCGGTTTGGCCGGTTTGGCCGGTTTCGGCCGAACCATTTTCACCCCTAGTGTGAAGTATGTTAAAGGCTCTCAATCTAGGAAAATAAAGTTTGTTGAATGTGTCAAGCACGTGAATCTGAAAGTTTACAAAAAGCTGAGACAAGATGTTCCCACGAGATGCAACTCAACTTATTTGATGCTTGAACGTGCTTTGATATATCGAGAGGTCTTTTATGATTTGAGTCTTACAGACAGAGAGGATTTTTCGGAAAGATATTATCCTAATCAAGAAGAATGGTGTAGGGTTGAGAAGATTACAGCAATTTCGAAGCCTTTTTATGACATGACAGTCCTATTCTCTGGTGGAAGTTATCCTACTTCAAATTTATATTTCTCAAATGTTAGAAAGATCGAGCAGTTGATTCAGAAGAATTTGACAAATGAGGATGTGGTGATTAGAGAGTTGGCAACTCTTATGTCTAACAAATTTAGAAAATATTGGGACTGCTACAGTGTTGTGCTATCATTTGCTGTTATCATGGATCCTAGGTATAAGCTTCATCATGTAGGTCTTGTGTTCAAGTATCTCAACCCTACCACTGCTTCTGAAAAGGTGAAAAATGTCAAAGAGAGATTGTTCTCATTATTTAATGAGTACATGCAGATTATGCCACGGACTTCTTTGCTTACATCTGAGTTGATGTGCGATGATAATGCTGGAATTGATGATATGGATATGGTATGTACTCATTATTTGTTGATACATTGAATTTGTGAAATTTGGAGTAATAATATATTTATATTGTTTAATTTATAAAACTTGATATTTCTTTGTAGGAATTTGAACAATTTGTGAGTTCATATGGTAGGAGATCAAGTAGGTCCGAGTTAGACATGTATTTGGATGAGGCGGAAATTCCAAAGAATGAAAAATTGGATGTTCTTGATTATTGGAAATCAAACAAGAACAAGTGGCCAACATTATCCCTTATGGCACGAGATATATTGAGCATTCCTATCACCACAGTTGCTTCAGAATCTGCATTCAGCATTGGTGGTCGAGTGCTTGATAAATATCGCACGTGTACATTGCCAAAGAATGTGGAGGCCCGCATTTGCACTAGAGATTGGCTATTTGGTTGCACAGGTAATATTGAGTTTCACCTTAACAAGACTTTATATATTTTTATGATACATACAAATCATAATATTTTTTATTTCCTCAATTTATTTCAGGTTACAAAGATTGTGATGATGAGAGTGAAGATGATGAAGATGAAGGGATGTCGATCAACACACAAAGTTGGATCGATCGCATTAATATCAATGCTAATGATGATGAAGTTTAGATTGTTTAGATTGTAATACGGATTGTGAATGGTAGTGTTTTTTTTTTAATTGTTGATTTAGAGTTAATGGACTTGTGTAGAAGCTTGGTTTGTAAGCTTAATTGGAATCTATTTCAGTGGATGTGAGTATTATTTTGAATCGACTGTGAAAACTTGTCTAATCTCTAAACCGAAAAGTGTTTATGTGTTTCTCATTGGTCTATTATTTTCCTTTCAATTTGCTCTTTTATCTTGAACTGTGTTGACCTAGTTTAAATCTTGTTTCTATGGGTCTTCATAGTTCAAAATGTATTTGTAAGGGTTTTCATAGTTTAAAACAAGTATAAATAATACATCAAACAAAAACAATAAAAAAATAAATAATCAAATTGGGAAAACATAGTTCAGGGTACCCATTGGGTTCCCTAAAATTCCCAGTACCCATTTAATCCCGCCCATTTAATCCCGCCCATTGAGCTATATAGGCATGGGCGGGAAATACCCATAAACTAAACACCCATTCAATTCCCGTCCAATTCCCGCCCGCCCCGCCCGTTTGACACCCCTACCTTGAATAAAATAAGAATTAATTTTGATTATTATATATAAAGAAAAATTATATAAATGTGTATTTTTAAATAACACTTTTTTTTCGATTTACCCTTATTTATTACCCCTTATTAATTTTGATAATCAAAACACCGTATTTAAGTTTAGGAGTCCATATATATATGTAATATCTTATTGAACCTTGGGAAAATAAAGTAATTGAGAAGGCAAATCATCATTAATTAAGATTGAAGAATGGGTAGAGCTGCAGTAGTAGTCCTTGGAATTTTCTACTACATTTTTATCATCTTCTCCATTGGTTCAAATGGAGCTTTCTCTACTAACATCAACGAAGAAAGAAAGGCAAGCCAAAATCCATCTCTCTCTCTCTCTCTCAATTTTTTGCAAGAACATTTTTTTAGATTCATTAATATTTGTTCATTTATTTAACATACCTTCTTTTGTTTTTTAATTGTTAAATATTAGGTTTATATAGTGTATATGGGATCTCTTCCAAAAATTCAAGAATATTCACCTTCAGAGCACCATCTCCATATTCTTCGACAAGTAGTAGACAACAGGTATATGTGTATATACAAAAATTATGTTTCAAAATACAGGCCGCACATATTTTGATCAGTCTAAGAATTTAACGGCTTTACATTTTTGTTTGTAATTATGCGTTTTATTTCTCTCACTTTTATTTAATTTTTTATGAAATAAAGGTTTGTGGAGAAATCCTTAATTAGGAGTTACAAAAGGAGTTTTAATGGATTTGCTGCTTATCTCACGGGCAAAGAACAACAAATCATGGCTGGTATGAGATTTACATAATCTCATCATTAAATATGATTTATAACCTCCATATTAAGGAATAATGTCAAGAGTACTTGAGTGACTGAAAAAATTTACTAGTAAGTAAGTATATATGCAGGGCGTGAAGATGTGAGACTGATTTTTCCAAGTCAAACCCTCCAACTTCATACCACAGCATCATGGGACTTCATGAAATTCCATCACGATGTCCCTAGAAACCTCACATTCGAAAGTGACGTCATCATAGGAGTCATCGACACCGGGATATGGCCGGAATCGGAGAGTTTCAACGATCATGGTCTTGGCCCTGTGCCTAAGAAATGGAAGGGGGTTTGTGAAGGTGGCGAGAATTTCGCATGCAACAAGTAATTTCCTTAGTAAATCTTCTCTTTTGCATAATAGTCCTATATGAGTGTTCTTTTAATGAAGAGTCTTTTGTTGGTGAAATCGAATTTTGTTGAATACATTATTAATTAGTTTGTGGTTGATTATGATGCAGAAAAATCATCGGTGCACGTAATTATGTGGAAAATTCTACTAGAGATGTGGATGGTCATGGAAGTCATACGGCCTCTATAGCAGCCGGAAATGATGTTAAAAATGCTAGTTTTAATAGGGTTGGGAAAGGTACTGCTCGAGGCGGTGTTCCCTCAGCAAGGATTGCTGCGTACCGAGTTTGCTCACTTTTTTGCCCAGAGCATAGCATACTGGCTGCTTTTGATGATGCCATTGCCGATGGCGTAGATATTCTTTCAGTTTCTCTTGGAGCACACCGTCCAATTGATATAAAAAAAGATTCCATAGCCATCGGTTCATTTCATGCTTTGGAAAAAGGTATTCTCACTGTCCAATCTGCCGGAAATGATTATTATTATGGAACCGTTTCTAGTACTGCACCATGGCTATTTACAGTTGCTGCCACCACAATACCTCGCAAATTCGTTGCCAAAGTTGCCCTTGGAAACGGAAAGATACTAAATGTATGCATGTATTCCCCGATCTTGTTTACTTAATTTCCCTCAAAACTAATTTTGCAGCACATAAATAGTTTACACTTTAATCACTCTGATGGATGGATTCTTCATTCTTGTTTGTACGACAGGGTGATGCTATTAATGCTTTCAAATTGAATAAGAAGCATTATCCTCTTATAGATGCGAGAAATGCTTCAAAGAAGAATTGTGATGAACATTCTGCAACGTAAGACATTACAAATCTATCTAGCCATGATGAATAATGGTTTGGAAAATATTTAATTAAGCATTTCATTTTTGTATCTTCATTGTTGCAGAAGGTGTAATATTCTGTGTCTTGAGGAAAGTCGGGTGAAGGGAAAAATTGTACTCTGTAACACCGCTGACACCAGCGAGAAAACTGCTCAAATAATTAATTCGACCGGTTCCGTTGGACTCATTTTAGTTGATGATAACCTGCCAAACTTTGGTGTCTCTATTTTTCCTGCCTCACCTCTCAGTCCGGCAGACTTCCAACAGGTGGTTGAATATGTCGAGTATTCTAAGTAAGTATACATCTGATATGGGAACCTTATATACTCCCAAGTTGTTATTTATCAGGGATTGACTTAACAATTGGATATATATTCACTATTTTTTTTATCCACCTTTTAGTTTCACCATTCATTTCCCATTAATTTCATCTTGATTTACAGGATGCCTACAGGGAACCTTATGATAAGCGACTCTATTGAAGATGTTAATGCCCCCGAAGTAGCTCTTTTCTCCTCCAAAGGGCCTAATTTTATTTTTCCTGACATTCTTAAGGTGCTACAAAAATCTACACATACGTGCAATTCTATTCAAGTTTCAAAACTACTCCCCCTCCCTCCCCCCACCACCCCCATTTAGTACTAACATGTAATGTAATTTATATATTGCAAAACTGCAGCCAGATATCACGGCACCAGGGGTTACCATCTTGGCCGCTTACTCTCCTGTTGCTTCCCCGACACACAATCCCACAATTGATCATAGATCTGTCAAGTACAATATATTATCAGGAACATCAATGTCTTGTCCTCATGTAACTGGTGCAGCTGCTTATGTAAAATCATTCCATCCCGAATGGTCTCCTTCCGCAATCAAATCTGCTCTAATGACTACCGGTAGATACATATGCAACACTTTGTTTATATCATGAGGATTCTTGCATTTTTGGCTGCTTCTTGACCGGTAAGTTTATAATTGTCTCTTATGTGCACCAGCTTGGGAGATGAATGCTACCAATGTCACAAACGTAGATGCAGAATTTGGATACGGAGCAGGGCATCTGAATCCAACAAAAGCCGTACAACCAGGACTTGTGTATGAGACACTGAAAACAGATCTAATTGGTTGGATCTGTGGGTTGAATAGCTCACAAGTGATTAGAGATAACATCACCACCTGCAAAGGAGTGGCTCCTGTCAAATCGCAAGATCTTAACTACCCAACAATGTCTACTAAGGTTGAGAAAGGCAAGAGTTTTAGTGTAACATTTTCAAGAACGGTTAAGAATGTTGGTCCCCCTAACTCAATTTATAAGGCCATAATCAGCACTAAGAATCCCAAGTTGAATGTTACAGTGGAGCCAAGCCTTCTATCTTTCAAATCATCCGACACAACGAAATCATTTAAAGTGAGTGTTGAAAGTCATGACAAGTTTGGGGAAGGTTTCATGGCATCTGCTTCACTTGAGTGGTTTGACGGATTTCATACTGTCAGAAGTCCAATTGTTGTATATTCAAAGAAAAGCTAAGAAAATTATTGAATGGTTTAACAGTATTTATACCGTCAGGAGCCCAATTGTGGTATATTCCATGAATAACATATAATTTCATAGTGAAATCATCTTTTTAAAGTTAAGCAGATGATGTGGTTTGCATTGATCCATTAAAAACTAGAATTGTATTCTTTATTTTAGTCCTCCAAGTTTACTTACAAATGGGATGCATTTACTTGGAAAATGTTTGGGTCAAATGTTTGCTCATTCGAGTCTAAACAATCCCTTGTCGAGACTGTCCCAACAGTTTTTTGCCATACCTCGGTCCAACTAGGTAATGAACCAATTTTTGTAACTTAAGGTATACAATTTTCTCGTAAATTCAAAACAATTCTATAATTTTCATGCATAATGTTTTCTGTCTGACATAAATAGTAATATTTAACGAAATTATTTTTTTAACACCTAAGTGATATTACCTTTTAATGTACATACTAGTGTAAATCATTCCATAAAATAAAAAGAAAAAAGAAAAAGCTTCACACATACATATGGCCATTTTAGAGGAAAATCATAATTATACGCTATATAATTCCGATCACTGGACTCTATATAAAAACACATCATTTTTTCCCTGTGCCAAATTCAATTTTGGCTAGCATTGAAATAAATGTAAAATGTGCAGATCGATATCTGTTACTGGCCATGCTGATTGGGGTTAAAATGTATTGTCCTCCACTCCCCGTTGTTGTCGTCAGGTTCAACGTTTAGTATCCTACACCGAATGTGCAACAATGTGTTTATATCAAGGCAGTAAACTGGGTTTCATATCAATAAAAAGCAAAAACTGGTTCGAAGTCTTTCGATTTAATCGTTCGTAGGCTTGATGAACCCATTGAAGGACCTGCATATCATATCACAGAAATATCCTCTCCTCCACTAGGTGAAAGTGGACAATAATTATGGGAAGAAATCTGAACACTATCATCACCTTGGTTACAACCTTTAAGAGGTCCAAATGGGTTGGACTTACACCAGTACATAGTTTAGATTAGTAAATTGTTAAATTTAATAATCCAATTCAAAGAATAAGCTCCCACAGCTCATAAACCCTGAGCATACCAAATAGCTGCTGCAAACACATAACTTTTATTGAAAGTTAAAGCACTTCCCCCATAAGCACTTCCCCAAAACACAAAATCATCCCTGATGTCAGTCATCATGCCTAAAACAAATAAAAGAATACTTGACTGACTCTATTAAATTCATAAGTAACATCTTCTGTAGAATATAAAAAGTTGAAACCATAATCATTCAATTTATGCAGCTACCTACAAAAGAGCCCTTATTTGCAAAAATTAACTACTCCAGTACTTAAGATCAAATGTTTGACCCGCACCAGGCAAGCACAACATAAATTTACTCTCCCAGATTCTCCTTAGCAATAGTATTAAATAGCATCAAGCATGGCGAGAATGGAAAGATCCAATGTCCTTACAAATCGAAGGAGCACCTACCACACTCCTCAACCATCTCGGTATTTATGTAATAGGTGGCGATGACTTTTGAAGCTGCAAAAACCAATGCATCATCACTTGGGAAAAATACATGCGGTCTAAAACAATCAAATTTTTTCCAACGCTTCACATGATTGAAGCTACCAAAACCATTGACAAGGTCATCTGTAATGCTGATGGTGTGGACCAAAACCCACTCAGAACTTTTCCCTTTCAATATCAGCATCCATACCAACACGGAAGAACCTTTAACATCACGATTTGAGTAGTAGAAACACCCTCAGGAGACCTCAATGCACCGGCAGGAGTGTGGAAGCAGCTCATTTGGTATCAAATCTTTATCAGGAAGCTCTATGGCCCAGGCTTCGATACCGGAACCGCAATCCTTGCATGACCTGCTACTCATAGTGCTACGGCTCGAGAAAATGTTATCAATGCATACCAAGTACATAGCCAAAGACAGAGAGAACAAAGCCCGGTTGAAGTAAACGGAATGGCGTAGCCAATCAAATCCATCAAGACTGTGAGGCTCGACAGGTAGAACATAGCTGTACCATTCTCCAGTCTTGGAACAGAAAACGCCCAATTCTATTGGCTTCTTAGGCGTGGCATCAACAGCCGGCTGAATGCAGCTGACAATCTTAAAGCCAAGGGAAACGGAAGGATCAAAAACCAATGAGGAATGCAATGCTTTGGTGTTGGTGTTGTGAAGCTGGCGGGTGCTTTTGGGTACCAAAAGCCGCTGTTTTGTGACAAGATTAGCCACATAATATTGCGAATTTGAGGCTATGAGTAAGATCCCATTGCAACAATCTTGAATATATGAAGGGTATTGCTCCTCTTTTAGTTCCGGCAGCAAAGACAATATGCGGCGCCCCATTTTCAAACTGTTGTATGCCAATCTTCGGAGAAACTCTCCTTTTATGCATCTTAACAGACTTATGAAGCGAAGGATTCTTGTCTTGGGATTAAAAGATAGAATACAAGGTTTGAATTAACTTCTAACGATCAGTACAAGTTAATTCAATCCTAAACAGTCATGCTCAATATACTCTCAGCATATCTATATGATTCAAGTAGTCTAGACCAACTAACCTCAAAATCACATAATGACTTAAACCAATAGTATGTCCAAACTGTCTCAGTAATGAACCTGGTTTATATATCAAAACTTCAATTAATGATGAAATCTACTGTGCCACACCCGACAACTCATCATTTAGTCTCTATATAGAAGTGGACAACATATGTAAAACATAAGGCATATAACTGAAACATTTAACTCGATATATAAAATCGGGAAATAGTTTTTTATACAAACAAAGCTTTAGTATTCAAAATTAACAATCTCCCACTAATACTCAAAGCGACGCTCTAAAGTATAAAACTGTTCAATACAATTAATCTACTGCTATATTAAAATCTAGAAAACTGTCAAGGCTTAGCTAAGTATCTAACTCCCATGGCTTCACATGAGCCTCAAAGATTTTTGCAGTTAGTTGTTCCGGAAGCAATTCTGGTGTAGAGATGGTAGTGCCATAATTAATCTGTTAGTGGTACGATTAATTATGTAGTGGGTTAATTGATTAAGTATAATTAATTATTTAATTAATTATTCATAAGGGTTAATTAAGTAATTAACAAAGTGGAGTTAATTAATTAATTAATTAAGTCTTAAGTTTCAATTAGAATTAGAAAATCCTAGATATTAGGAAATATAATTGGATTTGGTTATCCTATTAGATTTGTTACCTAATTGGATTTAGAAAGTAATTAATTACCTAAACCCATTAGGAAGACCAATCCTAAACCAACTTGGTATCTCTCTTGTAACTCCATAAATAAACTAGAGATTGGCAATTCAATACACACAATTCATAAGTTTTCAAGACAAGAAAACTAGAGAGAGAAAATCCTAGCGAGAGAAATTATTTCTTTTTCAAAGTCGGGTTTTGTTTCCTCTAAAATGTTGCTCGACCCCCGAGGTATGACGGTCAGAATCTTAGTGGCGGTGGCGAATGTTGGTCGGACGGGCGGCACAAGAAATGTACCTTCATGAACCATTTTGAAACCCACAAAACTTAAATCTGACCGTCCAAATGCTTGGAATCTGTAAGCTACGATATCGTATTCTGTAAGCTAAATTCACATGCTTGGAATCTGCCCGTCCAAATTCAATATCTTGTGTTTTGGTACATGTACCTTCATGAACCTCTTCGATGTTTTTCTCCTCATCACTATCCTTGGATTCTTCCTTTTTGGATTTTCTTAATGTATAATCACCTCGGATTTCCACCTATTGTACCATCTTCTAGTACCACCATTGTCTTTTTGTTTAGGCATTGAGCATATGTATGTCCTCTACCTAAACATTTAGAACAACAAACATCTGTCAAAGGGATCTTGTTAGTAGCTCTTGCTCTAGAAGAATTTAAAACCAATTGAGAGGTAGAAGGAGTAGGTCTAGAAATTACCTTTGAATCAAATGATGACTTACTCTCTTGAGGATAAACATCTTAGAAACTTGTAAGGCTTCTTGATTAATGGTATGGTGAATAGGTGGATCGGCTACTCCCACTTCTCAGTCTCTTTTCTACCATTCTAGCCTTGTGCACTAATTCATCCACGTCATTGTAGTCATGAAACTCTACAACTTTTGCAATCTTTGGATTGAGGCCTTGTATGAATCTTGACAATGTAATCGCTTCATCCTCCTCAATCCCACTTCTAAACTTCAAATCTTCAAGCTTTCTCCAATAATCTATAACACTCTTAGAACCTTGTACCATGTGATTGAGAGATTGTCTCATGGCACAAGAGTAGCTTGAAGGAACATATCTTTCTCTAAAGATCTTTTTTATCTCTTTCCATGATGAGATAGGCCATTGTTGATCTTTTCTCCTCTTCTTGGTAAAATAGTCCCACCAATTTAAAGCATAATCGGTTAGCTCCAATGAGGCTATCTTAACCCAATATTTCTCATGATGTTTGCTCACCACTATAAGAGATTCTATTTTCTTTTCCCACTCAAGATATGCATCGGGATCTTTCATACCTCTAAATTGAAGAAATATCACCTTTGGCTTATGTGAGTGCCTAGACATTGAGTAATCCTCATAATAATCACCATGATTCCTTCTTTCAAAACCTCTTATTCCTCTTGACTCAAAATTTTGGTCATCATGGTCTCTCTCCCTTGCAAGAATATTTTGGATGCTCTAACCATATGAACTATCTCGTTCCCTCCTTGTTCCATAGCCATCATTTCTTTGATCTTCATATTTACTCTAGCATAATTACTATTCTAACTCTTGCTTGAAATACCATTGCGCAGAATCTTAGCTTCTACTTATTCGATTTGTCACGCAACAACAAATTCTTAATAAAAAATTGAAGTTTAAGAATTGCATCTTGAAGTGTGTACTTAGGTTATTCTCTTGTATGACTCAAGACTTGATCATACATTGTGTGGGCAACGAACTAACAAACAATCGATCAGCAATCACAACAAAAAAAACTTGGAATAATCCAGGCTGATCGCCGACCTGCCATGTTCTTCATGTGACGCCACCGATGAATCCACGTGCCGCCTGTTACCGGTGCTACCGAAATAAACTCACCGGTCACAGCTGGGAAGAACAACCGCCGCCACCGCCTTGTGGAAGAAAACCAATTGCGAGGAAAAATATTTGATTTCTCTCTCTAGGTTTTCTCTCATTAGTTTTCTTATCTTGAAAACTTATGAATTGTGTATTGTGAATTGCCAACCTCTTGTCTATTTATAGAGTTACAAGAGAGATCCCAAGTTGGTTTAGGATTGGCCTTCCTATTGGGTTTGTGTTTTACTTCGATCCTGTTCCTGGACTGATTCACATCCAACTGACACAAGGATTCACTTATCCTCAATCCAGTTCCTGGTCTCATTCACAACTAACTGACACTAGGATTCACTTATCCTCAATCCAGTTTCTGGTCTGATTTATAACCAATTGACAAAAGGATTAATTAATTACTTAATTAATTAAATCTACCTTTATCAATTTCCCAATACATAATTAATCCTACCACTAACGAATTAATTATGGCACTACCATCCTACACCAGAATTGCTTCCGAAATAACTTAATTAATTATTCTTTAATCTCCTCACATAAAAGATATAGTGCTCGTTAATTTATTAATTTATTGACAAATTAATTAGTTAACTTCTTATAATCCGAAATTTGTACCACTCGACCTTTTTATTATACCGGACATAAGTCCACCGGCCGGGTTTAGTATAATAAACATAACGAGCTCATCTCGAGAGCATCATCACCCCGGACACACCGATACATGGTTTCCTTTCGACAAACAACAACACACCAAACAATCAAACATACGCACCCAACCTACAGATATTATTGACCTCAAATGACCTCACTCTTTGGAAGATCAAAGTACACTATGTCTAATTCTCATGCCTGCTCAGGTCTATAGATTTAGAGATAGAATACTAGGATCGAATAGTCTATTAGATCAGTATAAGATAATTATCATAAATGTTCATGTTCAATATGCCCCAGGCATATCTATATGATTTAATTAGTTTAGACAAACCAATTTTCTAAATCACATAATAACTTAAATTGACAGTGTGTCCAAAACTGTATCAGTTATGAACCACATTTATGTATTATGTCTTTTAACCAATGATGAGATCTATTGTGTCACACCAGACTCCTCATCATCTAATTACATAATATAAATGGACATCATGTGTAAAACATATAAACAATTTAACTAAAACATTTAATCGATATATAAAACAGGGACATAAAGTCAAACATCAAAGAACATCATACCAAAATGCCCTTACGCCTAACCATGGCTAAAGTGGGACTTACAGAGGCCAGCTATTCTGCAGATATCAATTTCATGTTAAAGCCAGTAATAATTATCCAACCTATGTATACCTTAATCAATAAACAAGATCGATTACATACTTAGCATGAATAGTTATTAATTAACACACAAATAGATTTAGCCTATTAGGCTAAACCTCATTCAATAAAATAAAATAAAGAACTTACAGTTCTCGTCCACCATTCTTCAAGAGCAACAAGGCTCCTTGAGAGAAATCCCAAATATTATTTATTTCAAAAAAGATTTACAAAAGAGGAGAAGGGATCAACACATGAGCTTACAAGTGATGGAGAAAGAGTATGAACAAGCAGAGAAGCTAGACTTCGTTCTGCCTTCATTCTAAACTAACATCTATTATTTATACAAAGGAAAAGGCGTAAGAACTATTTACGAATAGTCTGCGCACTAAGAACTACTTTATGAATAGTTCCCTCACTAATCTAAAAGTCAAAAAGAAAATAGGAAAAAGCTAATATAAATTTGGAATTTTCGGGTCTTCTTTTCCTTTATTAGGAATCTGTCATTATCAACATTGCAGCAATATTATCAGCAACCTCATCAGCATCCATTATTGAGCAGCACTTTCATCGAGCATCTATTTTCGCTTTACCTTTATCTTTTTGAGTAGAGGAGATGCCTCTTCTATCTTTTTAGAAATATTTTCTACCAAAGTATCTTTAATTGCTTCAAAAATATCATCAATAATCACATCATTTGGATCTTGAGCATCTTGCATGTAATCTAATGCCATAGTCGAATCTGACTTGGTTGATTTTGTTTCTTCAAATTGAGACATTAAATCCTTCTTTATTTCATCAACATAAGCATCTATCATTTGTTACTTGGTCAATTTTTCAGATCTCATCCTAAATTTTTTAGAAATATAATCAAAAGGGGATGGAGTCTCGACAGTATTTTGTTGACTCTCATATAAACTTATTTGTTTTTCATCAGATCCAATGTTTCCTGAGCCAAGATTTCTTGGGTAGATGGATCTATTTGCATCATTTTTTCCCGAAATTTTGTATAAAATTTTCTGTACAGACAAGGAATACCTGTCTTGGTATAACCAACTTCAGGACTCCATTTACAAATCCATGGAATTGAAAATTCAATAAAGAAAAAGCATGAGGCTATTCTCTCAATATATAATTTATCTTCTTGCTTCTGAATAAGTTGGGGTGAAATTTCCACCCACCTATCAAAATTTATTTTCATTAATTATGGTAATATACTAGGAGTATGACCAAAACTGTAAAACCAGTTTATAAACCAGTGTGGTATTTCCATGATATAAACATGAGCACATATTTTTATAAACCATGAGTGCTTGTGCCTTTCATTTTCATAGTAAAATGCTTTTATAAAAGCATCACAGTAGTCCCAATAATTATATTTTACTACTGCTGATGTATTCATCACTATTTCTTTCTCTTTCGTAGGGGAGATGCCCCAATCTTCAATGGATTGCTGAAATTATAAATTTCTTTATTTTTCCCCATGAAATGTGTTATTTCACATGACCCACTTTGGATTATCATAAAAAGATCGTGTTTTATAAGTTCTTGTGGTCATAAATAATTTATCCATATACCTTTGTATTGAAGGAAAACTGAACAAGCCCGGGCTAAATCGAAAACCTCACTTTCGTGCAATGCATTCCAGAATCGGAAGCTTTCGACCAAGCTCAGACTCAAATTAGTTTACCCATGAACGGATCTAGGCTTATACTTATTTAATTTATTAATCGGGACACAAAAGATTCGATCTTTAATAAAAGCGGAATTTAAAGATTATACCTTTTGTAGCGAAGTCCCTTGCCTAAAAGAAAAATCCAATCTTTAGCGCAATTTCCACAAGAAATCCGAAGAATATCTCCAATACGAACTCCGAAATAGTGTGGGCTATTGTCTACGGAGTTACCCACGGCAATCGAACAATACCCAAGAAACTTGCTTCGCAAGAAACTCAAAAAACTGCCCTGAGCAGCCAAAATCTCAGCCGCCGACCTAACTGTCTAAATCAGAATTTCGGACGACCAAACACCCACCCCAGTCGCGATCTGTACAGCTACAATTGTGGATCACCGAGCTTCCAAGAGATCAACAAAATTGCTGCCGGCTCAGCACACTGGGGAGGCGATCAGTCGCAAGAAACCCGCGCCGGAATTCTGCTGCAAATCGCGGGTAGCAGACTAACGTGCTGCTGTAAATCCCGGTGAAAAACCCTCGGTGATGAAGAAGGCCAGCGACTATAGAGAATAATGATCGGGCTGCTCTTAATCCATCATGGGCTGAGTTTCTTTTACGATGAAGAAAGCTATCCTAGTCGACTTCTAGTGGAAACTTCACGAGGAAGACAAAATTCTCACTCTAGACTAGACTTTCTCACACTAGGCTTAACTTGGCCTCCAAGTTTCTTAATGTCTTACTTGCCCAATAAGTTGTATTTATATGGATCTTCTAAGGAGACCTAATGGGCTCTCGAGTTAGGCCTTAAAATTTGACTTTCCCGACTAATCAACTCCAATCGACCCATTCAAATTAATTTATTTAATCCACTTTGTTAATTTAATTTAACCGAACCCTTAGAATTAATTAATTCAAAATCGAATTAATTTATAAATTCACTTTGTCGATTAAATGTTAATTAAACCTTTCGGATTAATTAATTTACCTTGTCGATTAGTCAAATGCATAATCGGTCGTACCACTAACGGACCAATTATGGAACTACCGCTCGAAAACAACTTTACATCACGCCATTATATTTTTTTCTATTTCCCCACAATAAAGATCTAGTGCTCGTCGATTTATCAATTTACTGACAAATTAATTCACCGACTTCTTGGTTTCCGAGATTAGTACCACTCCTCCTTTTATTATACCGAACATAAAGTTCACCGGCCGGGTTTAGTATAATAACCTTACTAGCTCATCTCGGGAGCACCATCAACCCGGCGAACCGGTACGTGGATTCCTCCGACTAGCAACGGCACTTAAGAAGCCAAACACCGCATACCCAACTTACCGAGGTATTGGCCTCAATTGACCTCACTCTTTGGCAAATCAAAGCATACGATATCCAACCCTCACACCCGTCCCAATCTCGGGATTTAGAGACGGAATACTAGGACCAAATTGACTACGCCGATCAGTATAAGTCAATTCTATCCAAACTGGTCGTGCTCAATATGCCCCGAGCACATCTGTGTGATTTAAACTAGTTTAGATAAACCAATTTCCAAACCACACAATAACCTATACCGATAGTATGTTCAGACTATCTCGGTTACGAGCATACTTTTTATATATCAATACTTTAACCAATAACGATACCTACTGTGTTTGTCGACACCCCGTTATCTAGTTCTATGATATAAAGGAACAAATTTATACTGAAACAAAATGATATGTCATCTGTGGATATTAGTTGTTGATACAAGCCATAGCTTTTCTGTATTCAAAACTAACAATCTCCCACTAATACTCAAAGCTATGCTAAGAAGTACAAAAACTGTCCAACCCGCTATTACACTGCAGTCATAATGAAATCTCCAGAACACCTTTAAGCTCACTCACATGGCTCTCTCAAGAATCTGACTCCCATGCCCTCCACATGCCTCTCAAAGACCTTTGGGGTCAATGACTTGGTGAAAGGATCTGCAAGGTTGTCCTCTGAAGCTATCTTTGCCACTATCACGTCTCCCCTCTTTACGATCTCTCGTATCAGGTGGTACTTGCGCTCTATGTGTTTACTCGCCTTATGGGCTCGTGGTTCCCTCGAGTTAGTAACTGCACCATTGTTATCACAATAAACTGTGATAGACCTAGGCAACTCAGGAACCACATCTAAGTCCATCAGGAAGCTCCTGAGCCATACAGCCTCTTTCGCTGCCTCTGAAGCGGCAACGTACTCGGCCTCAATGGTAGAGTCCGCCACGCATTTCTGCTTGACACTCTTCCATACTATGGCTCCACCTCCTAGAGTAAACACAAACCCAGAGGTAGACTTACTATTGTCCAAATCTCCTTGAAAGTCCAAATCTGTGTAACCCAATGGTACAAGCTCCTGCGCTCTATAAACTAGGACATAATCTCTCGTCCTGCGCAAGTACTTGATAATGCATTTTACTGCCTCCCAGTGAGCCTTCCCAGGGTTACTCTGATATCTGCTAACCATGCCAACGGCAAAGCAAATATCAGGCCTCGTGCACAACATAGCATACATGAGGCTACCCACTGCAGAAGCATAGCGTACCGCCTTAATGGAATCTATCTCCTCAGCAGTCTTAGGACACTGCTCCTTAGATAAATGCACTCCATGCCTGAAAGGTAGTGAACCCTTCTTGGAGTTCTGCATGTTAAAACGGGCCAGAATCGTGTCTATGTAGGATGCCTGAGAGAGAGTCAGAGAACGTCTCATACGATCTCGAATAATCTTAATCCCAAGGATATATCCAGCCTCTCCCAAATCCTTCATATCGAATTGCCTGGACAACCATGCCTTTACGTCTGACAACACTTTCTTACTGTTGCCAATAAGAAGAATGTCATCTATGTAAAGTACGAGGAACACCACCATATCACCATCACGCCTGCGATAAACACACTGCTCATCCGGAGACTGAGTGAATCCATAGGACTGGATAACCTTATTAAAACGAATGTTCCAAGATCTGGATGCTTGCTTAAGTCCATAAATGGACCTCCTAAGCCTGCATACCTTGTGCTCTTGGCCCTTAACAATGAAGCCCTCTGGTTGCTGCATAAAAATGGTCTCCTCAAGACTTCCATTAAGGAAAGTTGTCTTGACGTCCATCTGCCAAATCTCATAATCCATATGAGCAGCTATGGCCAAGAGAATCCAGATCGACTTAAGCATAGCTACTGGGAAAAAGGTCTCCTCATAATCGATCCCTTCTTTCTGAGTATACCTCTTCGCCACAAGCCTAGCCTTGAAGGTCTCAACCCTCCCGTCAGATCCTCTCTTTCGCTTGTAAACCCATTTACACCCAATAGGCCTAAACCCATCAGGAAGGTCTACCAGCTCCCAGACTTGATTTGAGTCCATAGAACCCATCTCAGCAATCATCGCTCTCTGCCAAGAATCTGCAACTTTATCCTGGAGAGCCTCATTGTAGTTAACTGGGTCTGGTTCATGAGCGCCAGGGATAAAGTTCGAAGACTCACCCAAACCCATGTACCTCTCGGGCTGTCTCACAACCCTCCCACTACGATGAGGTGCAGCCTGTGCAAGAGCATCATCTGTGATAGTGTGTGCAATCTCTTGTGGTGTGTCTTCCTGTACGTGTGCATCTGGAATAGTGGACTGACTTCTAAGCTCTTCCAATACGACCTTGCTGCTTGACTTGTGATCTAAAATATAGTCCTCCTCAAGAAATCTGGCATTGGTACTAACCACCACCTTCTAATCCTGAGGACTATAAAATAAACCACCTCTCGTTCCTTTGGGGTAGCCTATAAACAGCATAACCTTGGATCTCGCCTCTAACTTGCCTGCATCTGCCTCGAGCACATGTGCTGGACAACCCCAAATCCTCAGATGTCTCAGACTAGGCTTCCGCCCACTCCACAACTCTACGGGGTCGTAGGCACAGACTTAGATGGCACAAGGTTGAGGATAAAACATGTTGTATCCAAGGCATAACCCCAAAATGAGGTAGGCAACTCACTGTAACTCATCATCGATCTAACCATCTCCATAAGAGTCCTGTTCCTCCTCTCTACTACACCATTCTGCTGGGGTGTGCCAGGTGAAGACAACTGGGTCTGAATACCCTCCTCTGACAAATAGGTCCTAAATTCACTAGAGAGGTATTCGCCACTGCGATCAGACCGCAGTGACTTGATACTCTTACCCAGATGGTTCTCCACCTCTGCCTTGAATTCTCTGAACTTGCCAAAGCATTCAGACTTGTGGCGCATCAGGTATATGTATCCATATCTAGAGTAATCATCCGTGAAAGTCACGAAATACTCATAACCACCTCTAGCCTGAACTGACATAGGCCCACACACGTCAGAATGAATCAGCTCTAAAACCTCCTTGGCCCTATACCCCTTCGCCTTAAAAGGCCTCTTGGTCATTTTACCCTCCAAGCAGGACTCACAGGTCGAATAGCTGTCAATATCTAGTAAGTCCAAAGACCCACTCTTGACCAACCTTTGAATCCTACTAAGGTTGATATGACCTAGTCTCAGGTGCCAAAGATAAGTCTGATTCAAAGGGAAGACTCTTTTCTCTTATTATGATTCGATGATGGGTTACTAGTTTCTGTGTTTTGCATAACTGGGGAGTAAGTCTTAATTAAAAACAAATTCTCAACCAAGTACCGGAACATATAAGTTTCTGGCATTTTCTAATAAAAACTGAACCATCAGAAAACACACACTTATAACCATCCATAACAAGTCTCGAAACCGAAAGTAAGTTCTTTCGAAAACTAGGTACATAAAGACAATCCTTTAAGTGTAAAATAGAGTCTGAAAAATAAAGACTAATAACTCCCACTGCAGCAACAGAAACTCTGGTAGTATCCCAAAGGTAGACCTGCAACTCTCCCTCTCTAAGCAGCCGGGTCACTTGGAACCCCTGCAAAGAATTACAAACGTGATCAGTGGCTCCTGAATCCACACACCAAGTATCCGTGGGAATCGCCGCTAAACACGTCTCAGTGACTAGGGAGAATTTACAAATACCTCGAGGCTTTGGGCAGTCCTTCTTCCAATGTCCCGCTTTGCCACATCTGAAGCATTTGCCTCTCGGCTTCTGCTTCTTGGCAATGCCCGCCTTGGGTCCATGACTGGCTCCTGCTTTCTGGCCTCTCTTCCTCTTTTGCTTCCTGGCTTTGGGCCCAGCAGAGGAACCTGAGGGACCAACAGTAGCAAAGCTTGCTTCTTCTCAGCGAATAGGCCCTCAGCTGACACCAATGAAGTCATGAGCTCAGAAAGTGAATATGAGATATTCCCCATATTATAGTTCAATCAAAACTGCTCAAAACTGGGAGGCAAGCTCTGGAGAATGATATCGACCTGGGTATCCCCATCAATGTCACCTCCCAATACCTCGATCTCATTGATGCAACTAATCATGTCCAGTACATGATCTCTCACTGAAGTGCCCTCAGCCATCTTAGCATTCATGAGTTTCCTCATAGCTGACTGCTTGGCTGCCCTGCCCTGATGTCCAACCATCTCCCTGAGGTTGAGCATCATATCGTAGGCTGAGTTAAATAACTGATGCTGGTGCTACAGTACACTCGACATAGAAGCCAAGTTGTAGCACTGGGTCATCTCATCAGCCTTCTGCCACCTCGTATATGGCTCTCGCTGCTCAGGGGTGGCATCATCGCTGGGCTTAGGGGGACACTCCTCAGTGAGCACATACTTATAACCCTCAGCTGTAAGGACAATGTCCAGGTTACGTTTCCAATCAATGTAATTTGGACCGGTGAGTTTGTTTTGGTTCAGAATGACACCTAGCGGGTTGAACGACATATCAACTACAACTGAAATAAATAAACAGTCAAGTTTCAGTATACTTTTTTGAAAATATTGAAAAATCCTCATAAAACAAATATAATCTTCTACCGACATCTCTCACACCGGGATTAACGCAGGTCACGATGGGTGAACGTCTACGCCAACCCACATTCGTTCAAGAAGAACCGAAGTTCATTAATTTCATTATCTGTATGATCAATGAAATTAATAGTCGATAATTTTAGCCGTACACATAGATAGTGTAACCTCGATGGGAGGGATACTAAAAATAGTACACTAAGTGTATGCCATTACGTGACTTCTAAGTTTGTTACTTAGGATACTAATGCGCCTCGGATGGCGAGGGTGTCGCAACTTTCTCCAATTAAACGCACTATAGTCATCCCTTTAGAAATTCATTCCGGTGATATCTGTGATTGAAAACTCATCCGATAGGGAGGAAGGTCTAAGCCAACATGCAAGTTTAACCACATCACCAATGAACCCGTAATGGAGGCCATGGGGCTATTAACCAACCCGCTCCAACTTAGATTTTTAATTAATTTTGATTCGCCTGGGTTTTCTCAGTTTTCTACGTAATTAGGAATCACCCAAAATTACGATTAAACCAAAACCCGCGAATTTAATTAATTTGAGGATTTTTACGTTTTAACATGCAATATCTTAACCATGGATATTCGCACCCATAAATCGTTGGAGTTTTAATATGCGAATAATCTACCTTAGTTAATTGCACATTACCTTTTAAAACCTTGGTTTGGTTTTCGTTCATGCAAAATAAAACGAAAATCACACAATCAACGAAAAGACATAAATACGGGAAATTAAACAAATAAAATTTCCTGACTATTATGGCCTTCTCTATCGTTGATTCTTTGACGCCTCGGTGACACTTCCCGTCGTGTCACTCCCACTCATTATTTGGATTCCTCTCGATTCACCCGGGTTTTCTCAGTTTACTACGTAATTAGGAATCACCCAAAATTACGATAAACCAAAACCCGCGACTATAAGTTACCCAAAATAACGTCTTCTTCATAGTACATAAATTCCTATATACAAAGGCGTTTTCTAGGAATTTAAAGATGACATGATTAGATCAAATCCTACTACAAGATTTTCTAATCCTACACGGCTTCCAGCTCGTGGTTATTACTATTACATAAATTTCCATTCAAAAATAAAATGAGCCCGGACATGTCCCGGGGTTTATGAATGAAAATTAAATTTCTACCATAATGGCCGGGAAATCAATAACCACCTGTTTAAGCATTTCGACAAAAATAATAATGACAAAATAAAGCCGTGTAATAAATCAAACAAGTATAAGACCGAAACCTCGCTCTGATACCAATTTGAAGGAAAACTAAACAAGCCTGGGCTAAATCAAAAACCTCACTTTCGTGCAATGCATTCCAGAATCGGAAGCTTTCGACCAAGCTCAGGCTCAAATTAGTTTACCCATGAACGGATCTAGGCTTAAACTTATTTAATTTATTAATCGGGACACAAAAGATTCGATCTTTAATAAAAGCGGAACTTAAAGATTATACCTTTTGTAGCGAAGTCCCTTGCCTAAAAGAAAAATCCAATCTTTAGCGCAATTTCCATAAGAAATCCGCAGAATATCTCCAATACGAACTCCGAAATAGTGTGGGCTATTGTCTACGGAGTTACCCACGGCAAATCGAACAATACCCAAGAAACTTGCTTCGCAAGAAACTCAAAAAACTGCCCTGAGCAGCCAAAATCTCAGCCGCCGGCCTAACTGTCTAAATCAGAATTTCGCACAACCAAACACCCACCCCAGTCGCGATCTGTACAGCTACAATTGTGGATCACCGAGCTTCCAAGAGATCAACACAATTGCTGCTGGCTCAGCACACTGGGGAGGCGATCAGTCGCAAGAAACCCGCGCCGGAATTCTGCTGCAAATCGCGGGCAGCAGACTAACGTGCTGCTGTAAATCCCGACGGAAAACCCTCGGTGATGAAGACGGCCAGCGACTATAGAGAATAATGATTGGGCTGCTCTTAATCCATCATGGGCTGAGTTTCTTTTACGAAGAAGAAAACTATCCTAGTCGACTTCAAGTGAAAACTTCACGAGGAAGACAAAATTCTCACTCTAGACTAGACTTTCTCACACTAGGCTTAACTTGGCCTCCAAGTTTCTTAATGTCTTACTTGCCCAATAAGTTGTATTTATATGGAGCTTCTAAGGAGACCTAATGGGCTCTCGAGTTAGGCCTTAAAATTTGACTTTCGTTGACCGCTAAGTCTTCCCGACTAATCAACTCCAATCGACCCATTTAAATTAATTTATTTAATCCACTTTGTTAATTTAATTTAATCGAACCCTTAGAATTAATTAATTCAAAATTGAATTAACTTCTAAATTCACTTTGTCAATTAAATATTAATTAATTTACCTTGTCGATTAGTCAAATGCATAATCGGTCGTACCACTAACGGACCAATTATGGAACTACCGCTCGAAAACAACTTTACATCGCGCCATTATATTTTATTCTATCTCCCCACATTAAAGATCTAGTGCTCGTTGATTTATCAATTTACTGACAAATTAATTCACCGATTTCTTGGTTTTCGAGATTAGTACCACTCGTCCTTTTATTATACCGAACATAAAGTTCACCGGCCGGGTTTAGTATAATAACCTTACTAGCTCATCTCGGGAGCACCATCAACCCGGCGAACCGGTACGTGGATTCCTCCGATTAGCAACGGCACGTAAGAAGCCAAACACCGCATACCCAACTTACCGAGGTATTGGCCTCAATTGACCTCACTCTTTGGCAAATTAAAGCATACGATATCCAACCCTCACGCCCGTCCCAATCTCGGGATTGAGAGATGGAATACTAGGACCGAATTGACTACGCCGATCAGTATAAGTCAATTCTATCCAAACTGGTCGTGCTCAATATATCCCGAGCATATCTGTGTGATTTAAACTAGTTTAGATAAATCAATTTCCAAACCACACAATAACCTATTCCGATAGTATGTTCAGACTATCTCGATTACGAGCATACTTTTTATATATCAATACTTTAACCAATAACGGTATCTACTGTGTTTGTCGACACCCCGTTATCTAGATCTATGATATAAAGGAACAAATTTATACTGAAACAAAATGATATGTCATCTGTGGATATTAGTTTCTGATACAAGCAATAGCTTTTCTGTATTCAAAACTAACATGTATTAAGGTCCAAGGATCATTTTTTTATTTTAGATCCTTTTCTTCCAGGAGAAATATAATTTCTTGGTATTCATTTTCTAAAAATCCAATATTATTGGATTCAGATTCTTCATCTCCAATGACTTTAGCATAAGAAGGATTATCATTACCTTCTGCAGTAATTTGCTGGCTTCTTTTGAAGTTCAAGAATTCTTGATACTCCTTATCTTGAGACAAATCCATAGCTATAAGCTTTTGTTTCCCACATTGAGATAAAACCTCTGGGATTTTCTTTTGACCATATGCGGTCTGATCATAAGAGGAATATCCTTATTCCTTGTACCTTGATTCATAGATGGTATTAGAGCCTGGTTAGTATGATATATGTTATTAGTTCACACACTTGTTCATGATGAATATAATGAACATTATTCATAAAAAGAATAATATGAAGAGTGAGGAATATGATATCCCACAGAATTTAGAATTACTTAATAAATGGACAATTCCAAGGGTTGAACCTAAGTTGATATACCAGTTAGGTACTTTTGAAAAAATAAGTTTAAAACAAGTAGTAAAAACTACTGAAGAGTCTATTTCATTAGATGAAAATGAAATGATAATTGAATTATTATCTGATAAAGATATAAGTCCTTATAAAGAAACACATAAGTTTTTACATATAGGATTAGTGCAAATTGCATTCAAACCTTTAACATTAGAAGGTTTACTAGAAAGCTTTATGGCAGCTTTAAAAGATGGAAGAAATAGAAATTGGAAACAATCTTTAATGGGAATTATACAATCCAGTTTAGCACATAGACCAGTCTATTTTAATGTTTATCCTAATTTAAAAGTATCTTTGTTTGATGTGAATATATTGGATGCTTTAACATTAAATGTTAAGACTCATGGTTATGATTATATTGCTGGAATAGAAGTAATATGTCTCTGTTATAGAATATATTATAAACCGTTATTTACATTGAATCCTCATTGTAATATAATGGATAAACCTAAAAATGAAACAATAATAATTGAAACTAATTTCAATAGGTCAACTATTAGTTGCAGAAGACCTATAAAATGGGAAGAAATTACTTTTCTAGAAAATTGGGTAATGGAACAGGCTGTACCAATTAAACCACAGATTCAGGATCATAATGATATTATTGATATTTTCCAGAATAATGAAGGAAATGTTAATATTAGATTTGATAATCAGTTGAAATTATTATAATTTCCAAAAAGTACTTCAATGAGATCATATATATCACCTATAGATTATAGGGTAGAATCTCCTATGCCTTCTAGAGCATATACTTCTCAAATAAGAGAATCAGATATTTCCATTCCTTTAATGGAAAAATTGTATATAAACAGAAATAATATAGTAAAAGAAAGTAATAGTCAGACTCATAATAGAAATGAGTTAGACCCGACAATGTCAGAAATGAAATTTCCTATTTAATGGATATAAGTGAAATTATAGATTTCAGCCCTGGTTCTCCAGCGAGAACAATTATATCTGAGGAATTTAAAGATCCAGGTTATAACCAGTTTAGAAAATGGTTTTCTGAAACTTTTACTCAGAAAGAATTGATGTACTTTCAAGATGAATTTTATATATACTGCAAATTGATAAATGCTTTAATACCTCTTTTTTATGGTTTATAAAAATTTATGTAAAGAATTATATTTCAGTTATTGAAAGAGATTATAAACTTGAAACAGGAAGTGTTTTTAAGGGAATATATCCTCCACAACAAGCTTTTCATATTGAAAAGAATGGAAAGATTCATCATTTTTCAGCTTTTGTAAAGTTACTCAAGAATGATACATTGGCTATTACAAGTAAACATATTAATAGTATGTTTGAACATCAGAATTATACAAATCTGTTCTTAAATGTTTTAGGAGAATAGATGCAATCTCTTCATAATAAAATAGAAATAATAAACAAGGCTATTAATAAAATACAGCCAGCAGTGATACAATTAACTCCTGATGCTAAAGAAGTTTCTCCAAGTTTTCAGCCACCTCCATCTGTATCTAATTTTAAGATAAGACCAATATTTGAATTAGATAAACTTTTAGTCTAGATATGCCCAGGCATATCCGTGTGATTTAATTAGTCTAGATAAACCAATTTCCAAACCACACGATAACCTATACCGATAATAGTCTTCCTCTAAAAATATAGTCTAAAAATATATCTAAAATATAGTCTTCCTCTAAAAATATGGCGTTAGTACTAACTATCACCTTCTGATCTTTAGGACTATAAAACATACCACCTTTCTTTCCTCTAGGATATCCTATAAACAACATTACTTCTATTCTTGCATCTAACTTAGCCGTATCTGCCTTAAGCATTTGTGCTGGACAACCTCAAATTCTGAGATATCTTACACTAGGCTTGCGCCCATTTCACAACTCTATAGGGGTTGAAGGCACAGTTTTAGATGGTACAAGATTTAGAATGTACATTGCAGTTTCTATGGCATATCCCCAGAACGAACTTGGTAAATCACTATAGCTCATCATTAACCTAACCATTTCAATGACAGTTCGATTTCTTCTTTCTGCTACACCATTCTGAAAGGCAAACATAATAAGCCTGGGATAAATAAAAAATCTTACTTTCGTGCAATGCATTACAAAATCGGAAACATTCGACAAAGCTCAAACTCAAATTCATTTTCCCCTGAACGGATCTAGGCTTATACTTATTTAATTTATTAAATTGAAAAACAAAGCACAAAGAATCGACCTTTAATTAAAAGTGGAAAACATAAAAGTTATACCTTTGAAGCGAAGTCCAATGCAATAAGAAAAACCAAATCTTTATATTGCGATCACAATCAAAATCCAAAAGATGACGCCAAGAAATTCTGAATATTGCGTGGGCAATAATCTAACGGGATGTGCTATCAAAACCCATGAAAACACCCATAAAAATCTATCAAAATCGAATTTGCCACAACCCAAAATCTGACCAGAATCTTCCCAAAATACTGCTGTCCGCCGGCCGCTGAATTGGCCGTCCGCCGATGATGAAGAAACCGATCGGCAAAACCTCAAGCAATGAACTTGGTCACGATCTGGACAGATCGTGCTATGGATCACATAGAAGATATCAATACACAACAGACCCGGATCAAGCACCCCAAATTTGCCAAGAGGGATCGCCAAAAAACCGAGAGGCGCGACGACAAATCAATTGATGGCCAAGCTCAAAAAACCAAAAAAAAAGGGCTGAAGATTTGATCTTTGGGCTGAATTCAACTCGAAAAGTGAGTTATAAAGTTTGACTTAAGAATTAGATGACACAAGGTTGAGGATAAAACATGTTGTCTCTAAGCATAACCCCAAAACGAGATAGGCAACTCATCGTAACTCTTCTTCGATCTAACTATATCTATAAGAGTCCCGTTCATTCTCTCTGCTACACCATTCTGCTGGGGTGTGCCAGGTGCAGACAACTGGACTGAATACGCTCCTCTGACAAATAGAACCTAAATTCACTAGAGAGGTATTCGCCACCATGATCAGATCGCAAGGCCTTGATACTCTTTCCCGGATGGTTCTCCACCTCAGCCTTAAACTCTTCGAACTTGCCAAAGCATTCATACTTGTGGCACATCAAGTATATATATCCATATCTAAAGTAATCATTCGTGAATGTCACGAAATATTCATAACCATCTCTAGCCTGAACTGACATAGGCCCAAACAAGTTAAAATGAATCAACTCTAAAACCTCTTTGGCCCTATACCCCTTTACCTTGAAAGGCCTCTTGGTCATTTTACCCTCCTAGCAGCACTCACAGGTAGGAAAACTGTCAATATCTAATGCGTCTAAAGACCCATCATTGACCAACCTTTGAATCCTACTAAGGTTAATGTGACCTAGTCTCAGGTGCCAAAGATAAGTTTAATTCAAAGGGGAAGACTCTTTTCTCTTATTATGATTCGGTGATGAAGTACCAGTTTCAGAGTTTTGCATTACTGGGGAGTATGTCTTGATTAAAAACAGATTGCCAACTAATGTAACGGAACATATAAGCCTCTGGTTATTTCTAATAAAAACTGAATTATGAGAAAAAACACACTTATAACCATCCAAAACTGAAAGCAAGTTCTTTCGAAAACTGGGTACATATAGACAATCCTTCAAATTTAAAACTGAGTCTAAAAAGTAAAGACATAAAGCTCCCACTGCTATAACCGAAACTCTGGTAGTATCCCCAAGGTAGACCTGCAACTCTCCCTCTGTATGCAGCCGGGTCACTTGGAACCATTGCAAAGAATTACAAACGTGATCAGTGGCTCCTGAATCCACATACTAAGTATCCGTGGGAATCTCCGTTAAACACGTCTCAGTAACTAGGGAAAATTTGCACATACCTCGAGGCTTCTGGCAATCCTTCTTCCAATGTCCTGCCTTGCCACATCTGAAGCACTTGTCTTTTGGCTTGTGCTTCTTGGCAATGCCCGCCTTGGGTCCATGATCAGCTGCTGCTCTCTAGCATCTCTTCCTCTTATGCTTCCTGGCTTTGGGTCCAGCAGAGGAACCTAAGGGACCAACAGTAGCGAAGGCTTCCTTCTTCTCTGCAAAAAGACCCTCAGCAAACACCAATGCAGTCATGAGCTCAGGAAATGAATATGAGAGCTTGCCTATATTGTAGTTCAACCAAAACTGCTCAAAACTGGGGGGCAAGCTTTGAAGGATGATATCGACCTGGGTTTCCTCATCAATATAACCTCTCAATACCTCAATCTCATTGATGCAACTGATCATGTCGAATACGTGATCCCTCACTGAGGTGCCTTCAGGCATCTTAGCATTCATGAGTTTCCTCATAGCTGATTGGTTAGCTGCCCTGCCCTGATGTCCAAACATCTCCCTGAGGTTGAGCATCATATCGTAGGTTGAGGTAAACAACTGATGCTGGTGCTGCAGTACACTCAACATAGAAGCAAAGATGTAGCACCAGGTCATCTCATCAGTTTTCTGCCACCTCGTATATGGCTCTCGCTGCTCAGGGTTGACATCATCGCTGGGCTTATGGGGGCACTCTTTAGTGAGCAAGTATTTGTAACCCTCGGCAGTAAGGACAATGTCCAGGTTACGTTTCCAGTCAATGTAATTTGGACCCGTAAGTTTGTTCTGATTTATTATGATAGCTAGCGGGTTGAACGACATATTAACAACTGAAAATTAAACAATCAAGTTTCAGTGTACTTTTTCGAAAGTATTGATATCCTAAAAAAAATATAATCTTCTATCGATATCTCTCACTCTGGGATTAATGCAGGTCACGATGGGTGAACATCTACACCAACCCACATTTATTTGAGAAGAACCAAAACCAAAGCTCATTTATTCCATTCTCTAACCAACGATCTTATGATCAATGAAATTAATTGTCGATAATTTTAGCCGTACACGAAGATAGCGTAACCTCGATAGGAGGGATACTAAAAATGGTACACTAAGTGTATGCTTTTACGTGGCTTCTAAGTTTGTTACTTTGGATACTAATGCACCTAGGATGGTGAGGGTGTCGCAACTTTCTCCAATTAAACTCACTATAGTCATCCCTTTAGAAATTCATTCCGGTGATATATGTGGCTGAAAACTCATCCAATAGGGAGGAAGGTTTAAGCCAGCATGCAAGTTTAACCACATCACCAATGAACCGGTAATGGAGGCCATGGGGATATTTACCAACCCGCTCCCACTTAGATTTTTAAGTTTGAGGATTTTTTTGTTTTAACATGCAATATCTTAACAAAGGAAATTCGCACCCATAAAACCGTTGGAGTTTTAATATGCGAATAATCTACCTTAGTTAATTGCACTTTACTTTTTAAAACATTTTGGCTTTCGTTCATGCAAATAAATCAAAAACACACAATCAACAAAAAGACATAAATATGAGAAATTAAAGAAATAAAATTTCCCGACTATTATGGCATTCTCTATCATTGATTCTTTGAGGCCTCGGTGACACGTCCCGTCATGTCTCTCCCATTCGTTATTTGGATTTCTCTCCATTCGCCCAGGTTTTCTCGGTTTACTTCGTAAATAGGAATCACCCAAAATTACAAGACATCAAAACCCGCGAATATAAGTTACCCAAAATAATGTCTTCGTCATAGTGCATAAATTCCTATATACAAAGGCGTTTTTCTACGAATTTAAAGACGACTACATTAGATTAAATCCTACTACAAGATTTATCTAATCCTACACAGCTTCCAGCTCGTGGTTATTACTATTACAGACATTTCCATTCAAAAACAAAACGAGCCCGGACATGTCCCGGGGTTTATGAATGAAAAATAAATTCAACTATAATAGCCGGGAAATTAATAACCACCTGTTTAAACATTTTGACAAAATAATAATGCCAAAATAAAGCCATTTAATAAATTAAACAAGTATAAAGCCGAAACACTCGCTCTGATACCAATTTGAAAGGAAAACAAAACAAGCCCGGGCTAAATCGAAAATCTCACTTTCGTGCAATGCATTCCAGAATCGGAAACTTTCGACAAAGCTCAAGCTCAAATTCATTTTCCTCTGAATGGATCTAGGCTTATACCTATTTAATTTATTAAATCGACAAACAACGCAAAAAGAATCAACCTTTAATTAAAAGCGGAAAACATAAAGGTTATACCTTTGAAGCAAAGTCCAACGCAATAAGAAAAACCAAATATTTATATTGCGATCACCACTGAAATCCAAAAGATGAATCCAAGAAATCCCAAATATTGCATGGGCAATAATCTAACGGGATGTGCTATCAAAACCCATGAAAACAACTAGAAAAAGCTCTCAAAATTGAACTTGCCACAACCCAAAATCTGACCAGAATCTTCCAAAAATACTGCTGTCCGCCGGTCGCTGAATCCGTCGCCCGCCGATGATGAAGAAACCCGATCGGCAAAACCTCAAGTGACGAACTTGGTCAATATCTGGACAGATCGTGCTGTGGATCACCAAGAAGAGATCAATACACTGCAGACCCAGATCAAGCACCCCAAATCCACCACGAGAGATCACCGAAAAACTGAGAGGTGCTGCAGCGAATCATTCGGCGGCCAAGCTAAAAAAAAAAAATGGGCTGAAGATTCGATCTTTGGGCTGAATTCAATTTGAAAAGTGAGTTCTAAAGTTAGACTTAGAAAGATAACTTCAAAAGAAAGAAGTTCTCTCTCACTCTAAGAAGCAATACTTGTCTTGCAAGATTTTTCTTACGTTTATTTGGCCTTAAGCTTTCTATTTATAGGGATATCTTAAGAAGACCTAGTGGGCTTTTGAGTTGGGCATTTTAATTTGACTTTCGTTGACCGCTTAGTCTTTCCTAGACTAATAAACATCAATCGACCCATTCGAATTAATTTCTTAACCCACTTCGTTAATTTAATTTAATCGAACCCTTAGGATTAATTAATTTAAATAGAATTAATTTCTTAATCTATGTTGTCAATTAAATATTAATTAAACCTTTAGGATTAATTAATTCACTTTGTCGATTAATCAAATACATAATCAGTCGTACCACTATCAGACTAGCTATGGAACTACCGCTCAAAAATGACTTTACATCGCGCCACTATATTTTCTTCTCTCTCCACATCAAAAATCTAGTGCTCGTCGGTTTATTAATTTACTAACAAATTAATTCACCGAATTTTTGGTATCCGTGATTTTACACTCGACCTTCTTATTATACCGGATATAAAGTCCACTGGCCAGTTTTAGTACAATAAACCTTACGAAGTCATCTCGGGAGCACCATCAACCCGGCGAACCGGCACGTGGATTCCTCTGACTAGCAATGACATGTAAGAAGCTAAACACCGCATACCCAAACTACAGAGGTATAGGCCTCAATTGACTGACTAAATACTAGGACCGAATTGACTACGTCGATCAGTACAAGTCAATTCTATCCAAACTGGTCGTGCTCAATATTCCCCGGGCATATCCGTGTGATTTAAATTAGTCTAGATAAACTAATTTCCAAACCACATGATAACCTATACCGATAGTTATTCAGACTATCTCAGTTATGAGCATACTTTTTATATATCAATACTATAACCAATAACGGTATCTACTGTGTCTTTCCACACCCCGTTATCTAGTTCTATGATGTAATGGAACAATTTAATACTGAAACAAAATGATATATCATCTTTGGATATTAGTTTTTGATACAAGCCATAGCTTTTCTCTATTCAAAACTAACACGTTCTGTTGTGGTATGCCAAGTGCAGACAACTGAGACTGAATTCCAACCTCACTGAGGTATTCTTGAAATTCGTTGGACAGGTACTCACCACCACGTTCAGATTGCAGTGCCTTTATACTCTTACCTTGATGTTTCTCCACATCTGCCCGATACTCTTTGAATTTACTAAAGCATTTGGACTTGTGAAGCATTATGTAAATATATCTGTACCTTGAGTAAGCATCTGTGAATTTCACAAAATACTCAAACCAACCTCGTGCTTAGACCAAAATTGGTCCACACAAGTCAAAGTGAATCAAATCCAATACTTCTTTTGCTCTATAACCTTTCACTTTAAAAGGTCTCTTCATTATTCTACTTTCCAAGCAAGATTGGTAGGTGGAATAGATGTCAATCTCTACTGAACTTAAAGATCCATCATTGACTAACCTCTGAAACCTACTAAGGTTTATATGGCCTAGCCTGAGATGCCAAAGATAGGTTTGATTCGTTTTATACGGTTCTTTTCTCTTATTTAGATTAGATGATGTGTCATTTAGTTCTGTGTTTTGCACAACATGGGAGTTTGATTTAACCAAAAACAAATTTTCTTCTAATGAACCTGAACAAACAAGTTTTCCATCTTTTCTAACAACAATAGAATTATTAGAAAAAATAAATTTGTCGTCATTCATTAAGAGTTTAGAAACAAAAATAAGATTATTTTTGAAACTCGGTACATAAAGACAATTTTGTAAATCTAACCTAGAATTTTCGAAAAAATAGGCTAACTACTCCCACTGCTTCTACTGATACTCTTGTAGTGTTGCCCAAGTAGACTTGTAGCTCGCCTACTCTAAGCTTCCGAGTTACTTGGAACCCCTACAAAGAATTACAAACATGGTCAGTGGCACCTGAATCCGCACACCAAGTATCTGCAGCAATCACCGCTAAACATATCTCATTAATTAAGGTAGAATCTCTCATACTTTTGAGCTTTTGAGAATCTTATTTCCATTGTCGCGTCTGATTGTACTTGAAGCACTTACCTTTTGGCTTCTTCTTTGTAATCTCCGGCTTTGGCGCAAATGTGTCTTTTGAGCTATTCTCTTGAGCTTTTTTTTCTTCGCTCTAGCCTCAGGCTTAAAAGAAGATTTTAAAGCTTTGAATGTGACAAAATCTCATTTATTCACTTGAAAAGACTTTTAGCCACCACCAACTCTGCCAAGAGCTCGGAGAAAGTACACAACATATGACTTATGTTGTAGTTCAACCAAAACAGCTCCTAGCTTTGAGGCAAGTTCTGGAGAATAATATCGACTTTGGTTTCACCATCGATTTCACCTCCCACTACCTCAACCTCGTAGATGTTACTAATCATGTCAGTGACATGATCTTTCACAGGAGTGCTCTTAGCCATTAGGACAATGTCTAAATTTTAACTCCGATCGACATAGTTTGGACCGGCTATTCAATATCGTAGCTAACGGATTAAATGCCATATCGATGGTTCTAAATAAATTAAACAGACAATGTTTTAGAAAATAAATACTTGAATTTTGAAAAATTTAAACATTATTTACATCCATCAAAACAATAATTCCATTCACCGACATCTCATCCACTGGGATTACGCAAGCCACGATAGTGTGGACGTTTACGCTAGCCCGCATTCGTTGGAGAAGAACTAGGTAAATTAACTACACTATCTAACCAAATGATCTATTGATCAATGTAGCTAATAGTCAGTGCCCTTCAGCCGTTCAAATAAACAGCGTAACCTCGATGGGAGGAATATTAAAAATCGTACACTAAGTGTGTGCCATTACGTGACTTCTGAGCTTGTTACATTAGGATAGTGCGCCTCAAATGGAGTGGGTATCGTATTTCTCCTATTTTAACTTACTCTAGTCATCTTACTTAGAAATTCATAAGCTAGTGATATTATGGTTGAACTCATTCGATAATGAGGAAGGCCCTAATGCCAACACGCAACTCCACCCACATCACATATGAACTCGTAATTGAGGCTATGGGAATATTAACCAACCCGCTCCCACTTAGATTTCTAAAATGAGGGTTTTTCTGGTTTTAAAATGCAATTAACTAATCCTAAGTTATGTACAAAAATAAAACCAGCGTGCTTTAAAATTATGCATCTAAAATACAGCACAAAAAATGAAAGCATAAAATTAAAACTATAAATAGAGGAAATAAATGCATAAAATAAATTTCCCGCCTATTTTGGTTTTAATTACTTCCATCTACTGCCTTGATCTCGGGTCCCATCACGCCACTCGATGGGTTGAGTCGTGAAAGTTGGATTTCAAAAAAAAATAAAAAAAGGGAAAACGGGTCGCGTGCGTGAGGCCTTGCACGCGCTGAGCCGGGCCTGCACTCTTGGCTGGTGTCTGGCGTTACCCTACCCAAGGGCAGCAGCGCACCAACTGCGCATACGGCCTTCAGTTACGCAGTATTGCTATGCAACGTTTACCGGCAACTTCTGCCGGTGATTTATTCACCGGCTTTGCCTTCCAGGTTCGCCGTCCTGCTCCCACTGCGTTATTTGGTCTTCTTGCAATTCATTATAGGTTTTCTTGGCTTTGTACAAATTAACGATAAATCAAAAACCCACGAATTCAAGTAGCCCACCATAACGCCTTCGATTACATAAAATTTTTCTATTACACGACATCTAGGAAAATAAAATCGAAAATTATATAGAGAAAATCCTACTACATATTTGATCTAATCCTACATGGCTTCTAGCACTTGGTTTTACTATTACAAGCATTCCTAAAAAAAACTCGGACATGTCCCAGGGTTTAATTAAACCATAATAACTGGGATTTCTAAATCACCTGCAAACAAAATCATGTAACAAGTCCAACAAGCACAAATCCAAAACCAGGCTCTGATACCAATTGAAACATTATCTACATGAGCCTGGTCAAAAATTCACTTTTGTGCAATGCATTCCAGAATCGGAACACTTGACCAGGCCTAAACTCTAGCACAATTGCTATTCCAATCCTTGCTTAAAATAACATTGCGCAGGATCTTGGCTTCTACTTGTTCGATTTGCCACACAATAATAAATTCCTAATTAAAGCGAAAGTTTAAGAATTACCTCTTGAAGCGAGTACTTAGGTAATCGCTTGTATGACTCAAGGCCAGTCATACTTTCTGTGGGCAATGAACAAACGAACCAATGATCAGTGATTAAACAGAATAGAGCAACCGGAAAATTCCAGTACCTACTGCCACCCGCACGTGTAACTCACGCTCCGTCGTCGCCTGAGGGTTAAGCCCACGCGCCACCCGAAATGGTTTCACGTGCTGCCAACCTTGGATGAAACCAATCTACTAAGCTGCTGGGATGAAAATCAACTATGAGGGAGAATTCTTTAGATTTCTCTCTCTAGTTTCTTGAATTATGAAACTAATGAATTGTGTGTATTGAATTGCAAATCTCTTGTCTATTTATAGAGTTACAAGAGAGACCCCAAGTTGGTTTAGGATTGGCCTTCCTATTGAGTTTGTGTTTTGATTTCAATCAAGTTCCTAGACTGATTCACATCCAACTGATACAAGGATTCACTTATCCTCAATCCGGTTCCTGGTCTGATTCACAACCAACTGACATAATGATTCACTTATCCATAATCCAGTTCCTGGTCTGATTCATAACCAATTGACACACGGATAAATTAAATCTACCTTTATCAATTTTCCAATACATAATTAATCGTACCACTAACGGATTAATTATGGCACTACCATCCTAAACAGAATTGCTTTCGGAACAAATCCACTAGACCTAGACTCTAGCACAATTGCTATTCCAATCCTTGCTTGAAATAACATTGCGCAGGATCTTGGCTTCTACTTGTTTGATTTGCCACGCAATAATAAATTCCTAATTAAAGCGAAAGTTTAAGAATTACCTCTTGAATCGAGTACTTAAGTGATCGCTTGTATGACTCAAGGCCATTCGTACGTTCTGTGGGCAATGAACAAATGAACTAATGATCAGTGATTGAACACAATAGAGCCAACACAAAATTCCAGTACCTACTGCCACCCGCGCTTGTAACTCACGCTCTGTCGCCGCCTGAGAGTGAAGCCCACGCACCACCCGAAATGGTTTCACGTGCTGCCAACCTTTGATGAATTCTGATGGCCGCTTAAAGCAGAAACTAGTCTACCGAGCTGCTGGGAAGAAAATCAACTATGAGGGAGAATTCTTTAGATTTCTCTCTCTAGTTTCTTGAATTATGAAACTAATGAATTGTGTGTATTGAATTGCCCATCTCTTGTCTATTTATAGAGTTACAAGAGAGACCCCAAGTTGGTTTAGGATTGGCCTTCCTATTGGGTTTGTGTTTTGATTTCAATCAAGTTCCTGGACTGATTCACATCCAACTGATACAAGGATTCACTTATCCTCAATCCGGTTCCTGGTCTGATTCACAACCAACTGACATAATGATTCACTTATCCATAATCCAGTTCCTGGTCTGATTTATAACCAATTGACATAAGGATAAATTAAATCTACCTTTATCAATTTTCCAATACATAATTGATCGTACCACTAACGGATTAATTATGGCACTACCATCCTAAACAGAATTGCTTCCGGAATAAATAAATTGATTATTCTTTAATCTCCCCACATCAAATATATAGAGCTGGTTAATTTATTAATTTACTGGTAAATTAATTAATTGACTTCTTATAACCTGTTATTAATAACACTCGACCTTTTTACTATACCGAACATAAGTCCACCAGCTGGGTTTAGTATAATAAACATAACGAGCTTATCTTAGGAGCACCATCACCACGAACGCACCGGTACATGGTTTTCTTTCGACAAGCAATAGCACACCAAACAACTAAACACGCGCACCCAACCTACCAAGACTATTGGCCCCAAATGACCTTACTCTTTTGCATATCAAAGTATACTATGTCTAATCCTCATGCCTGCTCAAGTATAGGGATTTAGAGATAGAATACTAGGAATGAATAGTCTATTAAATCAGTATAAGACAATTCATCATAAATGGTTAAGTTCAATATGCCCCGGGCATATCTATATGATTCAATTAGTTTAGACAAATCAATTTATGAATCACATAATAACCTATACATATATTGTGTCCAAAACTGTCCCGATTACGAACATCATTTATATATTATGTCTTTTAACCAATGATGAGATCTACTGTCTCACACCAGACACCTCATCATCTAATTATATAATATAAATGGACGACATATGTAAAACATATAAACAATTTAACTAAAATATTCAATCGATATATAAAATTGGGAAAAAGTCTAATACAAGCAAGGTTTTAGTATTTAAACTCAACAACAACTACAATAATAACTAGAAAAACATTCAATGCTCAGCTAAGTATCTAATCCCCATGCCCTCCACGTGAGCTTCAAAGACTTTTGCAGTCAGTGTCTTCGTGAATGAATCTGCAAGGTTATGTTCTGATACTATTTTTGCTACGACCACGTCTTCCCTCTTAATAATATCTCGTATCAGGTGGTACTTGCGCTGTATATGCTTCCTAGCCTTGTGGGCTTATGGTTCTTTCGAGTTTGCTACTGTACCGTTATTATCACAGTACATTATGATCGACTTTCGTAAACGAGGAATCATGTCTAAGTCCACTAGAAGGTTCTTGAGCCACACTGCTTCTTTCACAGCCTCTGATGCTGGAATGTACTCAGTCTCCATGGTAGAGTTGCCGTGCATTTCTGCTTGACACTCTACCAAACTGTGGTTCCACCTCCCAAAGTAAATACATACCCTGAGGTAGACTTACACTTGTCCCTGTCACCTTAGAAATCTAAATCTGTGTAACCACAAGACTTACACTTCGTGAATGAATCTGCAAGGTTATCTTCTGATACTATTTTTGCTACGACCACGTCTTCCCTCTTAATAATATCTCGTATCAGGTGGTACTTGCGCTGTATATGCTTCCTAGCCTTGTGGGCTTATGGTTCCTTCGAGTTTGCTACTGTACCGTTATTATCACAGTACATTATGATCGACTTTCGTAAACGAGGAATCATGTCTAAGTCCACTAGAAGGTTCTTGAGCCACACTGCTTCTTTCACAGCCTCTGATGCTGGAATGTACTCAGTCTCCATGGTAGAGTTGCCGTGCATTTCTGCTTGACACTCTACCAAATTGTGGTTCCACCTCCCAAAGTAAATACATACCCTGAGGTAGACTTACACTTGTCCCTGTCACCTTAGAAATCTAAATCTGTGTAACCACAAGACTTACACTTCGTGAATGAATCTATAAGGTTATATTCTGATACTATTTTTGCTACGACCACGTCTTCCCTCTTAATAATATCTCGTATCAGGTGGTACTTGCGCTGTATATGCTTCCTAGCCTTGTGGGTTTATGGTTCCTTCGAGTTTGCTACTGTACCGTTATTATCACAGTACATTATGATCGACTTTCGTAAACGAGGAATCATGTCTAAGTCCACTAGAATGTTCTTGAGCCACACTGCTTCTTTCACAGCCTCTGATGCTGGAATGTACTCAGTCTCCATGGTAGAGTTGCCGTGCATTTCTGCTTGACACTCTACCAAACTATGGTTCCACCTCCCAAAGTAAATACATACCCTGAGGTAGACTTACACTTGTCCCTGTCACCTTAGAAATCTAAATCTGTGTAACCACAAGACTTACACTTCGTGAATGAATCTGCAAGGTTATCTTCTGATACTATTTTTGCTACGACCACGTCTTCCCTCTTAATAATATCTCGTATCAGGTGATACTTGCGCTGTATATGCTTCTTAGCCTTGTGGGCTTATGGTTCCTTCGAGTTTGCTACTGTACTATTATTACAGTACATTATGATCGACTTTCGTAAACGAGGAATCATGTCTAAGTCCACTAGAAGGTTCTTGAGCCACACTGCTTCTTTCACAGCCTCTGATGCTGGAATGTACTCAGTCTCCATGGTAGAGTTGCCGTGCATTTCTGCTTGACACTCTACCAAACTGTGGTTCCACCTCCCAAAGTAAATATATACCCTGAGGTAAACTTACACTTGTCCCTGTCACCTTAGAAATCTAAATCTGTGTAACCACAAGACTTACACTTCGTGAATGAATCTGCAAGGTTATCTTCTGATACTATTTTTGCTACGACCACGTCTTCCCTCTTAATAATATCTCGTTTCAGGTGGTACTTGCGCTGTATATGCTTCCTAGCCTTGTGGGCTTATGGTTCCTTCGAGTTTGCTACTGTACCGTTATTATCACAGTACATTATGATCGACTTTCGTAAACGAGGAATCATGTCTAAGTCCACTAGAAGGTTCTTGAGCCACACTACTTCTTTCATAGCCTCTGATGTTGGAATGTACTCAGTCTCCATGGTAGAGTTGCCGTGCATTTCTGCTTGACACTCTACCAAACTGTGGTTCCACCTCCCAAAGTAAATACATACCCTGAGGTAGACTTACACTTGTCCCTGTCACCTTAGAAATCTAAATCTGTGTAATCACGGGGCACAAGCTCAGGCGCCTAATAGACCAAGACTTGGTCTCTCATTCTGCACAAAAACTAAATAATGTATTTAACTGCCTCCCAATGTGTTTTTCCAGGGTTACTCTGATATCTGCTCACAATGGCCACAGCATAGCAAATACAGGCCTCGTACACAACATTGCAAACATGAGACTTTCTCTGCTGAAGCATAAAGAACTGTCTTCATGGCTTCTATCTCCTCAACAGTCTTTGTAGATTGCTCTTTAGATAGATGTACTCTGTATTTAAAAGTTAGAAAATCTTTCTTGGAGTTCTGCATGTTAAAATGAGCCAGAATCATATCTATGTATGAAATTTGAGAGAGTGTTAGCGAACATTTCCTACATTATCAAATAATCTTAATCCCAAGGATGTGTCATGCCTCTCCTACGTCTTTCATATCAAACTGTTTTGATAGCTATGCCTTTACGTCATATAACATTTTCTTATTGTTGCCAATCAGTAAAATGTCATCTACGTAAAGTACAAGAAACTCCACCGTGTCTCCATCACGTCTATGATACACACATTGTTCATCCTGGTTCTGAGTAAATCCGTAGGATTTGATTACCTCATCAACCCCGATGTTCCAATATCTGGATACTTATATAAGTCTGTAAATGGACCTTTTAAGCTGGCAAACCTTATGCTCTTAGCCTTTTTCAACAAATCCCTCTGGTTGCTACATGAAGATGGTTTCTTCAAGAATTCCATTAAGAAAAGCTTTCTTGACATCCCTCTGCCAAATCTCATAATCTAAATTAGCAGCTATGTCTAAGAGAATCTGTATTGACTTAAGCATGGCTATCAGGGAGAAGGTTTCCTCATAATCGATTCCCTCATTCTGAGTATACCACTTCGCCACAAGCCTAGCTTTAAAGGTTTCAACCTTTCTATCAGGTCCTCTCTTGCGTTTGTAGACCTACTTACATCCAATAGGTTTGAAACCATCAGGTAGGCCCACAAACTCTCAGACTTGATTGTGGTCCATCGAGCCCATGTCGGATATTATTTCTTTTTGCAAAGATTCTGCATCTTTATCTCGGAGAGGCTCATTGTAGTTGATGGGATCCAGTTCAGGTGTGCCTAGGATAAAGTCAAATGACTCTCTCACGCCAATGAATCTCTTGGGTTGTTATACAACCCTCCCACCACAACGAGGCACCACCTATGTAGGCGCATCATCTGTGATATCTTGTGCAGTCTTCTATGGTGTATATACTTATACTGGTGCATCAGGATTATCATATTGCTTTCTAAGTTTTTCTAGTACTATCTTACTCTTGGGCTTGTGATCTAGAATATAGTCTTCCTCTAAAACTCCAGCGTTAGTGAAAACTATCACCTTCTGATCTTTAAGACTATAGAAAACACCACCTTTCGTTCTTCTAGGATATCCTACAAACAGCATTACTTCGATTGTTGAATCAAACTTAGCCGCATCTTCCTTAAATACATGTGCTAGACAACCCCAAATTTTGAGATGTCTTAGACTGGGCTTTCGCCCATTCCACAACTTTGTAGGTGTTGAAGGCACGGTTTTAGATGGTACAAGATTTAGAATGTACATTGCAGTTTCTAAGGCATATCCCCAGAATGAACTAGGCAAATCACTATAGATGATCATTGATCTAACCATTTCTATGAGAGTTCTATTTCTTCTTTCTACTACACCATTCTACTATAGTGTGCCAGGCGCAGAAAACTGAGACTGAATTCTGATCTCACTGAGGTATTCTCGAAATTTGTGGGATAGATACTCTGCACTACGATCTGGTCGTAGTTTCTTGATACTTTTCCTATGATGTTTCTTCACATCTTCCCGGTACTCTTTGAATTTACTAAAGCGTTCGAACTTGTGGAGCATTAAGTAAATGTATTCTTATCTTGTGTAATCATCTATAAAAGTCACAAAATACTCATACCCACCTTGTGTTAGACTGAAATTGGTCCACATAGGTCAGAGTGAATCAATAATAATACTTTTTTGGCTCTATAACCTTTTGCTTTAAAAAGTCTCTTGGTCATTTTACTTCCAAGCAAGATTCGTAGGTTGAATAACTGTCAATATCTAATGAACTTAATGGTCCATCATTGACTAACCTCTGAATCCTACTAAGGTTTATATGACCTAGCCTGAGATGCCAAAGATAGGTTTGACTTATTTCAGAAGGTTATTTCTTCTTATTTTGGTTAGATGATGCACCATTTAACTCTGTGCTTTGCACAATAGGGGAGTTTGATTTTATCAAAAACAAATTGTCTACTAATGTACCGGAATAAATAAGCTTACTATATTTACTAACAACAACCGATTTATCAGAAAAAATAAACTTATAACTATTGACTAAGAGTTTAGAAACCGAAATCAAGTTCTTTCTAAAACTCGGAACATAAAGACAATTATCTAAATCTAATCTACTGTTTTCAAAAATAATAGATACTACTCCTACTGCTTCTACTGACACTCTAGTAGTGTCACCCAAGTGGATTTCAAGCTCGCCATTTCTAGGCTTCCGGGTTACTTGGAACCCCTGTAAAGAATTACAAACATGATCAGTAGTGCCTAAATCCACACACCAAGTATCTGTGGGAATCGCCGCTAAACATATCTCAGTAATTAAGACAGAGATTGTCATACTTTTGTTCTTTGAACAATCCTCTTTCCACGGTCCTCTCTGATTGGACATGAAGTATTTGCCTTTCGGCTTCTTCTTTGCAATATCTGGCTTTGTCGCAATTTGTGCTTTATGAGCTATTCTCTCGAGCTTTCACTTATTCTCTTCAACCTCAGGCTCATAAGAAGATTTTAATGCTTTGACTGTGATAGAATCTCACTTCTTCTTTTGAAAAAGACTTTCAGTCACCACCAACTCCACCAAGAGCTCGGATGAAGTACACAACATCTGACTTATGTTGTAGTTCAATCGAAAATGCACATAGCTGTGAGGTATGTTTCGAAGGACAATATCGACTTTGGTTTCACTATCGATTTCGCCTCCCACTACCTCAACCTCGTTGATGTTACTAATTATGTTAATGACACGATCCCTCATAGGAGTGCTCTCAGCCTTAGGACAATGTCCATGTTTTCACTCCAATTGACATAATTAGGACCCGTTAATTTGTTGTCTTTCAATATTGTAACTAACGGATTAAAAGCCATATCAAAAATAGTAAATAAATAAAATAATGTTTTAGTAAACTAAACAACTATTTACATCCCTCAAAATAATAATTAAATCAACCAACATCTCATTCACCAGGATTCGTGCAAGCCACGATAGTGTGGACATTTACAGTAGCCCATATTTGTTTGAGAAGAACTAGGTTCATTAACTAAACCGTCTGACCAAATGATCTATTGATCATTGTAGCTAATAGTCAATGCTTTCAGTCGTACAAATAAGTAGCGTAACCTCGATGGGTAGAATACTACAAATCATACATTAAGTGTATGTTATCACGTGACTTCTCAGTTTGTTACCTTATGATAATGTGTCTCAGATGGAGAGGATATCGCATTTCTCCAATTTTAACTTACTCTAGTCATCTAACATAGAAATACAAAACTAGTGATCATAGGGTTGAACTCATCTGATATGAAGGAAGGCCCTCATGCCAACACGCAAGTCCACCACATCACATATCAATTCGTAATGGAGGCTATGGGAATATCAACCAACCCGCTCCCACTTAGATTTCTAAAACGAGGGTTTTTTCGGTTTTAATATGTAATTAACTACTCCTAAGTTATGAGAAACATAAAACCATCATGTTTTAAATCATGCATCCAAAATACAGCACAAAAACTTAAAGCACAAAATTAAAACAATAAACACAAGAAATAAATACCTAAAATAAATTTCTTGACTATTATGATTTTAATTGCTTCCATCTACTGTCTTGATCTCGTGTCCCATCACGACACTCGATGTATTGAGTCTTGAAAAACTAGATCTCGAAAGACATCTCAAAAATGAAAAAACGTGCTGCGTTTGCAACCTGAACTGGCCGCGCACAGCCAGTATTGGGCTTGTGCGCGTGGCAACCCATCGCATCGCACAGCTAAGCCTGTACACGAGCTGGTGCCCTGCGCCGCAAATTTGAGTCGTTGCATCAACGTTTGCTGTGCGTAGCCTGCATGCAGCTGTGCTTCCGCTGCTGGAGGTTTCTGCTGGCAAACCATTTACCGGCCCGCTGGCCCGCCTGCCCCGTTTGGTTTTTGGGTTTTCTATCCTGCTCACACTATGTTATTTAGTTTCTTTGCAATTCATTCTGGATTTTCTTGGTTTTCTACCTATTAACGATAAACCAAAAACTCACGAAATCAAGTTGCCCAACACCACGTCTTGGATTACAAAAGATTTTCCTACTACAAGGCTTCTAGGAAAATAAAATAAAAAATTACATAGAAAAATTCCTACTACAAATTTAATCTAATCCTACACGGCTTCCACCATATGGTTTTACTATTATAAGCATTCATAAATAAACAACCAGGACATGTCCAGGAGTTTAATTAAAATATACAAACGTAACTGTAATAGCCATGATTTCTAAACCACCTGCAAACAAAACCATGTAACAAATCAAATAAGCACAAAGCCAAACCCTAGCTATGATACCAATTTAAAGATTATTTGCCTGGGCCCGGTCAAAAATTTACTTCTATGCTACGCATTCCAGAATTGAGACTCTTGACTAGGCCTAAGCTCTAGCGTAATTACTATTCAAACCCTTGCTTGAAATACCATTGAGCATGATCTTAGCTTCTACTTATTCGATTTGTCACGCAACAAAAAATTCTTAATGAAAACATAAGTTTAAGAATTATCTCTTGAAGCGTGTACTGAGGTGATTCTCTTGTACGACTAAAGACTTGATCGTACGTTGTGTGGGCAACGAACTAACAAACAATCGATCAGTAATCACCATAAAAAATTTCCTGGAAAAATCCAGGCTACTCACCGACCGGCCACGCACGTCACGCACCGCACCGACAAATGCACACGCCGCCCCTCGCCGGTTCTAGCTCACAGTCCGCCACCGGAATAAACTCACCAGCTGCTACTAGGAAGAGCAACCACCGCGGTCTTGTGGATGAAAATTGACCGCGAGGAAAAATCTTTGATTTCTCTCTCTAGGTTTTTCCTCTCTAGTTTTCTTGTCATGAAACCTTATGAATTGTGTCTTGGGAATTGTAAACCTCGTCAATTTATAGAGTTACAAGAGAGACCCACATTGGTTTAGGATTGGCCTTCCGATTGGATTTGTGTTTTACTTCAATCCTGTTCCTGGACTGATTCACATCCAACTGACACAAGGATTCACTGATACTCAATCCAATTCATGGTCTGATTCACAACAAACCTACACTAGGATTCACTTATCCTTAATCCAGTTCCTGGTCTAATTCACAACCAATTGACACAAAGATTAATTAACTTAATTAATTAAATCTAAAATAATTATTCTTTAATCTCCCCACATCAAAGATATAATGCTCATTAATTTATTAATTTACTGATAAATTAATTAATTAACTTCTTATAATCCGAGATTAGTACCACTCGACCTTTTTACTATACCAGACATAAGTCCACCGGTCGGGTTTAGTATAATAAACATAGCGAGCTCATCTCAGGAGCACTATTACCCTAAACGCATTGGTACATGGTTTTTTTTCGACAAGCAACAACACATCAAGCAATCAAACACGCACACCCAGCCTACCGAGACTATTCGCCTCAATGACCTCACTCTTTGGCAGATCAAAGTACACTATATCTAATCCTCATGCCTGCTCAGTTCTAGGGATTTAGAGCTATAATACTAGGATCAAATAGTCTATTAAATCAGTATAAGACAATTCGTCCAAAATGGTCGTGTTCAATATGCCCCGGGCATATCTATATGATTTAATTAGTTTAGACAAACAAATTTTCTGAATCAAATAATAACTTAAACTGACAGTGTATCCAAAACTGTCTCAATTATGAACCTTATTTATATATTATGTCTTTTAACCAATAACGAGATCTATTGTGTCACACCAGACACCTCATCATTTAATTACATAATATAAATGGACATCATATGTAAAAAATATAAAAAATTTAACTAAAATATTTAATCGATATATTAAACTAGGAAATAGTTTAATACAAGCAAAGCTTTAGTATTCAAACCCAACACCAAGGACATTTAATTAATTAAAACCCACTTCGTTAATTGACCTAAGGATAATTAATTAAATAATTAAATCCACTTTGTCAATTTACTTAAGGTTAATTAATTAATTTTACTTTGTCGATCAATCAAACACATAATTAATCATATCACTAATGGATTAATTATAGAATTATCGCTCAAAAGGAAATCACTTCCTGGTACCACTTTAATTATGCTTTTATATCCCCACATCAAAGATATAGTGTTCGTCAATTTGTTAATTTACTGATAAATTAATTAATTGACTTCTTATAATCCGATATTAGTACCAATCGACTTTATTACTATACTGGATATAAGTCAACCGGCTGGGTTTAGTATAATAATCCTTACGAGCTCATCTCGAGAGCACCATCACTCCAGATTCACTTGTACATGGTTTCCTTTCGACAAGTAATGACACAATAAGAAATCAAACACGTATACACAACTTACCGTGATCTAAGCCTCAAGTGACCGCACTCTTCAGAAAATCAAAGTACACTATGTCTAATCCTCATGCCCGCTTTAGTCTAGGGATTAAGAGATAGAATATAAGGTTCGAATTAACTACGAAGATCAGTACAAGTTAATTCCATCCTAAATCGGTCCTACTCAATATGCCTCGGGAACATCCATATGATTCAATTAGTTTAGACAAATCAATTTTCTGAATAACATAATAACTTAAATTGACAGTGTGTCCAAAACTGCCTCAGTTATGAACCTCATTTATATATTATGTTAGTTTTGAATACTAAAAAACTATTGCTTGTATGAAAAACTCATATCTACAGTTGACATATCATTTATGTTTCACTATGATAGTGTTCCATTATAATATATAACTAGATAACGAGGTGTAGAAAAACACAGTAGATCTCGCTATTGCTTAAAGTATGAATATATAAACAAATCCCCATAATTGAGATAGTTTGAACATACTATCAGTATAGGTTATAGTGTGATTTAGAGATTAGTTACTCTAGACTAATTAAATCATATGGATGTGCCTGGGGCATATTAAACACGACCAGTTCGGGATTAAATTAACTTGTACTGATCAGTGTAGTTAATTTCATCCTAGTATTCTAATCTCTTAATCCCTAGATTAGAGCGGGCATGAGAGTTAGATATCGTATACTTTGATTTTCCAAATGGTGCGATGAATTGAGGCCTAGATCTCGGTAAGTTGGGTATGTGGTGTTTAGCTTTTTTGTGTACCATTTCTAGTTGAAGGAATCCATGTACAGGTTCACCGGGTTGATGGTGCTCCCGAGATGAGGTCGTAAGGTTTATTATACTAAATCTGGCCAGTGGACTTTACGTCTGGTATAATAAGAAAGTCGAGTGGTACTAATCTCGGATACCAAGAAGTCGATGAATTAATTTGTCCGTAAATTGATGAATCGACGAGCACTAGATCTTTGATGTGGGGAGATAGAAGAATAATAAAGTGAGTGCAAAGTAATTCATTTTTTAGCGGTAGTTCCAAAATTTGTCCGTTAGTTGTACGACTAATTATGCGTTTGACTAAACGACAAAGTGAATTAATTAATCGTAAAGGTTTAATTAATATTTAATTGACTAAGTTTGTTATACGAAATAATCCTAAGAATTTGATTAAATTTAATTAACGAAGTGGGTCAAGAAATTAATTCGAAAGGCTCGATTGGAGTTGATTAATCTATGAAAGACTAAGGGGTCAACGAAATTCAAACATTGAGGCCCAACTCAAAAGCCCACTAGGCCTCCCTTGAAGCTCCTATAAATAGCTAAAAATAGGCACTTAGAAGACATATGGGAACTTAGAGAGGCAACTCTAGAGACAGAATGAGAAATCTAGAGAGAATTCTTCATCTTCTTGAATTCTCTCGAAGTCGATTTCAATTCTTCTTCTTCTTCAAGGAACTCAGCCCATGATAGATCCTAGGAAACCCAAGATTCACCGCTCGGTTTGGAGTCTCAAGAGCCGCAGATTGCCACTACACTTTTCGGCCGGCGCGTTGTCCATTTCCGGCGTTAAAGAAGTCCGGCGGTTTTGGGTTCTTTTTATCATGGGTCTTTGTTTTTGTTGCATTGATCCTTTGGCTCATTCCTACGGGTTTGCCAAAGTCTAGATCTACAAGCAAAAGAATTTTCCCAACGAGTTTTATTTAGGCGGTGTGGGTTTTCAGATTAGGATCAATTTCCAGGGCTAAATCTGTTTGTCAGATTTGTGAGTTTCTTGAAGTGAGTTCCTATGGATTTCTTCGTATTGTGCTTTAGCCATATCATGGACATTTTCCCACTCAGATTTGGGATTGTTTGGAGTTATTCTCAGGACTCTCTAGTGGATTTCGCGAGTTTTCTATATTTGCGAGGGACACGGTTCAAATGTATAATCTTTAAAGTTTTTTCACTTTAATTTAAATATTCAATTTTTGCGTGTCATTTTAATAGATCGAACTAGTATAAGCCTAGATCTGTTTAGGGGAAATGAATGTTAGCCTAAGCCGAATCGAAAGTCTCCGATACTAGAATGCATTGCACGAAAGCGAGATTTTTGGTTTAGCCTGGGCTAGTTCTGTTTCTTTCAAATTGGTATCAAAGCAAGTGTTTTGACTATATACTTGTTCAATTTATTACACGGCTTTGTTTTGGCATTGGTATTTTTGCGTTGTCAATACGTTAAACAGGTGGTTATTATTCTCGGCTATTATGGTAGTTTAAGTTTTATTCATAAACCCCGGGACATGTCTGGACTTGTTTTTATTTTTTGAATGGAAATGTCTGTAGTAGTAATAACCACAAGCTGGAAGCCATGTAGGATTAGATAAATCTTGTAGTAGGATTTAATCTAATGTTGTTGTCTTTAAATTCCTACAAATGCCTTTGTACATAGGAATTTATGTATTATGACGAAGACGTTATTGTGGGTAACTCATATTCTTGGGTTTTTGGTTTATCATAATTTTTAGAGATTTCTAATTACGTAAAAAATTGAGAAAACCCAGACGAATTAGGAGAAACCAAATAACGAGTCGTTATAGGCAAATTGAATTTATGGTTTTTGGTTTTTCATAATTTTGGGTGATTCCTAATTACGTAGTAAATTGAGAAAAACCAGATAAATTCTATGGGACCTTATAACGAGTAAGAGTGACGCGACGAGACATGTCAATAAGGCGTCAAAGGAAGCGACGATTGAGAATGCCATAATAGTTGGGAAATGTTTATTTATGTATTTCCCGTTTTATGTCCTTATCGTTTCTTGTGTGTTTTCATTTTATATTTTTATGCATGATAGAAAATAAACTAATTTTATGAAAAGCAATTAACTAAGGTAGAAAATTTGCATATTAAAACTCCAACGGTTTTATGGGTGCGAATATATGAAGTTAAGATATCGCATATTGGTTTTATGTGCGCAATTAACTTAGGTAGATTATTCACATGTTAAAACTCCAACAGTTTTATAGTGCGAATATCCAAAGTTAAGATATTGCATGTTAAAACGTAAAAATCCTCAAACTTAAAAATCTAAGTGGGAGCGGGTTGGTATATATCCCCATGGTCTCCATTACGAATTCATATGTGATGTGGTTATACTTGCGTGTTGGAATTAGACCTTCCTCCCTATCAGATGAGTCTTTAATCACGAGATCACTAGATTGAATTTCTAAAGGGATGACTATAGTGAGTTTAATTAGATAACCTTGCGACACCCTCACCATCTGAGGCACATTAGTATCCTAAGTAACAAACTTAGAAGTCACGTAATGGCAAACACTTAGTGTACCGTTTGTAGTATTCCTCCCATCGACATTACACTACTTATGTGTGTGGCTAAAATCACTGACTATTAATTTCATTGATCATAAGATCATTGATCATAAGATCATTAATTCCAAACACTACTTATGTGTTTGGAAATTGGTTTATCTAGACCAATTAAATCACACGAATGTGCCTGGGCATATTGAGTGATTTTATGAAATTAATATTGAGTGTTTTAAATCACACCGACAGTTTGTCCAAAACTGTCTCGGTTACAAACCTCATTTATATATTATGTCTTTTAACCAATGAAAAGATCTACTGTGTCATACAAGACACCTCATCATCTAACTACATAATATAAATGGAAAAATAATACGCAACAAAATATAACCAAAACATAAATCGATATATTAACTGGACAAATGTACAATATAAGCATAGCTTATGTATTCAACTCCAACAGAGCCATAATGCTTCTTTCGCTACCTCCGATGTAGCAACATATTGAGCTTTCATGGTAAAGTTCGCCATGCATTTCTGCTTGACACTCTGCTAAACTATGGCTCCACCTCCCAGAGTAAACACATACCCTAAGGTAGACTTGCTCTTGTCCCCGTCACCTTGGAAATCGGAATCTGTGTAACCTCGGGGTACCAGCTCAGGCGCCTGATAGACCAATACTTGGTCTCTCGTTCTATGGAAATGCTTGAGAATGCATTTTACTACTTCCCAATGAGTTTTCCCTTGGTTACTCTGATATCTGCTTACAATGCTAACGGCATAACACATATCAGGCCTCGTATACAACATGGCATACAAAAGACTTCCTACTACCGAAGCATAAGGAACTGTCTTCATGGCCTCTATCTCCTCAATCGTCTTGGGAGACTGTTCTTTAGATAGATGCACCCCGTGTCTGAAAGATTGAAAACCTTTCTTAGAGTTCTAGATGTTAAAATGGGCCAGAATCATATCTATATATGAAACTTGAAAGAGCATTAATGAACATTTCCTACTATCTCGAATTTTCTTGATCCCAAGGCTATATCCCGCTTCTCCTAAGTTTCTTCATATCAAATTGTTTGGACAACCATGCCTATACGTCTGATAACACTTTCTTGTTGTTGCCAACTAATAGAATACCATCTATGTAAAGCACAAGAAACACCACCGCATTTTCCATCATGTCTACGGTACACACATTACTTATCCAGACACTAAGTAAATCCGTAGGACTAGATTACTTCATCGAACTGGATGTTCCAAGATCTAGATGCCAGCTTAAGTCCGTATATGGACCTTTTAAGCCTGCAAACATTATGCTCTTGGCCTTTTTCAACGAATCCCTCTGGTTGCTGTATGAAGATGGTTTCCTCAAGACTTCCATTAAGGAAAGCTGTCTTGACATCCATCTGCCATATCTCATAATCTAAATGAGCAGCTATGGCCAAGAGAATCTGGATTGACTTAAGCTTAGCTACCGGGGAGAAGGTTTCCTCATAATCGATTTCCTCTTTCTAAGTATACCTCTTTGCCACCAGCATAGCTTTAAAGGTTTTAACCTTTCTGTCAGGTCCTCTCTTGTGTTTGTAGACCCACTTACATCCAATGGGTTTAAAACCATTAAGCAGGTCCCCAAGCTCCCAGACTTAATTGTGATCCATTAACCCCATCTCAGATATCATTGCTTTTCGCCAAGACTCAGGCACACCTGGGCCTAGGTCTGAGACATCTCCCACGTCAATAAATCTGAAGGGCTGTCTTACAACCCTCCCACTACGACGAGGCACCTCTTATGTATGAGCATCATCTGTGATATCTTGTGCAGTGTGTGGTGTATCTACTTGTGCTAGTGCATCAGGATTATCAATTTGTCTCTTAAGCACTTCTAGTACTATCTTGCTCTTGGGCTTATGATCTAGGATATAGTTTTCTTCTAAAAATCTGGCGTTAGTACTAACTACCACATTCTGATCTTTAGGACTATAAAACAAACCACCTTTCGTTCCCCTAGGATATCCTACAAACAACATTACTACTGTTCTTACATCTAACTTAGTCGCGTCTGCCTTAAGCACATGTGGTGGGCAACCCCAAATTCTGAGATGTCTTAGACTGGGCTTACGCCCATTCCACAACTCTACTGGAGTTGAAGGCATAGTTTTAGATGGTATAAGATTAAAGATGTACATTGTTGTTTCTAAGACATATCCCTAGAATGAACTCTACAAATCACTATAGCTGAGTCATTGACCTAACCATTTCCATGAGAGTTCAATCCCTTCTTTCTGCTACACCGTTCTACTGTGGTGTGCTAGGTGCAGAGAACAGAGACTGAATTCTGACCTCGCTGAAGTATTCTCAAAATTCGTGGGATAGGCACTCACCACCACGATCTGATCGTGTTGGAGTTGAATACATAAGCTATGCTTGTATTGTACTTTTTTCCAGTAATATTTTGATTTGTGTTTTGGTTATATCTTGTTGTGCATGATATGTCCGTTTGTATTATGTAAGTAGATGATGAGGTGTCTTGCGTGACACAGTAGATCTCATCATTGGTTGAAAGACATAATATATAAATGAGGTTCGTAACCGAGACAGCTTTGGATAAACTGTCGGTTTAGGTTATTATGTGATTCGGATAATTGGTTTGTCTAAACTAATTTAATCATGTAGATATGCCCGGGGCGTATTGAACTTGACCATTAAGAATGATTTGTCTTCTATGATTTAATATACAAATCGTTCTTGGTATTCTGTCTCTTAATCCCTAGACTCAAGCGGGCATGAGGATTAGACATAGTGTACTTTAATCTGCCAAAGGCTGAGGTCAATTGTGGCCAATAGTCTCGGTAGGTTGGGTGAGCGTGTTTAGTTACTTGGTTTGCTGCTGCTTGTCGAAAGGAAACCATGTACCGGTGCGTCCGGGGTGATGGTGCTCCCGAGATGAGCTCGTAAAGTTTATTATACTAAACCCGGCCAATGGACTTATGTTCGGTATAGTAAAAAGTTCGAGTGGTACTAGTCTCGGAATTAAAGAGGTTAATTAATTAATTTATCAGTAAATTAATATATTAACGAGCACTATATCTTTGATGTGGAGAGATTATGAATATAATTTAATTAAGTTGTTGCGGAAGTAATTCTGGTGTAGGATGGTAGTGCCATAATTAATCTGTTAGTGGTATGATTAATTGTATATTGGGTTGTTGACAAAGGTAGATTTAATTAATTAAGTAATTAATTAATGCTTGTGTCAATTGGTTGTGAATCATACCAGGAACTGGTTTGGGATAAGTGAATCCCTGTACCAGTTGGTTGTGAATCATACCAAGAACTGGTTTGGGATAAGTGAATCTTTGTATCAGTTGGTTGTGAATCATCCCAGGAACTGGATTGGGATAAGTGAATTCTTGTGACAGTTGGATGTGTATCAGTCCAGGAACAGGATTGAAGGAAAACAGAAACCCAGTAGGAAGACCAATCCTAAACCAACTTGGGGTCTCTCTTGTAACTCTATATATAGACAAGGGATTAGCTATTTAAGACACACAATTCAATAGATTCAGAATTTAGGAATCTAGAGAGAGAAAATCCTAAAGAGAGAAAATTTTCTCTCCCCAAGTCAGATTTTTCAAGCATAATTTGCGGCTGGTTTTTGATTCTTTTGGCCGATTTTTCTGGCTTGTTTTATACCAGTTGTGTGTAGCTTTCTCTCTCTCCGAGCTGTGCATTTACAGTACGTGCCAGGTGCAGCGGTGCTAGATTTTTCTAGCAGGTGGATTGTGGTGATTAGCTGATCAATTGATTTCTAGTTCGTTACCCACACAACGTGAAGTCAAAGTCTTGAGGCATACAAGAGAATCACCTGGGTGCACGCTTCAAAGGTACTTTTCTAAGATTCTGCTTTTAATTAGAAATTTTTGTTGCCTGGTAAATCGAATAAGTGCAAACCCAGATCCTATGTGGCAATCGTTCAGATCACAATGTCTTGATACTCTTACCATGATGCTTCTCTACATCTGCCCGATACTCTTTGAATCTACTAAAGCATTCGGACTTGTGGCTCATTAGGTAAATGCATCAGTACCTTGAGTAATCATCTATGAACGTCACGAAATACTAAAACCCACCTTGCTCTTGGACTGATATTGGTCCACACAAGTCAGAATGAATCAACTCTAATACTTCTTTGGCTCTATAACCTTTTGCCTTAAAAGGTCTCTTGGTCATTTTATCTTCCAAGCAAGATTCGCAGGTTGAATAATTGTCAATCTCTAATGAACCTAAAGGTCCATCATTGACCACCCTCTGAATTCTACTAAGGTTTATATGACCTAGCCTGAGATGCCAAAGATAAGTTTGATTCATTTCAAAAAGTTCTTTCCTCTTATTAGTGTTAGATGATGCACTATGTGTTTTTAAGTTTTGCACAACAGACGAGTTAGATTTAACCACAAACAAATTATCTGCTAATGAACCAGAACAAACAAGTTTGCCATCTTTTCTAACAACAACTGTATTATCAGAAAAAATAAACTTGAATCCATTCTTTAAGAGTTTAGAAAAATAAATAAGGTTTTTTCTAAAACTCGATACATAAAGACAATTTGGTAAATCTAGTCTATGATTATCGAAAAATAAACTAACTACTCCCATTGCTTCTACACTCTTGTAGTGTCGCCCAAGTAGATGTCCAGCTCGCCTTCTCTAAGCTTCCGGGTTACTTGGAACCCCTGCAAAGAATTACAAACATTGTCAGTGACTCCTAAATTCACACACCAAGTATCTGTGAGAATCTCCGCTAAACATGTCTCCGTAATTAGGACAGAAACTATCGTACCTTTAAGCTTTGGACAATTTGATTTTCAGTGTCCCGTTTTCCACACTTGAAGTACTTGCCTTTAGATTTGCTGTTCTTCTTAGCAACAAGTTTTTTGGCATTCTTCTTCTTCTTTTTGTTTTTGCCTTTAGGCACAGAAGAAGAGTTGGATGCCTTCACTGTTACCAAAGCTTGCTTCTTCTCGTGAAAGATGCCTTCGGCCTACACCAAATCTGTTAAGAGCTCGGGTAGAGTGTAAACTCTTTGGTTCAAGTAATAGTTAACCCGAAACTGATCAAAACTATAGGGTAAGCTCTGGAGTATGATATCTATCTGACTTTTAGGGTCTATCTCACCTCCCAATACCTCCATCTCATTGATGTTACTGATCATGTGAAGCACATGATCTCTCACCGATGCGCCCTCAGCCATTTTGGTGTTCATTAACTTCCTCATGGCTTCTTGCCTAGCTGTCCTACCTTGATGAGCGAATATCTCTCTCAAGTGAGCCATCATGTTGACGGCAAAGATCATGGTATAAAGCTGATATTAGAGAACATTCAACACAGAGGCCAGAATGTAACACCGCGCCATCTCATCCACTTTTCTCCATCTAGTATAGGCATCCCTATCCTTTTGAGGAGAGTCCTCGTTATGCACATCTTGACAGACTTCGGTGAGCATAAACTTATACTGCTCAGCCATCAGGACAATGTCCATATTATGACTCCAGTCGACATAATTGGGACATGTAAGTTTGTTGTCTTTCGATATAGTAGCTAAGGGATTGAATGCCATATTGAATAATGTAAATAAACAAACAATGTTTTAGTTATCTAATCTAAAATTTTGAAAATGACAAATAAATTCTAATAATTATTGACTTCCCTCAAAACAATAATTTAAAACACTGACATCTCATTCACTGGGATTTTTGCAAGCCACGATAGTGTGGATGTTTACGCTAACCCACATTCGTTTGAGAAGAACCAAGTGAAAGATTATCTGCCCAGGCCCGGTTAAAAACTTACTTTAGTGCTACGCATTTCAGAATTGGAATCTTTGACCAGGCCTAGACTCTAGCAGAATCGCTATTCCAATCCTTCTTTGAAATAACATTGCGCAGAATTTTAGTTTGTACTCATTTGATTTATCACGCAATAATAATTTTCTAATTAAAAGCGGGATCATAAAAAAGTACCTCCTGAAGCGTGTTAACTCAGGTGATCGCTTGTATGACTCAAGACTTTAATTGCACGTTGTGTGGGCAATGTTATAGCAACCAATTGATCAACAATCAACACAACTGGGTTGTCAGGAAAATTCTGCAGCTCATCGCCCCCGGAAAAATCCACCCACCACCGCCGAAAACTACTTGTCGCTGCCGCCAGCTAGAATTTTCAACCGGCCGCCACCTTGGGACAAATTTTGGCCACAAGAAATTATGCTAGAGGGAAATGTTTTTCTCTCTAGTTTTCTTGTCTTCAAAACTTATGAATTGTGTGTTGTCTAATTGCTAATCCCTTGTTTATATATAGAGTTACAAGAGAGACCCCAAGTTGGTATAAGATTGGTATTCCTAATGAGTTTAGGTTATTAATTAGTTTCCAAATCTAATTAGGTAACTAGTCTAATAGGATAAACCAAATCCAATTAGATTTCCTAAGCTCTACAATTTTCTAATTCTAATTGAAACTTAAGACTTAATTAATTAATTAAATAATTCAACTTTGTTAATTACTTAATTAACCCTTAAGAATAATTAATTAATTAATTAACTCTACTTATTCAATTAACCCACTACAAAATTAATCGTACCAATAACGGATTAATTATGACACTACCATCCTACACCAGAATTGCTTTCGGAACAACTAAATTAATTTATTCTTAATCTCCCCACATAAAAGATATAGTGTTAGTTAATTTATTAATTTACTGATAAATTAATTAATTAACGTCTTTAATTCCAAGACTAGTACCACTCGTCATTTTTACTATACCGGACATAAGTCCACCGGCCGGCTTTAATATAATGAACATAACGAGCTCATCTCTAGAGCACCATCACCCCGGACGCACCGATACATGGTTTTCTTTCAACAAGCAGCAGCACACCAAGTAACTAAACACGCGCACCCAACCTACCGAGACTATTGGCCACAATTGACCTCACCCTTTGGCAGATCAAAGTACACTATGTCTAACCCTCATACCGGCTCAAGTCTATAGATTAAGAGATAGAATACTAAAAACGATTTGTCTATTAAATAAGTATAAGACAAATCATTGTAAATGGTCAAGTTCAATACGACCCGGGCATATCTATATGATTCCATCAATTTAGACAAACTAATTATCCAAATCATATAATAACCTAAACCAAGAGTGTGTCCAAAACTGTCTCGGTTATGAACCTCATTTATATATTATGTCTTTTAACCAATGATGAGATCTACTGTGTTACACAAGACACCTCATTATCTAACTATATATAAATGGACAAATAATGCACAACTAATTTAATTAAATCATTAAATCGATATATTAACTGGGAAAATGTATAATACAAGTATAGTTTATGTATTTAACTCTAACAACCTCCCACTAATACTTAAGTTGTGCTTTAAGTATACAACTACATTCAACTATACACTCTACTACATATCTAGAAAAACTATCATGGCTCTCCTAAGTATTTGATCCCCAGGCCCTCCACGTGAGCCTCAAAGACTTTTGAAGTCAATATCTTCATGAACGGATCTGCAAGGTTATCCTCTGATGCTATCTTAGCCACGACCACGTCATCCCTCTTGAGGATATAATGCATCAGGTGGTACTTGCGCTGTATATGTTTACTGGTCTTGTGGGCTCGTAGTTCCTTCAAGTTTGCTACTGCATCGTTGTTAGCACAATACACTGTAATAGACTTCTACAAACAAGGAATCACGTCTAAGTCCACTAGGAAGTTCTTGAGCCACACTGCTTCTTTCGCTGCCTCTGATGCGGTAACGTATTCAGCCTCTATGGTAGAGTTTGCCACACATTTCTTCTTGACACTATGCCACACTATGGCTCCACCTCCCAGAGTAAACACATATCCTGAGGTAGAATTGCTCTTGTCCCTGTCGCCTTGGAAATTTGAATCTGTGTAACCTCGGTGTACCAACTCAAGTGCCTGATAGACCAACACTTGGTCTGTCTTTGCAAATACTTGAGAATACATTTTACTGCCTCCCAATGAGTTTTCCTGAGGTTACTCTGATATCTACTTACAATGCCAATGGCATAACAGATATCAGGCCTCGTACACAATATACCATACATGAGACTTCCTACTGCCAAAGCATAAGGAACTGTCTTCATCGCCTCTATCTCCTCAACAATCTTGGAAGACTGTTCTTTCGATAGATGCACTCCGTGTCTGAAAGGTAGAAAACCTTTCTTGGAGTTCTGCATGTTAAAATGGGCCAGAATCGTATCTATATATGAAGCTTGGTAGAGCATTAACGAATGTTTCCTACGATCTTGAATTATCTTGATCCCAAGGATACATCCCGTTTCTCCTAAATCCTTCATATCAAATTGCTTAGACAGCCATGCCTTTACGTCTGAGAACACTTTCTTGTTGTTGTTATTCAATAGAATGGCATCTACGTAAAGCAAAATAAACACCACCGCGTTTCTATAATGTCTACGATATACACATTGCTCATCCAGACACTGAGTAAATCCGTAGGACTAGTTTACCTCATCAAACCGGATGTTCCAAGATGTGGATGCCTACTTAAGTCCATAAATGGATCTCTTAAGTCTGCAAACCTTATGCTCTTGGCCTTTTTCAATGAATCCCTCTGGTTGCTGCATGAAGATGGTTTCCTCAAGACTTCCGTTAAGGAAAGCTGGCTTGACATCCATCTGTCATATCTCATAATCTAAATGAGTAGTTATGGCCAAGAGAATCTGGATTGACTTAAGCATGGCTACCGGGGAGAAGGTTTTCTCATAATCGATTCCCTCTTTCTGAGTATACCCCTTCGTCATAAGCCTAGCTTTAAAGATTTCAAACTTTCTGTCAGGTCCTCTCTTGCATTTGTAGACCCACTTACATCCAATGGGGTTAAACCCATCAGGCAGGGCCACAAGCTCCCAAACTTGATTGTGGTCTATTGATCTCATCTCGGATATCATTGCCTTTCGCCAAGATTCTGCATCTTTATCTAAGAGAGCCATATTGTAGTTTACTGGGTCAGGCTCAGGCGCGCCTGGAACTAGCTCTGAGGCCTCTCCCACGCCAATGAACCTATCGGGCTGTCTTACAACCCTCCCACTACAATGAGGCACCACTGTGTAGGCGCATCATCTGTGTTTTCTTATGAAGTGTGTCGTGTATCTAGTTGTGCTGGTGCATCAGGATTCTCACCAGGTGCAGACAGTTGAGAATGAATTCCGACCTCGCTGAGGTATTATCGAAATTCATGGGACAGGTACTCACCACCATGATCTGATCTCAGTGTCTTGATACTCTTACCATGATGCTTCTCCACATTCGCCTGATACTCTTTGAATTTACTAAAACATTTAGACTTATGATGCATTAGGTAAATGTACCCATACCTTGAGTAATCATCTGTGAACGTCACGAAATACTCAAACCCACCTCGTGCAAGGACCGACATAGGTCCACACAAGTCAGAATGAATCAACTCTAATACTTCTTTGGCTCTATAACCTTTTGCCTTAAAAGGTCTCTTGGTCATTTTACCCTCCAGGCAAGATTCACAGGTTGAATAACTGTCAATCTCTAATGAACCCAAAGTTCCATCATTGACCAACCTCTGAATCCTACTAAGGTTTATATGACCTAGCATGAGATGCCAGAGATAGATTTGATTCATTTATGAAGGTTCTTTCCTCTTAAGTTTAGATAATGCGATATTTGTTTCTATGTTTTACAATAGGGGAGTTAGATAAAGGAAAACAGAACAAGCCTGGGCTAAATCAAAAATCTCACTTTCGTGCAATGCATTCCAGAATCGGAACCTTTCGACGAAGCTCAGGCTCAAATTCATTTTCCCCTGAATGGATCTAGGCTGATACTTATTTAATTTATTAAATCGAAACACAAAGATACAACCTTTAAATTAAAAGTGGAGTCCAACGCAATAAGAAAAACCAAATCTTTATGTTGCGATCACCACCGAAATCCAAAAGATTACTCCAAGAAATTTTGAATATTGCGTGGGCAATAATCTATCAAAGTGTGATACCAAAGCCTACGAAAACCCACAAAGAAAATCCCTCGAATAAAGAAAAAATTGCTCGAAATCCGATCAAATCAACACACTAAAACTGCTGTTGCCCACCCGAATTTCACCCAGCCCCGCCACAATAAAAACCAAAACAAACAGCCTTAAAAACTTGATCTTTGGCTAGGATCTGCACAAGATCATTCACTGATCACCAAGAGAGATCAATGTGAACAATCCTGGATCAAGCACGCCAAAAATCCAGCCCAAAAACTGCCAGAAATAAACCAACCCGCGGCGGCGTGAAATAAGGTCCAGCGTGAAGGAAAACTGAACAAGCCCGGGCTAAATCGAAAACCTCACTTTCGTGCAATGCATTCCAAAATCGGAAGCTTTCGACTAAGCTCAGGCTCAAATTAGTTTACCCATGAACGGATCTAGGCTTATACTTATTTAATTTATTAATCGGGACACAAAAGATTCGATCTTTAATAAAAGCGGAAGTTAAAGATTCTACCTTTTGAAGCGAAGTCCCTTGCCTAAAGAAAAATCCAATCTTTGATTGCGATTCCACTAGAAATCCAATCGATATCTCCGAGAAGACTTTGAATATTGCGTGGGCAATAATCTATCGAAGTTTCTTGCCTTAGCCTACAAGGAAATCACTCAAATTGGATTCAATTTTGTTCTCAAAATCTGATCGAAACTCACATACTGCTCAGTCTTCTCACTTTAAAATTACTGTTGTCGCATAAATAAGAAAACCCTCGAAGCTGCCAATTTCCAGCCCTTTGCCACATCGTGATCTAGACAAAAATAACTAGTGGATCACCAATTCATAGAGAGAGATCAACACTATTATTCTCGAATCAAACGCACGAGGTTTAGACTGAAAATCAGCTGCCTGATTCAGCAGCAATAGCTGCCCACCGATCTCGAAGAAGATGATAACCCAGCTAATAAAACCTGCTGCCTGGTTCAGCAGCAATAGCTGCCCACTGACCGCGAAGAAAAATAATTTCCCGGAGATGATAACCCAGCAAATATCGCTGCTGTCCGAAAAAAAAAATCGTGAGAATCTGGCGAGCTTTTAATATAATCAACAAAAGTTTCGATCATTGAGATGAACCCAATTTAGAGGAAGTGAAAAATCTGGTTGTTCTTGAGAGAAAATTCTTGGAAAAAATTTTCTCTCTAAACCTTTTCACTCAAGAAAGCAAGAATAATGTCTTGCAAGACTTCCTTAGGTTTTCTTGGGCTTCAAGTCTTCTATTTATAGGAGCTCGATTAGAGACCTAATAGGCTCTCGAGTTAGGCCTTTTAATTTGACTTTCGTTGAACGCTAAGTCTTCCCGACTAATCAACTCCAATCGACCCTTTTAAATTAATTTATTTAATCCACCTTGTTAATTTAATTTAATCGAACCCTTAGAATTAATTAATTTAAAATAGAATTAATTTCTAAATTCACTTTGTCGATTAAATATTAATTAAACCTTTTGGATTAATTAATTTACCTTGTCGATTAGTCAAATGCATAATCAGTCGTGCCACTATCGGACCAATTATGGAACTACCGCTCGAAAACGACTTTATATCGCGCCAATATTATTTCTTCTATCTCCCCACATTAAAGATCTAGCGCTCGTCGGTTTATCAATTTACTGACAAATTAATTCACCGACTTCTTGGTTTCCGAGATTAGTACCACTCGACCTTTTATTATACTGAACATAAAGTTCACCGGCCAGGTTTAGTATAATAACCTTACGAGCTCATCTCGGGAGCACCATCAACCCGGCAAACCGGTACCTGGATTCCTCCGACTAGCAACGGCACACAATAAGCTAAACACCGCATACCCAACTTACCGAGGTATTGGCCTCAATTGACCTCACTCTTTGGCAAATCAAAGCACACGATATCCAACCCTCACGCCCGTCCCAATCTCGGGATTGAGAGACGGAATACTAGGACCGAATTAACTACGCCGATCAGTATAAGTCAATTATATCCAAACTGGTCGTGCTCAATATGCCCCGGGCACATCTGTGTGATTTAAACTAGTTTAGATAAACCAATTTCCAAAACACACAATAACCTATACCGATAGTATGTTCAGACTATCTCGGTTACGAGCATACTTTTTATATATCAATACTTTAACCAATAACGGTATTTACTGTGTTTGTCGACACCCCGTTATCTAGTTCTATGATATAAAGGAACAAATTTATACTGAAGCAAAATGATATGTCATCTGTGGATATTAGTTTTTGATACAAGCCATAGCTTTTCTGTATTCAAAACTAACAATCTCCCACTAATACTCAAAGCTATGCTAAGAAGTACAAAAACTGTCCGACCCGCTATTATACTGCTGTCATAATGAAATCTCCAGAACACCTTCAAGCTCACTCACATGTCTCCCTCTTTACGATCTCTCGTATCAGGTGGTACTTGCGCTCTATGTGTTTACTCACCTTATGGGCTCGTGGTTTCCTTGAGTTAGCAACTGCACCATTGTTATCACAATAAAATTTGATAGACCTAGGCAACTCAGGAACCACATCCAAGTCCATCAGGAAGCTCCTGAGCCATACAGCCTCTTTCGCTGCCTCTGAAGCGGCAACGTACTCGGCCTCCATGGTAGAGTCCGCCACGCATTTCTGCTTGACACTCTTCCATACTATGGCTCCACCTCCTAGAGTAAACACAAACCCAGAGGTAGACTTACTCTTGTCCAAATCTCCTTGAAAGTCCGAATCTGTGTAACCCAATGGTACAAGCTCCTGCGCTCTAGAAACTAGGACATAATCTCTCGTCCTGCGCAAGTACTTGAGAATGCATTTTACTGCCTCCCAGTGAGCCTTCCCAGGGTTACTTTGATATCTGCTAACCATGCCAATGGCAAAGCAAATATCAGGCCTTGTGCACAACATAGCATACATGAGGCTACCCACTGCAGAAGCATAGAGTACCGCCTTCACGGCATCTATCTCCTCAGCAATCTTAGGACACTGCTCCTTAGACAAATGCACTCCATGCCTGAAAGGTAGTGAACCCTTCTTGGAGTTCTGCATGTTAAAACGGGCCAGAATCGTGTCTATGTAGGATGCTTGAGAGAGAGTCAGAGAACGTCTCCTACAATCTCGAATAATCTTAATCCCAAGGATATGTCCAGCTTCTCCCAAATCCTTCATATCGGATTGCCTGGACAACCATGCTTTTACGTCTGACAACACCTTCTCACTGTTGCCAATAAGAAGAATGTCATCTACATAAAGTACTAGGAACACCACCGTATCACCATCACGGCTGCAATAAACACACTGCTCATCCGGACACTGAGTGAATCCATAGAACTGGATAACCTCGTCAAAACGGATATTCCAAGATCTGGATGCTTGTATCTTTATCCTGGAGAGCCTCATTGTAGTTAACTGGGTCTGGTTCATGAGCACCAGGGATAAAGTCGGAAGACTCACCCAAACCCATGTACCTCTCGGGCTGTCTCACAATCCTCCCACTACGACGAGGCGCAGCCTGTGCAAGAGCATCATCTGTGATAGTGGGTGCAGTCTCTTGTGGTGTGTCTTCATGTACGTGTGCATCTGGAATAATGGACTGACTTCTAAGCTCTTCCAATACTACTTTGCTGCTTGACTTGTGATCTAAAATATAGTCCCCCTCAAGAAATCTGGCATTGGTGCTGACCACCACCTTCTGATCCTGAGGACTATAAAATAAACCACCTCTCGTTCCTTTGGGGTAGCCTATAAACAGCATAACCTTGGATCTCGCCTCTAACTTGCCTGCATCTGCCTCGAGCTAATGTGCTTGACAACCTCAAATCCTGAGATGTCTCAGACTAGGCTTTTGCCCACTCCACAACTCTACTGGGGTCGTAGGCACAGACTTAGATGGCACAAGGTTGAGGATAAAACATGTTGTATCCAAGGCATAACCCCAAAACGAGGTAGGCAACTCACTGTAACTCATCATCGATCTAACCATCTCCATAAGAGTCCTGTTCCTCCTCTCTGCTACACCATTCTGCTGGGGTGTGCCAGGTGCAGACAACTGGGTCTGAATACCCTCCTCTGACAAATAGGTCCTAAATTCACTAGAGAGATATTCGCCACCACGATCAGACCGCAGTGACTTGATACTCTTACCCAGATGGTTCTCCACCTCTGCCTTGAATTCTCTGAACTTGCCAAAGCATTCAGACTTGTGGCGCATCAGGTATATGTATCCATATCTAGAGTAATCATCTGTGAAAGTCACGAAATACTCATAACCACTTCTAGCCTGAACTGACATAGGCCCACACACGTCAGAATGAATCAGCTCTAAAACCTCCTTGTCCCTATACCCCTTCGCCTTAAAAGGCCTCTTGGTCATTTTACCCTCCAAGCAGGACTCACAGGTCGAATAGCTGTCAATATCTAGTAAGTCCAAAGACCCACTCTTGACCAACCTTTGAATCCTACTAAGGTTGATATGACCTAGTCTCAGGTGCCAAAGATAAGTCTGATTCAAAGGGGAAGACTCTTTTCTCTTATTATGATTCGGTGATGAGTTACTAGTTTATGTGTTTTGCATAACTGGGGAGTAAGTCTTAATTAAAAACAAATTGTCAATCAATGTACCGGAACATATAAGTTTCTGGCATTTTCTAATAAAAACTGAACCATCAGAAAATACACACTTATAACCATCCAAAACAAGTCTCGAAACAGAAAGTAAGTTCTTTCGAAAACTAGGTACATAAAGACAATCCTTTAAGTGTAAAATGGAGTCTGAAAAATAATGACTAATAACTCCCACTGCAGCCACAGAAACTCTGGTAGTATCCCCAAGGTAGACCTGCAATTCTCCCTCTCTAAGCAGCCGGGTCACTTGGAACCCCTCGAGGCTTTGTGCAGTCCTTCTTCCAATGTCCTGCTTTGCCACATCTGAAGCATTTGCCTTTCGACTTGTGCTTCTTGGCAATGCCCCCGCCTTGGGTCCATGATTAGTTCCTGCTTTCTGGCCTCTCTTCCTCTTTTGCTTCCTGGCTTTGGGCCCAACAGAGGAACCTGAGGGACCAACAGTAGCAAAGGCTTGCTTCTTCTCAGCGAATAGGCCCTCAGCTGACACCAATGAAGTCATGAGCTCAGAAAGTGTATATGAGAGATTCCCCATATTATAATTCAATCGAAACTGCTCAAAACTGGGAGGCAAGCTCTGAAGGATGATATCGACCTGGGTTTCCCCATCAATCTCACCTCCCAATACCTCAATCTCATTGATGCAACCAATCATGTCCAGTACGTGATCTCTCACTGAAGTGCCCTCAGCCATCTTAGCATTCATGAGTTTCCTCATAGCTGACTGCTTGGCTACCCTACTCAGGGGAACACTCCTCAGTAAGCACGAACTTGTAACCCTCAGCGGTAAGGACAATGTCCAGGTTACGTTTCCAGTCAATATAGTTTGGACACGTGAGTTTGTTTTGGTTCAAAATAACAGCTAGCGGGTTGAACGACATATCAACTACAACTGAAACATAACCAGTCAAGTTCCAGTATACTTTTTTTTGAAAATATTGAAAAATCCCCATAAAAGAAATATAATCTTCTACCGACATCTCTCACACCGGGATTAACGCAAGTCACGATGGGTGAATGTCTACGCCAACCCACATTCGTTCGAGAAGAACCGAAGTTCATTAATTTCATTATCTGACCAACGATCTTATGATCAATGAAATTAATAGTCGATAATTTTAGCCGTACACGTAGATAGCGTAACCTCGATGGGAAGGATACCATAAACAGTACACTAAGTGTATGCCATTACGTGACTTCTAAGTTTGTTACTTAGGGTACTAATGCGCCTCGGATGGCGAGGGTGTCGCAACTTTTTCCAATTAAACGCACTATAGTCATCCCTTTAGAAATTCATTCCGGTGATATCTGTGACTGAAAACTCATCCGATAGGGAGGAAGGTCTAAGCCAGCACGCAAGTTTAACCACATCACCAATGAACCCGTAATGGAGGCCATGGGGCTATTAACCAACCCGCTCCCACTTAGATTTTTAATTAATTTCGATTCGCCCTGGTTTTCTCGGTTTTCTACGTAATTAGGAATCACCCAAAATTACGATAAACCAAAACCCGGATTTTCTCGGTTTTCTACGTAATTAGGAATCACCCAAAATTACGATTAAACCAAAACTCACGAATTTAATTAATTTGAGGATTTTTACGTTTTAACATGCAATATCTTAACTATGGATATTCGCACCCATAAAACCGTTGGAGTTTTAATATGCGAATAATCTACCTTAGTTAATTGCACATTACCTTCTTGCCAGCGGCGAAGTGTTTTTGGCCGAAGTGTTGGCAGCGGCGAACTCTATTGTTGGCAGATGCGTTGAGCGTGGAAAAAATGGATCAAAAACAACACTTCAGCTCATAAATGAGATTGCAGCAATTAAGGGCTCTTAAATGGGATTGCAGCAAATTAGGGGATAAATCATATTAATTGGATAATTCTGATTAAATGGGATAAACTTGATAAATCCTGCTAAATGCGATAAATCTCATTGAGTGTTTATTAATTAAATTTTCATTTTCTTAAATAATAAAAATAATTATAATTAATATTATTATTATTTCATATTATAATTTTAATTAAAAATTTCTAAACTATGTATAATTCCTAATATTATTTATATTTATTTTTATTATTTAATTTTTTATAAAAATTACTATTTAAATATTTATATTTTAATATTTTAATTATTTTATTATAATATTTGAAGGTTATATTAGTAAATTAGCTTAGGGCGGTAAATAAAAATTGGGCGGTAAACTAGGGCAGCAATTAGTAAAACTGAGAATAATTTCGTCAAGACTACTGCCCCATTTTTTGGGGCGGTAATTAGTAATCCCCATTATAGATGGATAAAATCTTCATTTTAGTTTACCTAAGGAACTTTCCTCAATGTAGTGCTTAGAGTATGAGAAAAGGTCACGAGAAACAGGACTACCCTGTGGAATTGTTCTTTAAAACATCAAACAGTGAAAAGCTTGGAAGCAAGAAAATAATGTATAACCAGAAGAACTTACAGATGAATGTTCTGAACCAGTATCACCCTTCATTTGGAACCTGCACGTAACAGCAAACAATCTCGTCTCATCTCTCAAAAGTGGTTTCAATCATTAATGTATGGATTTTTAAGGCATCAATCTTTGGACAAATAAGATTAGAAACACATTCCACTTGACAAGCACACGCATTCAAATGGCTCAAAAGTAATATATTAATGAGAAATTCAAATTTAATATACTTGGGAAAAATATTTGTATGGTTGTGTTCACAATTTAAATGATCTACTGTACTTGTTCCAACAGGCTTGAATATGTAGGCAGGAAATATAAAGCACAGTAGTGTACTTTTCAAATCAACGATCAACCCCATATGCTATAGTACGCAGAATTTAGCCCTGAAAAAAAAATTTATGCAGGCAGGAAAAGATAACTAGCACTAAAATACTTAATTCGAAGTTATAGAGATTCAACAAGATAATACAGCAGTATTCTTGTCATGTGTCTGTTTTTCTTCCATAAATTGGCAATAGAGGGCTCGCTAATTTCTACTCAACAACCCCACAAGTTTGGCTTAAATATCTAGACATTTTGGCAAAAGAAAATCAGTGAAAATTGATCAAAGTATTAAAAGGAAATCTCCATATAGAAATCAGTAAAGCAACAAAAGCTCAAATAAAAATCTAACGAAGTTAAGTCACTCCACGTCACAAAATATTCAGATGTATTAAAGGACACAACGAAATCTCAAGCAAAAGTTCATCGAATTTGAATACCTTAGTCTAAATCTACAAACAGCAAATCTATCTAAAAATTTCATTCAGATATATCTTACAGTTCTCAAGCAAATCTATATCAACATTGAATCTGGTTAGCATCTGATTACCACCATATTGATGGAATGTTCTCTTCACCAGTTGCTGATGACTACAACTCAAAAACTAAATTAACAGCCCAAAAGTCAAAACAGTTAGCATCTTCACATTGTAAAACGCACAAAGTCTAACAAAGATTCAGATAAAATTACAAAAGAAACACAAGATTGACATACAAGGAGAAATGTGTAAAATGTCGTTAAGAAACACCAGATAAGCGATTACTGGCCGAGTCATGAATGTCTCAGTTTTACATAGATTCTCTTTTTGCAACTGATTAAGATGCATTTGCTCTGCCTGCTTACTTATGCTTTGCTTGACTCTGCAAATACCAGTATGTTATCAAATTCCTTTGTTTTTATTTCATCATACTGGACATTAGTGATCCAGAATTTGCGTGTGAGCAGTTTTCGTATTCTGTTGGTTCACAGGGTCATAAGGACAGGATTGTTGATATAAGAGAAGACACTTATGTAAAAGAAGATCCGGAAAACAGCCTAGTGACTTACTACATGCATCTTCAAAGATTGTTGATCCGATACTATATTCTTCAGGGGCAGCAAACAGAAATTCGGTTCTAATGTGCTTTTTATTTAGAGTTTCCATTATTTATCCACAGTTAGTCAAAAATTATTTTCCTTGAAAAAACGAACAATAAAAAAGCCATCACAGAGGGTAATTATTCCATATGAACACAAAGTGCCAAAATGTGAGTGATACCCAGAAGCTTAACACCTCCATCCATCCACATGCTAATAATTAAATATCACAAGTAGCCCACCCACATTCATTGTCATTTGTCATCCACAATAGAATGAAACTAGCATGAACAACAATCTTCAGGACATTTGACCACTTCATTCATATTACCCATTACAAGTAAAAATAGCAGAATAAAACATGGAAGAACGCTATTGATAACTCAACAACACACCAATCTCAAACTTACACTGTTGACGCTGTTGATAACCATATGATGTAATAAAATCAAACAACGCTCAGGCAAATACCATGACACTTTTCAAGTGTTAAATCAATAAAAAGTATGAAGTAACCAAAGAATCATTAGTGATGTAAATAAGCTAACAAAAATGGAGATCTAAAATGAAGTGACCAAAGAATCATCAGTGATTAAATAGTCATGATATGTTGCATATCAAACACCACATTGGAAGGTTTTCGCTTGAACTTGTGTTTATATTTCCTGCATTGGTAATGCAGGGAGACGATGGGATAGTGACTCCGGCAGTGAAGTACCCTGCTCGGAAAAGGAACAGGTCTCAGCCAAAGATGTCCATGAAACACTGTCAGATTAACCAAGTGCAGATTCCACGGATATTTCAGAAGAAACGTCAATTACAGCACGTGCACACACACAAAGAGAGAACATTACGCATCTTGGGAATGGCTCCAAAAGTGTCAAAGATTCTCTACATTCACACAAGGTCTAGTACCATCACATGACAGCATCACAATCACATCCTCCCGCTGCTAATTCTTAAACTAAATTGTCACAAAATATACTCAGAGTCACCCTTGGTAAAAAGATTTCCAGAAAATAGGACTAAGCTAAAACCTTTACGTATTCGGAATGAGAAATCTACGAATTACAAGCGTTCATTTGTCAAAATCCTAACATTCAAATCATTAGCCCCACCGAATAACATCATACAAACAAGATTCATCAAAATGTTACCTAAAAAAGCACGCGCACCATAGTTTAGCTTAAAAATTATGAGAAATGGATACATTGCAGTTCAAATTATACAATCGAATTAGTCTCACCTATGTGACGATCGCACAAGACACGGCGAAGCACGATTAGCTGCGAAGTCGAAATGGAAGAACGCTGAAACTTAAGTCGGGTTGCCCGTGGTGTGAATTATATACTGCTTATATCAGTACAAAAATGAAATAAAAGGTAAAAAAGTTTTACCAGAAAAAAATAATAATAAAAAGGAGAAAGGGTAATTTATAGTGTGGGGGTCAAATTAGGCAGATTAACGTCCCTTTTTGTTACTATTAACAATTTCAGTGTCTAATCAAATCCCAAACAGAATGACTTCCAAACGTAATTATTAGGGTAGTGTTATATGGCGTCTTACTTTTTATTATTAGACGCACTCATTTTTTCAAAAAATTCTTTATTTTGTTAAGTATCGTCCCCTTAATTTTTATTTCTCACCTCCTTAATTAATTTACGAAAAATTTTATAAATTTCTTTTTAGTTTATTAAAAATTTATAAAAATTATGATTAAATAAGTATAGATGACCGGAATTATAAATAATTTTTTTTATTTTTAGTAAATTGATTAAGGGTATTTTGGTAATTTAATATATTTTATATTTAAATATTATGGTTGGTATTTCTTAATTTATCAGGGATAATTTAAGTATAAAACAGGCCCGAAATAGGCTTCACATTTTTTAATGATAATTTGTGTTAATATAAGGCATTATTATAGACATATTTTTATTATAGATAATTTTTATGTTTTTTCTTTTATTTGTGTTTGGATAATACTTTTAGTGAAATGTTATAATGTTATATTTTCGGCTGAAATGCAATTTTGGTCCCCATAATATAAGTAATTTCACTTTTAATCATTTTTAATTCTACGGGGACATTTTTAGTCCTTTAACTTTTTTCATTAGGAGTTTTAGTTCTTTTTCACGAAAAAATTTAAAAAATAACGGATTAACTCATTTGATCGCTAGTTAAGTCTAATTTTTCTTCAAAATGATTTGTACCATGTTGTTTCAATCCATTTTATGACTCGATTCCTCATAAATATTTAACCCATTTAGATCGACTCACAATCCAAAATGACGGTTGAAACTCTAAATGGGTTGAATGAAGATCCGGATCATAAAATTTATTAAAAATATCATGGAACAAATCATTTTGAAGAACAAATTATGTTTGACTAACGATCAAATGAGTTAATCCGTTATCTTCTAAATTTTTTCGTAAAAAGGGACCAAAACTCCTAATAAAAAAAATTAGAGAACTAAAAGTGTCCCCATAAAATTAAAAGGACTAAAAATTAAATTATCCTTATAAACAAAAATTGCATTTTGGCCTATATTTTTTAACAAAGAAAAATTTACACAAATGGATTCTAGCCTAAAAGAACATGATCGTTAATGTATATTACTAATATTACATAATTTTTTAAAAAATTATGTAGCATGAATTGTAACTCAAAAGTGCAATGAACAATTATCTCTCTTTTTTTCTCAATAAACAAGACTTTTATTAATTTTTCTTATTATAAAAATGAATAGAGCATGACATGTGTAGTCAGAGCATAACATGTGTAGTCAGAACATATATATATATATATATATATATAGATATTGGCCGAAACTTGAATAAGAATGAAAAGTTAGTAATTTTTAGATAGTATTTTAAAAAGATAATGATCAAAATTTTAATTTAAAAATAGTATAATGAACAATTTTGTAATTCCATCATTATTTTATTTTATGTAACTAAACAAAAAAAAAGGAAAATAAATAGAAATAAAAAGGAAATAAAAAATAGAATCTTCCTAAATTTGGATTTTGTAAATCCGAATCTAATTTAATACTCCTTCTATTTATTTATTTTTATTTGACGTTTAAAATTCATTTTCATTTGACGTTTTATAACTTTTTACCCATCTTTCCCTCGTTACCAAACGTGAGGAGGGAGTGCATGTTCAAAAATTGAAATTATACATATCCTTCAATAAATTTAAGCTTTCAGATCCAAAATCAAATATTTAATCGACACCCCATTTTTTAGATTTTTTTAGGTCTCACCCCCGTCTGAGCTGCATGTATGTACCATATAGTGTTGCCAATTACCATTGTCTCTCTCAGTCGCCACGCCCTCTCCGACTACCAAACCGGAGGCTTCCGAATCCGGCCTCCCCTGACCACCCTATCTCAATTCTATTCTTCAACCTCCCCGACACTTTTAGCACCTTCACTCTGAACATTCTCACTCTCTGAGATTGGTCAGATTGGCATTTCAATTTTATGGCCATTGCTGTTGGACTTTAATACATAAGCTATGCTTGTATTGTACATTTTCCCAGTTAATATTGTTGGAGTTAAATACATAAGTCATGTTTGTATTGTACATTTTCCCAGTTAATATATCGATTTATGTTTTGGTTATATTTTGTTATGCATTATTTGTCCATTTATATTATGTAGTTAGATGATGAGGTGTCTTGTGTGACATAGTAGATCTCATCATTGGATAAAAGACATAATATATAAATGAGGTTCGTAACCGAGACAGCTTTGGACAAACTGTCGGTTTAGGTTATTATGTGATTCGGATAATTGGTTTGTCTAAACTAATTGAATCATATAGATATGCCCGGGCATATTGAACTTGACCATTTAGAATGATTTGTCTTGTACTGATTTAATAGACAAACCGTTCTTAGTGTTCTATCTCTTAATCCCTAGACTCGAGCGGGCATGAGGATTAGACATAGTGTACTTTGATCTGCCAATGGGTGAGGTCAATTGTGGCCAATAGTCTCAGTGGGTTTTGTGCACGTGTTAAATTGCTTGGTGTGCTGCTACTTGTCGAAAGGAAACCATGTACCGGTGCGTCCGGGGTGATGGTGCTCCCGAGATGAGCTCGTAATTTTTATTATACTAAACCCGGCCAGTGGACTTATGTCCGGTATAGTAAAAATGTCGAGTGGTACTAGTCTCAGAATTAAAGAAGTTAATTAATTAATTTATCATTAAATTAATAAATTTACGAGCACTATATCTTTGATGTGGGGAGATTATGAATAAATTAATTAAGTTATTCCGGAAGCAATTCTGGTGTAGGATGGTAGTGCCAAAATTAATCCGTTAGTAGTACGATTAATTTTGTAATGGGTTAATTGAATATGTAGAATTAATTAATTGATTAATTATTAATTGAGTAATTAACAAAGTGGAATTAATTAATTAATTAAGTCTTAAGTTTCAATTAGAATTAAGAAGTCATAGAGATTAAGAATCTAGTAGGATTTGGTTTATCCTATCAGATTGGTTACCTAATTGGATTTGGAAACTAATTACCTAAACCCATTAGGAAGACCAATCCGAAACCAACTTGGGGTCTCTCTTGTAACTCTATATATAGACAAGGGATTAGCTATTCCACAATATACAATTCAAAAGTTTTCAAGACAAGAAAACTAAAGAGAGAAAATTCTAGAGAGAGAAAATTTTTCTCCCTCTAAGGTCCGAATTTTTTAGCTTTTTGCGGCTGGGATTTATTCCAATTTCTCCCGGCGGCACATGGCTTTCTCTCTCCTCCCAAGCGGCGCGTGTAGTACACATTCCAGGTGCGGTGGTGCTGGAATTTTTCTGGGAGGCGGATTGTGGTGATTAGCTGATCAATTGCTCTTTAGATTGCTGCCCACACAGCATACGAGCAAAGTATTAATGCATACAAGAGAATCACCTGAGTATACACTTCAATAGGTAATTCTTATGTTTCCGCTTTAATTAATAATTTTTGTTGGGTGGTAAATCAAATAAGTACAAACCTAGATCCTGCGCAATGTTATTTCAAGCAAGGGTTGGAATAGCGATTGTGCTAGCGTCTAGGCCTGACAAGAGATTCCGATTCTGGAATGCGTAGCACGAAAGTGAGTTTCTGGCTAGGCCCGGGCAGATAATCTTTCAAATATATCGATTAATGTTTTGGTTAAATTTAGTTGTGCATTATTTTTCTACTTATATTATGTAGTTAGATGATGAGGTGTCTTGTGTGACACAACAGAACTCATCATTGGTTAAAACACATAATATATAAATGAGGTTCATAACCGAGACAACTTTGGACAAACTGTCGGTTTAGGTTACTATGTGATTCGGATAATTAGTTTGTCTAAACTAATTGAATCATATAGATATTCCCGGGGCGTATTGAACTTGACCATTTAGAATGATTTGTCTTGTATTGATTTAATAGACAAATCGTTCTTAGTATTCTATCTCTTAATCCCTAGACTCGAGCGGACATGAGGGTTAGACATAGTGTACTTTGATCTGCCAATGGGTGAGGTCAATTGTGGCCAATAGTCTCGATGGGTTGGATGCACGTGTTTAGTTGCTTGGTGTGCTGCTGCTTGTCGAAAGGAAACCATGTACCGGTGCGTTCGGGGTGATGGTGCTCCCGAGATGAGCTCGTAATTTTTATTATACTAAACCCGGCCGGTGGACTTATGTCCGGTATAGTAAAATGGTCGAGTGGTACTAGTCTCGAAATTATAGAAGTTAATTAATTAATTTATCAATAAATTAATAAATTAACGAGCACTATATCTTTGATGTGGGGAGATTATGAATAAATTAATTAAGTTGTTCCGGAAGCAATTCTGGTGTAGGATGGTAGTGCCAAAATTAATCCGTTAGTGGTACGATTAATTTTGTAATGGGTTAATTGAATACGTAGAATTAATTAATTGATTAATTATTCTTAAGGGTTAATTGAGTAATTAACAAAGTGAAATTATTTAATTAATTAATTAAGTCTTAAGTTTCAATTAGAATTAAGAAATCCTAGAGATTAGGAATCTAGTAGGATTTGGTTTATCCTATCAGATTGGTTACCTAATTGGATTTGGAAACTAATTACCTAAACCTATTAGGAAGACCAATCCGAAACCAACTTGGGGTCTCTCTTGTAACTCTATATATAGACAAGGGATTAGCTATTCCACAATATACAATTCAAAAGTTTTCAAGACAAGAAAACTTAGAGAGAGAAAATCCTAGAGAGGGAAAATTTCTCTCACTAAATTCGAATTTCCCTAAGCTTTAGGCAGCCGAAATTTTCTTCAAATTTTGGCAGCAACGTGTAGCTTTCTCTCTCTCCGGGCGGTGCGTGAATTGTACGCACCAGGTGCAGGGTGTTAGAATTTTTCTGGCAGGTGGATTGTGGTGATTAGCTGATCAATTGTTCGTTAGATTGTTGCCACACAACATACGAACAAATTCTTGAGGCATACAAGAGAATCACCTGAGTAAACGCTTCAATAGGTAATTCTTATTTTTCTGATTTAATTAAGAATTTTTGTTGCATGGTAAATCGAATAAGTACTAACCAAGATCCTGCGCAATGTTATTTCAAGCTAGGGTTGGAATAGCAATTGTGCTGGAGTCTAGGCCTGATCAGAGATTCCGATTCTGGAATGCATAGCACGAAAGTGAGTTTCTTGCTAGGCCCGGGCAGATAATCTTTCAATTGCCTACTACAATCGTCCCCAATTGCTGGCCATCGTTTAGTTCTCTTGGAGAATACTACCAATTATATCATATTTAACCATTTTCAAGAGATAGAGAAGGTGAGCCGGATCGTGGTAGTGAAGTTGCCAAATTATTCATGATTTGTGGTATATTTTTGTGTGTTAAATCTTTATGTCATTTTGTAATTCTTTAATTTGGAGAATGAATGATGAGTTTCAAGGAAGTAATGCTAAAGATGTCAAAGATGATGATGGCAAAGGCATGGCCGAACCGCCCTTAACTCCAAATAATTCTGCACATATCATTCCACCAAATCCACTTGAAGGGATGACGGGCCCAATGACTCGTTTGAGAAAGAAGATGATGCAAGAAGCCTTGAACATTTTGATTCTTGAAGTCCATTCAAAAGAGGATCCAACGGCTATCTCAATTCAGCCCAAATATTACAACATTTTGCAAGTTTTGGATCTTGATCCAAATGGTTCTAAATAAGTGTTTTGGACTACTTTTCAAGTGAATAAATCAGCCCAATTGGTGCAGCCAATTTTCAGCCCGAACCCGAAATAGTGCAAGCCCAAATTTCAAGAAATTGGAGTCAATCCTTGAAGCTTCGTTAAGGGTCTAATTCAGCACCATTTACGCGAAATTTTGAAGTATTTTGGAGGCCAAAACCCTACATTTAAGTTGGTCAAAGATTCAACAAAGTGGTTGGAAGTTTGAAGACTATTCAAAGGCTTAAATGTGGAAGTTTGAAGGTCTCATTTGAGGGAAGAATTATGGACGAATTTCAGCTGCATTTTGGGATTAATTTGAAGTTTTTTTTATGCATTTTTAGTATTTAGAAATTAGAATTAAGTGCAAGAGTCTTTTAGGTCAAAGAGCTTTTCTTGGTTAAAGAAAAGTGTTAATGCTAGTCTTGACTAGAAGGTTCATAATTGCTATTTTAATCCTTTTGTAATTTTCAACCTTAGTCCCTCTTAAAATTCTATAAATAGGGGCCTTGGTTAACTATTGGAGGGGAAGATTTGATGTTATAAACTTTAAGGAATTTTCCTTTCTTTGCTAGTTTTAGTTTTGCAAGTATGCTTGCAACACTTATTTGGCTTATCAACTAAAACTATTCCTTTTAGTTGTGGCGCCTTCTACTCTTCTTTTCTAATTCATTTCATAATCCAAAAGTGTTAGGTTTATCCTAGTGTTGTTGGCTTTGAAAATTAGAGGGGTTGGGAATAGTAATTTCAAAACTACCATTTTATGATTCAAATGTGATAAGTTCCATCATATTGTTGTTGGGTCTATTTTGGTTTGAGTTGTTTTTGCTTGGAAGATTTCAAGACATCTTTCAATATAGTGTGAGTCAAAGGTGTTGAGTTCATTAATACTCAATATTGTTGAACCTACTTGAGCTAGTTGTTTTGCTCAAAAGATCAACCGAGGACGATTCTACAATTCATGTGAAGAAAAATTGTTTGCAAATTTGAAAAAGTGTACTTTTTGTGTTGAAGAAGTTGTTTTTCTTGGCTATGTTGTGAGTTCTAATGGTTTGAGAGTTGATGAAACAAAGGTGACAGCAATTATTGATTGGCCAATTCCCACAAATGTGACTGAGGTGAGATCTTTCCATGGACTTGCAAGTTTTTATAGGAGATTTGTCAAAGATTTCTCAACAAATGCAGCTCCACTAAATGAGTTGGTAAAGAAAAATGTTAAGTTTGCGTGAGGAGATTCTCAACAAAAGACATTTGATCAATTGAAACATGATTTGACTAATGCTTCTGCTTTAGCTTTGCCTAATTTCTCTAACACTTTTGAAGTTGAATGTGTTGCTTCAGGAATTGGAATAGGTGCTGTGTTGCTTCAAGGAGGCTGCCCCATTGCCTACTTTAGTGAGAAGCTAAATAGAGCAACATTGAACTACCGAACATATGACAAAGAGCTCTATGCAGTGGTGAGAGTATTGGAAACTTGGCAGCACTACCTTATGCAAGAGAGTTTGTGATTCACACCGATTATGAATCCCTCAAGTATCTCAAAGGACAAAAGAATTTGCACAAGAAGCATGCAAAATGGATCTCATTCATTGAAACTTTTCCATATGTGGTAAAGTACAAAAAAGGTAAAGAGAACATTGTGGTTGATGCACTCTCTCGAAGGTATGTCTTGATTACTACTGTTAATGCTACAATCATGGGATTTTAGTATATTAAGGAGTTGTATGCTAAAGATCATGATTTTGCTAACATATTAATGCGGGTGAAAATGGTGCTTTCAATAAATTTTATCAATGTGAACGGTTCTTTTCAAAGAAAACAAATTATGTATTCCTCCTTATTCACTTAGAGAGCTTTTGGTTCATGAATCTCATTGTGGAGGTTTAATGGGACATTTTGGTGTTTTAAAAACTTTAGATATTTTGAATGAACACTTTTATTGGCCAAACATGAAAAAGAATGTTGAGAAAATTTGTGCTACATGTCTTGACTGCAAGAAAGCTAAATCTAAGTCTCCTCCCCATGGATTGTATACTCCACTCCCTGTTCCTCAATCTCCTTGGACTGACATTTCTATGGACTTTGTTCTTGGTTTGCCTAGATCTCAAAGTGGCATGGACTCTATTTTTGTTGTTGTTGACAGATTCTCCAAAATGGCTCACTTTATTGCTTGTAGGAAGGCCGACAATGCAAAACATGTGGCTGATCTCTTCTTCAAAGAAATTTTTAGTCTACATGGTGTTCCTAGGACTATTGTGTCCTATAGGGATGTAAAGTTTTTGAGTTATTTCTGGAAAACTCTTTGGGGAAAATTGGGAACAAAACTTTTGTTTTCAACCACAAGTCACCCACAAACAGATGGCCAAATGGAAGTAACAAATAGGAATTTGGGTGTTTTGTTAAGGGCCATAATTAAAAAGAATTTGAAAAGTTGGGAGGAGTGTTTGCCAATTGCTGAATTTGCATGCAATCGCACACTACACACTTCTACTAAATTTTCTCCTTTTGAGTTGGTTTATGGTTTCATTCCTCTAACTTCTTTAGACTTATCTCCTTTACCTTTGCAGAATCAAGTGAGTTTGGATGGCAAGAAGAAAGCTGAAACCGTGAAGAAATTACATGAGCAAGCTCGTGTAAACATTGAGAAGAAAAATGAGCAATATGCAAATAATGCAAATAAGGGCCGTAAGAAAATTGTGTTTGAACCCGATGATTGGGTTTGGGTACACATGAGGAAAGAGAGGTTTCCAGCCTCAAGGAGAACTAAGTTACACCCCCCTAATGATGGGCCATTTCGAGTTTTGGCACGAGTCAATGATAATGCTTACAAGCTTGATCTTCCTGGAGACTATGGTATAATTGCTACTTTTAATATTTCTGACTTATCTCCTTTTGATTTTGATGTAGAATCAATGGATTCGAGCACGAATCCTTTTCAAGGGAGAGGTTCCAAGGAAGTAATGCTAAATATGTCAAAGATGATGATGGCGAAGGCATGGCCGAAATATGTCAAAGATGATGATGGCGAAGGCATGGCCGAACCACCCTCAACTCCAAATAATTCTGCACATATCATTCCACCAAATCCACTTGAAGGGATGACAGACCCAATGACTCGTTTGAGAAAGAAGAGGATGCAAGAAGCCTTGAACATTTTGATTCTTGAAGTCCATTCAAAAGAGGATCCAATGGCTACCTCAATTCAGCCCAAATATTACTACATTTTGCAAGCTTTGGACCTTGATCCAAATGGTTCTAAATATGTTTTTTAGACTACTTTTCAAGTGAATAAATCAGCCCAATTGGTGCAGCCAATTTTCAGCCCGAAACCCGAAATGGTACAAGCCCAAATTTCAGGAAATTGGAGTCAATCCGTGAAGCTTTTTTAGGGGTCTAATTCAGCACCATTTGCGCAAAATTTTTAAGTATTTTGGAGGCCAAAACCCTACATTTAAGTTGGTCAAAGATTCAGCAAAGTGGTTGGAAGTTTGAAGACTATTCAAAGGCTTAAATGTGGAAGTTTGAAGGTCTCATTTGAGGGAAGAATTATGGACGAATTTCAGCTGCATTTTGGGATTAATTTGAAGTCTTTTTTATGCATTTTTAGTATTTAGGCTCCGTTTGATAAAACTTAATTTGAGATCTGAAATCTGAAGTCTGAAGTCTGAATTCTGAAGTCTGAATCCATTAAGTTAGCTTTGTTTGATAAAATTAGAAAATATTCTGAATCTGAAGTCTGAAATCTGAAATCTGAATTATGAAGTCTGAATTACAAAATAAGTTTATAAAATTTTAAATTTTAAATTAAATCACCTTATTTTTTTAAAAAAATATTAGAAATATATTTTTTTAATATATAACATAATTTTTAAGATGTGTAATTTTTTACATAATACTGTGAAATTTTACTAATAAAAATATTTTAAAAAAGTTTAATAATAAATTAGAATGTTATTATTATTTTAAAACTAAAATATTAATTAAATAAATATCACATATTAATTAAAATTATAAAAAAATAAAAATCCATGTCATAAATATATTTTTTATTTATTTAAATGATAAAATACTTTTTTGAAAAAATATTTAATAAATACAAATTATTTAAAGAAAAAACTAAAAAGAATAATAAATATTGAAAATAAGAAAAAATTTGCAACCAATTCAGTTCAGCAATAAATGATTCGCCAATCACTTATTTTTAGGCTAACAATTGTACTTGCAATTCAGATCCACTTATTCTCTTAAGACTTTGAATTATAGTTATCAAACGCGCTTAATTATTAAGTACTTAATTAAAAAAGTTCTTAATTCATTAAGTCAGAAACAAGTTGAGTTATCAAACGCTCTTAATCAATTAAGTACTTAATCTATTTAGAATAAGTACTGAATTAGTTTATCAAACAGACCCTAAAACTAGCTTACTAAGAAACTAGCAAAGAAAGGAAAATTACTTAAAATTTATAACATCAAATCTTCCCCTCTAATAGTTAACCAAGACCCCTATTTATAGAGTTTTAAGAGGGACTAAGGTTGAAAATTACAAAAGGATTAAAATAGCAATTATGAACCTTCTAGTCAAGACTAGTATTAACACTTCTCTTTAACCAAGAAAAGCTTTTTGACCTAGAATACTCTTGCACTTAATTCTAATATTCTAAGGGTCTGTTTGATAAACTAATTCAGTACTTATTCTAAATAGATTAAGTACTTAATTGATTAAGAGCGTTTGATAACTCAACTTGTTTCTGACTTAATGAATTAAGAACTTTTTTAATTAAGTACTTAATAATTAAGCGCGTTTGATAACTACAATTCAAAGTCTTAAGAGATTAAGTGGATCTGAATTGCAAGTACAATTGTTAGCCTAAAAATAAGTGATTGGCGAATCACTTATTGCTGAACTGAATTGGTTGCAAATTTTTTCTTATTTTCAATATTTATTTTTCTTTTTAGTTTTTTCTTTAAATAATTTGTATTTATTAAATATTTTTTCAAAAAGTATTTTATCATTTAAATAAATAAAAAATATATTTATGACATGGATTTTTATTTTTTTATAATTTTAATTAATATGTGATATTTATTTAATTAATATTTTAGTTTTAAAATAATAATAACATTCTAATTTATTATTAAAATTTTTTAAAATATTTTTATTAGTAGAATTTCACATTATTATGTAAAAAATTACACATCTTAAAAATTATGTTATATATTAAAAAAATATGTTTCTAATATTTATTTTAAAAAAATAAGGTGATTTAATTTAAAATTTAAAATTTTATAAACTTATTTTGTAATTCAGACTTCATAATTCAGATTTCAGATTCAGACTTCATATTTCCGACATATTTTCTAATTTTATCAAACAAAGCTAACTTAATGGATTCAGACTTCAGATTTCAGACCTCAAATTAAGTTTTATCAAACGGAGCCTTAGTCTTGCAAGTATGCTTGCAACACTTATTTGACTTATCAACTAAAACTCTTCCTTTTAGTTGTGGCGCCTTCTATTCTTCTTTTCTAATTCATTTCATAATCCAACGGTGTTAGGTTTATCCTAGTATTGTTGGGTTTGAAAATTAGAGGGACTGGGAATAGTAATTTCAAAACTACCATTTTATGATTCAAAGGTGATAGGTTTTTATAGTATTGTTTTTGGGTCTATTTTGGTTTGAATTGTTTGTGCTTAGAACATTTCAAGACATCTTTCAATATAGTGTGATTCAAAGGTATTGAGTTCATTAATACTCAATATTGTTGAACCCACTTGAGCTAGTTGTTTTGCTCAAAAGATCAATCAAGGACGATTCTACAATTCATGTGAATCCGCAATGAACCTCTCCAGTTTAAAATGTGTAAAAACTTTCCTGCACTTTGTGGCTCGTTGAAGATCTTTAGATTCATCTAATTGACAAAGTTTGTTAGATCAGGGATTGGACTGGAAAGTTTAGCGCAATTGTTGTCTTTTATGGTGCGAATACGTTTTCGGGTTTTAAGAATGAAGCCAAGCTTCTGCAATAAATGCAAGAGCACATAAGTTTTAATCTCGGTTGCGACAGTGTAACCAGTCTTAAAACTGAATTGAATAACAAACTGGAGACTTCCTTTTTTGATGCCAGGTTTGCTAAAATTCATTGTTATTAGGAAAAGTCCCTGCCTGTCTGGACAAGTGTTTGAGTCTGTCCATCTTCTCTAGATATATTTAAGGCCTTTTGAACAGGTAATTCTTTTTATATCCAAAGGTCTCGTGTCATTTCTTTGTGATTCAGATGGGGCTAGGGAATCATGCTAGGAATTTGGAGAGACCTGACTATGCTCTTGGCTTAAGATCAAACTCTGATTCTTGTGCTCTGTTTCTACACTGGAAAGCATGATTATCAACTTAACTGTATTCATTTAAGAAATGATAAGGAAGCGGGAAAATGTGCCGTATACCACTTTAATCTTGCAGTTGCGTTAAATGTTATTGAGTGGTTTGCTTTGTTTTACATTTCTTTTTGTCGTCAGCATTCTGGTCTCCTTTGTACACACCACTGGTCTGTTTTCATTTTTGCATGTATAATGTACCTTAATGGATGGAGGAGGTATGTTTAATGCTAGTAATGAAATCATGGCCATTCTCGAATATGCTAAGGCAGTTATTCTCTGCTGGTTCGGTTTCATCAGAACTATAGTTTTTTTTTTATTCAAGGGCGTCATTGGTGGATATTCTTTTACCTCATTGTTTGCATTTCGTAGGTATGGATACACCAAAGCAATCCACCGAGCAAGTGAATATATCATCCAGTGATTCATCTTCTGATGATGATTCTAACTCACAAACTAAACGATTACGCACTGATGCTGAGATTGTTGAACCAGATATTGAAGTAAATTCTCAAGGTAAAATTCCCCATTCATCACACTTCTATTTGAAGTCAGAATTTTGTTTCAGTATGTATAGACTGTTAAAAGTATGCTGCAGGATGGGGTTGCATCATGCTAGATATGTCAAAATAACAATGGATCAGATTGTTGCCTTAGGATTTTAGTTTGAATGCTATATTCTTCTGTGTTAAATCTGACATTCAATGTATTAGATTTTGCCAATAGTTCTGCAGTGCTTACATACAATTCTTTTGCCTCAATGCACCCTTGTTCGATATCAAGATAGGTGTTGATTCAAAATGATATTAAAGGATATTATTGCTACAGTTTAATGAATGATTCGTCTGGAGAAAGCCTTCATTGTAATCCTAGCATCTCCTTACCTAGTTGTAAATTCTGCATTTTCTGTCTTCATCGTTTATTACATTCTGTTGATGCTGATTTTTTTATTGATACTCCTGGACAGATGCATTGCTTAGGAAAGCTCAGATGTACCAAAAGTACATGAAGCAGATCCCTATTCCCACCAAGCGTTGTTCAGTTATTCCATTTACCTCTTGGACTGGATTGGGCACGTCTATAAAGCAGCTATACAAGCAGCCCCTTCATTATCTCACCAACATTCATTTGAAACAATTGGACTGGTTGAGAGTTGGTGCCTTGGGCCAAGATCCACTGGATTCCCTTGCTTCTCCTCCTAAAGCTGAGGCCACCATCTGGCTTATGGAAGAAATTCACATACTATCCTCATCGCCTCATCATCTTGCCAAACTCTGGCTCTCTGATAGACTGTATCATGCTTATATTAATCCGATTTCCGAGCAATGGCGGAATTAGTTTGGGGTTGATGGGTGCTTTCATGGAGTTTGCTATAGTGTAAACAAGTAGTGAAGGTGTTGAAACCATTTGTGTGTTTCCTTTGAACAAGTTTTGAAGTGTTGAGATAAAAGTGAAAAGAAACAGGTAATGACAGCCTTGCCATATCTCAATTGAGACAAATCTGCAGCCAGCATCAATTTATATACCAAATATAGTATAGACACAACACCACATTTAGAGGACTAAACCAACTGGAGGAAGCTCGTTACATAGCCTTCGACAACCACCCTAAGCCAAAACTTTAAAGGAAAATGAGGTCTGAAGAGTATCGATATATCGATTGACACAGAAAGCATAACAACAGACGATTATACAAACCAAAACATGAATGAAATCATAGGGGCTGAGGGCATGCAGATCCTGTTTTTCATTCCATATTCTACGTGTAAATCTCATCTCAGGCTCACCACAGGCCATGGAGTAACCCCAACAGCTGGAAGTGATGGCCGAATCACAGGAACACGCTTCACTACAGAGAATGCTTCATTAAGTCGTGCAGCTTTGCTCATGAACTGTGAAATCTTCTGCAGTTATAAACCATAAATCAACAACAAACAAACTAGATCTATTAGAATTTGTCTAACATGTCAAAAAAATGACCCAGGACAGAGGTTTTCTAAACACACCAAGAAAACAGTCATCTAGAAAGACAAGTCTACAGCCAATAATAGGGCCGTTTCTGTACAGAAACAGTTGATTAACCTAAAATGAGGTGATTGCCATTAGCCGACTAGCTTTACAAACAAAAAGGCTATCAATCAAGATTGATTTTCGTGAAGAAACAAGTTGCTTAAACATATATGAACACTACATTCAAAATCATCGTGTCAATGGTAAAAATAAAGTAAATTGAACCAGGAACAACAACTCATCTGACTATTTGAGTCACATTTGAGTTGGATCACCACCCAATTCAACATCAGAAAAGATTTCTTCTGCCATATAGGTACAAATATGAAATGAAAGAATAGGGAACTTCAGAGAAAAACTCACTCCCTTGGTCACACAGTTAATGTTCAAGGTTCCACTAAAAGTCCAAAAATCAAGTTATGTTTAGAAGTGGCAAACAATTTCTTATTTAACTGTATTCAATGAGCAAGGGCAGGGAAGTAAGATACAAGAACCCCTTCAAACTCGGTTTCTAAATAAGTGCTTTTATTGTTCTTTTGGGACCATCAACTATAAACCCAAAACTGAAAACGGACTCCTAGACAAACTCAAAATATGTGTCACTCCAACACTACAATTAAAGGTTTTGGAAACAAAATGCTGGGACTGTAAAACCAATTCAACAAAACCACAAAAGAACCAGCCTTAAATATTGGATATTTCATACAAATAATTAGAATTACCAAGCTCCCTATCAAGCAGGGAGTACTATACCCTCCGACTTATCAATGAACCGGAAAGAGTTAGTATGTCATAATACATAAGCAGATGTATCATCCATTTTAAAAAAATTTACAGATGAACCAATACTGAACATCCTCACCTAGTTAAGATAGACATATTAGTAGACTATGAAATGCTATAATCAATTTCTGAACGATAATGTTAAGATGCCTCATATGCTTATATCAGTTCAACTTTAATATTTGAATAAACAAAACATCACAACCCATCACGGAAAGAAAAAGAGCAAGCAGATTTATCTTCAATCCCAAAACCTTGCAACCTAAATAAATTCTTCTATTTCTTCATTTCCAAGCTATCTATCCAGTAATGTCAATTTTATTAACAATATTCAAAAGAATTCAAAAATTCCCAACAAAACACAATGACAATACACATGCATCGGAAGAGCAAATAGCTTAAAATAGAGACAACACATCTAGGTAAGGAATGACCTTATCGTCCATGGTGACCTTGAGCTCTAGGCCATGGGTCTTCCTCTTCATCTTATACAACCTTCTTCCCAAAATAACTAGCCCCATCGCAGCAGCCGCCACAGAGAAGGTCCAAACAGGATTTGCCCTAAAAACACAGTACCTTAAGAAATTAATTGGTACTTTCCACCAAACCACACCCTTCTTCCCCTCTTCCTTCTGTTCTGCGTTCCCAGTTTCCACTTCAACACTGTTGCCCTCATTTTCACTATCCCTTTGACCATTTTCTTCGGCGAAAGCTTCCAAATTTGCACTTTCCTTGGAACCCAACTGGCTTTGCTGCTCAAAGTTTTCAACTTTCTCAGGATCAAATTCAATCCCACTATAATTAGACCAAAATTTATCAAAATTCTCCAAAGTTTTCTCTTTTCCGCCGCGAACTTCCTCAGTTCCTTGGGAACCAACAAGCAATTTATTCCCATCCGAGCCGACACCACTATTTCCCTCCAATTCACTAAATTTCCTATCATCAGACCGGTCACTACCCGAATCAGGCCACGATTCTTCCCCCGCAGCGTCTTTCCTTGGGTATCCGGTATCCAAATCCGGATCAAGCCAACTGGGATTATCAGAAACCTCGGAGCTCACCTCAGTAATATAACCTCCCCCAGAAACAGTCCTAAACCTGCTCCCTAGAGGGTCCACTGAGAAGTAATCAGCCTGAATTATACCTTCAGAATGGGCATCAATTGGTTGAAAATCATTAAAGTTGGGAACCGGGCCGGACTCGGGGTCTGAATTGGAGTGAAGAACCTCCCAGTCCTGAAGCCCGTCAGCAGCATCAGCATCCATCATGATAGATAGTAATCAAGTAAAAAGAAACTCAGCCCAACTATCACTAATCAACGCCACCAAATCACAATTACACTGAAGCGGAGAAACTCAGTTATTTGAACGCCCGTAGATTTATGAAGAAATACGGAAAAGAGGGGAGGAAGAAAAAGAGGAATGAAAGGAAAAGGGTGGTTGTCGCTACTGGAGGGTACGAAAGGGGAACGAGGTTGTATCGAGTAGCAATGACTTCATTTGATCATGCTAAATTCGTAACCCATTCCACAAGTCTTATCTGCCAGTGTACATGTAGGAGCGAGGTAGGATATATAATCCATTTCCTACTCATTCTCGCCCCACCGGACCATCCTAGGAATTAGGGTGTTCAACGATCTAATTGGCAATCTAACTAATTTATAACGTATAGATTTGAAATTTTTCTATCAGTTTTAGGTCATAAAATAAGCTTTTTATATTTTGATCTTTATATTTTATTATAAATTAAAATACCCAAAATTAAAAGATCAAATTTTCATTACTATAGAATTCAAAAATAAGATCACAATCAAACGAAAAATAATTCAAAAATACCTTTAATTTAAAAAAAAAACAAGAATACAAAATATAAAAAAATAAGAATGCCTAAATATGTTAAATATACGGTCCAAAAAAAGGTCCAAAAACATTATAACTTACCAACACTAACTTTGAATTTTAATGACACTAAACATCAAATATTAATATATATACATATAAAATAATAATAATATTATTAATTAAATATATATACAGATCCGTATTGACCATCCATTTTTTAGGATAAATAAGGAATTCGATCCAAAATGACCGATTTTTAATTTTTGAATCCGCGGGATTAAAAATTAAAATAAAATTCATCAATAAATCCGATTCACATATTGAATTGACCGGATCAATACGAACCGTGATCACCCCTAGTGTAAGCATTAATTTTAATTTGTTTTTCTTAAAAAAATTATTTTTATATATTATTAGCTATTAATGGTTAATTATTACTAATTAATTATTATTTTTAATTTTTATTAATAATTATTTATTTTTATTTATTTATTTATTATAAGTTATTAATTTTTAATTAAAAATGTTTATTATTAATTGATTTTTCTATTATTTGTTAATTTTATTTTATTAATATTAGTAATTAGTAGTTGTAATTAGTAAATGTAAGTAGTAACTAGATTATTTTGTTACCTAGTTACATTACGTTGTTTATTACGATGTTAATGTAACTAGAGTATGAGAATAAGAGGTTGCGGAAGTACTAGATTCGAGAGGAATTTGAGGAAGATTGGAGGCTATAGTAAATTCGGTTGATCAGTTAGGATGAGGATTTGGAAAAGATTGAGAAGAGTTGAATAAAGAATTACCTATGGATAAAGAGGAAGAAAGATTAGGATCAGTCATATCCGAAGAGTTTTCACTTCATTAGCATTGGATATGGAGTTAGAAATTAAGATAGAATTGGATATGGAGGTCCATTTTCACTTCATTAGCATCACATTCAACAACGGCTTCGACATGTTCCCGTCTGAGCTTGAGGGCGTGTAAATGTAATTAGTAATTAGTAGTTGTAATTAGTCAATGCAAGGAGTAGTTGTTTACATAGTCTGGGTATCGCAAATTATATCCTGTACCTAGAGATATATGTACCTAATAATACATCACCACTCTCACTATAAGAGAGTGAGATACACGCTCTTCTCTTCTTCTTCTCCTAAAACTTAGTTCCTTCTTTTTCAAAAAATCACTTCTTCTTCTTAAAAAATCAGTTATTCTTTTTCACCGTACTCCATTTGAAATCGCATTTAATCAAAATTTTAATTCAAACACAGATTTAACGGAGATCGACGATTATTTTTTCCGACGAACAATACCAAATACAACGAAAAAATTACTTTTTCTTAAAAAAATCACTTCGTCATGTTCAAAAATCTCTTATTCTTCTTCAAAAATCTCTTATTCTTCTTAAAAAATCACCACATTATAAAGTATGAACTGTATTTGATGGATTTACGGAACCTTGTTTTCACGATTTGATGTTGGGTAATGTATTAATGATGTTATATTCGTGTTTTCTTATTCAAATAATGCTCTGTTGCTCCAAAATATGATATATAAATGGTTTCCATGAGGTATTGGCACTTTCATATGAAATGGGTTGCTGCTGATTCTTTCCCGCTGCTGGACTTGGTAGAACGCGTTATGGGACGTAACTAGACGTTGCGGGACATAACGGGATGTTGCTGCTTTATATTTTGGACGTAGCGGGATGTAACAAGACGTTACGGGACGTTATTGCTTTGTATTTTCAGACGTTGCGGGACGTAACAAGACGTTGTGGGACGTTGTTGTTTTGTATTTTCAGACGTTGCGGGACGTTGCTGGACGTATCTGGACGTGGTGCTAGTTTTTTCGGACGTAGCGAGACGTGGTATACTATGTTCTGTGAAAAAATAGCTTAAATTCACATGCATGGATGTAGATGTTTCAGGACGTGGTGCTAGTTATTTTTGACGTGGTTCTAGTGTTATGAGACTTGGTGGACTGTCTTTGTGAAAAAAATCAACTTAAATTCACATGCATGGATGGATGTAGACGTTTCAGGATGTGGTGCTAGTTGTTTTTGACGTGGTTCTAGTGTTAGGAGACGTTGTGGATGGTGCAATCTATGAAGTTGTATTGCACGGACGGTTCAAGAGGGCATAACTCGGCACTCGATTGTCCGATTAGGACGCACGAGTAGTCGATTTGATGGTTCTCGACGAGATCTACGCAATGTACGTAGTAGACAGGCATTTGGAGATGGTTCCAATATTGAAAAATGTGTGGTTTTGGACGAAAACTTTAAATGGTCATAACTTTGAGCTCGGTGATCCGTTTTAGACGATTTTTTTTGATTTCATATAACTTTTCGAGATCTATCTATCTGCAAACCGCTGGGCCGCTTGAAACTCTAAAAAAGCCATATTTTAAAAATACGAAAGATTTTTAATAATTTCAAGGGTTTTTCAAATTTTTGACGAAACATTTGACATGTATAAAAAATAGTTTTTTACGATTTTCCTGCATAAAAACCTTGTTCCTCCGGGGTTCTACTGACCTATGTATTGGGAGATGGGAAATTCAATATTGACAATAGTGATCTTTTAAATGACATGTATAAAAAAGTGTAATTAAATGTTAACTAACTTTAAGTGGATTAATGACAATTGAATATTTTGGAAAGTCACAAGACTAAAATAACCAGGGTTTGAGTCTCGTCCCTGACAATTTTTTTTTTTGTTTTTTCCTACTAATAGTTACTTAAATGGTATCTGTTTTTTACATTACTAAAATCAGCTATGCCATTTTGGACATTGCAGCAGCTGTTTTCTGGACGTGCGGGGACTTGCGGCCGTGTTTGGAGACGTTATGGAAAGTGTTATGTGAAAAATTCAGCTTAAATTCACATGTCTGGATATGAATGCTTTTTGACGTTGCGGCAGTTGTTTTTTGGACGTAGGTGGACGTTGCGGCAGTGTTAGTAGACGTTGTGGACATGCCTGGATGTAGACGTTGCGATAGTTATTTTTTGGACGTTACGGCAGTTGTTCTGAGACGTTGTTGACTCAGCGAAGACGTTGTGGACATGCCTGGATGTAGACGTTTATGGATGTGGTGCTTGTTGTTTTTGACGTGGTTCTAGTTGTTCTGAGACGTGGTGGACTGTCTTTATAAAAAAAAAGCAGTTTATATTCACACGCATGGATGAGGACGTTTCTGGACATAGTGCTATTTGTTTTTGACGTGGTTCTAGTTGTATTTGTGAAAAAATCAGTTTAAATTTACATTCATGGATGTAGACATTTCTGGACGTGGTGCTAGTTGTTTCGGACGTGGTGCTAGTATTAGGAGACATTGTAGACATGTCTGGATGTAGACGTTGCGACAGTTGTTTTTTGGACGTTGCGGCAGTTGTTCTGAGACGTTGTTGACTCAGCGAAGACGTTGTTCACTCAGCGCAGAAAAAAAAAAAAGGTGCGCGCGTAGGCGAAACTTACAATATTTAGTAAGTGTACATCTGTCATGCAAAAAATTACTATATATAGTAATAAGTACATGTACACAGTGTACAAGATATACGCGCTGGTCTAGGTATATACTCCTTCTCAGAAAGAGATGAACAACTTTCAATTTTATAACACAGTTTTCTACAAACTCCTATTAATTTTATATAGGTAAAATTATTCAAAACAATGCTTTATAATGACACACGGGTATATGTTCCCTGTTTAAGGAGATTATCTGTTGATATTAATGTGGAGTATATATGTCTAAATTTATAAGATAAATATTTTTTTTAAATATATGTTCCTCGTTGAAAGAGATTATCCGTTGATATTAGTAAGAGGATTACCACATAGCATTTGTACTTTGCATTCATAGCTAGTAGGGGAAGAAGCAAATCTAATGTTACTCGTTCAAAGCACTAAATCCGTAAATGATAGTCCAAAAATTATATTATAGATAGTCCATTTCGGCTACTTTCTGTACCTCTTTTTATTGGATAATTTTGCTCACATGACTTCATGAAGCGATTATTTTGATCATTATTTATCTCTGCCACTAAATTTTGCATTGTAGACATCAAGTTTGGCATAGTCTCCTCCTTATCTTTTATTTCCCCTACAACCTGAAAGAATTTAGGACCCATCTCTGAAAAATTGGATCCCCATAACTGGTTCAGGTCCAATACCGTGGCGTCAAGCTCCTACTAATACGGAATCAGATTGCTCTGATACTAAATAATACATGCATTTCTCCCACAAAAGATATCCCGGGAAGGATTTCTTCGGTAGAAAAAATTCGTGTTAAAGTTTACCTGATCTAGGAGTTTAAGTAAAAGTCACTATCTTACAAACTAGCAGAATATTGGTTGTAAGACGGGTAGGATGGAATCACAACAATAACAACCACGTATTGTTGATAAATCCGGTTGATGCACTATGTTATCAAACACTCGAAAAATGGGGCTATACCAAGCTTTCACTAATAGGTTTCAGATAATCATCAATGCATAATAAAATTATGGGCACAGCCCTCTATTTATAAAGTCATTGGGGCGGCCGAAATTCCTACAAAGAAGGGGGAATTCTTGTTGAACAAGAATTTCCTTTTCTTAGGCACAAGTCTTTTCCTTTTTCAATTTGGAAAAGAATAAGGCTTGTTTCCTTATTCTAACTCTAATCAAACTATAATTAACTAAGATTCTTGCTGAGATTTATTCTTTCTAAATTCCTAAAAGAATAAACCTTATTTAACACTAATAAACAAAAATTAGAAAACTGCCAAAAATCGGGAGCAAAAAGGGGAGGCGGCGGCCGAACTTAGGTTGTCCAAGTAATCTTCTTATGGACCTTCTAGAACACTTGTTGGCCGAAATTCATCCCTCCTTGGGCCTCATGGACTTTATTGGACTTGTTTCAGGGAAAACTCATCCTTAAAGGATTTACAAAAGCCCTTAAACAAGTACAAATACTCAATAATTAAAAATATTTCAAAGTAATTGTCTTTGACTTGAAAAATTAAATAGAAGGCTGCTCATTCCAAATTTCTTAGCATAATGATTTCTCTTGATGGTGGATTATCTTTGAAAACAAGAACCACTGTGCTAAGGGCTTCAATTGCTTTCTTCACTTTAGCTCTGGATCATGGATCCCAAATGTCTACAAGGTGTACTTGATTCATGCTCCTCATATCTTGAGCTTGAACACAACTTGTTGCAGTAGGTTGTGAACCATGAGGTGATCTTGAGATCATATCATCCCCTCACTCTTGAAAAGGAATTTTCCTCAATTCCCAACCTTCATTATGAACAGAACGAGGTAGGTTAGCAAAAGGAAATTAAGCACAAATTCTCTTATCACCTCTCTTGTCTTCTTTGTGATTTGTGATCTCTTTCTTGATACCAATAGGAGGTACCAACTCAGTAGATGTCATTGATGTAAGACATCTTTTGCGTGACACTTGGTTACTCAACATGGTCTCCACTTTTTCTTGGACATGTTACCACTTTCGGCCATCCTCACTTGTCGAACATAGCATGCGATTGTCTCCCTCTTGTATGTAACACAATTTCGACACATGCTTTCCACTTCTTATTTCAATGTTGGACAAAAAAAACTGCTCTTAAGAGTTTTAAGAATCATATTTTCATGTTGATGTCCTTTGACTCCTCCAAAATGAGTATCTTGAAGTAGCAATCTCCTGGCACTAGCTTATGGTACACTAATCTTAGTGTCTTGACTATGACATCTTGCTAGCTTCTTTACATGGTCAATGTCCCCGCAACCACAAAATTCAACCATATTAGTGAACATATTAGAGACACTATCATGATAACTTACCATAGTTTCTCTAAGCCTCGCTAAATCTCTCAATAGTGCTTGTGTCATGTAACAATATGCATTTCATTCCTACTCCTGACAATGGAAATTGAAAATTACCTTTTAAATAATGCAAACGTAGGAGTAAAGAATGTCTCCCATTTTGGTGTACTCATGCAATAAAAAGGCATATGGTTGGTTTGACCCTTCCTCTTGAAGCTCAGACCCGTAGGTGAGGACTTGAGATCCAAAGAACAAATGCTCACATGAATATAGAACATTGCGATAAATACGTCATTGAGTCCGACCAATGGAATCTTCCGGAGCTACTAGGTGCGACGGATTTAGGGGTTGGTTTGTCGACCAATTCTCCAACTTCTTCATCTAAAAATTGCTTCCAATTGAACGCAGTGGACTCTTGTTTAACATCTTGAACCTTAGAGGGAGCTTTGGTCGAATTTTCATCTTCATCTGACGAAGAGTCTATGATCACCAAAGGAATGGAGCTTTCTTTCTTTAGAGTTCTCGGAGATGAACTCTTCTTTGAGTTTGATGCACTTGATAAGGTAAGACAATCAATCCTCATACTTGCTCCTCTTTTCCTCTTTCTATTGTCATAACTAGATGACTCATCTTTGTCCTCTTCTTTAGATTCTTGCCAATCATCGTACTCGACCACTATCTCTTTCTCGGATGGAGTGATAGGATCTTCTTTTTCTGATGGCGAGTCTATGCAACTTAGTTTCACAGAGCCAATAGAGTTGGGAACTTCTTGCGAAGAAGAATTCGTCCAACTAGCTTTTATCGACCAAGGCGTGTGATTGGGCCCTGTGGAACCGTTGCCAGCCAGTTTGAAAGCAAACAATCCATTTTTCTTTTTCCACCAACTCTTATTCGAGCAGTCCTTTTCATCACGCCACATTCCAATCTTGGTTGCTCAGTTTGTGTCTTAGTACTTGTATTGGCCTCTTGAATTTTGTGCTTGACTTACCTAACCTGAGAATAAAACATTAGAGTGAGTTCATACTTTTTACAAGCAAAGATAAAGGAATACTTATTAATGAACCCATCATGTGTGGTCTTTTTATCAAATCACCACGGCCGACCTAGTAACAAGTGAGCCGCGCTCATGGGCACTACGTCACACTTGACATGACTCTCATAGTCACCAATAGAGAATGGTGAAATATTATCTACCCCGGGCCTAGCCAGTAAGTCACTTTCCTGCTATGCATTCCAGAATCGAAATTTCTGGCCAGGTCTAAACGCTAGCACAATTGCTATTCTAACCCTTTTGAAATAACATTGCGCAGGATCTGAGTTTGCACTTATTCGATTTACCACACAACAAAAAATTTCTAATTAAAAGCAGAATCTTAGAAAAATACATTTGAAGCGTGAACTCAGGTGATCACTTGTATGACTCAAGATTTTGATCTCACGTTGTGTGGGCAACGATCTAGAAACCAATTGATCAGCAATCAACACAACTGGATTCACCGAAAAATTCAGCAAACCAAACCGCCTAGCGCATGATGTTCACGCGCTGCCTAGGCTTGAGATCAACCACACGCGCCGCCCCAAGTCACTAATGCTGCCGTCAGAAAACTAAGAAAGTTCGCCAAACTGGACTTACACAATGGCTGCCGCACTTAGGCTTATAAATCCGACTATGAGGGAGAAATTTATTTTCTCTTTCTAGGATTTTATCTCTCTAGTTTTCTTATCTTGAAAACTTATGAATTGTGTTCTTGAATGGCTAATCCCTTGTCTATATATAGAGTTACAAGAGAGACCCCAAGTTGGTTTAGGATTGGTCTTCCTAATGGGTTTTGGTAATTACTATGTTTCCAAATCCAATTAGGTAAGCAATCTGATAGGATAAACAAAATCCTACTAGATTTCCTAATCTTTAGGATTTCCTAATTCCAATTGAAACTTAAGACTTAATTAATTAATTAAATAATTCCACTTTATTAATTACTTAATTAACCCTTAGGAATAATTAATTAATTAATTCTACATATTCAAGTAACCCATTACAAAATTAATCGTACCACTAACGGATTAATTTTGGCACTACCACCCTACACCAGAATTGCTTCCGAAACAACTTAATTAATTTATTCATAATCTCCCCACATCAAAGATATAGTGCTCGTTAATATATTAATTTACAGATAAATTAATTAATTAACCTCTTTAATTCTGAGACTAGTACCACTCGACCTTTTTACTATACTGGACATAAGTCCACCAGCTGGTTTAGTATAGTAAACGTAACGAGCTCATCTCGGGAGCACTATCACCCCGGACACACCGGTACATGGTTTCCTTTTGACAAACAGCAACATACCAAGCAACTAAACACGCGCACCCAACCTACCGAGACTATTGGCCATAATTGACCTCACCCTTTGGCAGATCAAAGTACACTATGTCTAATCCTCATGCCTGCTCGAGTCTAGGGATTAAGAGATAGAATACCAAGAATGATTTGTCTATTAAATCAGTACAAGACAAATTATTCCTAATGGTCAAGTTCAATATGCTCCGGACATATCTACATGATTCAATTAGTTTAGATAAATCAATTATTTGAATCACATAATAACCTAAACTAACAGTTTGTCCAAAGCTTTATCGGTTACGAACCTAATTTATATATTATGTCTTTCAACCAATGATGAGATCTACTGTGTCACACAAGACACATCATCATCTATTTACATAATATAAATGGACATATCATGCACAACAAAATATAACCAAAACATAAATCGATATATTACTGAGAAAATGTACAATACAAGTATAGCTTATGTATTCAACTCCAACAAATGGTACTATGCATTGCTTGGTAACTTGAAATTCAGCTCGCTGAGTGAGCCACTGCAACTGATAAGGATAAGGGTGAGGAGTAGTAGGAAAATTCATAATAGACACAAGATAGTTAGAAACATGATTATTCTCACTACCACTATCAATAATAAACAAGCACTTACCACCATTAATTTCACCTAAAGTATGAAATACCTTTTGTCTTTGCTCACTGGGATCTTCTAGATCTTTTTGTGAATTATAAGTTCTTACCATACTAGAAGATTGTGATTTGGAATCATTTGAACTTGGTACTTGTAGCGAGACTCCACATGTACCTTTTGGAATTTCCGGAGGCTTTGGAAGTTCGTCAGCAACCTCATATTTCTTAGAAGACCGATAGAGAAAGAAAGGTGGTGACAACTTCTTCAAGTAAGATGGGACTTCATCAACCTTGGTTGATATATTCCTTACTGCCCGGAATTCCTCCATTGCTTCAATCAACCTATCCAACGATTGATCCATCTTTTTCAAGCACTCTAATAATGCTTGGTTTTGCCGGGAGTTGAATGCTTCCATTTTTCTGTTAATCAAACACTCAACTTAGGTAGAAGGAAAGACTTCTCCTTGAACGTTAGTAACCAAAAGAGTTAACTACAAAGAATCAAAAATCAAAACAAAACAAAAACTATACTACAAAATTTCGGCAACTACCAAAGTTGGAAAAAATAGAAAAAAATCAAACAAATAAATCAATTAAATCACAAAACAAAAACAAAACACACAAAAACTAGACAACTAGCCGCAAAAAGCTCACAAAATACGACAATCTCACAAAACGCAAAAATAAAAAATTCTAAAAACTACAAAAATCAAATAAATTATAAAATTTACAAAATGCATGGTGCTAGTGTGAAGTTGATCAAATTCTACCTTTTTTCTTAAAAACTTATATTTCTTCAAGTCTCTAAGCTTCACTTTAGCAAACCTTCTCTCAACTTTGGTTATCTCACTCAAAGCTGGGAGACGCCTGATATAAGAATAAAGACTCCGGTGAGTTCCCCTTTTACCTTTATTCTCACTCAAGTGTGGGTCCTAATGTTGATAATTATGTGAATCTCAACTTTTACTTCACTGACCCTCCTTTTAGCTTAAGTATAGCTTTGTAAACTTGTACTTTCGTCGCATGGACTCTTTAGTCTCGACTTTTCCCTTTGGTTAAGAGACTTGTCTTTTCACACTTGCACTTTCCTTTTCTTTTGGAATCCTTTGGGAATCTCTTTTCTTTTTCACTCACTGAAGTTCTTTTGAACTTCTTTTCTTTTTCTTTAGACACAATTGATTATGTCTACGTTCTTTTATTTTCTTTTCTTTCGAATTCCTTTGGGAATTCCTTTTTTTTTTAACTCTCTTTCCAGCTTGATGATGGCACAAGCCAACCACATTACAGGTCAAAAAGAAGGTTAATTACGCATAAAAATTAAAACACACACAACGTCTCAGTAAGAACACCACTAGATGGCAAGTTTTCAGGCTTTTAGACCCCTCAGTGGAATAGACTTTATAACAAGCTTCTCTATTTCAATCAAAATGATACCAACTCTTTGCAAGAAATCACCAAGTATTTCAAGTTAGTATGCTTCGGGTTCACTTAGAGACGGAAAACTTTTCTTTTTAATAATTTAGTTTGACTTCTATGTTTGGATGCAACACAAATCACATGCAAGCAAAAAATTTTCAATTTCAAACTTCAATTAATGCAAAGAAACACATAGGACTCTATTTTTGGTGAAAACAAAGTTTTCGATTTTCCGACTCGGTTTATGGACCGATGGTGTGATCACTATGGTGCACGAACAAGACTTAACAATTGAATTTAAAACTAAATTCTAGACACTAAATAATCACAAAAGATACAATCTTTCAACCAACAAAGTCTAAAAGAAACACAAACACACAATATTTTTATGAAACACAATTTTCTATTTTCTTGACACGATGATGATGGTGATGTGCGACCACCAAGGGCACAACACTGACACACAAATTGAAAATTATTTTATGAAACTAGATTCAAATACGAACAAAACAGATATGATCTTGTAACCGGAAAAGTTGTAAGAACTAGTAAAACAATTGACTCAAAACAACACTTTTTGTGAAACAAATTTTTCAAATTTCTGGACACTTTTAAAGATGATGTGCGATCACCAAGGTGCACACACAGGCACACAATTTGAAAATTATTTTATTAAACTAGACTCAAAAATGAAGAAAAAGGATATGGAATTTTAATCGGACAAGTTAAAAGAACTGATAAAGACTCTATAATTTTGTGAAGAAAATTTTCAAACTTTCTTGGACACATTGGGTGTAATGGTGCGATTACATAAGTAAACACACTAACACACGATTTTAAAATTTTATTTAAAATAAAAACGAAAAATTTAGGCAAAATTTAACTTCTGGAAATGATTTATTCAATTAAAGAACGAGCGAATTTGAACGTTGGCGTCGTTCCATTAAACAAATTGGTAAAGAGATTATACCTTGCTTGAAAAAGGATATTTTCAACAATCACGGTGACAAGCGAACTCGAACATTGGCTTGCCGATCAACGGGGGTTGACACGTCCTCCTTGAAATAGGAATTGTTGTGAATTTCCTCCTATTTGGCTCTAATACCAAATAATCGGAATTAGATTGCTCTGATACCAATTAATACGCGCCTTTCTTCCAGAAAAGATATCCTGGGAAGGATTTCTTCGATAGAAGAAATTTGTGTTAAGGTTTGCCCGATATAGGAGTTTAAGTAAAATTCAATATCTTACAAACTAGAGGAATATTAGTTGTAAGACTGGTAAAATGGGACCACAACAATAACAACCACGTATTGTTGATAAATCTGGTTGATGCACTATGTTATCAAACACTCGAAAAAGGGGTCTATACCAAGGTCTCACCAATAAGTTTCAGAAAATCATCAATGCATAATAAAATTGAAGGCACAACCCTCTATTTATAGAGTTATAGGGGCAGAAAAAATTCCTACAACGAAGGGGGAATTGTTGTTGAATAAAAATTTCCTTTTATTAGGCACAAGTCTTTTCCTTTTTCGATTTGGAAAAGAATAAGACTTGTTTCCTTATTCTAACTCTAATCAAACTATAATTAACTAAGATTTTTGCTGAGATTTATTCTTTCTAAATTCCTAAAAGAATAAACCTTATTTAACACTAATCATCAAAAATCAGAAAACTGCCAAAAACCATGAGCAAAAAGGGAGGTGACTGCCGAACATAGGTATAGGGTCACCCTTTCCTTCTTGTTGTTTTCTTATCTAAGTAATCTTATTATGGATATTTTAGAACACTTATTGGCCAAAATTCATCCCTCCTTGGGCCTCATGGACTTTATTGGAATTGTTTAAGGGAAAAACTCATCCTTAAAGAATTTACAAAAGCCCTTAAACAAGTACAAAGACTCAATAATTAAAAATAATTAAAACTAATTGTCTTTGACTTGAAAAATTAAACAGAAGGCTGCACATTCCAAATTTCTTAGTACAATGACTTCTCTTGATGGTGGCTTATCTTTGAAAATAAGAGCCACTGTGCTAAGGGTTTCAATTGCCTTCTTCACTTTAGCACTTGATCTTGGATCCAAAATGTCTACAAGTTGTACTTGATTCATGCTTCTCATGTCTTGAGTTTGAACAAAACATACTACAGTAGGTTATGAACTATTAGGAGATCTTGAGATCATATCACCTACCTTGTTCAATGGTTCTTCAATCCAAGAATTGCCCCCAAAGGCGCATGTGCCCTGTGAATTTAACATATCAGGTGGACTTGATAGGCTACGACTTAATGATAAGTTATCTTCCTCTTGCTCTGAGAAAAGAAAAAAAGAGGAATCTTTTGAGAAAATGAAAAAATACGAGTCTTTTGAAAAATTAATGAATGGTAGCCTAAGAAATGGTGTTTTAGAAATGTTTGCGGATAGCAATTTAGGTAATTGTCTCTACATGCTTGAATGCAAATTTATAGTTCAAAGTCGGAGTAAGATTTCATGGATTTGCATTATTTGTTTTTCTGTTATAGGAACCATTAGTGAGGAGAAATCTACTTTTTCTGTGAATACTTCCAAGCAATCAGTTGTCGCGAGTACTTCAGATTTTAGTTTGGCCATACCTCTTGTGTCTAAAAACAAAACAAATGATCACTGTAAGGTACCTGGACCATCTATTCAATGACTAACCCAGTCTCCATCAACTGATAAAACACTTGGTGTTCAGAATTCAGCAGCTTTGCCTGATGCTAATGTACGGAAGGTCAAAATAGATGTACGAGCACGAAGTGATTTAGTTTCTCGATATTGGCCTCGAATAAGTGATGGGGAGTTACAACAGATATGTGTAGAGTATCCTAAAGGGGAAACCCTTCATTATTTCTTAGCATAATTTGTTTGTTTATGTATTGATTTGGTTCTATTTACTGTTATTGTCACTTCTTTTTCCCAATCCATGTAATGTAAGTTATAGGTATTTAGCTGGCCATTCACTGAAAAAATTGCCTTTTCCTAATTGGAGTTCCTAAGAATTGTTGCAGTTTTGAGAATCTTAATAGAGAAAATTTTGGTTTACTATGCATGCAGGAAATTTTCTTGGTTTACCATGATGAAACCTTTTTGGGTTTTAGTGGGAACCTAGTTTTGGAAAAGGTATGATATGATCTCAAGACCACCTCATGGTTCACAACCTACCACAACAAGTTATGTTCAAGCTCAAGACATTTAAGAGTATGAACCAATTTCAACTTGTAGACATTTGGGATCTAAGATCAAGAGATAAAGTGGAGAAGGCAATTGAAGCCCTTAGCACAATGGTTCTTATTTTCAAAGATACGCCACCATCAAGAGAAGTCATTATGCTAAGAAAATTGGAATGAGCAGCCTTCTAATTTATTTTTCAAGTCAAAGGCAATTACTTTTAAGTATTTTTAATTATTGAGTCTTTGTACTTGTTTAAGGGCTTTTGTAAATCCATTGAAGGATGAGTTTTTCCCTTAAACATGTCCAATAAAGTCCATGAAGCCCAAGGAGGGATGAATTTCAGCCAAAAAGTGTTCTAGAAGGTCCATAAAAAGATTACTTAAACAAGAAGACGACCAAAAGGCAAGGGTGGCCCCTTTAGGCCCAGTTCGGCCGCCCCCCGCCCCCCCATTTGCTCCTGGTTTAGGCAGTTTTCTGATTTTTGCTGATTAGTGGTTAAATAAGGTTTATGCTTTTAGGAATTTAGGAAGAATAAATCTCAGCAAAAATCATTGTTTAATTATAGTTTGATTAGAGTTAGAATAAGGAAACAAGTCTTATTCTTTTCCAAGTTGAATTAGGAGAAGACTTGTGCTTTAAGAAAGGAAATTCTTGTTACAAAAGAATTCCTTTTTTCTTGCTCTGTAATTTGACCGCCCCTATGCTCTATAAATAGAGGGTTATGCCTTCAATTTTATAAGAATGCATTGATGAATATTGAAACCTTTTGTGAGAGCTCGTGATAGCCCCAAAACTGAATTTCTATAAACATAGTGCATCTCCCGAATTTATCAACAATATGTGGTTGTTATTATTATGGTTCCATTCTACCCATCTTACAACCAAATTTCTGCTACGTTTATAAGATAGTGAATTTACTAATCTCCTAGGTCAGGCAAATTAAAGCACGAATTTCTTCTACAGAAGAAATCCTTTTTTGGGAATTCTTTGTTGGAGGGAAAGAAAGCATCAGTTGGTATCAGAGCAGTCTGATTCAGCATCAGTTGGTATCAGAGCAATCTGATTCCGCATCAGTTGGTATCAGAGCTGGAGAAAAATTCACACCAATTTCCTATTTTAAGGAGGACGTGTCAACCCCCGTTAATTGGTAAGCCAATGTTCGAGTTCGCTTGTCAGCGTGATTCTTGAAAATATCCCTTTTTCAAGCAATGTATAATTTTCTAACCGATTTGTTTGATTGAACGCCGCCAATGTTCGAGTTCTCCCGTTCTTGAAGTTAAATAAATCGTATTAAGAAGTTTAAAATTTGCTTAATTTTGTGTCCTTATTTCAAGTAAAATTTCAAAATTGTGTGTTGTGCATGTTATCCTTGTGATCACACCATAACACCACCAAAGTGTCAAGAATTTCGAAAATTGCTTCACAAAAAGACTCGATCTTCTCATTGTGTCTTCATCAGTTCTTTTACCTTGTCCGGTTAAAATTCCATATAGTTTTTCTTCATTTTTGAGTCTAGTTTAATAATATAATTTTCAATTTGTTTGTCGGTGTGTGCTTAGTTGTTATCGCACATCATCTTCATCATAGTGTCAAGAAAATTCGAAAATTGTTTCACAAAAAGTGTTGTTTTGAGTCAATTGTTTTAATAATTCTTACAACTTGTCCAGTTGCAAGATCATATGCGTTTTTTTTTTGTTTTAAGTCTAGTTTTTATATTTAAATTTTAATTTTTGGTTCGGTTTGTTTCCCCTAGTTTCCGCACCAATTTTGTCCACATTGGTCAAGAACAATCGAAAATTGTGTTTCACAAAAATAGTGTGTGTTTGTGTTTCTTTTAACGTTCGTTGGTTGAAAGATTGTGTCGTTTTGTTTATTTAGTGTCTAGAATTTAGTTTTAAATTCAATTATTGAGTCTTGTTTCTGTGATATAAGGATCGCTCTTATAGACCATATACCGAGTCAGAAAATTGAAAACTTTGTTTTCACCAAAAATAGAGTCTTGTGTGTTTCTTTGCATTAATCGAAATTTGAAATTGCATCTTTTGTACTTGCATGTGATTTGCATTGCATCCAAACATAGAAGTCACACTAAATTAATAAAAAGAAAAAGTTTTCGTCTCTAAGTGAACCCGAAGCATACTAACTTGAAATAAGTGGTGCTTTATTGCAAAAAGTTGGTATCATTTTGATTGAAATAGAGAAGCTTGCTATAAGGTCTATTCCACTGAGGGATCTAAAAGCCTTAAAACTTGCCATCTAGTGGTGTTCTTACTAGAGATGTTGTGTGTGTTTTAATTTTCTTTTGTAACTAACCTTCTTTTTGACTTGTAGTGTGGTTGGCTTGTACCGTCATCAAGTTGGAAAGAGTGTAGAAAAAAAAAAAGAAAGAATTCCCAAGGGAATTCAAAAAAAAGAAAGAGAAAGAAATTAGACATAATTTATAGTGTCTAAAGAAAAAAAAAAAAAGAAGTTCCAAAGGAGCTTTCTTGAGTGAAAAGAAAAGAGAATTCCAAAGGATTCCAAAAACAAAAAAAAAGTGAAAAAAAACGTGCAAGTGTGAAAATAAAAAGACAAGTCTCTTAACCAAAGGGAAAAGTCGAGAATAAAGAGTTCTTGAGGCAAAAGTACAAGTTTATAAAGATATACTTAAGCTAAAAGGAGGGTCAGTGAAGTAAGAGTTGAGATTCACATAATTATCAACATTAGAACCCACATTTGAGTGAGAATAAACGTAAAAGGCGAACTCACCGGAGTATTGATTCTTATAACAGGTGTCTCCCAACTTTGAGTGAGATAACCAAGGATGAGAGAAGGTTTGCTAAAGTGAAACTTAGAGACTTAAAGAAATTTAAGTTTTTAAGGAAAAAGGTAGAATTTTATCAACTTCACACTGGTACCATGCATATTTTGTAAATTTTGTAATTTATTTGATTTTTATTATTTTTAGAATTTTAATTTTGAATTTTTGTGAGTTCCGCATTTTGTGAGCTTTAGCGGTCGGGTTTTTAGTTTCTGTGTGTTTTGTTTTTTTGTTTTGTTTTGTGATTTATTTGATTTGTTTTAATTTTAATTTTTGGTTTTTGTGGCTTAGTGTAGATGCCACAAATTTGAAGTTATTTTAAGGTTTATTTCATTTTTAATTCTTTGTAGTTAATTCTTTTGGTTACTAACCTTCAAGGAGAAGTCTTCACTTCTACCTAAGTTGAGTGTTTCATTGACAGAAAGATGGAAACCATTCCGAAAGAACCCCGAACTACTGAAGAAGTACTCCAGTTCTTTCAGAACGTATCAGAAAACATCAACTTCCTAGTTGACGCAATGTCAAACATCAACAAATCACCAGTAGATTCCCCTGTCACTCCAAAGACCAATCCATCTCGAAAGACAAAGGGATTCTTGGAGACATGAGCAAAATGTCGATTTCAAAAAACTCTCAGCGCACCGGGTCGTCCAAAAATGCGGAACCCCAGAAGGAATATGACGAAGAGAAAGAACATGGTGTATGCCACCCTAGACCAGCTCGGTCTCCAATAAATTTCCAATCATATAAGGCAGAAGATTACGTTGAGCGATACACTTGGCCAACCCGAGCCCGAAACAATTCTCCTTGCCATGAGGATGAAGATGAATTCGAGCCAATAGTCAGGGCCCCAACATTCGACAGAAGGAGAGAAACCAAGAGGCCACCTCTTTCTAGGGTTTAAAGACTACAACCTCGTAGGGTCAATAAGGATGACTATGAAGATAATCTAAGTACTAGACAACAATACAGGCCTAAGTTTGTCTTTCTGCAGTTCAATGGAAAACAAGACCCTGAAACATACTTGCTATGGGAAAAACACATGGATCTATTCTTGATAGTTAGCAAGTATCCTGAAGAGGATTGGGTTAACATAGCCTCATCCAAGTTCACTGACTACGCCTTATGTTGGTGGGATTACTACACCAAGCAGAGGAGGAGAGATAGTGAAGAACCAATCTATGATTGGGATGAAATGAAAAGAGTATTATGCAAGCGATACGTGCCTCCCAGCTATTCAAGAACAATGCATCATATGTTCAACAAGTTAGCTCAAGGGAATAAGAGTTACTGATTAATCCTGAGAGTTTGAAAATGTGAAGATAATATGCGGAGTGCAAGAAGAGGAAGAGGTTACTATGGCTAGGTTCATCAATGGGCTGAATCCGAGGATTGCCCAAGTTGTGGAACTACACCACTACTTGGATTTAGAAGAACTATTACATAAAGCTACCTTAGTTGAAGCTCGAAAAAAAGGTGAAGGTCGAACCACTGCAGCTTCAAGCAGTTAGAGAAGTAACACGAGGTCACCTAGTACAATACTAGCAAGAGGCCACACCAACAGTGAGGCACCAACCTAAGGTAAAGTTTTGACCAACTGATGAGCTGATATTTTATGATACAATTTGGTGCTGAATTGGGCAAAGTTGGATCTTTTGGTGAAGCTAAATAGTGTTTTTTATATTTGCAGGGAATTATATTTATTTTGAGAAGGATGGTGCAATTTTGGACAAAAGGAGGGCAAATGGGACAATTGAAGAAAAAGAGTTGGGGGCTGTGAATTTTTGAGAAAGATAAGAAAGGAAGAATGACCAAATTGGGAAGGAAGAGTTATATAAGGCTAGGAATAAAAAGAGCAGGATTTTTATTCTAGGATTGATTGTCTTGATTTGGGGGAATTAACTGTGGGAATTTTAATTTTAGAAAAAAAGGGAAGATTTAGGAAAGAAAAGGAAGACGTTTGGGGATTTAGGAAGGACTGGAAAAAAAAAAGACGAGGATATGCATTCTTTGACTAGGATCAATTTTGGCTTTGGAGGAATAGGACACAAGGCGGGGACAGCAGAGACCAAAAAAGAGACAAATGGTTGCAGAAGCTTTTTTGGACTATTTGGGATAGCTCTCCTGCAGAAGAACTCATCAATTAGTAGTATTTCTATTCCTTAGTTTTTAGTTTTAATTCATGGAGTACAATTTTTATATGATGTTTTGTTTTTCAGTTATGAGTAGCTAGATTTCTTAAGTCTAGTCAAGGGAATAAAAACCCCTCGATGTTACTTTAATCGTGAGATCGAATTGGTGTTATTATTAATTGATTATTGGTTTTTATTTATTCTTGTGCATTTTTGAGGATTATTTGGCACTGTCTGTATAGCTGGTAGCATGCGGGCTTTCCTAGGTAATCCAATCTACTAGAATACATGGGGTTCGGTATTCCTTAGAGTCAATGAATTAATCACGTGATACGTAGATTAGTGAATTGAAGAGAATAAATAATCAAGTGCAATTAAGCTAATTGGGTTAATTGTAATTGAACTGGGTCATTGGCTATCGTGATCTAGGTTCTAGGAGGTTCCAGAATTGATCATCGATTATAGATGCGATTAACGGAGGTCCTTAATCGCTGGCTTTAATTAATAGGACTGAATTGTTAGGAGGTTCCAACAATGAAAACTGGTGTAACCAGTAGTTAACTAATACATTTTTGCATCAATGATCGATTAGTGCATCGAGGTGGTCCAATTCCCTTGGCTAGACCTTTTTTTCAAACTTGGATTTTTTACAATTTGTTTAATTTCTTGCAGTTTAATTTTATTGATTTTTGTTAGTTTACTTAAAAACAAACCCCCCATTTTGGTTACGTACTTTTGACCAAATTTAGTTCATTCAGTTGCTCCCTATGGATATGATCCTACTCGCTCTATACTATTTTTAATAGTTTCAAAAGTAGGTTTATTTTTGATTGGCCTGACGACCCATCAAATTTTGGCGCCGTTGCCGGGGAGCACGGTGTAGTGTTTTATTTTTGGTTAAAAGTTTTGGTTTTATTTGTTCCTTTTTATAGTTCGCTCTTCTCGTACAGGCAAACTCGTATTTGACCCAGAGATAGAGAAGACTGCAAAAAGGAACACCAAAGAGAAGAAACAAAGAGAGCAACTGGCTGAGTCAACATCTTTGGCCCCACTAGTTGACGAACAGGAAGAAATTCAAGTTCCAGAAGAGGACGAAAAGTTGGTCGCAGCACCAATGGCTGACAGGACTCTCAGGGAGTTGGCAACTCCGGATGAAAATCATCAATCTATTTGCATTACTTTTCCTGATGATACTCCTAGGTTTGAGTTGAAGTCTAGCACTATACACTTACTGCCTAAGTTTCATGGTTTGACAGGTGAGGATCCCCACAAGCACTTGATGGAGTTCCACATCGTATGCTCGGCAGTGAGTTACCAAGGAGTTACAGATGAGCAAGTCAAGCTCAGGGCATTTCCATTTTCCTTGGAGGATAAGGCGAAACACTGGCTCTTTGGGCTACCAGCAGGGTCCATTACCACATGGAACAAGCTGAAGAAAAGATTTTTGGAGAAATTTTTCCCAGCCTCCCGGGCTTCTAATATCAGAAAGGATATCTGCGGTGTCAGGCAAGCAACTGGTGAAAGCCTGTATGAGTACTGGGAAAGGTTCAGTGATTTGTGCAGAAGGTGTCCCCAACACCAGATTCCCGAGCAACTCCTGATTCAGTATCTCTATGAGGGGCTATCTGCGTTGGACAGAGACAAGATCGATTCTGCCAGTGGAGGAGCATTGATGAATAAGACTCCTGCAGAGGCAATGAGGCTAATCGCTGTGATGGCTGAGACTTCTCAACAGTTTCATAGGCGAGCAGACATGCCCACCAGACGAGTTAACGAGGTGAGTGTCTCTAACATGGAAAATAAAATTGAACAACTGACTGATTTGGTGAGCCAGCTTGCTGTGCGGCAGTTGCAGGCAGTGAAGGTCTGCGGAATTTGTGCAATGCAAGGACATGCCTCTGATGACTGTCCAGCAATGCAAGAAGGAGAGCAATTAAATGTTGTGGGTGGATTCCAGGCCCCACCCCAGAGAAGATATGACCCCTATTCAAATACTTACAACCCAGGGTGGAGGAATCATCCCAACTTCAGCTACAAGCAGCCTGGATTTCAACCTCAGCCCCAACCTCAACAATCCGGTTTCCAACCCCCAGTGAGAAACCCTGTACCTCCACCAGCAGAGGCTTCAGGTTCGTCAGTCGAATCAATGATTAAAGGATTGACAGTTGCGGTGCAGGGTCTGGTTGAGAGGGATCTAGCAAGAGAACAACAACAACAGGCAAGAGAACAACAACAACAGGCAAGAGAACAACAACAAGTAGCTAGGGAGCAACAGTCACAGGTTGCCGTTAAAAACTTGGAGAAACAAATCTCTCAGCTAGCTACTCAAGTTAATCAGAGAGACCGAGCTCAAGGGAAGCTTCCGTCTCAGCCAGGTGGTTCCACTGAAAATGTGAGTGCCATCACTTTGAGGAGTGGAAGAGAATTGCCAGAACCTAAAGTTCTGACCGTCGAGGTTCAAGAGCCTTCTCAGACGCCAGAAAAGGAAAAGACAGTGGAAGAGGCAGTGGAAGAGTTGCCAGAGAAAGAGGTAACTCCTAAATTCATTGTAAGAAAAACTAAAAGTGTGATTCCACCTTCGTTTCCTGGCAGGTTAGTCCAAGTGAGAAAGGAGTACAGTGACGATGAGGTGCTTGAAGTATTTCGCAAGGTGGCAATCAATATACCATTGATGGAGGCCATTGCACAAATTCCAAGGTACGCAAAATTTTTGAAGTCATTGCTGACCAAGAAGAGAAGACCTGAAGGCAAGGTCTATGTGAACAAGAATGTGTCTTCGGTTCTTCAGCGTAAGTTGCCTCAGAAGTGCATTGATCCAGGTATTTTTTCCATATCTTGTGTAATTGGGTCACGTGTTACACAAGAAGCTATGCTAGATTTAGGAGCTTCAATTAATGTGATGTCCTTGTCTTTGTTCAACAAGTTAAAAATTGGGGCTCTTAAAAATACAAATGTGATTGTCCAGTTAGCCAATAGGGCGATGATTTATCCAGAGGAGGTAGTCGAGGATGTACTAGTAAAATGTGATAAGTTGATCTTTCCTGCTGATTTTTACATTCTCGACATGAATGATGAACATGTGACCAACTCTGATATTCTCTTACTGGGTAGGTCATTTATGAAAATGGCTAAGACAAAAATAGATGTGGATGCTGGTGTGTTTACTTTTGAATTTGATGGTGAAAAAGTGCAATTTAATATGTATAAAGCTATGAAGTACCCATCAGACTCTGAATATTTTGTAAATGTCAGCCTAGTAGACTCTATTGTGCAGGAAGAGATTGAATTTAATCTAATGCTGGATGAGCTAAATTTTATTTTACAGCATAGTGTGCAGGAAATTGATGCTCGTAGCAATGTGAGTGAAGCGGTCATTGAGGCAGTTTTGGCATTCCATGCTAGTCCGGAATTGCCACCAAGGTTGGTTAACCAATTTTTAGGATTACCTGTTAGTGCTGACAAAAATCTTCCTTCTGTGGTGCAGGCACCTAAACTTGAATTGAAGACACTGCCGAATCACCTCAAGTATGTCTACTTAGGAGAGTTGGAGACTTTGCCCGTGATCATCTCCAAGGAGTCGACAGACTTGCAAGAGGAGAAGTTATTAAGAGTGCTGAGGGAGTATAGAACCGCAATTGGATGGACACTGACCGACATCAAAAGAATTAGTCCTTCTATCTGCATGCATCGGATTTTGTTGGAGGTAGATGCAAAGCCAGTTAGAGAAGCCCAAAGGAAGCTGAATCCTACTATGAAAGAGGTAGTAATGAAAGAGATTATTAAGCTCCTCGATGCAGGTATAATTTATGCAGTTCCGGATAGTAAGTGGGTTAGCACGGTGCATGTAGTGCCTAAGAAATCCGGTTTTCAGTTAGTTAAAAATGAAGCTAACGAGTTGGTTCCTATGAGATTGCAGACAGGTTGGCGTATGTGCATTGATTTCCACAAGCTAAATGCAGCCACGAGGAAGGACCACTTCCCACTCCCTTTCATTGATCAGATGTTGGAGCAGTTGGCAGGTAAAGATTTTTTCTGCTTCGTAGATGGGTACTCTGGTTACTGCCAAATAGCAGTAGCTCCAGAGGACCAAGATAAGAACACTTTTACTTGCCCATTTGGTACTTTCGCTTATCGCCGTATGCCTTTTGGTCTGTGTAATGCACCTGGGACTTTTCAAAGATGCATGATGAGCATATTTTCTGATTTTCTTGAAAAATGCATTGAGATATTTATGGATGATTTTACTGTATACGGAGAGTCTTTTGATCATTGTCTTGACAGTTTAGCCATGGTACTTCAGAGATGCATTGAGAAAGATTTAGTGTTGAACTATGAGAAACGTCACTTTATGGTTAGAGAAGGCATTGTATTAGACATGTCGTGTCTTCTAGGGGAATAGAGGTGGATAAGGCGAAGGTCGATTTAATTTCTAGCTTACCTTATCCTACTAATGTCCGAGAAATTCGGAGTTTCCTTAGTCATGCAGGTTTTTACCGGCGATTTATTAAGGACTTCTCCAAGATCACTCAACCCCTGTTGAGGCTCTAACAACATGACGTGCCATTTGAGTTTGGTGAGGAGTGCAGAAGTGCATTTAAGAGGTTGAAGGAGTTACTCACATCTACTCCTATCATCCAGCCCCCAAATTGGGAATTACCATTTGAGTTCATGTGTGACACGAGTCAATATGTTGTGGGAGCAGTGCTTGGACAGAGGAATGGAAGAGAAGCCATGTCATTTACTATGCGTCCAAGACACTTGATACGGCTCAATGCAACTACACAACAACAGAAAAAGAACTTTTAGCAATAGTGTTTGCCTTTGAAAAGTTCCGTTCTTATTTGCTAGGTTCTAAGGTTGTTGTTTATTCTGATCATGTAGCTCCGAAGTTCCTGTTAGCAAATAAGGAATCAAAGCCACAACTCATAAGATGGATTCTCCTGTTGCAAGAATTTGATTGGGAGATCAAGTATAGGAAAGGTGCGAATAATTCAGTTGCTGATCATCTTAGCAGGCTGGTTCGTGAAGAGGATTCTAGGCCTATCTCAGAGGTGTTTCCAGAAGAGAAGTTGTGGGCAGTGCAATGTCACAAGCCATGGTATGCAGACATAGTTAACTATCTGACCAGCGGTAAGTTTCCTCCCAGCATGAATACTTATCAACAAAATAAATTGAAGTCTCAATTTAGACACTATGTTTGGGATGAACCTTATTTGTGGAAAATATGCTCTGATTAAGTAATTAGGAGATGTGTTGTTAATCATGAAATTCAGTCCATACTTGAATTTTGTTATTCTCATGCTTGTGGTGGTCACTTTGGTCCAAAGCGTATTGCTAGGAAAGTGCTAGACTGTGGTTTTTATTGGATTTCTTTATTCAATGATGCATATGATTACTGCAAGAAATATGATAGGTGTCAGAGGGTAGGCAATTTATCTTCTAGAAATGAGATGCCCCAAGTACCTATGTTGTTTTGTGAGATTTTTTATGTATGGGGGATGGATTTTATGGGTCCATTTCCAAGCTCTTGTGGGAAATTATACATTTTGCTTACTGTTGATTATGTCTCGAAATGGGTAGAAGCAAAGGCTACCCAGACTAATGAAGCTAAAGTTGTTGCAGGATTTCTTAAATCTAACATCTTTAGTAGGTTTGGAGTACCAAAGGCTATAATAAGTGATCAAGGAACACATTACTGCAATCGTCAAGTTGAGGCATTAATGAAGCGCTATGGAGTTCGTCATCAAATTTTCACTGCGTATCACCCTCAGACCAATGGTCAAGCAGAGATTTCAAACAGAGAGATCAAGAGCATCTTGGAGAAGACGGTGAATCCAGGCCGTAAGGATTGGAGCCTAAGGTTAGAGGATGCATTATGGGCTTACCGAACGACATACAAGACTCCCATTGGCATGTCGCCTTACAGGTTAGTTTTTGGGAAATTGTGTCATTTACCTGTTGAGTTAGAGCATCGTGCTTTTTGGGCAGTGAACCGATTCAATATGGATGCTCAAGAAGTGGGACTAGAGAGGAAATTGCAGCTGCAAGAATTAGAGGAGATTCGCTTAGAGGTGTATGATAATTCCCAACTCTACAAGGAAAGGACCAAGCTCGCCCATGACAAGCTTTTGAGGAGGAAGGAATTTGTGGTAGGGTAAAAGGTACTTTTGTTCGACTCCAAGCTGAAGTTTATGCCTGGTAAGCTTAAGTCAAGATGGACGGGACCATATAATATGGTAAGTATTTCTCCATATGGGATGATAGGGATTCAATGCTTAAAATCTGGAAAAATGTTGCATGTTAATGGGCATAGCCTTAAGCCGTTTCTTGAATATAGAACCAATGAGGCCGTAGAGATGATCATGTTAGTTCACCCAACCTATGCAGATTAATTGAGGGAAAATGAGTCTAGCCAAAGACGTTAAAGAAAGGTGATTATGGGAGGCAACCCATATTTTTCTAAGTTTTTTTTAGTAGTTTTAGTTTTTTTAATTGTATTTTTAAGTGATTTTTCGTGAGAATTTCGAGGGGAATTCAATGTTTGGGCAGAATAGAAGTCTTCCTCTGACATGCCCAGGTCAGTGCCTTTGGATTTCTCATATTTTTCTTTGCTTTTATTTGGAATTTTTAAGCTGTTGGGAAGAATAGAATTCTTCCTCTGACATGCCCAGGTCAAGCTTCACATTTTTTTTAGATTTTCTGAAGGTTTGGGCAAAATAGAATTCTTCTTCTGACATGCCCAGGTGAGTTTTCCTTTCATTTTTAAGGGTTGGGGGCATAATACAATTTTTCCTCTGACATGCCCAGGTTAGTGCCTTTGGATTTCTCACGATTTTCTTTGCTTTTATTTGAGATTTTTTTAAGTTGTTGGGCAGATTACAATCTTTCCTATGACATGCCCATGTCATTTACACTTAAAAAAAAAAAAAAAAGAGAAAAAAATTGAAATGAAAATAAAGAAAGAAAAAAACAGCCAATATAAACAAATTCCATTGAATTTGTGTGGCTAGAAAAAAAAAAGGGGTGAATAAAGAGATAGGTTTGAAATCTTTATGGGTTGCTATTGTCTTGCATGGGACATCCTCGGTAAGAATGTTGGAAGGTTGACAATTGAGTATATGCTTGCTTTCGTAACTGTAGCCTAGATATTATCTTTTGTTTATGCTACCCTTTTGTCCCGAGCCACATTATAACCCTTTGACAAGACCCTTTGATTTGTATTTTGGATTCATTTGAGCGACGGTGATGTGATATATCTGCAAGCTTATGGCAAGAATATGTTATGTGATGAATTTGAGTGATTATATATCCCCTAAACACTTTTGAGTGCATGAGAGATTACATGAGAGGTGGATGTCACTTTTTCTTGTTATTTTATTTTGGAGAGTTCTAAGGAATTTGGTATAGTCATTGCAAATGCTTGGTACTATGAAAAATTTCCTATGTGGATTGCAAGTCTTACTTGGTTATAAATTGCATATTGAGGATCCAGTTGTTGTTGTTACTTGTGTTTTGTTTATGTGTCGAGTCTTGAGTCATGTTTGGGGACAAGCAGTGTTTAGGTGTGGGGGATTTTGATGAGCTGATATTTTATGATACAATTTGGTGCTGAATTGGGCAAAGTTGGATGTTTTGGTGAAGCTAAATAGCATTTTTTATATTTGCAGAGAATTATATTTATTTTGAGAAGGATGGTGCAATTTTGGACAAAAGGAGGGCAAATGGGACAATTGAAGAAAAGGAGTTGGGGGCTGTGAATTTTTGAGAAAGACAAGAAAGGAAGAATGACCAAATTGGGAAGGAAGAGTTATATAAGGCTAGGAATAAAAAGAGCAGGATTTTTATTCTAGGATTGATTGTCTTGATTTGGGGGAATTAACTGTGGGAATTTTAATTTTGGAAAGAAAGGAAAGATTTTGGAAAGAAAAGGAAGACGTTTGGGGATTTAGGAAGGACTGGAAAAAAAAAAGACGAGGATATGCATTCTTTGACTAGGATCAATTTTGGCTTTGGAGGAATAGGACACAAGGCGGGGACAGCAGAGACAAAAAAGAGACAAAGGGTTGCAGCAGCTTTTTGGACTATTTGGGATAGCTCTCCTGCAGAAGAACTCATCAATTAGTAGTATTTCTATTCCTTAGTTTTTAGTTTTAATTCATGGAGTACAATTTTTATATGATGTTTTGTTTTTCAGTTATGAGTAGCTAGATTTCTTAAGTCTAGTCAAGGGAATAAAAACTTCTCGATGTTACTTTAATCGTGAGATCGAATTGGTGTTATTATTAATTGATTATTGGTTTCTTATTTATTCTTGTGCATTTTTGAGGATTATTTGGCACTGTCTGTATAGCTGGTAGCATGCGGGCTTTCTTAGGTAATCGAATCTACTAGAATACTCAAGTGCAATTAAGCTAATTGGGTTAATTATAATTGAACTGGGTCCTTGGCTATCGTGATCTAGGTTCTAGGAGGTTCCAGAATTGATCATCGATTATAGATGCGATTAACGGAGGTTCCTTAATCGCTGGCTTTAATTAATAGGACTGAATTGTTAGGAGGTTCCAACAATGAAAACTGGTGTAACCAGTAGTTAATTAATACATTTTTGCATCAATGATCGATTAGTGCATCGAGGTGGTCTAATTCTCTTGGCTAGACGTTTTTTTGAAACTTGGATTTTTTACAATTTGTTTAATTTCTTGCAGTTTAATTTTATTAATTTTTGTTAGTTTACTTAAAAACAAACCCCCCATTTTGGTTGCGTACTTTTGACCAAATTTAGTTCATTTAGTTGCTCCCTGTGGATACGATCCTACTCGTTATATACTATTTTTAATAGTTTCAAAAGTAGGTTTATTTTTGATTGGCCTGACGACCCATCACCAACCCTAGTAGTTCAACACCTTCAAAGTCTATTTCTAGTGGAGATGCTACTAACAAGCCTCCTCTAAGGCAAATTACTTGTTTTAAGTGTTTAGGTAAAGGACACATTCAGTCCCAATGTCCGAACCAACGAACTATGATCGCAAAAGAGAATGGCACCATTGTAGAAGTAGATGATGAAGAAGTCAAAATCCATACCACTGACGAGGATTCCAACAAAGAGCTCAGTCTTGAAGAAGGAGAATAGACTGAAGCTACCGAGGGAATTTGTTGTGTTACAAATTCCAGCAGATAGTGACTCTGACTCACAAGTGACCAGTTCTGAAGTGATCATTTCTGACGAGCCGAAACAGAAAGGTCACGTTGGGCAGAAAAACAACATATTTTATATCCAATGAAAAGTTGGACATAGGAGGTCCTGATCATGATTAACAGTGGCAGCAAAAACAATCTTGTGTCCCAACTTCTCGTGAAAGCTCTAAGCTTGAATACGCCACTCTATCCACGGCCGTATACAATGCAATGGATCAACAGTGGAGGAAAAGTTAAAGTTACAATGCAATGTATGGTGCCTTTCACCGTAGGCGAGTACGGAGACTACACTTTGTGTGATGTGGTACCATTGGATGCAGCCGACGTCATATTGGGACGTCCAAGTTAGTTTGACTGTCAAACTAAATACGAAGGCTACACCAACAAATATAGCTTCAACTATGGTAATAGAGAAATAACTCTAACTCCTTTGACATGTGCGCAGGTAAATCAAGCATTTATAAGCATATGGGAGTCTAGAGAATAGTACAAAGACATTTCATCTAGTCATGGCAGTGGAAAGAGGAAAATAGGAGTAAGTATGAGGATCGATTGTCCTACCTCATCAAGCTCAAAGAAGAGTCCACTAAGTTCAATTGGATGCAATTTTTAGATGAAAAAGTTGGAGAATCGGTCGACCAACCAGCCCCTGAGTCCATCGCACCTAGTTACTCCTGAAGATTCCATTGGTCGGACTCAATGACGTATTCATCGCAATGTTCTAATAGTAATGTGAGTGTATGTTCTTTGGCTCTCAAATCTTCACCTGCGGGTCCGAGCTTCAACAGGGAGGGTCAAACCAGTCATATGCCTTTTGATTGCATGAGTACAATAAAAATGGAGACATTCTTTACTCCTACTTTTACTTTGTTCAAAAGTGTTTGTAATTTTCAATTTTAATTGTCAGAAGTAGGAATGAGATGCATATTGTTGCATGACACGAGCACTATTGAGAGATTTAGCGTGAGGGTTGAAGAAACTCTGGTAAGTTATCATGATAGTGCCTCTAATTTGTTCACTAATATGGTTGAATTTTATGGTTGCAGGGACATTGACCACGTGAAGAAGATAGCAAGTTATCATGTGCAAAACACTAAGATTAGTGTGTCGCAAGCAACTGCGAGGAGATTGCTACTTCAAGATGCTCACTATGGAGGATTCAAAGGACATCAAAATGAAGATATGATTCTTAAAACTCTTCAAGAGCAGTATTTTTGGCCGACATTGAGAGAAGATGTGAAAGGCATGTGTAAAAATTGCATCACTTGCAGAACAGAGCAAATCACATGCTATGTTTGAGATTTGACAATAGCCGAGAACTGTGACATGTCGAAGAAAAATGTGGAGACCATGTTCAGTGTCAAAGATTATCTGCCCGGGCCTAGCCAGAAACTTACTTTCGTGCTATGCATTCCAGAATCAGAATCTCTGGCCAGGCCTAGACGCTAGCACTATCGCTATTCCAACCCTTTTGAAATAACATTGTGCAGGATCTGGGTTTGCATTCATTCAATTTATCACGCAACAAAAATTCTTAATTAAAGCGAAAACATAAGAATTAGCTATTAAAGTGTATACTCAGGTAGTTCTCTTGTATGCCTCAAGACTTGGCTTGTATGCTGTGTGGGCAGCAATCTAATGAGCAATTTGATCAGCTAATCACCATAATCCACCAGCCAAAAAAATTCCAGCATCGCTGCACCTGGCGCGTACAATTCACCCATCACCCGGAGAGAGAGAGAGAAAACTACACATTGCTGCCAAAATTTGAAGAAAATTTTGGCTGCCTTAAGCCTATGAAATCTGAATTTAGTGAGAGAAGTTTTTCTCTCTCTAGGATTTTCTCTCCCTAAGTTTTCTGGTCTTGAAAACTTATGAATTGTATATTGTAAAATAGCTAATCCCTTGTCTATATATAGAGTTCCAAGAGACACCCCAAGTTGGCTTAGAATTGACCTTCCTACTTGGTTTCTGTTTCCTTCAATCCTGTTCCTGGACTGATACACATCCAACTGATATAGGGATTCACTTATCCCAATTCAGTTCCTGGTATGAGTCACAACCAACTGATACAGGGATTCATTTATCCCTAATCCATTCCGGTATGATTCACAACCAACTGACACAATAATTAATTATTTATTTATTTAATTAAATCTACCTTTGTCAATAACTCAATACATAATTAATCGTATCACTAACGGATTAATTATGACACTACCATCCTACACCAGAATTGTTTACGGAACAACTTAATTAATTTATATTCATAATCTCCCTACATCAAAGATATAGTGCTCGTTAATTTATTAATTTACTAATAAATTAATTAATTAACTTCTTTAATTCCGAGACTATTACCACTCGACCTTTTTACTATATCGGACATAAGTCCAATGGCCGGGTTAGTATAATAAACTTTACGAGGTCATCTCGAGAGCACTATTACCCCAGACGCACTGATACATGGTTTCCTTTCGACAAGCAGCAGCACATCAAGCAACTAACACGCGTACTTAACCTACCGAGACTATTGGCCACAATAGACCTCACCCATTAGTAGATCAAAGTACACTATGTCTAATTCTCAAATCCGCTCGAGTCTAGGGATTAAGAAATAGAATACCAAGAACGATTTGTCTATTAAATCAGTACAAGACAAATCATTCCTAATGGTCAAGTTCAATACGCCCTGGGCATATCTATATGATTCAATCAGTTTAGACAAACTAATTATCCGAATCACATAATAACCTAAACCGACAGTTTGTCCAAAGTTATCTCGGTTATGAACCTCATTTATATATTATATCTTTTAACCAATGATGAGATCTACTGTGTCATACAAGACAACTCAACATTTAACTACATAATATAAATGGACAAATAATACACAACTAAATTTAACCAAAACATTAATCGATATATTAACTGAAAAAATGTACAATACAAGCATAGCTTATGTATTCAACAACAACAATCTCCCACTAATACTTAAGTTGTGCTTTATGCATATATCTGCATTCAACTCCAATACAATCTGATACTATATTTCTAGAAAAACTGTCATGGCTCTCCTAAGTATCTGATCTCCATGCCCTTCACGTGAGCCTCAAAGACTTTTGAAGTCAATGTCTTCGTGAACGGATTTGCAAGGTTATCATCTGATGCTTTCTTAGCCATGACCACATCTTCTCTCTTTACGATGTCTCGTATCAGGTGGTACTTGCACTGTATATGTTTACTCGCCTTGTGGGCTCGTGGTTCCTTCGAGTTTGCTACTACACCATTGTTATCACAATACACCGTGATAGACTTCTGCAAACTAGGAATCACATCTAAGTCCACTAGGAAGTTCTTGAGCCATACTGCTTCCTTCACTGCCTCTGATGCGGCAACGTATTCAGCCTCTATGGTAGTGTCTGACATGCATTTTTGCTTGATACTCCACCAAACTATGGCTACACCTCCTAGAGTAAACACATACCCTGAGGTAGACGTGATCTTATCGCTGTCGCCTTGGAAATCTGAATCTGTGTAACCTCAGGATACCAACTCAGGCGCCTGATAGACCAACACTTGGTCTCTCGTTCTGCGCAAATACTTGAGAATGCATTTTACTGCCTCCCAATGAGCTTTCCCAGGGTTACTCTGATATTTGCTTACCATACCAACGGCATAACAGATATCAGGCCTAGTACACAACATGGTATACATGAGACTTCTTACTGCCGAAACATTAAGAACTGCCTTCATGGCCTCTATCTACTCAACAGTCTTGGGAGACTGTTCCTTAGACATATGCACTTCGTGTCTGAAAGGTAGAAAACCTTTCTTGGAGTTCTGCATGTTTAAACGGGCCACAATCGTATCTATGTATAAAGCTTTGGGATAGCGTTAACGAACGTTTCCTACGATCTTGAATTATCTTGATCCCAAGGATATGTCCCGCTTCCCTTAAGTCTTTTATATCAAACTGCTTGGACAGCCATTCTTTTACGTCTGATAACACTTTCTTGTTATTGTCAATCAATAGAATGTCATCTACGTAAAGCACAAAAAACACCACTAAGTTTCCATCACGTCTGCGGTACACACATTTCTCATCCAGACACTGAGTGAATCCGTATGACTGGATTACCTCATCAAACCAGATGTTCCAAGATGTGGATGTCTGCTTAAGTCCATAAATGGACCTCTTAAGCATGTAAACCTTATGCTGTTGGCCTTTTTCAACGAATCCCTCTGGTTGTTGCATGAAGATGGTTTCCTCAAGACTTCTGTTTAGGAAAGCTGTCTTGGCATCCATCTGCCATATCTCATAATCTAAATGAGAAGTTATGGCAAAGAGAATCTGGATCGACGTAAGCATGGCTACCGGGGAGAAGGTTTCCTCATAATCGATTCCCTCTTTCTGAGTATACCCCTTCGCCACCAGCCTAGCTTTGAAGGTTCCAACCTTTTCGTCAGGTCCTCTCTTACGTTTGTAGACCCACTTGCATCCAATGGGCTTAAACCCATTGAAAGGATTTTGCCACATAGGATCTGGGTTTGCACTTGCTCGATTTACCACGCAACAAAAATTTCTAAATAAAGCGGAACCTTAGAAAAGTACCTTTGAAGCGTGCACCTGGTGATTCTCTTGTATGCCTCAAGACTATGACTTCACGTTGTGTGGGCAACGAACTAGAAGCTAATTGATCAACCAATCACCACAATCCACCTGCTGAAAAAATTCAGCACCTCCGCACCTAGCACGTACTGCAAACGCACTGCCCGAAGAGAGAGAAAGAAACACACGGGGCTAGTATTTTGGACCAATATTCTCGGTCACTTGATGAAGAAAACCAGCTGCCTATTTGCTCAAAAATTCGTTCTTGAGAGAAAGAAATTTCTCTCTCTAGAATTTTATCTCCTCTAGATTCTTGAATAATGAATCTATTGAATTGTGTATCTTGAATGGCTAATCCCTTGTCTATTTCTAGAGTTACAAGAGAGACCCCAAGTTGGTTTAGGATTGGTCTTCCTAATGGGTTTAGGTAATGAATTAGTTTCCAAATCCAATTAGGTAACCAATCTGATAGGATAAACTAAATCCTACTAGATTCCTAATCTCTAGGATTTCCTAATTCCAATTGGAAATTAAGACTTAATTAATTAATTAAATAATTCCACTTTGTTAATTACTTAATTAACCCTTAGGAATTAATTAAATAATTCCACTTTGTTAATTACTGAATTAACCCTTAGGAATAATTAACCAATTAATTAATTAAATCTACCTATTCAATTAACCCATTATGAAATTAATCGTACCACTAACGGATTAATTTTGGCACTACCATCCTACACCAGAATTGCTTCCGGAACAACTTAATTAAATTATATTCATTAATCTCCCCACATCAAAGATATAGTGCTCGTTAATTATAAATTAATTTACTGATAAATTAATTAATTAACTTCTTTAATTTTGAGACTAGTACCACTCGACCTTTTTACTATACCGGACATAAGTCCACCGGTCGGGTTTAGTATAATAAACATTTCGAGCTCATCTCGGGAGCACCATCACCCCGGATTCACCAGTACATGGTTTCCTTTCGACAAGCAGCAGCACACCAAGTAACTAAACACGCGCACCCAACCCACCGAGACTATTGGCCACAATTGACCTCACCCATTGGCAGATCAAAGTACACTATGTCTAATCCTCATGCCCGCTCGAGTCTAGGGATTAAGAGATAGAATACTAGGATCGATTTGTCTATTAAATCAGTACAAGACAAATCATTCCTAAAGGTCAAGTTCAAAATGCCTCGGGCATATCTATATGATTCAATTAGTCTAGACAAACCAATTATCTGAATCACATAATAATCTAAACCGACAGTTTGTCCAAAGCTGTCTCGGTTATGAACCTCATTTATATATTATGTCTTTCAACCAATGATGAGATCTACTGTGTCACACCAGACACCTCATCATCTACTTACATAATATAAATGGACAATTATGCACAACAAGATATGACTGAAACACAAATCGATATATTAATCTGGGAAACTGTACAATACAAGCATAGCTTATATATTCTATTCCAACACCCATTAGGCAAGTCCACAAGCTCCCAAACTTGATTGTGGTCCATTGACCCCATCTCGGATATCATTGTCTTATGCTAAGATTCTGTATCTTTATCTCAAAGATCCTCATTATAGTTAACCGGGTCAGGTTCTGGCATGCCTGGGACTAGGTCTGATGCCTCTCCCACACCAATGAACCTGTCTGGCTATCTAACAACCCTCTCACTACGACGAGGCACCACCTATGTAGTCGCATCATCTATGATCTCTTGTGCAGTGTGTGGTGTATCTACTTGTGCTGGTGCATCAGGATTATTCCTTTATCTTCTAAGCACTTCTAGTACTATCTTACTCTTGGGCTTGTGATCTAGGATATAGTCTTCCTCCAAAAATCTAGCGTTGGTACTAACCACCACTTTCTGATCTTTAGGACTATAAAACAGACCACCTTTCGTTACCCTAGGATATCCTACAAATAACATTAATTTAGTTCTCGCATCTAACTTAGCCGCATCTACCTTAAGCACATGTGCTGGGCAACGCCAAATTCTAATATGTTTTTAGACTAGGCTTTCGCCTGTTCCACAACTCTACTGAGGTTGAAGGCACAATTTTAGATGGTACAAGATTAAGAATATACATCGTTGTTTCTAAGGCATATCCCCAGAACGAACTTGGCAAATCACTATAGCTCATCATCGACCTAACCATTTTCATGAGAGTTCGATTCCTTTTTTCTGCTACACCGTTCTGCTGTGGTGTGCCAGGTGCAGACAACTAAGACTGAATTTCAGCCTCACTGAGGTATTCTCAAAATATGTGGGATAGGTACTCCCCACCATGATCTAATCGCAGTGTCTTGATACTCTTACCATGATTCTTCTCCACATGTGCCCGGAACTCTTTGAACTTGCTAAATGACTCGGACTTGTGACGCATTAGGTAAATGTACCCGTACCTTGAGTACTCATCCGTGAACGTCATGAAATACTCAAACCCACCTCGTGCTAGCTCTATAACCTTTTGCTTTAAAAGTTCCCTTGGTCATTTTACCTTTCAAGCAAGATTCGCAGGTTGAATAACTGTCAATCTCTAATGAACCTAAAAGTCCATCATTGACCAACCTCTGAATCCTTCTAAGGTTTATATGACTTAGCCTGAGATGCCAAAGATAGGTTTGATTCATTTTAGAAGGTCTCTTTCTCTTATTAATGTTAGATAAAGAGCTATATATTTCTATGTTTTGCACAACAGTGGAGTTAGATTAACCACAAACAAATTTTCAGTCAATGAACCAGAACAAATAAGTTTTCCATTTCTTCTAATAAATATAGAATCATCAGAAAAATGAACTTATAACAGTTCTTTAAGAGTTTAAAAACCGAAATAAGGTTCTTTCTAAAACTCGGTACATAAAGACAATTAATTAATTCTAATCTAGAACTTTCAAAATTTAAAGTAACTACTCTCACTGTTTCGACTGACTCTCTCATAGTGTCACCCATGTAGATGTACAGCTCACCCTCTCTAAGCTTCCGGGTTACTTGGAACCCCTACAAAGAATTACAAACCTGATCAGTGGCACACCAAGTATCTGTGAGAATCACCACTAAACATGTTTCAGTAATTATGGCAGAAACTATCGTACCTTTAGGCTTTGGACAATCCACTTTCCAGTGTCCTGTTTTCTAGCACCTGAAGCACTTGCCTTTGGGCTTGCTCTTCTTTGTTATTTCAGGCTTCTTCTTCTTTTTCTTTTTATTCTTCTTCTTCTTCTTCTTCTTCTTCTTCTTCTTCTTCTTCTTGCTTTTAGGAGCAGAAGAAGAACTTGAAGCCTTCACTGTGACCAAAGCTTGCTTCTTCTCGTGGAAGATGCCTTCAGCCGACACCAAATCAGTTAAGAGCTCTGGTAGAGTGTAAACTCTTTAATTCATGTTATAATTAACCTAAAACTGCTCAAAACTAGAGAGTATGCTCTGGAGGATGATATCTATCTGACTTTCTGGGTCGACACCTCTATCTCATTGATGTTACTGATCATGTGAAGCACATGATCTCTCACCGATCTGCCCTCAGCCATTTTAGTGCTCATCAAATTTCCCATGGCTGCTTGCCTAGCAGTCCTGCCTTGATGAGCGAACATCTCCCTTAGGTGAGCTATCATGTTGAAAGCGGAGACCATGGGATGAAGTTGATGTTGCAGCACATTTGTCACAGAGGCCAAAATATAGCACTACACTATCTCATCAACTTTTCTCCACCTGGCATAGGCATGCCTATCCTCTTGAGGAGAGTCCTCGTTAGGCACATCTGGACATACTTCAGTTAGCACAAACTTATACTGCTCTGCCATCAAAGACAATGTTCAAGTTACGACTCCAGTTGACATAATTAGTTCCAGTTAACTTATTGTCTTTCAATATAGTTGCTAAAGGGTTAAATGTCATATCGAAAAACTTTAAAATAAATAAACAAACAATGTTTCAGTTTATAAAACTAGAATTTCAAAAAACAAGGAAATTTTAATAATTATTAACTTCCCTCAAAACAATAATTTTAATCCACCAACATCTCATTCACCGGGATTCTCGCAAGCCACGATAGTGTAGACGTTTACGCTAACCCACATTCATTTGAGAATAATCAAGTTCATTAACTACACTATCTGACCAAACGATCTATTGATCATTGTAGCTAATAGTCGGTGTATTCAGCCGTACAAATAAGCAGTGTAACCTCGATGGGAGGAATACTGCAGATCATACACTAAGTGTGTGTCATTACATGACTTCTGAGCTTGTTACCTCAGGATAGTGCGCCTCAGATAATGAGGGTGTCACATTTCTCCTAGTTAAACTTACTCTAGCCATCTTACTCATAAATTCATAATCTAACGATCTTGTGGTTGGACTCATCCGAATGGAGGAAGGCCCTAATGCCAACGCGCAAGTCCATCCGCATCGCATGTGAACTCGTAATGGTGGCTGTGGGGATATTAAACCAACCCGCTCCCACTTAGATTTCCACATTAAGGGTTTTTCTGGTTTTAATATGCAATTAACTAACCCTAAGTTATATGCAACCATAAAACCAACATGATTTAAAATCATGCATCTAAAATACAGCATAAAAATTAAAGCATAAAAATTAAAACAATAAATACAGGAAATAAATGAAAAAATTAAATTTCCAAACTATTATGGTTTTAATTGCTTCCATCTTCTGCCTTGATCTCGTGTCCCACCAAGTAACTCGATGAAAAGAGTCTTGAACTTCAAAAAATGAAAACTGGAGGAAAAACGGGTCAAAACGCACCCCAAACGGGCCTCGCACGCCCAACGCGCACAAGGCACGCCGCGCGCTCTACTGCCGCACCCACTGCTGTGCATTGGCGCATCAAGCTTGGCAGTGGTGATGCAGCCATGCAGTGAGTCATCACCGGCGCTGCCCCCCTCCACCAATCCCTCATTCACTTCTTTTACGCTATTTGGTTTTCTTGCAATTCGTTCTGGGTTTTCCTAGGTTTCTACGAATTAACGATAACCCAAAACCCACGAATTCAAGTTGCCCACCATAACGTCTTCGATTACAAAGAAATTAATTCTCCTACTACAAAGCTTTCTAGGAAAATTAAATAATCAAAATTACATAGAAAAAATCCTACTACATATTTGATCTAATCCTACACGGCTTCCAACACGTGGTTATACTATTACAAACATTCATAATAAAATCAAATCCGGACATATCTCGAAGTTTAATTGAAACCCATACAAACGTAACTATAATAGTCTAGATTTCTTAACCACCTACAAATAAAACCATATAATAAATTGAACAAGCACAAAATCCAAAACCAGGCTCTGATACCAATTCAAAGATTATCTACCCGGGCCTAGCAAGAAACTCATTTTCGTGCTATGCATTTCAGAATCGGAATCTCTGGCCAGCCCTACACGCTAGCACAATCGCTATTCCAACCCTTTTGAAATAACATTGCGCAGGATCTGGGTTTGCACTCATTCAATTTATCACGCAATAAAAATTCTTAATTAAAGCGGAAAAATAAGAATTATCTATTGAAGCGTATACTCAGGTGATTCTCTTGTATGCCTCAAGACTTTGCTTGTATGCTGTGTGGACAGCAATCTAATGAGCAATTTGATCAGCTAATCACCACAGTTCACCTGCCAGAAAAATTCCAGCATCGATGCACCCGGCGCGTATTCGGCTGCCTTAAGCTACACATTGCTGCCAAAATTTGAAGAAAATTTCGGCTGCCTTAAGCATATGAAATCTGAATTTAGTGAGAGAATTTTTCTCTCTCGAGGATTTTCTCTCTCTATGTTTTCTTGTCTTGAAAACTTATGAATTGTATATTGTGGAATAGCTAATCCCTTGTCCATATATAGAGTTACAAGAAAGACCCCAAGTTGGTTTAGGAATTGCCTTCCTACTGGGTTTCTGTTTCCTTCAATCATGTTCCTGGACTGATACACATCCAACTGATACAGGAATTCACTTATCCCAATCCAGTTCCTGGTATGATTCACAACCAACTGATACAGGGATTCACTTATCCCCAATCCAGTTCCTGGTATGATTCACAACCAACTGATACAATGATTAATTAATTACTTCATTAATTAAATCTACCTTTGTCAATAACCCAATACATAATTAATCGTACCTACACCAGAATTGCTTCCGGAACAACTTAATTAATTTATATTCATAATCTCCTCACATCAAAGATATAGTGCTCGTTAATTTATTAATTTACTGGTAAATTAATTAATTAACCTCTTTAATTCCGAGACTAGTACCACTCGACCTTTTTACTATACCGGACATAAGTTCATCGGCTGGGTTTAGTATAATAAACATTACGAGCTCATCTCAGGAGCACCAATACCCCGGATGCACCGGTACATGGTTTCCTTTCGACAAGCAACAGCACACCAAGCAAATTAACACGTGCACCCAACCTACTGAGACTATTGGCCACAATAGACCTCACCCACTGGCATATCAAAGTACACTATGTCTAATCCTCATGCCCGCTCGAGTCTAGGGATTAAGAGATAGAATACCAAGAACGATTTATCTATTAAATCAGTACAAGACAAATCATTCCTAATGGTCAAGTTCAATACACCCCGGGCATATTTATATGATTCAATCAGTTTAGACAAACTAATTATTCGAATCATATAATAACTAAACCGACAGTTTGTCCAAAGCTGTCTCGGTTACGAACCTCATTTATATATTATGTCTTTTAACCAATTATGAGTTCTACTGTGTCACACAAGACACCTCATCATCTAACTACATAATATAAATGGAAAAATAATGCACAACTAAATTTAACCAAAACATTAATCGATATATTAACTGGGAAAATGTACAATACAAGCATAGCTTATGTATTCAACTCTAACAAAGTGACCAAGTGTCACACAAAAGATGTCTTACATCAATGACATCTAAAGAGTTGGTACACCCTAGTAGTATCAAGAAAGAGATCACGGATCACAAATAAGACAGGAGAGGTGATGAGAGAATTTGTGCTTATTTTCCTTTAGCTAACCTGCCTCGTTTTGTTTACAATGAAGGTTGGGAATTGAGGACAATTCCTTTTCAAGAGAGAGGGGATGATATTATCTCAAAATCACCTCATGGTTCACAACCTACCATAACAAGTTGTGTTCAAGCTCAAGACATGAAGAGCATGAACTAAGTACAACTTGTAGACATTTGGGATCCAAGATCAAGAGCTAAAGTGGAGAAGGCAATCGAAGCCCTTAGCACAGTGGTTCTTATTTTCAAAGATAAGCCACCATCAAGGGAAGTCATTGTGCTAAGCAAATTGGAATGATCAGCCTTCTATTTTATTTTTCAAGTCAAAGACAATTACTTTTAAGTATTTTTAATTATTGAGTCTTTGAACTTGTTTAAGGGCTTTTGTAAATCCTTTGAAGGATGAGTTTTTCCCTTAAACAAGTCCAATAAAGTCCATGAATTCCAAGGAGGGATGAATTTCGGCCATGAAGTCTTCTAGAAGGTCCATAAAAAAATTACTTGGACTAGGAGACAACAAGAATGCAAGGGTGACCCCTTTAGGCCCAGTTCGGCCGCCGGTACCCCCCCCCCCCCCTTTTGCTCCCAGTTTAGGCAGTTTTCTGATTTTCGCTGATTAGTGTTAAATAAGGTTTATTCTTTTATGAATTTAGAAAGAATAAATCTTAGCAAGAATCCTAGTTTAATTATAGTTTAATTATAGTTTGATTAGAGTTAGAATAAGGAAACAAGTCTTATTCTTTTCCAAGTTGAATTAGGAAAAGACTTGTGCCTTAAAAAAGGAAATTCTTGTTGCACACGAATTACTTTTTCTTGCTTTGTAATTTGGCCACCCCTATGCTCTATAAATAGAGGGTTTTGCCTCAATTTTATAAGATTGCATTGATGAATATTGAAACCTTTTGTGAGAGCTAGTGATAGCCCCAAAATCAAATTTCTATTGACATAGTGCAACTCCTAGATTTATCAACAATACGTGGTTGTCATTGTTGTGGTTCCATTCTACCCGTCTTACAACCAAATTTCCACTACGTTTATAAGATAGTGAATTTAATAATCTCCTAGGTCGAGCAAATTAAAGCACAAATTTCCTGTACCAAAGAAATCTTTTTTCGGGAATTCTTTGTTGGAGGAAAGGTGAGCATTAGTTGATATCAGAGCAATCTGATTCCGTATCAAGGTAGGCCTTCAATTTGGCTTTTATGCTTCTGAAACTTCACTTTGGAACTCCTAAAAAATCCTTTGGTTATTTAATATCATGAGAAAATAGATAAAAGATAGAATAAAAAAAAAAAATCATTTGGGTACCATAAACTATTGGCTGTGCTTTGGTTAATGAACTGATTTTGGAGTTAAGCAACTTGTTTCAACTTTAACTATTTATAGTTCAAATTCTTTCATTACACCTTCGTTTGAGAATATGTTGAGTGCCAGTGATGCAGGCCGGATAGGGCGCTTAGTGCTCCCCAAGAAATGTGCCGAGGTAAGTCATTTTTGAAGCTTTCATTTCAATTTTTTTATGACTTCTGTATCATGTGGTTTTGCATATTAAACCTGTTATGTTACCTGTATGTTCATACATTTTTTTCTGTGGTTGTGAGTAAATATAGACATCTGGATCTGCTTGCATTGCTTCTACTGGTGAGCTTTTTCCAAAATGGGGCAGAAAGGAAGTGACATGATCAAATTGTATCAATGACCTGAAACTGTGTTATTGTTTTACTTTTGGGATTACAAATGGATAAAAAGAAGGTAGAAAAAACTTCCTTTGCATTTAGTTTACGATATTCATGTGTGGTAGTGTTTTCTGGAGAAACCTTATCTGATGCGTCCAGTGGTTAAGCTTTGTGGAGGAAGAAGGGATTTGAAGAGTTAGTAACGAACCAATACATCTCTGGCACTTAATGGGGAGTCTCTGCCAAACTCCCGGCGACTATTTGTCTTGATTGCCGCTAAGCCCACCTACACATTAGCATAATCCCTTATATCATCTGGCACTTTAAAAAACAATCAAAATATGAAATTAATAAGATGATCCATTAAATACTTACAATAGCAGCAATTGTGAAGAACTGAAGGACCAAGAAGAATGGCGAAGTCGGTCTGCATCTTGTTTCTAAAAGTGAGGAAGAGAGATGTAAGAATTGGATTGGAAAGGTGGCAATATAGAGGGAGAGATGTGAGAATCTGATAGGAGAGTGCCCTATTTATATTAAGGGGCGGCCTACTGGAACCGGAAAAGGAAAATAAGAAAGGAGGTTGGGAGATCCTGAGCGGAAAAGATGAGGGATAAAGAGAGAAGAGTACGTAATTTCATACTTAAAAAACGCAAATCAAGCTTTTGAGATGAAACAACGCACGCTGTGTTATATCATCTAATCACATCTCTTAGCTAGCAACTATTTTGGCCTATTATTATTTTTCCTTTAAATTAGATTTCTCTTTGAGTTTTTGATAGGTGCATAATTAATAGTTTTTTGGTTAATTGAATTATGATTATGCACCTATTTTAGGTGGTTTAGGGGATTCTTTGTGTTTTGGGCTGAATTATGATTCTTGGTGTTTTGCAGAGTGTCTTTAAAGAAGTAGGCTAGAAAATAGGCTAAAGTGCAAAGTCGGAGGAGTGGTGCTGATTTGGAAATTAAAAGAACGGCTAGAGGATTTTACAAGAAGGGGGAATTTTGACCCAGTAAAACTACAGATGTGTTGACGGGGGTAAAAGTCTGTTGGGAGATGTGATTTTCTGACTCGCAAAGATTTGGGGGAAGTTGAAGTAGAACGTTGCAAATATTGTAGAGGAATATTTTTTATTAGACAATTCAGATTTAATTTTACTGTTGGGATTGAGTATTTTTGAATTGTGGGATATTTTTATTGCCTATAAGTAGAGGCATTTTAGATTGAGAGAGGACAACCTTTCCCTGCAAAGGGATCATTTCAGTATTCACGTCAGAATTTTAGTTTTAGTTAAACCCAACTTTGTCTTAAACTTTTTCCAACAACTTGAATTCAAGCTTTCTTTAAAGCTCTAATTTCATACTCAAAAATTCCTGCTTACTTTCTTTTAGTGCTTCATCTTAGTTCAAGTTCTCTTCATTCAATTGATCAAATTAGGAATTAGAGTTCATTCCGACTCCCTTGGGATTCGACCCGAAGCCATTACTGCTGCAAATCCTTGTAGTCCGGTAGCACAAATTCAGATTAATTTGACTGGCATGACAAAGCCCATCAAATTTTGGTGCCGTTATCGGGGAGTCATGTATTTTGATTCTTAATTTGATTTCTGTGATTATTAATCTGTTTGTTGTAATAGTGTTTTACGCTTTAAGTTTACTTTCCAAAAAAAAAAAAAGAGATTTTTTTTCTGTTTTTACTTTTGATCTTTGAAGTACTTTACATATTTTTATTTACGTTACAGTTATTTTTACATTTTAAAAATTAAAATAAATTACGTTTTGGGTAATCTCCTTTTTATTTGATTTATTTCCTTGTTTGTATTTATTGTTAGTTATTTCCTTAGTTGATTTATTTATTTATTAATATTATTATTTTATTTTAATCCTTGTTTTTTTTTAAGCTTATCTCTTTGTTACTCTGTGTTTTATTTCCCTTATTTGCCTCATTTTGAAATTCTTGATTAATCATTTATTATCTGTTCGTAATTCGTATTTTTAAAGTATCGGTAATTTTAGTTTTGTTTTTGTTTATTTACGTTACCAAACCCCCTGGTTACTTTTCTGGTTTATGGTGTGTTCTTCCCGTATAGGAGAGTTAACCTATATTCCAGAAATTGAGAAATTGGCTAGAGCAAATCGGCGAGAAGCAAACCTAAGAAAAAATTCCAGTAATTCGCCATTTTCTTCAGACAATACAATTAGCTCTAGCTCTACCAGAAAAGATTCAGAATTTGAAGAAGAAGTTTCAATGGCAGTAAGAACATTGAGGGAGTTGGCAACGCCTGATATTCAAATCAAACTTTATGCATTGCTTTACCTCATAATATTCCGCCTTTTGAATTAAAGGCTGGTACAATTCACTTACTACCTGTTTTTCATGGCCTTGTAGGTGAAGACTCTCATAAGCACTTGAAGAAATTTCATGTGGTTTTTTCAACCGTCAGACATCAAGGCCTTACATTGGAACAGGTAAAATTGCAGGCTTTTCCTTTTTCTCTTGCAGATAAAGCAAAGGACTGGCTTTACGATTTACCTTCTGGGTCAATTGCTACGTGGAATGAACTGAAGAGACAGTTTCTTGAAAAAAATTTCCAGCATCAAGGGCAGCAAATATTAGAAAGGATATTTGTGAAATTCGTCAACGTCAGGGAGAGATATTGCACGATTAATGGGAGAGATTTAAACAATTGTGAGCCAACTGTCCTCAACATCAACAATTTCTGATTTAGACTTTTACGAGGGGATCTTAGATGGAGATAGGAGCAATATTGACGCAACAAGTGGGGGAGCCCTGATGAACAAAACTATTCTTGAAGCTAGAACTTTGAATCTAACATAGTAGCTAACGCACTGCAATTTCGGAATAGAAGAGAAACCGTTTCTGAGGTAAGTTCCAGTTCAATTGACAAATGGCTTGATGCTTTAACTGAATTAGTACGTCAATTAGCTGTAAGACAAATGCAGCAGACAAAAGCTTGTGTAATTTGTCTGATGCCAGGACATATGACAAACGCATGCCCATCTATTAGGGACGAACCAAGCAACAATGTCAATGCAGTTGGAGGTTACTTTGGTCAGCCCCAGGGGAGATACGAGCAATACCCATGGGAGGTTACTATGTCTAATCCTCATGTCTGCTCAAGTCTAGGGATTAAGAGATAGAATACTAGGAATGAATAGTCTATTAAATAAGTACAAGACAATTCACCCTAAACGGTCAAGTTCAATATGCCCCGGGCATATCTATATGATTCAATTAGTTTAGACAAACCAATTTTCCGAATCACATAATAACCTAAACTAACAGTGTGTCCAAAACTGTCTCAGTAACTAACCTCGTTTATATATTATGTCTGTTAACCAATGATGAGATCTATTGTGTCACACCAAACACCTCATCATCTAATTACATAATATAAATTGACGATAAAAAATTTAACTAAAACATTTAATCGATATATACAAACTGGGAAATAGTTTAATACAAGCAAAGTTTTAGTATTCAAACCCACCAATCTCCCACTAATACTTAGTTATGCTTTAAGTATAAAACTACATTAATCCTACAACTATGATAATATCTAGAAAAACAATCATGGCTCTACTAAGTATCTGATCCACATGCCCTCCACGTGAGCCTCAAAGACTTTTGCAGTCAATGTCTTCGTGAAAGGATATGCAAGGTTATCTTTCGATGCTATTTTCGCCACGACCACGTCTTCCCTCTTGATGATATCTCGTATTAGGTTGTACTTATGCTGTATATGCTTACTCGCCTTATGGGCTCATGGTTCCTTCGAGTTTGCTACTACACCATTGTTGTCACATTATACTGTGATCGAATTCTGCAAACCAAGAATCACGTCTAAGTCCACTAGAAATTTCTTGAGCCACACTATTTATTTCGCTGCCTCTGAAGCTGCAACGTACTCAGCCTCCATGGTAGAGTCTGACACGTATTTCTACTTGACACTCCGCCATGCTATGGCTCCACCTCCCAAAGTAAACACATACCCTGAGGTAGACTTGCTCTTGTCCCAGTCGCCTTGGAAATCTGAATCTGTGTAACCTCAGGGCACAAGCTCAGGCGCCTGATAGACCAACACTTGGTCTATTGTTCTGCGCAAATACTTGAGAAGGCATTTTATGCCTCTCAATGAGCTTTTTCGGGGTTACTCTGATATCTACTTACAATGCCAACAACATAGCAAATATCAGGTCTCGTACACAACATTGCATACATGAGATTTCCTACTGCCGAGGCATAAGGAACTATCTTCATGGCTTCTATCTCCTCAACTGTCGTTAAAGACTGCTCTTTTGATAGATGCACTCTCTGTCTGAAAGGTAGAAAACCTTTCTTGGAGTTTTGCATGTTAAAACGAGCCAGAATCGTGCCAATGTATGAAGCTTAAGAGATCATTAGTGAATGTTTCCTACGATCTCGAATAATCATGATCCCAAGGATATGTCTCGTTTCTCCTAAGTCTTTCATATCAAACTGTTTGGACAGCCATGCCTTTATTTCTGATAACATTTTCTTATTGTTGCTAATTAGTAAAATGTCATCTACGTAAAGCACAAGAAACACCATCGTGTTTCCATCAAGTCTACGGTACACACATTGTTAATCCGGACACTCAGTAAATTTGTAGGATTGGATTACCTCATCAAATCGGATGTTCCAAGATCTAGATGCTTGCTTAAGTCCTTAAATGGACCTTTTAAGCCTGCAAACCTTATGCTCTTGACCTTTTTCAACGAATCCATCTGGTTGCTACATGAAGATAGTTTCTTCAAGACTTTCATTAAGGAAAGCTATCTTGACATCTATCTGTCATATCTCATAATCTAAATGAGCAGCTATGGCCAAGAGAATCTAGATTGACTTAAGCATGGTAACCGGGAAGAAGGTTTCCTCATAATTGATTTCTGCTTTCTGAGTATACCTCTTCGCCACAAGCTTAGCTTTAAAGGTTTTAACCTTTCCGTCAGGTCCTCTCTTGCATTTGTAGACCCACTTAAATCCAATGGGTTTGAAACCATCAGGTAGGTCCACAAGCTCCCAGACTTGATTGTGTTTCATCGACCCCATCTCGGATATCATTGCCTTTCGTCAAGATTCTAAATCTTTATCTCGGTGAGCCTCACTGTAGTTCACTGGATCCAGTTCAGGCGCACCTAGGATGAAGTCAGAGGCTTCTTCTACGCCTATGAACCTATCGGGTGATATATTGTACAGTGTGTGGTATATCTACTTGTGCTCGTACATCAGGATTATTAGATTGTTTTCTAAGTTCTTCTAGTACTATCTTACTCTTGGGCTTGTGATCTAAAACATAGTCTTCCTCTAAAAATCTAGCATTTGTACTATCACCTTCTAATCTTTAGGACTATAGAACAGACTATCTTTCGTTCCTCTAGGATATCCTACAAACAGCATTAACTTTATTCTTGCATCTAACTTAGTTGCATCTGTCTTAAGCATATGTGCTGGACAACCCCAAAGTCTGAGATGTCTTAGACTGGGCTTGCGCCCGTTCCACAACTCTGTAGGGGTTGAAGGCATGGTTTTAGATGGTACAAGATTTAGAATGTACATTGTAGTTTCTAAGGCATATCCCCATAACAAACTAAGCAAATCACTATAGCTCATCATTGACCTAACCATTTCCATGAGAGTTCTGTTTCTTCTTTCTGCTACACCATTTTGTTGTGGTGTGCCAGGTGCAAACAACTGAGACTAAATTCCTACCTCTCTGAGGTATTCTCAAAATTCATGGGACATGTACTCACCACCACGATCTGATCACAGTGTCTTAATACTCTTACCGTGATGTTTCTCCACATCTGCCCGACACTCTTTGAATTTACTAAAGCATTCAGACTTATGGTGCATTAGGTAAATGTATATGTACCTTGAGTAATCATCTGTGAATGTCACAAAATACTCAAATCCACCTCGTGCTTGGACCGAAATTGGTCCACACAAGTCAAAGTGAATCAATTCTAATACTTCTTTGGCTCTATAACCTTTTGCTTTAAAATGTCTATTGGTCATCTTCCTTTCCAAGCAAGATTCGCAGGTTGAGTAACTGTCAATATCTAATGAACTTAAAAGTCCATTATTGACTAACCTCTGAATCCTACTAAGGTTTATATGACCTAGCCTGAGATGCCAAAGATAGGTTTGATTCATTTTAGAAGGTTCTTTTCTCTTATTTTGGTTAGATAGTGTGCCATTTAATTCTGTGTTTTGCACAACATGGGAGTTTGATTTAACCAAAAACAAATTGTCTACTAATGAACCAGAACAAACAAGTTTTCCATTTTTTCAAACAACATATTTATAAGAAAAAATAAACTTGTAACCAATCATTAAGAGTTTAGAAACCGAAATAACATTCTTTATAGAACTCGGTACATAAAGACAATTAGGTAAATATAGCCTAGAATTTTTGAAAAAATAAAGTGACTACTCCCATTGCTTCCACCGACACTCTTGTAGTGTCGCCCAAGTAGACTTCTAGCTCACCTTCTCTAAGCTTTCGGGTTACTTGGAACCCCTATAAAGAATTACAAACATGGTCAGTGGCACCTGAATCCACACACCAAGTATCTGTGGGAATCACCGCTAAACACGTCCCACTAATTAAGACAGAAACTATCGTACCTTTGAGCTTTGGACAATCTGATTTCCAATGTCCTGTCTTACCGCACTTGAAGCATTTTCCTTTAGGATTCTTCTTCTTTGCGATATCTGGTTTGGCAGCATGATTCTTGGCTTTCTGCTTCTTTTTATTCTGGCTCTTAGGCATAGAAAAGGAACTCGAAGCGATCACCGTGACCAAAGCTTGTTTCTTCTCTTGGAAGATACTTCGGCCGACACCAATGCTATTAGGAGCTCAGGAAGAGTATAAACTCTTTGATTCATATTTTAGTTCACCTAAAACTGCTTAAAACTAGAAGATAAGCTCTTGAAGATGATATCGATCTGACTTTCTTGATCAATTTCACCTCCCAAAACTTCTATTTCATTGATGTTACTGATCATGTGAAGCACATGATCTCTCACCGATGAGCCTTCAGTCGTTCTAGTATTCATTATCTTTCTCATGGCTGATTGCCTTGTTATCCTGTCTCAATGACCAAACATCTCTCTCAGGTGTGCCATCATGTTAAAAGCGGAGACTATGGGATGAAGCTAATGTTGCAGAACATTCGACACAGAGGCCAGAATGTAACACTGCGACATCTCATCTTCTTTTCTCCACCTCGCATAGGTATCTCTTTCCTCTTGAGAAGAGTCATCAGTAAGCGTATCTGGACAAACTTCGGTGAGCACAAACTTATACTGCTCAACCGTCAGGACAATGTCCAAATTGCGACTCCAATCGACATAATCGCAATTTGGACCCGTTAGTTTGTTGTCTTTTAATATTGTAGTTAACGAATTAAATGGCATATCGAAGACTGTAAATAAATAAACAGACAATGTTTCTTAAATATAAGCACATAATTTTGAAATAAATTCAAGCAATTATTGACATCTCTCAAACAATAATTAAATCCACCGATATCTTATTCACCCGGGTTTTTGCAAGCCACGATAGTGTGGATGTTTACGCTAACCCATATTCGTTTGAGAATAACTAGGTTCATTAACTACACTGTCTGACCAAATGATCTATTAATCAATGAAGCTAATAGTCAGTGTCTTTTCGCCATATAAATAAGCAACGTAACCTCGATGGGAGGAATACTACAAATCGTACACTAAGTGTGTGTCATTACATGACTTCTGAGCTTGTTACCTTAGGATAATGCGCCTCAGAAGGAGAGGGTATCGCATTTCTCCAATTTCAACTTACTCTAGTCATCTTACTTTGAAATTCATAAGCTAGTGAATATTATGGTTGAACTCATCCGATATGGAGGAAGGCCTTAATGACAATGCGCAAGTCCACCCACATCACATATGAATTCGTAATGGAGGCTATGGGAATCTTAATCAACCCGCTCCTACTTAGATTTTTAAAACGAGGGTTTTTCCAATTTTAACATGTAATTAACTAATCCTAAGTTATGTGCAAACATAAAACGAACATGCTTTAAAATATGCATCTAACATACAACACAAAAATTAAAGCATAAAAACAAAAAACTGTAAATACGGGAAATAAATGCGTAAGATAAATTTTCCAACTATTATGGTTTTAATTGCTTCCATCTTCTGCCTTGATCTCGTGTCCCGTCATGTCACTCGATGGATTGAGTCTTGAAAATTGGACTTCAAAAAAATGAAAACAAAAAAAAAAGGGGCCGCACGAGATAACCAAATAGGCCGCGTGCATGCTGCACGAACGGGGCTTATCGTGAGCACGCAGCAGCCCTGCTACGCGTCACCCAGCACATGGCGCTGCGCTGCAGTGCTGCTTTGCAGAACTGCCACAGCGCCGCTATTGCGGGTCACTGGCAATGCCTGACACACCGTTCTGTTTTTCGTCTTCTGCTCTCACTGTATTATTTGGTCTTCTTGCAAATCGTTCTAGGTTTTCTTGATTTTCTTCGAATTAACGATAAACCAAAACCCATGAAATCATGTCGTCCAACATAACGTCTTCGATTACATAAAATTTTGCTACTACAAGGCTTCTAGGAAAATAAAATAAAAAATTACATAGAAAAAATCCTACTACAGATTTGATCTAATCCTACACGGCTTCCAGCACGTGGTTTTACTATTACAAGCATTCATGAAAACAAACAACTCGGACATGTCCTGAAGTTTAATTAAAACATACAAACACAACTATAATAGTCAGGATTTCTAAACCACCAGCAAACAAAACCATGTAACAAACCGAACAAGCACAAAGCCAAAACCAGGCTTTGATACCAATTGAAAGATTATCTGATCATGCCCGGTCAAAAATCTACTTTTGTGCTACACATTACAGAATTGGAACTCTTGACCAGGCCTAAGTTCTAGCACAATCGCTATTCCAATTCTTGCTTGAAATAACATTGGGCAAGATCTTAGCTTTTACTTGTTCGATTTGCTACGCAACAATAAATTCCTAATTAAAGCGGAAGTTGAAGAATTACCTCATGAAGCATGTACTTAGGTGATCGCTTGTATGATTCAAGACTAGCTCATACATTGTGTAGACAACGAACTAATGAACCAACGATTAGCAATTCAACACCAAACCTGTCAGAAAATTCGGTAAGAAATCGCCGGACAAAAAACTAACCAGACTGAAACTCCACGCGCTGCCGCCCTCAATCCCACGCACCACCAGCCGAAAAAGAGAAGTCCGATCACTAAAGCTTGTTAAGGAAAACAGAATAAGCCCGGGCTAAATAAAAAATCTCACTTTCGTGCTATGCATCCAGGATCGGAGACTTTCGACACGGCTCAGTCTCAAATTCATTTCCCCTGAACGAATCTAGGCTTATACTAGTTCAATTTATTAAAACAACATGCTAAAAATTAAATCTTTAATTTAAAACGGAAGTCTTAAAGATTCTACCTTTGAAGCGTACTAGCAATAAAAAAAAAAGTTGAAAATCCTGCTGTTTACCGCCTGGGACCAATCACGATAGAATCCCGATAACAACTCCGTCTCTACCTCAAAATCGTGTGGCCGACTATCCATAAGGTAGCTAAGACACTAAGGAAGAGATCCATATGAGACTCACTTCAAAAAACCCGTCAAATCCTCAGCAGATCGTTGCACGAAGATTACCGTGCTTATTTACCTTCCACTACCTTTATACTGCCTGGCTGCGAAGTCCACTCGAAAACCCAGGGATAACTCCAAACAACCTCGAACTTGGGTGGGAAAGTGTCTACGAGGTGGCTAAAGGCACTGGCAAAGAAATCCAAAGAAACCCACTTCAAGAAATTCACATATCTGAAAAACAGATCTAGCCCGAAAAACTGATTCTAATCTGAAAATCCATACCGCCTCAATAAAACGTCATGGGTAAGCTATTTGCTCGTAGATCTAGACTTTGGCGAACCAAAAGGAATGAGCCAAAGGATCAACGCAACAAATAAACAAAGCCCACTATGAAAATGCACCCAAACGGCGCTGAAAAATCCAAAAAAATGCAAGCGGCTAACTGCCCAGAAAATGAGCGGCGAATGGACTTCTCGAGCGGCGTTTGAACTTCCAGACAGTCTTCTTGGGCTTCTAGAATCATGGGCTAAGTTTCTCAAACAAGAAAGATCGCAAACCGACTTCGAAAAAGAATTCTCAATAAGGAAGAAAGAATTCTCCCTCTAGGCATGTTTTTCTCACTCTAGGGCATTTGCCTACAAGGTTTCTAATGTCTTCAAATGTGCCTAACATTAGCTATTTATAGGGAGCTCCCTGGGAGACCTAGTGGGCTTTTGAGTTGGGCCATAGTGTTTGACTTTTGTTGACCCCTTAGTCTTCCCTAGACTAATCAACTCCAATCGATCCTTTCGAAATAATTTCTTAACCCACTTTGTTAATTTAATTTAATCGAACCCTTAGGATTAATTAATTCATATAGAATTAATTTTCTTAATCCACTTTGTCAATTAAATATTAATTAAACCTTTAAGATTAATTAATTCCCTTTATCGATTAGTCAAACGCATAATTAGTCGTACCACTAACGGACCAATTATGCAACTACCGTTCAAAACGACTTTACATCGCGCCACTTTATTTTCTACTATCTCCCTACATTAAAGATCTAGTGCTTGTTGGTTTATCAATTTACTGACAAACTAATTCAACGACTTCTTGGTATCCGAGATTAGTACCACTCGACTTTCTTATTATACCGGATATAAAGTATACTGTCCAGTTTTACTACAATAAACCTTACGAGCTCATCTCGAGAACACCATCAACCTGGTGAATCGGTATGTAGATTCCTCCGACTAGCAACGGCACGTAAGTAGCTAAACACCGCATACCCAACCTACCGAGGTATGGGCCTCAATTGACCACACTCTTTAACACATCAAAGCATACGATATCCAGCTCTCACGCCCGTCCCAATCTTGGGATTAAAAGATTGAATACTAAGACCGAATTGACTACTCCGATCAGTACAAGTCAATTCTATCCAAACTGGTCATGCTCAATATGCCCCGGGCATATCCATGTTATTTTAATTAGTCTAGATAAACAAATTTTCAAACCACACGATAACCTATACCGATAGTATGTTCAGACTATCTCAGTTACGAGTATACTTTTTATATATCAATACTTTAACCAATAACGGTATCTATTGTGGCTTTTCACACCCCGTTATCTAGTTCTATGATATAATGCAACAATTTAATACTGAAACAAAATTATATATCATCTGTGGATATTAGTTTTCTATACAAGCCATAGCTTTTCTGTATTCAAAACTAACAGCTTGCCTTGGGAATTGGGCCGCAGCTAGGAGTTCTTGAAATTCGACTTTGAGGGAGAAATCTAGGTTTCTCTCTAGACTTTCTCTCTCAAAGTTTCTTGAATTATGAAACTATGAAATTGTGTATTGTGAATTGCTAATCTCTTGTCTATTTATAGATTTACAAGAGAGACCCTATGTGGTTTAGGATTGGCCTTCCTAAAGGGTTTAGGATTATTAATTAGTTTCAAAATCCAATTAGGTTCCAAATCTAATAGGATTTCCAAATCCAAATACATTTCCTAATATCTAGGATTTCCTAATTCCAATTGAACTATAAGACTTAATTAATTAATTAAATCAACTTTGTTAATTACTTTATTAACCCTTAGCAATGATTAATCAAATAATTAATTCTACTTTATCAGCTAACCCACTACATAATTAATCGTACCACTAACGGATTAACTATTGCACTATCATCCTACACCAGAATTGCTTCTGGAACAACTAAATTAATTATTCTTTAATCTTCCCACATCAAAGATACAGTGCTCGTTAATTTATTAATTTACAGATAAATTAATTAATTAACTTCTTATAATCTGAGATTAGTACCACTCGACCTTTTTACTACACCGGACAAAAGTCCACCGGCCGGGTTTAGTATAATAAACATAACGAACTCATCTCAAGAGCACTATCACCCCGGACGCACTGGTACATGGTTTCCTTTCGACAAGCAACATCACACCAAGCAATCAAACACGCGCACCCAACCTACCGAGACTATTGGTCTCAACTGACCTTACTCTTTGGCAGATCAAAGTACACTATGTCTAATCCTCATGCCTGCTCAACTCTAGGGATTAAGAGATAGAATACTAGGAATGAATAGTCTATTAATCAGTACAAGACAATTCATCCTAAACGGTCAAGTTCAATATGCCCTAGTCATATCTATATGATTCAATTAGTTTAGACAAACCAATTTTCCGAATCACATAATAACCAAAACTGACAGTGTGTTCAAAACTGTCTCAGTTACGAATGTCATTTATATGTTATGTCTTTTAACCAATGATGAGATCTACTATGTCACACCAGACACCTCATCATCTAATTACATAATATAAATGGACGATAAACAATTTAACTAAAATATTTAATCGATATATAAAAATTGAGAAATAGTTTAATACAAGAAAAGTTTTAGTATTCAAACCCAACAGTGACCACCATAAATGCCGCCAACGGGCTCTAATTCTTCCGGTGAGGAAGTTCCACAGCCTTGGCTTCTGCCCCGTCTAACAAAACCAATACTTTCAAATAGCCCCGCCACTCCACCTCCATTTTCCACAAATTGAGAAGCTTCTCTCTCCCTTTTTAGTTTTTGTTTTTATTTTTATGTCTTGGTGGTGTTTATTTTTGCGATCCTAGTTATGCCTATTTTCTACATTGGGGACAATGTAGAGTATTGGTGTGAGGGGGTTGTTTGTATGATTATTTGTGTTTATAGGAGTGTTTTTGTTTTGTTGTGTTCAGTGTGTTTAGAGTCTAGGTGTGGGGGAGAAGTTGTCTATTTTTTTTTGGAAAATTAATGTGCAATGTGTTATTGGGTAAGATGAACATGAAAGGTAGTAAATAATAGTAGTATGAGGTGTTGGATGGTTATAACTTATTCTTTGCGATTACTTAATTGATGATACTTACTTGGGTGACACCAAAAATCCTAGATAAGTGAGGTTTGAGCTTTGAATGAGCAAAATTTTCTGTGCTCAATTATTGTTGAAGAGTGTTTGCATACATGGTTTCCTATTCTAGAATTTGCTTTGTTAGGCATATTATTGTTACTTGTATCTTCATTGTGAAAAAATGATAAAGGCATTGGGATAAAACCTTTTTGCTTTCTTTAAAAATTCCAACCTTCTATGATTACCTCTAGTGAACCCCTTTTTGAAGCTTGGACTTGATCTTTGAAATGATGAAGCCATTAAATAAAACCAACGCCTGTTTTAGCTTGCTTATTTATATCTTGTTGTGAGGGAAGTTGTGCTTGGTTGTTAACCTTGGTTAGTGGTATGAAGGTGGACATTACAAGGCAATGCTTGTAGGGTTTGAATACTAAAACTTTGCTTGTCTTAAACTATTTCCAAGTTTTATATATCGATTAAATATTTTAGTTAAATTGTTTTTATTTTTTACATATGTTGTTCGTTTATATTATGTAATTAGATGATGAGATGTCTGGTGTGATGCAGTAGATCTCATCATTGGTTAAAAGACATAATATATAAATGAGGTTCGTAACTGAGACAATTTTGGACACACTGACAGTTTACGTTATTATGTGATTCAAAAATTGGTATGTCTGAACTAATAGAATCGTATAGATATGCCCGGGGCATATTGAACATGACCATTTAGGACGAATTATTTTGTAATGATTTAATAGACTATTCGATCCTAGTATTCTATCTCTAAATCTCGAGACTTAAGCAAGCATGAGTATTAGACATAGTGTACTTTGATCTGCCAAAGAGTGAGATCACTTGAGGCCAATAGTCTCGGTAGGTTGGGTGCGCGTGTTTGATTATTTGGTGTGTTGTTGCTTGTCGAAAGGAAACCATGTATTGGTGCATCCGGGGTGATGGTGCTCCCGAGATGAGCTCGTTATTTTTATTATACTAAACCCGGCCGGTGGACTTATGTATAGTATAGTAAAAAGGTAGATTGGTACTAATCTCAGATTATAAGAAGTTAATTAATTAATTTATCAGAAAATTAATAAATTAACGAGCACTGTATCTTTGATGTGGAGAGATTAAAGAAAAATTAATTTAGTTGTTCCGGAAGCAATTCTGGTATATTATGGTAGTGTCGTAATTAATCCATTAGTGGTACAATTAATTATGTATTGGGTAATTGGCAAAGGTAGATTTAATTAATTAATTATTGTGTCAATTAGTTGTGAATTAGACCAGGAACTAGATTGAGGATAAGTGAATCCTTGTGTCAGTTGGTTGTGAATCAGACCAGGAGCTGGATTAAGGATAAGTGAATTCTTGTGTCAGTTAGATGTGAATCAGTCCAGGAATAGGATTGAAATAAAACACAAACCCAATAGGAAGACCAATCCTAAACCAACTTGGGGTCTCGCTTGTAACTCCATAAATAGACAAGAGATTAGTAATTCACAATACACAATTCTTAGTTTCATAATTCAAGAAACTTAGAGTGAGAAAATCTAGAGAGTCTTTAGAATTTCTTCTCGCAGTCAGTTTTCTCTCCAAGTCAGTGGTGGTTGAGGGCAATGGTTGCGCGTGAATCGCACGGCATCGGCTTCACTCTCTCTCCTCCAATAGCGAGAGTTTTCACGCGCGGTCGATGCCTCTGGGTTTCCAGCAGGTGCAAGTTGTTGGTGTTTTCCGACGAGCTTTGTGGTGTTTTGCTGATCATTGGTTCATTAGTTCGTTAGCCACACAACGCACGATCAAGTCTTGAGTCATACAAGCAATCACCTAAGTACATGCTTCAAGAGGTAATTCTTAAACTTCCGCTTTCATTAGGAATTTATTGTTACGTGAAAAATCGAATAAGTATAAGCTAAGATCCTACGCAATGGTATTTCAAGCAAGGGTTGGAATAGTAATTGCGTTAGTGCTTAGGCCTGGTCAAGAGTTTCAATTCTAGAATGCGTAGCACGAAAATAAATTTTTGATCATGCCCGGGCAGATAATTTTTCAATTGGTATCAACGCTATGGTTTTGGCTTTGTGCTTGTTCGATTTGTTACATGGTTTTGTATGCAGGTGGTTTAGAAATCCTGGCTATTATGGTTGCATTTGTATGTTTTAATTAAACCCCGGGACATGTCCGGGTTTTTTTTTTATGAATGCCTGTAATAGTAAAACCACGTGTTGAAAGCCATGTAGGATTAGATTAAATTTGTATTTGGATTTTTTTCTTTGTAATTGTCAATTTTATTTTCCTAGAAGCGTTGTAGTAGGAAAATTTCTTGTAATCGAAGACGTTGTGGTGGACGACTCGATTTCGTGGGTTTTTGGTTTATCGTTAATATGAAGAAAACCAAGAAAACCCAGAACAAATTGCAAGAAGACCAAATAACGTAGTGGGAGCAGGATAGAAGACCCAACCGGCAGAAGTTGCTGACAATGGATACCGGGAAACAATGGATATCGGGTCACAATATTAAATAATAACATTTTGTAAAGTGTCTCGTAGTACTCGCAAATTATATTATTATATATACATATTGCTAAAATTGCAACTAAAGTGATGAAAAGTCATTGTAATGATCAATTTTAATTTGTTTTTCTTAAAAAAAATTATTTTTATATATTATTCGCTATTAATGGTTAATTGTTACTTTTTGATTATTATTTTGAATTGTTATTAATTAATAATTATTCATTTTTATTTATTTATTAATTATTAGTTTTTAATTTTTAATTTTTAATTAATAAATGTTTATTATTAATTTATTTTTATTTTTTGTTAATTTTATTTTATTAATAGGCCAAAATGATTTTTTGATCTCTTATAATTGATCTTGTATCACTTTTGGTCCCTTATAATTTTACGGGGACCTTTTTAGTCCCCTAGCATTAATTTATTAGATCTTTTGGTCCTTCTTAACGGGAATTTCGGTCAACAAATGATTTGACCAAGTTTGTTGTTAGTCTTCGAAGCTTTTGGTTTAAAAAAAATTTTCAAGGGCCTTTATATAAATTTTTTTTTCTAGTTCTTCCTCCACCACCACCCCTTCTCCTTGCGGTCGCCGGAAAACACCTCTGTCGAAAACCACATCCCGATCTCGATTTCCGGAAGATCCCGGTGATTGAGATCGGGATATCGAGCTCCTGACAGCGGTGGTGGCGGCGGCAGCAAGGAGAATGGGTGGTGGTGGAGGAAAAAGTAAAAAAAAAAAAAATTTATACAAAGGCCATTGAAAAAATTTTTAACACAAAAACCCCCAAAACTAACAACAAATTTGGTCAAATCATTTGTTGACCAAAATTCCCACTAAGAAGGACCAAAAGACCTAATAAATTAACGTTAGGGGACTAAAAAGGTTAGCGTAAAATTATAAGGGACCAAAAGTGAGACAAGACCAATTATAAGGGACTAACAAAGCATTTTGGCCTTATTAATATTAGTAACTAGTAGTTGTAATTAGTAAATGTAAGTTGTAACTAGTTTACTCTGTTACCCAGTTACATTAATGAGAATGAGAGGTCACGGAAGTACTAAATTCGGGAGGAATTTGAGGGCTAGACAGAGGAAGATTGAAGGCTAAGGTAAATTCGGTTGATAAGTTAGGATAAGGATTTGGAAAAGATTAAGAGGAGTTGAATAAAGAATTACCTATGGATAAAGAGGAAGAAAGATTAGGATCAGTCCTACCAGAAGAATTCGAGTTAGAAATTAAGATAGAATTAGATTTGGAGGTGGATTTTCACTGCATTAGGCATCACATTCAATAATGGCATTGACATGTTCCCGTATAAGCTTGAGGGCGTGTTAATGTAAGTAGTAATTAGTAAATGTAAGTATTAGTTGTATACATAGGTACGTAGTTCTATTAGGTGATTTGTCATATATCACACTGTAAGATAAGATTTTGTAATCAAAGTTAATATACACAGATTTTTTACTCTTCTATTTCTCAACTACACCTATAAATACCGACCCAATTAATTCACAATCCCAACTCATAACTCAAAACCTCACAATGTCACAACTATGGAGAAGTCTGATTTCTGTTTTTTTTTTTTTTTTTTTTTTTTTTTTTGTTTTCTTGTTAATGCCAATGGATTTAGTATCATGTACCACTCAGAATTATTAATTTATATACCGAATTACACAAATTAACGTAGTATAAGGGTCGATTCACAGGGAATGGAAGGTAGAATTTTGCTGCTAAGTTAGAAATCTCAGTAAAACAGAACGAGTATAAAACAGTAAAGTAAGCAGATTAGTGAGGTATGTAAAATAAGGATGAAAAGAGGAATTATAAAGAACATAGAAACAGAGGATGAGAGTTGGAATTTTTTATTTCCCTGAAAGAATAGAAGCTCTGGTTGTGGCTTGCAATTGACAAGTAACGTTAAAGCTTCCTAACAGCGATGATAAAAAATGTGACGAAGAGCACAGTCCTGACTCAACTCGAACAACACCTGTGTCACTTACTCCTTGATCGCCCTACTATTCGACCATGTAGTCCCCCGTCGCTTGTGTACAGCCTAGCATTAGCCCAACCAACTAGGGGAATAAACCTCCTCACCATACATATATCATATCAGGACTTGAATGAACAGAGTATATAGTTGCTAAGGTATCATCAATTAAGATCTCCCTACAAGCATTCTGACTTTTGTTCATTCGTGAGCTTCACAGAATAATTGGTTACTAAGGTATTGCCAACTAAGACTTTCCTACAAGCATTCCTATTCTGCTAGACTTTGGGTAATACAAGATCTTTGGTTACTACAGTATTATCAATTAAGATTTCCTGACAAGTATTCCAATCATGTGCTACCACAGCCCCTTAAATTGTATGATATTGCTATGGTTCAAATTTCTGTGGCATCCTCACTCCACTCCATACTCACACTGTTAGTTTAACTAGAGAATCTTGATGGGATTCAAACCAATCAAAAATAAAATATACTCAAAAAAAATTTTCGTCGCACAATAATGAGTAGGATCGTCTCCACAGGGAACACCGAAGTACGATAAATTTAGTTAAAAGTAAGTAACCAAACAATTGGGGGTTTAGATTATGACTATTTATCAAAAATCCAATTAAAATAAATAAAAGAAAATAGAAAGATTGCTTAAATCAAATTTGGGAAAAGCTCTAGTCAAAGGAATTGTTTCCACCTCGATGCGACAAATTGATTCTAGATGCAAGAATTTACCCAATTAAATTATAACTATATTGGTTATCATTGTTGAAACTTCTTAGCAATTCAATCCTATTAATTTAGCACCAGCAATTAAGGAACCTCTGTTAATTGCATCGATAATCAATAATCAGTCCCGGAACCTCTTAGAACACAGATTTTGATAGTCTAGGACCCAATTCAAACAACAATTAAGCAAACCTTGTTCAATTGTAATTTGATTATTTATTCTCGTTAAAACGCTAACATACGTACCACGTGATTAGTTGAATTGAAACTCTTCGGAATACCGAACATCGTGTATTCAAGTTAATTAGACTACCTAGGAAGATTTGAATGCTTCCAGCGATTCAATTAATGCCAAATAATTCACATTACAAATCAAGAGAACAAATAAATAACCATAAATTAATTGGTATTAAAACACAGTTAGATCTCACAATTTAATCGACATCAAGGGTTTAAATTCCTTTGACTAGATTAAGAAATTTAGTTACACATAATTGAAAAGTAAAACATAATATAAGAATTGTAATTCATTAATTAAAATGAAAGACAAGAATAAAGTGGAGTACTAGTCGTAGTAGCCGCACAACAGAACCAAAACCAAAGCTGTCGTCCCAAAACTTCTGGTCGCCAAAAACGCAAGTCCACCAAGCTAAACTGAGTACTATATGTGTATTACCTAAACATGGCGGCCCACCATAATGCCATATTAAAACTAAATTAAATATTAAAAACCAATCCTAATTAACTTTGGAAACTCTCTTTAACAGAAATTAATTATGCGTCTCAATATAAAGCCCAAATATTTTTGTTCTCTTCTTTCTTAATTTCTTCAATCCAGCCCAATTCGATTTCCTTCTTCTCAGCTTCCAACTTCTTCTAATAATCACCCAAAAATCGCCTATTTTGCTCCAAATAAAACCGTCTTCCTGCAAATGTAAAAACAGTCCATTAAACCCCATAATTCATCTCAATTGCCTTAAATTCGCATGAAATCTCATCATTAATTTCAAGCTCATCAAACTTATACTACAATGCTCGCCATAAACAGAATCAGTGAAAGCTCAGATACAAGAAAGTGCTCAGCAGGTTTGATAGCAGTCTATTCCACTCATCGGCCGGCAGAGAAGCATAGGCGTGCGGTTCGTCACTATCAAATCCGCTTTAGTGCACATCTTGTAAATGAGGCTTTCACCTTACCTCTACTTCATGAGAGGAGCAAAAATCCCTGTAAAGATTTAGAACCTCATTGGTTCCAAATCAACACTCAAATGCTATGAAGAACATGAATAACAATAAATAAAAATGAGTTTCGGATAAAATAAGCCAAGTAAAGAATTACAAGGGAAAAACTCTGAAATCCTACTACTCCTTACTCCCTACTGTTTCTTGTTAATGAGTTTTGAGTTAGCTACAGTTATTTATAGAAGCCAATCTAGTGAAGGAAAATGTCGGATGGCTAAATTGGGAATTTTCGAATTTCTTGGTGGCCAAGGATTGCAAGCTGGTTTTTTGGTATCTTTAAGAGGGCAAACACTGACACACAGCCGTAAAAGCAACCTGCGCAGTTCATAAATGGTTAAAGTAACCTGCAACACTATTCCGGGTGTACTTCTTCTGCATGATTCCTACGCCGGTGTACTTCTTGTCTCCTCGGGTAGGATCATTAGTTGTGATCTTGTACTTCTTGTCTCCTGTGTTCCTACCCTTATCTGGCACTGGCGTACTAACTGTCCTTTTGGATTCTGCCCGCTGCCCGTGCTGGTGATAGTGGTCGAACGCTCAGCTAACGGTTGCTTTAGCTGAGCATCACCTGGAAGTGTTCTGTCTCAGTCACCGTACACTGAAGGGTTGAACTTGGATTCACTAAACACTTCAATTTTTTATCGTCATCTTCTCACGTTCTCCTGATGTTGGCGTTTGATGACCGTCATGTTGGGACCATCTGAAGACGTTGTCGTGTAAAGGCCATGATCTCTCTTTAAGCTCCAGCTGTTTCACTTCAGCACTAACTCCTCCAATGGACGGTGTCGTGAACTTTACGTCTTCAGCTCACGTTCGCCAAACGCTAGATTTCACTAGACTTAGTCAACTTCACACTCACATGAAGTTGTCGTCTGCTGGCCGCGTCCTTCCTTCTTGAAGGAAAATAGAACAAGCCCGGGCTAAATTGAAAATCTCACTTTCGTGCAATGCATTCCAGAATCGGAAACTTTCGACGAAGCTCAGGCTCAAATTCATTTTTCCCTGAACGGATCTAGGCTTATACTTATTTAATTTATTAAATCGACAAACAACACACAAAGATTGGACCTTTAATTAAAAGCGAAAGGATTAAAGGTTATACCTTTGAAGCAAAGTCCTCAGTATAAAGAAAACCAAAGTCTCGGGCAATCGAATACCACTGAAATCCAAAAGATGACTCCTAGAAACTTTGAATATTGCGTGGGCAATAATCTATCGAAGTGTACTCACAAAGTCCACGAAAATCCACAAGAAAATCTCTCAAAATTGGACTCAAAACTAACCCAAAAACTGATCAAATCCAAACACCAAAATCTGCCGCCTACCCCGTTCAAGAACCCGCCGGAAATAGTAAAACCACACCGTCACCGGAAAACCGCCACCCCAGACATGATCTAGACAGTCCGGGTTTTGGATCACCAAGAAGAGATCGAAAAAATCCAGACCGAATAAAATGCCCTGGACTGCACGAAGATCGGCGTCGGAAAATCTTGCCCGCAGCTGTTCGAACGGCGAGAAGATTCCGAGAAAAATAAAATTGAATAAAACACTAAAAGGCTTGATCTTTGGGTGAATCCAATTTTGAACAAGTGAAAAATCTGATTCGTTTTTTAGAAAGAACTCTTCAAGAAGAAGTTCTCTCTCTAGAATCTTCTCACTCAAGAAAGCAAGAGTTGTCTTACAAGACTTCCTTAGTTTTCTTTTGCCTCAAGTTTTCTATTTATAGGGAGCTCTAATGGTGACCTAGTGGGCTTTTGAGTTGGGCCTTTTAATTTGACTTTCGTTGACCGCTTAGTCTTTCCTAGACTAATCAACTCCAATCGACCCATTCGAATTTATTTCTTAACCCACTTCGTTAATTTAATTTAATCGAACCCTTAGGATTAATTAATTCATATAGAATTAATTTCTCAATCCACTTAGTCAATTAAATATTAATTAAACTTTTAGGATTAATTAATTTACTTTGTTGATTAGTCAAATACATAATTAGTCGTACCACTATCAGACTAACTATGGAACTACTGCCCAAAAATGACTTTATATCGTGCCACTTTATTTTCTTCTATCTCCCCACATTAAAGATCTAGTGCTCGTCGGATTATCAAATTACTGACAAACTAATTCACCGACTTCTTGGTATCTGAGATTAGTACCACTCGACCTTCTTATTATACCGGACGTAAAATCCATTGGCCAGATTTAGTATAATAAACCTTACGAGCTCATCTTGGGAGCACCATCAACATGGTGAACCGGTACGTGGATTCCTCCAACTAGCAATGGCACGTAAGAAGCTAAACACCGTATACCCAACCTACCGAGGTATAGATCTCAATTGACCACACTCTTTGGAAAATCAAAGCATACACGCCCGTCCCAATCTCAGGATTGAGAGACTGAATAATAGGACCAAATTGACTATGTCGATCAGTACAAGTCAATTCTATCCAAACTGGTTGTGCTCAATATGCCCCAGGCATATCCATGTGATTTAATTAGTCTAGAAAAACTAATTTCCAAATCACACGATAACCTATACCGATAGTATGTTCAGACTATCTCAGTTACAAGCATACTTTTTATATATCAATACTTTAACCAATAATGGGATCTACTGTGTCTTTCCACACCCCGTTATCTAGTTCTATGATATAATGGAACAATTTAATATTGAAACAAAATGATATGTCAACTGTGGATATTAGTTTTTGATACAAGCCATAGCTTTTCTGTATTCAAAACTAACACTTTTAACTTGAGAATCCTTAGTTCTACTCCAAATGCTAAGTCTGGAGTGTGGTTTTCTATAGTTTTCATTCCATGCATATTTCTCCCTCAATTAGCACAAGTAAAGCCGTAACTAATATTTTTACCATATGAACATATTAAGAATATGTCCATATTGAAGGAAAACTGAACAAGCGGGGCTAAATCGAAAACCTCACTTTCGTGCAATGCATTCCAGAATCGGAAGCTTTCAACAAAGCTCAGGCTCAAATTCATTTTCCCATGAACGGATATAGGCTTATACTTATTTAATTTATTAATCGGGACACAAAAGATACAATATTTAATTAAATTGAAAAGTTCAAAAGATTATACCTTTGAAGCGTGTCCCTAGCATTAAGAAAACCAAAGCTGAAAATCTTGCTTTTTACCGCCCAGGACCAATCACGAGAGAATCCCGATAACAACTCCGTCTCTACCTCGAAATCGTGTGGGTGACTATCCAAAAGGTAGCTAAAACACTAAGGAAGAGATCCATATGAGACCCACTTCCAAAAACATGTCAGATCCTCAGCATATCGTTGCCCGCAGATTATTGCACTTATTTACCGCCTGGCTACGAAATCCACTCGAAATCCGAATAATAACTCCAGTCTAACTCCGAACTAGTGTGGGCTAGTGTCTACGGAGTAGCCCAAGGCAAAACGAATAAGTCCTAAGAAACCCACTTCAAGAATCACACAAATCTGAAGAAACAGATTTAGCCCGGGAACTTAACCCAATCTGAAAATCCACACCAAAAGTGTCTGGAATGTGTTCCTACTCGTAGGTCTAGACTCTAGCGATCTTGGATTCTCTAGGTTATGGGTTTTGAGGATTCTCAAAGAAGAAAGATCTTTGGTCGACTTTGAAAGAAAACTTCAAGGTAGTGGAAGAAGTTTTCTTTGAAGTTTTCTCTCTAGACCACTCTTTCTCACACTAGGCAAAATGCCTCTAAGGTTTCTAATGTCTTGTAAGTTGCCTAACAAGGGATATTTATAGGGAGTTTCTAAGGAGACCTAATGGGCCTTTGAGTTGGACCTTTTAGTTTGACTTTCGTTGACCCCTTAGTCTTTCCTAGACTAGTCGACTCCAATCGATCCTTTTGAATTAAATCTTTAAACCACTTCGTTAATTTAATTTAATCGAACTCTTTGGATTAATTAATTCATATAGAATTAATTTTCTTAATCCACCTTGTCAATTAAATATTAATTAAACCTTTAGGATTAATTAATTCACTTTATCGATTAGTCAAACGCATAATTAGTCGTACCACTAACGGACCAATTATGGAACTACCGTTCAAAAATGACTTTACATCGTGGCACTATGTTTTCTTCTATCTCCCCACATTAAAGATCTAGTGCTCGTCGGTTTATCAATTTACTGACAAACTAATTCACCGACTTCTTAGTTTCCGAGATTAGTACCACTCGACCTTTTTATTATACCGGACATAAAGTCCACCGGTTGGGTTTAGTATAACAAACCTTTCAAGCTCACCTCGGGAGCACCATCAACCCGGCGAATCGGTACATGGATTCCTCCAACTAACAACGGGACGTAAGAAGTTAAACACCGCATACCCAATCTACCGAGGTATAGGCCTCAATTGACCGCACTCTTTGGCAAATCAAAGCATACGATATCCAACTCTCATGCCCGTCCCAATCCCAGAATTGAGAGACGGAATACTAGGACCGAATTGACTACGCCGATCAGTACAAGTCAATTCTATCCAAACTGGTCATGCTCAATATGACCCGGGCATATCCGTGTGATTTAATTAGTCTAGATAAACTAATTTCCAAACCACACGATAACCTATACCGATAGTATGTTCAGACTATCTCAGTTACGAGCATACTTTTTATATATCAATACTTTAACCAATAACAGTATCTACTGTATCTTTCCACACCCCGCTATCTAGTTCTATGACATAATGAAACAATTTAATACTGAAACAAAATCATATGTCATCTTTGGATATTAGTTTTTGATACAAGCCATAGCTTTTCTGTATTCAAAACTAACACATAGGCAGCTCAAAATAAGTCTAAAAACAATTAAAAATATGTATAAAATGAATCGCATCAGCACCCCCACACTTAAGACTTTGTTTTTCCTCAAACAAACTAACCATGAAATCAGAGATGAATAAGTCCCTTTTTGGGAAAACTGGATCATGCTCTAATATTTTCCATCTAAGCCATTCATGAACACTAAGCCCCAGTAATGCATAAAGGTCTAAAAATAGCCTTAGCAACTAGAATCGTAACACGAATTACCTACTAAAGCCATTAACCTTTTGACTTGCCACCCTCACACTTTAAAGACTCACCCATTTTCGCTCAATGTGTTTGGGAAATATATATATATATATATAAATTAAACCTCTCAAGTCAATTATATGCATGACTTCAACCATAGGCTAGGCTAGACATCACTCATCTACCAATCTATTGCATCCATAATATGCCAATCAAAAGGGCTTGTTTTAGAGGGAATGAAAATGGGGTAGGAATAAACTGGGCTTAAAAAGGGTGAAAAAGAAATATAAAGAAAACTCTGGTACCTGCAACCCTTGCTCAAATTTATTATTTTAGGCCTTCCCATGTGTGTTCTTGTGCTTTGCCTACTACTAATCTATTGTAAGGGTACAAGGCTTGGAGGTCCTTCACTTCCTTACTTTTTATTCTACTAAGTTGGGCATTTTTGTAAAGATATAAGGCTTAGAGATCCAAGGTATATTCAGGATATGTAGAAGAGTATTTATTTAGTTTCCTTTTTCTTTTTTTAATTTTGGAGTTTCCCGTATTTTCTTTCCGAGCAAAAAATAAATTTGACATATGTTTCTTTGAATTGTAATATATAGTAGTTTTAGAACTATGTTGCAAATATTTTTTTACAAATGACACTATTACAATGGTGAAGGAAACAATGGATATCGGGTCACAATATTAAATAATAACATTTTGTAAAGTGCCTCGTAGTATCGCAAATTATATTATTATATATACATATTACTAAATTATAAATAAATTGATGACAAGTCAGTGTCCTACCCGGAAAACATTTTTTTTCTAAATTATTAGTAATCTCTCAACATAAACTATTAATTTATAGAGGGTTAATATAAAAGAAAACCCCTAAGTTTTGCTTATAAAAATTCCCTCCTAAGGTTTGGGGAATATCAAAAACCCCCTCCTTTTAACTAATTAAGTATCATATTGACCATTCTTAATTAAAATATAAAAATTTAGACAACTTTATCCGTCACCTAAATGATTTAAAAATTTTAATTCTAAAAATACTAATAAGTGAGAAGGCCATTAATTATTGCCCGATTCCATCGTCGATCCATCCATTGCCTCTGTAAATCCGATCGCAGATCCTCATCTCTCCTCTTTTGTTCTCTCTGTGAGTCTATTCAATCTTATCACCTTTCTCCTCTTCCCTCTCTCCGTAAAAGGTAAATACTAAAGATAGAAAATCATGATTTTTATAAATTATTTACTTTTGTATATGATTAGGGATTTGTGCGAGATTGGAATGCCTTGTAAAACTGAGATTTGATGAGAAAGATGATGGGTATGTGATTAATGCTCTTTGTTTTCAGTTGAAGTCCTTGGTGAAATTCTTGGTTTATGATTATGGGATATTGGGATTGTTTGAGGATATGAAGAGGAATGTTGTTGAGATGGGAGAAGAATTGGATACTGTTTGTTGCAATATTGAGGGTGGCGGTGAAGGTGGAGGTGGAGGTAGTATTAGCATGGCCGGCAGAAAGAATGAAAGCCATACTCCGATCGGAGAATGAAAGCCATCAAGGAGAATTCCCTTCTTTCTTTCAACGCTGCTACCAACTACCCTCTCGATTTCGTCGAGTTTGACGTTCAGGTCCTATTTTTTATCTCATCATAATCACATATTATTAAGTACCACTACTTCTATTGAAGAGACTGAAAGATTATCTGTCTGGGCCTAGCCAGAAACTCACTTTCGTGCTATGCATTCCAGAATCGGAATCTCTGGCCAGGCCTAGACGCTAGCACAATCGCTATTCTAACCCTTTTGAAATAACATTGTGCAGGATCTGGGTTTGCACTTATTCGATTTACCAAGCAACAATAATTTTCTAATTAAAAGCGGAATCTTAGAAAAATACCTCTTGAAGCGTGAACTCAGGTGATCGCTTGTATGACTCAAGACTTTGCTTGTATGCTATGTGGGCATCAATCTAACCAGCAATTTGATCAACTAATCACCACAATCCACATGCCAGAAAATTCCAGCACCCTGCACCTGGCACGTACAATAAACGCACTGCCCGGAGAGAGAGAAAGCTACACGTCCCCAAAATTCAGAAGAAAATTTCGGCCCCAATAAGCTTTAAAAATCCGATTCTAAGAGAGAGAAAATTTCTCTCTCTATGTTTTCTTGTCTTGAAAACTTATGAAATGTATATTGTGGAATAGCTAATCCCTTGTCTATATATAGAGTTACAAGAGAGACCCCAAGTTGGTTTAGGATTGGCCTTCCTAATGGGTTTAGGTAATTAGTTTCCAAATCCAATTAGGTAACTAATCTGATAGGATAAACCAAATCCTACTAGATTTCCTAATTCTAATTGAAACTTAAGGTTTAATTAATTAATTAATGTTAGCTTGTTAATTACTCAATTAACCCTTAGGAATAATTAATCAATTAATTAATTCTACCTATTCAATTAACCCATTACAAAATTAATCGTACCACTAACGGATTAATTTTGGCACTACCACCCTACACCAGAATTGCTTCCGGAATAACTTAATTAATTTATTCATAATCTCCCCACATCAAAGATATAGTGCTCGTTAATTTATTAATTTACTGATAAATTAATTTATTTACTTCTTTAATTCCGAGACTAGTACCACTCGACCTTTTTACTATACCGGGCATAAGTCCACCAGCTGGGTTTAGTATAATAAACATAACGAGCTCATCTCGGGAGCACCATCACCCCGGACACACCGGTATATGGTTTCCTTTCGACAAGCAGCAGCACACCAAGCAACTAAACACGCGCACCCAACCTACCGAGACTATTGGCCAGAATTGACCTCACTCATTGCAGATCAAAGTACACTATATCTAATCCTCATGCCCGATCGAGTCTAGGGATTAAGAGATAGAATACCAATAACGATTTGTCTATTAAATCAGTACAAGATAAATGATTCCTAATGGTCAAGTTCAATACGCCCCAGACATATCTATATGATTCAATTAGTTTAGACAAACCAATTATCCGAATCACATAATAACCTAAACAGTCAGTTTGTCTAAAGCTGTCTCAGTTACGAACCTCATTTATATATTATGTCTTTCAACTAATTATGAGATCTACTGTGTCACACAAGACACCTCATCATCTACTTACATAATATAAATGGAAAAATCATGTACAACAAAATATAACCCAAATATAAATCGATATATTAACTGAGAAAAAGTACAACACAAGCATAGCTTATGTATTCAACTCCAACAAAGACGCAGACTGAAGATACAGAAGGAAAGTAAAGGCTTTTATATTCTTAATTTTTACTCTTTATATATATATAATTAGAATCTGTGTGGGTTTTTAGTCATTTTATTAGTAGAATGGGGGGTTGATATTCTCTATTGAAGAAGAGGGTGCTTGATTTTCAAACAAAACTCAGAGAGTTTTTTTATATTAACCCATTTATATATTATTTATGCCTGACAGACATGCGATTATAATCTAGGATTACATTTTATGGTCAAAATATGAAAACTCTCCTAAAATTTAAAAAATTACATAAACATTCTTGTACTATTTAATAGTCTCTTTTTGTCCTCTAAACAGATGATGTTATTCAATTTATTAAGTAAATGGATAATAGTACCCTAAACAGATTCTTGAATAAATTTTTAGACCAAAATATCTCGTATTCATTTTTTGTCTAATAAATTTGCATTACTTGTCTAGCAATCGGAATTTGCCCGATAAATTTAAATTTATTGAATACTAATTCAAATTATTGAAAAAATAATTCGAATGTATTGACAAAAAATTCTGAACCTCAAAATAAATTTATTATAGATCTCATACACAAATTATATATTGCACCCACGATACATATACCCAGTTAGTATTCACCACTCTCACTATAAGAAATTGAGACTCACGCGCATCTTCTTCTTCTTCAAAAACCCATTTTCTTCTTCTTCTTCAAAAATCTTTTCTTATTCTTCAAAAATTAATTCTTCTTATTCGCCACACTCCATTCGAAACAATCAAATTTTCATCCAAACACAGATTTAACGAAAATCGGCGATTGTATTTTTCGACGAACAACACCAAATACAACGGAAAATCACTTCTTCTTCTTAAAAAATCACTTCTTCCTCTTCAAAAATCTCTTCTTCTTCTTCAAAAATAACTTATTTTTCTTAAAAAATACTACATCATAAAGTATGAATTGCATTTGTGAAGAAAATCAGTTTAAATTCACATGCTAGATGTAGACGTTTCTAGACGTGGTGATGGTTGTTTTTGGACGTGGTGCTAGTTGTTCTGAGACTTGGTATACTGTCTTTGTAAAAAAATCAGTTTAAATTCACACGCTTGGATGTAGACGTTTTTGGACGTGGTGCTAGTTATTTTTGGATGTGGTGCTAGTTGTTCTGAGACGTGGTGGGCTATTTTTATGGAAAAAAAAATCGGTTTAAATTCACATGCATGGATGTAGACGTTTTTGGACATGGTGCTAGTTGTTCTGAGACGATGTGAGATGTTTTGTGAAAAAATCAGTTTAAATTCACATGTCTGGATGTAGACGTTTTTGGCCGTGGTGCTCTCATTGTTTGAGACGTGATGGACTCAGCGAAAACGTGGTAGACTCAACGAGGAAAAAAAAAACTTACTATATTTAGTAAGTGTACAGCTATCATGCAAAAATTACTATATATAGTAAGTGAGTACATGTACTCACGGTACAGGGTATAATTTTTGGATCTCATAAGAAGATATCGACTACTACTTCAATTTGATTTATAATACACCTTCTAAGCATTTACATATCAAAATTTTTTATCATTAAAAAAATCAGCATGATAAAAAAAAATTTAAAAAGGAAGAGAGAGAGTGTGTCTGGAGTGTCGGAAAATTTTAATTGACAAAAATAACGAATATTAGCATGATAATGTGACAGCGATGTGCCCTTTCCCCACAGGACACAAAGTGGCATTAATTTGTTCGTGTGGTAGGTGGCCCAAAATTATTTTAAGAAATACTTAAATCAATCATTATTTAGCAACCAGGTTAATTATTATAACTTTACAAAACTTATGAATTAATTAATGGTGGGTAGATATAAGTGAATTTTTTAAATTTGGTCATTGTGTGTTGTAAAAGTTTGTAAAAATATTATTATATTTTCAAAAAAATTTCGTGATCACTAACATTTTAGAAATAGGTTAATTTGGTGATTCCAATAATATTTTTGTCAAAATTATATATTATATTACATAAAGGATTAATTTTACTTTATAAATTTCAAAAATTATATTGTATAAAGTTTGATTGTTACTAGAATATATCAAAAAAAAACTAAAACAATTAATTTTATTGTGCCTAACGTTAAAAATACAAATTTAAAATGAAATAATCTACGTCAAACTTTTTTGAAATTTATGATGATCAAATATGAAATTCACCATAAATTTAAAAAATGGAAAACTCAAAAAAAAAAAATGTTGTTGTTATTGATTTTGACAAAGATATTAGTTCACAAAATTATAAAAATGATTTTTAAATTTTGATTATTTTTTAAAAGATATTTGTAAAGCATACTGATACATTCTATATATATATAATAAATTATATATTTAAAAATATTTTTTAAAAACTTAAGAAAACTTTATTAAATGAAGAAAATGGAAAACTAATAAATAGGCAATTGATGAATTAAGCTAAGCTAAAGACAAAAGTGCAAGCTTCAACAAACAAGTAATAACCCTAATATGAGGAGATGTAATCCATTTCTTGGCCGACTTGCGTTATTTTTTCCATTAGAAAAATAGCACAAATTATATTATACTCCTAGGAGTAAATCGCCCGGTTTACTCCTAGTACTATAACTCCCCCTTCTCTCTCTCTTCCCCCACCCATTTCTCTCTTTCCCACTCCCCGCTTATTTCTTCTATTCATTTTCCTTTCTTCTTTTTCTCTCTTCTCGCTACACCACCTCCCCGCCGGTTCTTCACGGCCGCCCCCGTTCCGGCAAACCGGCGACCATTCTCGGCCGTCCTAACCCATGAAAATGTTCCCCACACTCCACAGAACAAAAACATGTCTCCGTTTCTCTATTTCGTGTCAGTTTTCTCTCTCCGCGAATCTCCTTTTCCCGCCGACCGTTCGCCACCGATTCATCCCTTTCCGGCCAAGATTTGGGTCGGTTCTCACCACTAAAAGATCCCCCATGGTCCCTAGAACAAAACCCCTCCATTATATTTGCATTTTGGAAGAGTTGGAGTGAGGTTGGTTTTTGGAAACCCTAGACCGCCACTTTCCCGCCTCGAATCGCCGTTCTCCAGCGTCTTCTTGGGCTACCGACACCTTGCATGGACTCCTCTCCTTCAGAGCTTCAAAAGCCACCCAGAATCTTTGCATTTTGGTGACCAGAAGAATAAGCGGTGGTGGAGGGAGAAGATTTCGTTGGCGGTGGTGGGACTGCAGAGGCCACGGTGGCAATGAAGGGGCTGGAGTGAATGGTGTGCAAGAAGGAACTTAGCAATAGGTTAGTGGGCTTATGTAAACTTGAAACGATAGCTTATGTAAACTAGAATGTGTACTTATGTAAACTCGTTATGTAAACTGAGGGTTCTGAACTACTTATGTAAACTGAGGGTTCTGAGCTACTTATGTAAACTGAGGGTTCTGAACTACTTATGTAAACTGAGGGTTCTGAACTACTTATGTAAACTGAGGGTGCTGAACTACTTATGTAAACTGAGGGTTCTGAACTACTTATGTAAACTGAGGGTGCTGAACTACTTATGTAAACTGAGGGTGCTGAACTACTTATGTAAACTGAGTGTTCTGAACTACTTATGTAAACTGAGGGTTCTGAACTACTTATATAAACTGAGGTTCTAAACTACTTATGTAAACTGAGGGTTCTGAGCTACTTATATAAACTGAGGGCTCTGAGCTACTTATGTAAACTGAGGGTTCTGAACTACTTATGTAAACTGAGGTTCTGAACTACTTATGTAAACTGAGGGTGCTGAACTACTTATGTAAACTGAGGGTTCTGAGCTACTTATGTAAACTGAGGGTTCTGAACTACTTATGTAAACTGAGGGTTCTAAACTACTTATGTAAACTGAGGTTCTGAAGTACTTATGTAAACTGAGGTTCTGAACTACTTATGTAAACTGGGGGTTCTGAGCTACTTATGTAAACTGAGGGCTCTGAGCTACTTATGTAAACTGAGGGTTCTGAACTACTTATGTAAACTGAGGTTTTGAACTACTTATGTAAACTGAGGGTGCTAAACTACTTATGTAAACTGAGGGTGCTGAACTATTTATGTAAACTGAGGGTTCTGAACTACTTATGTAAACTGAGGGTTCTGAACTACTTATGTAAACTGAGGTTCTGAACTACTTATGTAAACTGAGGGTGCTAAACCACTTATGTAAACTGAGGGTGCTGAACTACTTATGTAAAATGAGGGTGCTGAACTACTTATGTAAACTGAGGGTGCTGAACTACTTATGTAAACTGAGGGTTCTGAACTACTTATGTAAACTGAGGGTGCTGAACTATTTATGTAAACTGAGAAATAAAGCGTGGTAGTAATAGTAGTGTAGCAGTAAACCAGCTAGGAGTAAACCGCCTGGTTTACTCCTACACTAACTGAGAAAAATAGGGCATTGCTATTTCCCTCCTTTTTATAAAGAATACTATCATTACATTACAATGTATTTTTTTTTTATAAGTGTCATGAAAATATTAGTTAAGAAAGAAAATAATAGACATTCAATGGACCACCGCATTAAATGACAAAATATTCTTTAATATTACTAGTTATCGCCTCAACTATCGCCCCAGTTTAGACTAAAACGCCCTTAACAATATATTAAATTCCTTTCTTACTATTTAAATTTACTTATAACAAAATACCAAAAACCCCTCAAACCCTTTCTCTCTCTCATGGAATCGATCGAAGAAACCCTTCCCCTCTCCACCACCCTCTATCTTCCTCCACCACGGCTCGGTCGACACCACCATCCACCACCACACCATACAATGTGACTCCCTCGCTCTCCTTTTCGATGGTCAGAAGCTTCAACTATCGGCGGTAGCTTTGAAGTTCAATCACTCTCGAGGTCGTCCTTCTGCGGTTGCGGGGTCGTCAAATCAGTGGCCACCTTACGCAGCCCCATAGATGTCTTCTTCCAGAGATACGTACAAAAGAAACCCAGTGACCTCAACTCCATAGCTACTGAACAGTCCGTCTCAAGAAAACTCCTCCTTACCACAAAGAGGAAGCAGATTAAAGCTATTCTTAAATCGGTGGAGCTGCCATTTTTTGGTTCCACCACATTTCCTCTCCAAATTCGAGCTGGATCGGGTTCGTCTACTTTGATCGAGTCAAGAAGAGTCCTACCTCTCAAGGCAATCATGTTTCTATTCCCAAATTCATTTCCTATGGTTAAAATGGCTATGTATTTATGTATTTATTTTCTTATTTTTATTTTGTGAGGGTACAGATTCATAGGAATGAAGAAACATGGGAGATACTGAATTTGGTATTGGCATGGGCAGAGGATGGAAAGGAAATTTTAGTGGACGTACCTCTTGTTTTTAAAGGAAAAGATGTTTTCCCTAGCATTCAGAAAGGTGATCTTTTTTTTTTTTTTTTTGGCATTTTCTTCTTTCTTTTCTGCCCTCAACATTTCAATATTTTTCAACCAATTATTTTAGTCTTCTGAACATTTTAGTTGTCAAAATATTGCAAATACAATTTCATTTGATCATTCTATGGTGTTCTATCTGGGGGTGTTGTATGCATGCTGGTACAAATTTCTGTATTCTGTTGGCATATTACTGTGAAATATATTTTTCTACTTGGTTATTATGTGCTTGATGCAATGCTTTATTGACCATTTCCCCTTCGTATGGTAGATTATTGTAAGTTGCATTATGGACCTGGGTCTGGGAAAAGGTAGAATGATTGAGAAATATCCAATTGAACTGAAACTTTCACTTACTTTTCGGAATACAGTAGATGTGTAAGTTGGGATGGGTGAGATATGATGAAGGTAAGTTTAATAGTTTATGATGGTAGTTCACACCTTGAAAGATAAAGCTGACTTAGAATAAGATGTCATCGTCATGTAGAAGCTATGGAGATCTCTTAATATATAAGTTGACACTTATTAACTTGAAGTACTTCACTTAGGAATTCTTATCAATATGTTGTATCTTATACAATTAGTCAACTGTTTGTCCAGAGGCGAACCAAGCAATCGAGATCCCATGGCAAGGGTGGTGATTCTCCGGCTACTTCTAGCCAGTCTGAACAACCCATGAATCCTAGCCAGCAGGTTTTGCAATCTCTTGCATCACTTTCTGCTAGGAATAATGCAAATCCCAGTTCAGCTCGGATTCTACAATTGCTAGAGAAGAACATGCAGATGAGCATTTAGACATTGGGAATGCTATGTCTTAGGTTCTCCAAAGCCTGGCTTTGAATGGTTTATTGGCGGGGGTTTCACAGCAAACTGGTATTGGTTCGCCCAGTGCACTAAGGAATATTATGGAACAAATCACTCAGAATCCAACAATGCAGAATACAGTCAATCAAATTGATCAACAGATTGACAATAATGATCTTGGGGATATGATGACTAGTTTAGGTGGAGGTCGAGGTGGTGGTTTTGATTTGTCAAGAATGGTCCAGCAAATGATGCCAATTGTTTCTCAGGCTCTTGGTGGTGCTTCTGCTGGCCCCCAACGAAGCCTTGCCACTGGACCTGATCGCATAGACAGTAGATTGAGGAGAGGTGTTCCGGACACTGTTGAAAATTCTCAGGTGTGTTTAAACAAGTAGTTGCTTACAATTTAAACTCTTTGTGTACCCTTTTCTATGTTGTTTAATGATGGTTTTAATCATAGAACTCTCGATATTTACGTATTAAGAATGATTTTGAGTTATGCCATTTGCCCTTAAAGCTCTAGTCATTGGTTAGACTACACCTGGTTGTTGAGATCTCATCTCTGTTTTTCTAATTTCCCGCTCAGCCGGTAGACCTTCGACAAGTGGCCCAAAGAATTGAACAACAGAGTCCACCTGAAGAAATTTTTGATCAGTGGTTGAAAATGCCATGCATTTGTCTGAGGGTGGCAATATCCAGGCAAATATCATGAACGAAATATGCAGTGCGGAGGGGCTTTCTGATGTGAGCATTCAATTTACAATGTGATTGTTGTACGACTTCTGTTCATTAGGGGGAAAGAATTTAGATTAACGTGCATCTTCATTGATTTTGGCATGCAGGAATTCACTGAGATGTTGCGTAAAGATATAAGGCGGGGAGTTGAGGATGAAAGTAAGCATTAAGGGAATACCATTCCGGTGTCTTGTCCATGTTCTTTGTCCAGTCCTTGCTCTGGTATAAATTAGAATTGAGTTTTTGTTCTTGCTAGAAGGTTTATGGTTGATCTGGAGATTTGTAGCAAAAATTGCTGAGAAAGGGTGCCCTAATTTTCATTTTACGACTGGATTGATCTGTATATCTAGACTCTAGCAGAACCCTTTTGTACAAAATTTAGAAGCTGTGGCGGTTGTGCTTTTGTTCAAGTTTCAGACCATCCTTTTTGCATTCAGAGATATGGCACCCCCTCTATTATGTTGTCTTCAAACTTCAAACTGCACTTGCAAGCTTCAAATCAACATTTTTAAAGCTCTTATTTATTAAATCTAAATCTTCCCCATTTGCTTTGATTTAAAAAGAAAAAAATTACATAAAATGATTACTGTTTGATAAAATGATTCTGATTATTATATTTTTAAATTAAAAGACAATCACATTCTTTTTTTTTATTTCTGATGAGGCAGCAACTTAATCATGGAAATGTTTTTAAATGGAGAATCATTGTGTGGGAATTAACTCATGTAGGACATTGAGCTTGTGTTAGAACTCCATTTGCTCTACTTTAAAAAGTAATGGGAAATCATTGTATTTGGTAGAAATTTGTGGTTGGCTTTTGAATTAAAATTGTAGCTGTTGCTCTTAAATTTCTTTGTTGCTATTATTGCTATTTTATTATTGGTTGTGTTGATATAAACCATCTCCTTAAATTTATCAATATATTAAACATCTTCACAAATATTAAGACAAACAGAATTCGTGTCAAATTAAGTGTTTGCTAAAATTCTTTTTTGTCAAACAAGAGTTTTGCTATAAGTTATGTTTTGTCAAATGAGGATTTTGTCGAAACTTTTTTTTGCCAAACTAGGGTTTTGTCGAAACTATGTTTTGTCAAACAAGGATTTTGTCGAAACTTTTTTTTTGCCAAACTAGAATTTGGTTGAAACTATTTTTTGTCAAACTAGAATTTTGTAAAAAATCGTGTTTTTTCAAAGTAAGATTTTGTCGAATCAATCGTGTTTTTTGACATTTCTTCACAGTTTTTTAATTATGAATTATAATAAAAATATTTTTATTATAATAAAAATATTAATTATTTTTTATTATTATTTAATATTTTAATTGAAAATTAGTATTTTTAAAGTTATTATTTTTTATTATATTAATATAATACTACAAGTAATTTAAATATTTTGTTGTTGCAATTTTATTTAGTTGTTACAAGTATTTAGGCATTGGGTCAAACATGAATAAGTGTTACATTTTAAGAGTTTAATGACCTATTAAATAAGTCAAAAAATTCAATGGCCAAAAGTATACTATTAAATAAGTTTAGTGACCTCCCAAATTTTTAACCCTTTTTTTAAAAGAAATACCCATTTATGTAATGAATAGTATCGTTGTGATAAAAATCGTAATGCTTGAGGAATCATTACTGCAAGACATTGTGGGAGAGGTTATAAGCGTTTATATCGTAAAATCAATTTTTTATGGAATAAAGAATACATATATATATGTATAGTAGAATCGTAACCATAGAATACGACCCTAATCAAAATAAAGATATTTGTATCATGCACTGTGAGGTGGTGAGAATAGATATATTTTACATACAATAGGGGCTATAATTGGAGATACCATTCTCTCTCATATAGAAATTCCTATAAAAATGAGAAATACCCTATCTTTTAGTGCAGTTTGAACTATTGATTAACATACCATTTGAGTAAGTGTTTTTCTTTTTCTTTTTAAATCCGCTACCGAAACAACGTCGTTTCAACAGCTCTTATACAAAAAAAAAAAAAACAAAACAAATCCAAGATAGAGCTGCCATGGATATTCCTCCTTGACTGGTCTAATGGCGGAACCACAGCTGGAGAATCCTATCAGGGATTTTCCAATCATGCCTCATGATGGTTCCGCCCTTTGCTCATATTTATTAGTAAAATTTAAAAAAACAAAAAGTTATATTTTTTTAAAATAATAAAAATAAAAATAATATTATCTTTTAAATTGATAAAAAAATAAATTTTGAATTTACATAAATAATTTTAACCATTTTATATAAAAAACAGGGTAAATATTTACTTTCCCTATAGTTTGGTCAAACTATCAATTGCCCCCCGAGGTTCTTAAAAACTACGAATAACTCCATTGACCAAAGTTAAACATAAAAAAATGTCAAAAATCAAAAAAATTTGATGATATTTTGTCAAAATGAGATTATAAAATGATGTTAATTTTGTCTTTCAACACAATAATAATGCTTACGTCAATATTTTTACTCATTTTTTCGTCGATCAAATGGTTAGTTTTTATTGATTTGAATAGTTAAGAGAGATATAGACTAAACTCCAAAAATGGTCCATTACATATAGCGAAAATATCATTTTGGTCCAAAAAAAAAAAAAAAAACCTTTTTAGTACACTACATTATTTTTTTAAAAATTTTGGTCCAAAACCCACTTTTGCCTCTATTGACCAGGGGTATTTTGGTCTTAATAAAAAATATTTGTGTTTTTAATATCCTAAAAATTAAAATATTCAAAAAAATAATTACCCTCTCCCTCTTCTCTTTTCTTTTTCTTCTTCTTCCGCGCCTCCTCTGTCCCCGTCGGACCCTCCTCCACTCACCACCGCCGCCGCCACCCATTTTCACCTCCTCCGGCATCGGCTCGGTCGCGTAAAAAAAATTTTTGCCCTCCCCTTCCAACACCCCCCTCTTATTTTTCTCTTTCTCATTCTTCTTCTTCTTCTTTGATAAGACCAAACGAAGACCCAGAAAACGGGCTTCGATTTTTGTTTTCACCAAAGTTGCTTTTGCCAAAAAATGGGCCACCTGGAATTGGATTTCTGGGTTGCTTGCACAGCCCACGGGATCAGCGATTGATAGTTTAACTCAACTGTTGCTATACTCAATTCCCGATCACCAAAAAAAAAAAAAAAACGAAACCACCGGCAGCGTACTTTGCTTCCCATATTGATCTTTTCGGAGCTAAAAACAATGATACCCAACACCAATTTCTAGAATAACACATAGCAGGAAAAAAAATCAAGAAAAATAAACATAGCAAACACACACATCAAAACCCATAAGAGAATTAATCCAAAACATATCCGACGACAAGAGGTAACAAATAAGAGCTCCAAACAATCATTATGTGGAATATCCTATGAACATAGACAAGCCCATCAAAATTCCAAAAAATAATGCTATAAATTTAAATCTAATTAACCAACACCAATGTTTCCATCGCGCTGTATGGAGTGCAAAATGCCAACAATCTTATTAACCAACAGCAACGTTTCCATCGCGCTGTATGGAGTGCAAAATGCCAACAGATGAGTGTTTGTTATTTCCTTTAATCAAGCGGACCCAATCCCCGGCTGCCAAACTTGAAGTAATCCTTTAACCCACTCTCCAAATTGAAAACTACTTGAGGGGTTTTGCTCTAAAGAGGTTGGGGAGTATTTTGGCGGTGAGAATTGCCCCAAAACACGGTCGGAGTGGCCGGAATCTGTGACAAAAAAGTGGCAAAAAATGAGTACCGTAAAGAGAAAAACATGAGGGAAAGAGAGAATGGAATATGGGTTTTATTCTAGGGAAAAAGGGGGTTCTTTTTGTGCCGGAGGAGGTTAAAACGGACGCGGGCCATGGCGGGTGGATGAGGGTCCGACGGGGTAAGAGGGGGGGATGGTGGAAGAAGAAGAAAAAGAGAAGAGAAGAGGAGAGGAGAGGGGTGGTGGCCGGGGGGTGGGGGAGAGAAGAGAGGGAAGGAGAAGGGAAGTGGAGGTAAATGTTATTTTTTTAATATTTTAATTTTTAGGATATTAAAAACACAAATATTTTTCATTAAGACCAAAATACCCCTGGTTAAGAGAGGCAAAAGTGGGTTTTAGACCAAAATTTTTAAAAATCATAATGTAGCGTACTAAAAAAGTAATTTTTTTTTTGTTTTGGACCAAAATGATATTTTCGCTATGTGTAATGGACTATTTTTGAAGTTTAGTCAGAGATATATGTTATTTTCAAAACTTGAAAAGGGTAGATATATGTTATTTTCAAAACTTGAGAAGGGTATTAATAGTTTCACTAAGACTATACTCCAAAAATAGTCCATTACACATAGCGAAAATATCATTTTGGTCCAAAACAAAAAAAAAAAACTACTTTTTTAATCCATTACATCATTTTTTTAAAAATTTTGGTCCAAAACCCACTTTTGTCTGTCTTGACCAGGGGTATTTTGGTCTTAATGAAAAATATTTTTCTTTTAATCACTAAAAATAATAAAATATTAAAAAAGAAAAAAAGCTAAAATATAATTTTCTATAACTAAATCTAATACCCTAAAGTTTTAAGAAATTCCCAACCGCCCCCATCTCCTTTCTTCTTTTCCTTTTCCTTTTCCTTTCTTTTCATTTTCTTTTCTTTTATTTTCTTTCTTCTTCTTCTTCTTCTTCCTTTTTCTTCCTCTCTCCCCGACAGCCACCCCGCCGGACCAACCCTCGCAGCCGCAAACCCTTTTCACCCTCAAACTCGCCGTCAGCTTCTCGATTTCTGGCGTCCGACCCCGGTTGTTCTTTAAACAGCAGCAGGGAATCATCTATTTCCCCAATCCCTAACAAGCTAAAATTCTTATAAAAAATGGAGTCCTTGGAAGCGATCTTCATCACCCAAGCCAATGCTATATTCTCATCATCGTTTCCGCCACCCAAATCCCACCTGATTTCAATTCATTCCACAGAGGGAAGACGCCAATCTGTACATAATGGGAAATTTCCCAAGTCATCGCCATAAAGGCATTCCTTTCGAGTATTCTGGCACCCAGAAATTCTGCTACTCTGAGTATTTCTTCATCGGCTTTGGGAACTGGAAGGAGGTCCTTTATTGATGCCAACGTTCCGATTTTGAAGAACCGAGGGTTTTGAAACTGGTTCTCGCTGAAATGGTTTATCGGAAAAATGTTTTGCTTGTCGGTTTCGATTTTGGAGATTTGTTTTGTTTCAAAATTTGTTACCAAAAAATCGATTGGCATTTGAGTTTTTCGAAAACAGTTTTTTTCTCGATTGAAATATTTTCGAAATTATCTTTCTGTGTTGTTGGTTTTGAATTCTGGGTTTTGCAAAAACTCCACCGGAAACTGGGTTTGCTTTGTCGGAAAAACCATTCTAAAGAAACTGGATTTTTGGTTTTCTTACTGGAAATAATTACGATGACCTTGGTAGTTTGAACATTGGAAGCAATGAGTTTTATAAGGGTGGAAGAGATTTTGCGGAAATTCAGGGGAATCGGAGCTTGCGCTGTGTTGACGGGAGTGAAATTATATCGGTTCTTATCGGCAAAGGTAATGATAATAAAATGACTTATCATCGCAATAAAAAATTTAGTGATGATTCTTTGTGAAAAACCATTTTGAGACAGTAATTATTGGCCAAGAAATTTGATGAAACCCAGATTTTTCGAGGGCTTGATGAACTGAGCAGCCACATTGAATTGACTGGTGAAAACGAAGACGATGAAGCTCCACTTATAGATTTATGCCGGAGAGCCCGCCAAGGTTTCAGGGTGGGGTGGGGTGGGGTGAAAAGGGATGGCGGCAGCGAGGGTTGGTCTGGCGGGGTGGGGTGGCTGTCGGGGAAAGAGGAAGAAGAAGAAAGAAAGAAAAGAAAAGAAAAGAAAAGAAAAAGGAAAAGAAGAAAAGAAGGAAGCCTGTTGGGAATTTCTTAAAACTTTAGGGTATTAGATTTAGTCTATAGAAAATTATATTTTTGTTTTTTTGTTTTTTTTAATATTTTATTATTTTTAGTGATTAAAAGAAAAATATTTTTTATTGAGACCAAAATACCCCTGGTCAAGACAAGCAAAAATGGGTTTTGGACAAAAATTTTTAAAAAACATGATGTAATGGACTAAAAAAATAGTTTTTTTTGTTTTGGACCAAAATGATATTTTCGCTATATGTAATGGACCATTTTTGGAGTATAATCTTTCACTAAACTATGTAGGAAGTACCTAAAAAATAAATAACACAAAAGTTCACCCCAACCGGCCTTCCAATGGGCGGCAAGTGTGAGTAGTTTCCGTAAAATTCAACAGTGTTCCTAACACGTGCACAAATTGATACTAAGACTCTGTCAAATTTAAGAATCTTGAGACTGCTACTTACTTTCCATAATTTTGATTCCTAGTTCTAATAAAATATGAATTAAATACAGCGTATTAGATTGTATGGTTAGTGAAATTATTTAGTGCAGCAATCATCATTAGCGCCTAATTTATGCCTTAATTATATTAAATCTCTTGAGTTTTTTTTATTGAATTTATCTTAACTCTTTAGGTTTTAAAAATAATTTTTACTCTTTTTATCTGGAACAGAAAATAAAAATACATAAAAGATAAAAAAAAAAACTCTTAAAAAATAATGAGATTTAATATAATTAAGCCTAAATACTCTTTTCCCAGCCCTACTAAATACAATCAAACGAGTAAAATTAATATATTTTTTATTAGTCCGAAAACCGTACGACGACTTTGTATGAATTTTGAGTTGTTAACTATTTAAAATAAGTTATTTATTTTTTTATTTCATAATTTGAATCATATTTATAATAAAACATATTATCATCAAAAATAATAATTTTATTTATTATATTATTTTAACTTAAAAAATAAAATTATTATATTAAAATAAAAAATAATGTGATAAATAGATTTTTTTTGGTATAAATAAATAGATAATTTTGAATATGGGCAATAACTATATTAAGAAGACAATCATGATAGGATTACATTGCAATATTTTTATTAACAAATGATATAATATTGACTAATAAAAATAATAATGAATATTCGGGGGTTATTATATTAAATGAAAAAATATTATTTTTATTAAAATATTAGAGGTATAATGTTTAATGTTTATAATTTGCAATAAAAAATAGTCAAAGTTGTAATACTATTATAGTCAAATTTGCAATTAATAATTCAAAGTTGGTGTATATTTCTTTGATGAAATATTAAGAATGCAACACCACCATTGAAATTACATGAGAAGTTGTAAAAACACAAAAACCACTATGATCTGTATCTATCGATTTCTTTACTAGTCAAAATCACCACAAAAATAAAAGGACTCGGAGTATATTTTTGCAAAGTTAAAAATTGCGTGTAAAAAATTTTTTTTTTTTTTTAAAAAGGAAAAATCTACATTCTGCCCAGTGTTTCTTCACAATTTGCCAGCCATGTATTCACACCCCAAAAATTTTTCAAAAAAAAAAAAAAAAAGAGGAAGATAGGTTACACCTCAGAACACTTGGTGGGTGCATATCCAAGCCTTGAGTGTTTTGTATCATAGAGAATATGAAAATTTTGCTGTTGGTAATTCCCTATTATTGAGAGAGCAGAGGTTGGAGTCCCCAATATTGCCAAACAAACAACCTCCTCAGGCACAATCTTTATGAAATAGTTGTCAACTGGGAAATTCCATACTGCACCATCACTGAACTGGATCCCAAATGATGGCAGCTCCATATCATTCTCCACTAGTCCTGAAACATTGTAGCAGGGTGACAGAATTGGGAAATCTTCAATCATTGGGTACTTGTTCACCTTCTTCATGAATGCTTCCTTTATGATCTTGTAAGCTGGCTCACTAAAATAAGTCAGTGTTGTACCAGAATCTACAATGGTTCCTCCTCCCCCTTCTGGGCTCAGTTTCCATGTCTCTTCTGGGATGTTTAGAGCCTCGCCCGCCACCAAAATCGACTTTATTTCAACGTAGTAGAATGTGTCAACTGGATTATCCTGGCCGGATGCAACCAGTGTGGTGAAATTCAATCCAGGATTGCTTAACAGATCCTTATCTTCCCCGAAAATCAACTTGCTGCTGACACTAGTGTTGCTGTTTCTGTCCACAAGGCAATAGGAAAATGAATGGCCGTATAAGGATTGAAGCTGAGATGAAAATGAAAGTGGCCCTTTTCCAAGGCCTAATAATCCAGCAGCACCATGGAAGAGTCCTCTGTTCCAATGTCCACAACCAAACATAACGTTTTCCACCGTCTTGAATTCTGACTTCCCTGAAGGATTTGTGAGGTTAACTGTGAAGGTTTCCAGGGCGAAATCACCGGTTGTGTTGGAACTGTCTCCGTACCAATAAAAATAAGGACAGCTTTGATTCTCAGACTTGCAAGGTTCAGGAGGATTAGGGGATGACACCAATTGGCACCTGGGATCATGGCAGCTTATGTTTTGAAAACTTGTGGATTCCTTAGGATCGTAGAATGAACCATTTTGTTCAAAACAATCATAGCAGGGAACGCATTGAATCCAATTCAGATCACTTCCTGTGTCAAGAATCAAAGAATAATGCTTTGGAGGGGTACCCACAAAAACATCCATAAAATACTCGCCTGACCCAAGACTCACCCCTGACTGCAAAGTGGCCATGAGCTGACCAGAAAGCTCATTACTTTGGGCCTCCGGCGAGGCGGCGGCCGGAGCTGCTACTAACGGCTGCTTATGCCGTTGTTGTTGTAATTTCCTAGAAATAACGTTCTGGTTTTTCTTCTCAACAATCCTTGTATGCAGAGTCTGAATCCTGATCAAGTCCCTGGACGTTGACTCTAAAACAGAATTCTTTGACTTTGTTTCTTTGCCGTCGGATCTGTGTTTCAGATGAAGTTTGACCGTGGGTTTACGCTGATTTTCTGTAACGTCTTCATCTTCATCTTCATCCTCACTTCCATAAAAATAAGCATTCTCTTCCTTAGATACTGAATTCAAGGATGTCTCCCTTGTTGTCCTTGCAAAGTTGCAGCCTGAATTGGCTGAAGAATCGACCGCATTAAAGCTGGAATGATCAGGCAATTCTATTCCAGCCAGATGAGAGACATTGGAATTCAGCTTCTTCGAACTAAGGGATCCTTGGACGCCCCAAAAACCAGATGAACAAAACAAGAAAACCAACACCACCACAGAGACCAACAACTTCAGCACCATGTGTAACAAACTTTCTGAATTACTTCTCGCTACTAGCTCAAAAGATACAGAGTTTGAACCAAAAACACAAAATGGGACACCAAAAATATCTCTATTCCACGCAGAAAACAAAGAAAACAATCTATTAAAAAAAATTCTTAAAAATCTTCAAAGGGAGAAAGTACTGGAAACTCCCAAAAGGTTATAAACTTTTATAAGTAAAAAAGAAGCTATATATATCACTATTGCTTGGATTTGAGGAAGAAGAAAGGCTTGGAGTGGAAGAAAGTAAGAGGGAGTTTTGGGGGCGTGAGAATTAGGGAAATGTGTGGAAATTGAGGAGCACGGAGTGTTTGAATATGACTTTGAATATTTTCATTTCTTTCTTTCTGCCTTTTCTTTTTGTCCACTTGAGGGGTAACGCCTGCTCCTCTTCTTCTCCTTCCTTCTTCTTCAGTCTTTACGCGTTTTCGAAGAATTATAATACTATGCAAAATAAATCAAATGTTAATTGTAAAAGACTACCTTCACTTTCAGGTTGATTGCAAACTACCCCTTATACTTTTTGATTGTTACAATTAACTCTAATTTTCGGAACTAAAACTTCAAATAACAATTATATTGCATTTTGACTTTTGAGTATGTTATTTTTAGATTTTGCTTTGAGTTTATTTCGTGGGAGGGGCTTTAATTTTGTTGAAACTAAAAAGTAGCACATTTAGAATTTACATTTGTATACTTTCATAATATTTGAGATAATTACATATTTATCGTGTAGATATAAATTTATTATTTTGTGCTTATGAAAATGGTATTTTATAATTTTATAGTTTTTTAGTTTTTTTAGAATCAAGAAATAAAATTCGGAGCTACAAATTTACATATAATTTGAAGAAATAGTTTAAGATTTAATTTCTATATATTCTTTAAATTAATAGGAAACTAATTTTAATTGGCAAGCTCCCATATTTAAAATCAATATGTTCTGAGTCAAACTCATCTAAGAGAATATAGGATTCTTTTAAAAAAAATAAATTTAAATAATATAAAATAAAAAAATATGAGACTAATTTGAACGTAGTTTTATATAATTAACTATAAATATTAACTAGATATCATATGCCCCTCAATTCAAAATTATATTTGATTTAAAATTGTAAACCTATATTAAAAAATTAATTTATTTATAATTTTGTAAATAAAATTGTTATTTTAAAGTAAAAGGGTATGTTGGAGGAATACTGAAAATTTGGGACATCTTTTTGCTTGTATTGTTGACCGAGCCACCATGACATGCGTTACATGGTTGATTACGACACCTCTCTCTCTCTCTCTCTCTCACACACTTTAATATTTTAATTAATATTATATTATATAGATTTATAACCATAATATAAAATTATAAATAAATTTTGTCATATTAAAAATAAAAGGTTATAGTATTAAATTAGAACCGTATTTACGGGATGGGAAAAAATTTTATTTTGTTTTCAAATGAGCACATAATTAAGAGTCCGTTTACGGTGGTACTATAGGAGTAGGATGAATTTTACTCCTATTTACTGTAGCGCGCTACAGTAGCGCTACAGTGACGCGCTATAGTTTCGCGCTACAGTTTTTTTTTTTTTGATGCACAAACTTTTAAAAAAAAATACCTTTTTTAAAAAAAATTCTTTTTTTTTTTAAAATACTTTTTTTAACAAGGGAAATCAGATCAGGATTATATAGACATCAGATGAGAGAATACAAGAGATCAGATCAACAGACTATAGATATCAGATCAAGAATATAAAAGAAATCATACAGTAGAACTAAAATATAATTAACAAGAGAGATCAGATCAGGATTATATAGACATCAGATCAGCGAATACTTGACATCAGATCAACAGACTATAGATATCAGATCAAGAATATAAAAGAAATCATACAATAGAACTAAAACATACTTAAAAAGGGAGATCAGATCAACAGACTATAGACATCAGATCAGTGTATACTTGACATCAGATCAACAGACTATAGACATCAGATCAAGATTTTAAAAGAAATCACACAGCAGAACTAAAACATACTTAACAAAGGAGATCAGATCAGGATTATATAGACATCAGATCAACTCATACTTGACATCAGATCAACAGACTATAGACATCAGATCAAGATTTTAAAAGAAATCACACAGCAGAACTAAAACATACTTAACACAACAGAACTAAAACATACTTAACAAAGGAGATCAGATCAGGATTATTTAAACATCAGATCAACTCATACTTGACTTCAGATCAACAAACTATAGACATCAGATCAAGATTTTAAAAGAAATCATACAGTAGAACTAAAACATACTTAAAAAGGGAGATCAGATCAACAGACTATAGACATCAGATCAGCGTATACTTGACATCAGATCAACAGACTATAGACATCAGATCAAGATTTTAAAAGAAATCACACAGCAAAACTAAAACATACTTAACAAAGGAGATCAGATCAGGATTATATAGACATCAGATCAACTCATAATTGACATCAGATCAACAGACTATAGACATCAGATCAAGATTTTAAAAGAAATCACACAGCAGAACTAAAACATACTTAACAAAGGAGATCAGATCAGGATTATATAGACATCAGATCAACTCATACTTAACATCAGATCAACAGACTATAGATATCAGATCAAGAATATAAAAGAAATCATACAGTAGAACTAAAATATACTTAACAAGGTAGATCAAATCATGATTATATAGACATCAGATCAGAGAATATAAGACATCAGATCAACAGACTATAGATATCAGATCAAAAATATAAAAGAAATCATACAGTAGAACTAAAATATACTTAACAAGGTAGATCAAATCATGATTATATAGACATCAGATCACAAAATAGCAGACATCAGATCAACAGCATTTAGATATCAGATCAAAAATATAAAAGAAATCATATCATACAACAAAAACGTCCATAATATGTATCATAATATCTAAAATTATTTAATTATAAAACAAATAAAATGATAATTTAAAAATAATTTTTTTATAAAATTCAAAAACATTAAAAAAAATACTGAATTGTTTAGAAAAAAAACGGACGAAAAAAAATCTCAAAGAGGAAGGCAAAAAAAAATAAAAAATAGCCAAAAATAACAAAAGAAATCAAGGTACTGTAGCACGTTTACTGTAGCGCGTTACTGTAGCGCGCGTGGAACTGTAGCGGGGTAGGAGTAAAATTCATGGTGGTCCTATAGGACCACCATATAAATTACCCATAATAACATAATCACTGTATCGCTATTTCTTTTCGTAATACTTCCTTTATTTTTATTTCTTTTGTCATATAAACCACTCTATACAAAAATTAAAAATGATTAATTTGATTAGTTGAATTATTTATGTTAATTAATTAAAAGTTAGATGTTAAAAATTATAAAATATAGATTTAAAATGGTGGAATGATATAATGATAAAAGATACATTTGAATGTAAAAATGTAGTTAGATTATATAAATAAAATTTTTAATTAAAAATAAGAATAATATTTTATTTTAAATTTAAATAAATTATTTTAAATATATTATATTAAAAAAGGCAGGGAGAGTATCTAGCAAGCAAATGTAAGGAATTTAATTTCTAATAATCATAAATTTCAATCCATTATTTTAAATGAACCAAATATTTATCAACGAATTCCAAATAAATCAAAGATTGATACAATTTTAATTAATTCTCAAATAATTAATATGAAGATGACTTTGATACCATTGTAGAGAATTTAATTTTTAAGAAAAAGATTTCAATCAATTATTAGACAGAAACTAAAGTGGAAGCGTACCTTGATCCATAACGATTAATTAATTGATCAAGTAACTGATTGACTGTTGAATAAAATCTTAGTTGAATGCAATCCAACAGCAATGGTTGCTTCTACAAAGCAATGGTTGCTTCAAGTGATTATTAGAGTTCTTTTCTAGATGAGGATTTTCTCTAGTATTTTACTAAATTGATGAAAAATAAGAAAAATAGAAATAGTCAGATTCATCTTTATTTATAATATAATTGAGTTTCTTAAGTTACAATTTTATCCATCACAAAAAAGGTAACAATAGAACTATATTGATTTCTGCACAATATTATTCAATACTTAAAAAAATACTTATACCTTATTAAACTTATTTAATCAATCACTTTAATTGGCGTAAGCATATAGATAACACTTTAATATACCATAACCATATTTATATATTAACATGTCTAAAAACCTTACAGCAAAATCTTACACAAGTACAAAACTCTGATAAAAATATCCCCCTTTCGTAATAAACATATTTAAGAATTTTTTTACAATTTCAAAATAAAGATATATTTAACTAATTTTTTTATTCTTAGTTTTTGACAGTATTTTATTAAGAAATATTATTGTAAGGGTAATAAAATTTAAAATGTATGAAATTAAGTTATAATAAAAGTTAATTAATTAATTTTAATGACTTAATTAATCTTTGAATTATTTAGTTATAATAAAAGTTAATTAATTAATTTTAATGACTTAATTAATACTTCATTAATCTATGAATTTTTAAAAAATATTTTTAGTATGAAGTAAAAAGAATAACATGTGACAAAATATATCTTACACTTATGAATAATACAAAAATAACTCATTTAATGTATTGACCCCTTCAATTTATCTCCTTTCTCTCCCTAACTACGCAAATTATATCATGTACCTAGTGGTATATGTACCTAATAATACATCACCAATCTCATTATAAGAGAGTGAGATACACGCTCTTCTCTTCTTCTTCTTCTCCTAAAACCCAGTTCCTTCTTTTTCAAAAATCACTTCTTCTTCTTCTTCAAAACTCAGTTATTCTTCTTTGCCGTACTCTATTCGAAACTGCATTTTATCAAAATTTTCATACAAACACAGATTTAACGGAGATCGACGATTGTATTTTTCGACGAACAACACCAAATACAACAGAAAAATCACTTCTTCTTAAAAAATCACTTCTTCATGTTCAAAAATCTCTTCTTCTTCTTCAAAAATAACTTATTCTTCTTAAAAAATACCACATCATAAAGTATAAATTGTATTTGATGGATTTACGGAACCTTATTTTCACGATTTGATGTTGGGTAATGTATTAATGATGTTATATTCGTATTTTCTTATTCAAATAATGCTCTGTTACTCCAAAATATGATATATATAAATGGTTTTCGTGAGGTATTGGCACTTTCATGTGAAATGTGTTGCTTCTGATTCTTCCCCGCTGCTGGATTTGGTAGAACGTGTTATGGACATAACTAGATGTAACGGGATGTTGCTAGACCTTGCGGGGCATAACAGGATGTTGCTGCTTTGTATTTTGGACGTAGCTGGAAGTAACAGGATGTTGCAGGACGTAGCTGGACGTGGTGCTAATTTTTTTGGACCTATCGAGACATGGTAGACTATGTTCTGTGAAAAATTCAGCTAAAATTCACATGTTTGGATGTATGTATGGTGTGATAGTGGCCAGTTGTGATTCTGGCTGCCAAATTTGTCAAAAAAATTTTAGAATAACAATTTTACACAACACAATTTGTACAACAATATCTCCAAGTATTACCTCCAATTTGTGAAAAAAATCAGTTTAAATTCACACGCATTGATGTAGACGTTTCTGGACGTGGTGATAGTTGTTTTTTACGTGGTTCTAGTTGTTCTGAGACATGGTGGATGTCTTTGTGAAAAAAATTAGTTTAAATTCACATGCATGGATGTAGACGTTTCTGGACGTGGTGCTAGTTGTTTTTGACGTGGTGCTAGTGTTCTGAGACGTGGTGGACTATCTTTGTGAAAAAATCAGCTTAAATTCACATGCATGGATGTAGACGTATCTGGAAGTGGTGCTAGTTATTATGTGACGTGGTGGGTCTTTTTTTGTGAAAAAAATCAGCTCGAATTCATATGCATGGATGTAGATGTTTCTGGACGTAGTGCTATTGTTCTGAGACGTGGTGGACTGTCTTTGTGAAAAAAATCAACTTAAATTCACATGTATGGGTGTAGACATTTCTGGACGTGATTCTAGATGTTCGGTGATGTGATGGACTGTTTGTGTGAAAAAAATCAGTTTAAATTCACATGAATGGATGTAGACGTTTCTGGACGTGGTGCTAGTTGTTTTTGACGTGGTGCTAGTTGTATTTGTGAAAAAAATCAGTTTAAATTCACAAGCATGGAAGTAGATGTTTCTGGACATGGTTCTAGTTGTTTTTGACGTGGTTCTAGTTGTTTTGAGACGTTTCTGGATGAGACGTTGTGAAGGGACGTAGCTGGATGTTGCGGGACGTAGCTGGACGTAGTGCTAGTTTTTTTGGACGTAGCAAGACGTGGTAGACTATGTTCTGTGAAAAATTCAGCTAAAATTCACATGCTTGGATGTATACGTGGTGTGGTAGTGGCCAGTTGTGATTCCGGCTGCCAAATTTGCTAGTGGCCAGTCGTGATTCCGGCTGCCAAATTTGACAAGAAAATTTTAGAATAACAATTTTACACAACGAAATTTATATAACAATATCTCCAAGTATTACCTCCAATTTATGAAAAAATCAGTTTAAATTCGTACGCAAGGATGTAGACGTTTCTGGACGTGGTGCTAGTTGTTTTTGACATGGTGCTTGTTGTTCTGAGACTTGGCGGACTGTCTTTGTGGAAAAAATCAATTTAAATTCACACCCATGGATGTAGTCGTTTCTGGACGTGGTTCAAGTTGTTCTTGACGTGGTGATAGTTGTATTTGTGAAAAAAATTGCTTAAATTCACATGCATGGATGTAGACGTTTCTGGACATTGTGATAGTTATTTTTGACGTGGTGCTAGTTGTTGTGAGACGTGGTGGACTGTCTTTGTGAAAAAAAATAGTTTAAATTCACACGCATGGATGAAGATGTTTCTGGACGTGGTTCTAGTTATTTTTGACGTGGTGCTAGTTGTATTTGTGAAAAAATTAGTTTAAATTCACATGCATAGATGTAGACTTTTCTGAACGTGGTGCTAGTTGTTTTGGACGTGGTGCTAGTGTTAGGAGACGTTGTTGACTTGCCTGGATGTAGACGTTGCGAAATTTATTTTTTGGATGTTGCGGCAGTTGTTTTGAGACGTTGTTGACTCAGCGAATACGTTGTTCACTCAGAGAGGAAGCGCGTTGGCGAAACTTACTATATTTAGTAAATTTACAGTTGTCATGCGAAAAATTACTATCTATAGTAATAGGTACATGTACCACTAGTACAAGATATACCTTCTGCCCTAACTAATACTTTCATTTCATTTGTCAAAAGGGTACATTATAATTGTTTTCTTAATTATACCATAAAAGAATTGGTACACATGTAACTCAAACCCTAATTTTAAACTCTTCTGCTCTGGATGAATTTACCAACAATTGCCAAGGTATAATTTTAAGTTTCCCGGGTGCAAGATATAAAGGTGAGAATTGATCAACCGATTTGGATCGGTTCACTAATTCGAATTGACCCAAACAATTTTGATTCGTTTCATTTCGGTTCAAAGAATATTGAATTGGTTTGAATTAACGAATCAATCTCATCAATCCATTTATAATCAAACCAATCTAAATAATTGGTTAGAGACTGTCCGGTTTGGATTCCCAATTTTTTCTGGCCTAGCGAAATATATAATTTCTTATCAAAATTATAAAAATCGATAAAGAAAATTTTGAATAACATAAAAAATACATTAATTTTATGATTTATATTTAAAAAATTATTAGTGGATGAAGTGCCTAGATGAGTCTACCAGTGTAAAATATATTGTACAACTAGAGTATTTACTCTATTAGTTTTGTCTAATAAAAATAATCATTTAATATATTGATCCATTGAATTTGACTGGTTAGTATATATACATATTACTGTATTTTCAAATTGATAACTCAATAATTTTTTAAATTTAAAATTAATCTTACAAATAAAATTAATAAGTTGTTATTACTTTATTTTTAAATATAATAATAAATACATATACATAATATATAATATAAAAATTAACTAAGTAATATTTTCTCGTTATTTGTAAAAAGAATAAATTACATTGTCTTTTTAATTGTAGGATATAAAAGGAGGTCCAGCAGACAGTTAGTATATAGTACTACTAGGAGTAAAAGAAAATGGAGTACTCCTAGCAAAAAAAAAAAAAAAAAGATGAAAAAAGAGCCAAAAATAGAAGCAGTTCAGGGTGTATTTAACGCGCCTAACCTCCCCTCTAATTTGCAGGCCTATGCGTCGAGTTTACATCAAATCAAATCCCGCAGATCCTATCAAAATTAAATTTCAAATTTTTGTTAGGTTTCGGGTTGTACGGACTTTACACAAAGGAGGAACAAAACTAATGGAAACAGGCGGGTTGGGAATTTATTTTCCATTCGAAGAAACTGCAGCCCTTCTAAAACTCTCTGCACGACCCACAAGCTTCGAAAAAATAGCAAGCATTAATAGCACGATCGTTCGCGCAACCGAGCAACTTGAACGGTAGGAGACTACCAGCGAAAGACGATTCGACTTAGATTTTGAGTGGGGGAAGAAAAAAATCGATCAAACCGTAAAAAAGTGGTTAGGGTTAAGCAAGTTACGAGTGAAGCAGAAGCCCAAAAAATTGAAAGCAGCATGAAAGGTATGTTTATAACAAATGTTGAACTAATATTTGAAGTTTAGGGTTACTCGATGTTGTTCATAATGGTCGTACTTTATTTTTTGGTGTAAAAAACTCAACACAATTGGGAGGATGGTAAATATTGTTGGTGTAAAGAGACTGAGCAAGGAAATCGGCGACGAGAAATCAGACAAACAAGTTTCGGAGAGTAAGGTTTTTGCAGTTCATCGTTGTGTAAAGTACTGCTTTCTCATGTAAATTCCATTTTTTTGTTTTCTCAGTAAATTCGGGTAAAATCATCGTCTGATCTTCTTATGTAAACTACTGGTTGTTTATGTAAAGTGCTGAAATACTTGTGTAAAGTATTGTTTTCTGATGTCAAGTCCCTTTTCTTGGTTGTAGAGTAGTGTTCCTAAGACTAGAATGCTCATAATTCTGGTAAAATTATCGTCTGATCTGCTTATGTAAACTACTGATTGTTTATATAAAGTGCTGAAATGCTTGTGTAAAGTACTGTTTTCTCATGTCAAGTCCCTTTTCTTGGCTGTAGAGTAGTGTTCCTAAGACTAGAATGCTCATAATTCGGGTAAAATCATCGTCTGATCTGCTTATGTAAACTACTGGTTGTTTATGTAAAGTTCTGATTTGCTTGTCTAAAGTACTGTTTTCTCATGTGAAGTCCCTTTTTTGGTTGTAGAGTGGTGCTCTTAAGACTAGAATGCTCATAATTCGTGTTTAATCATCGTCTGATATGCTTATGTAAACTAATGGTTGTTTATGTAAAGTTCTGATTTGCTTGTTTAAAGTACTATTTTCTCATGTGAAGTCCCTTTTTTGGTTGTAAATTGTTGTTTCTAAGACTAGAATGCTCATAATTCAAGTAAAATCATCCTCTGATATGCTTATGTAAACTACTGGTTGTTTATGTAAAGTGATTTTGCCATTGTTGATGCGGTTTTAGGCAAAAGAAAGAAGATCGTTGAAGTGGATTCAGACGATGATTTTGAGGAAAGAATGACTTTCAAAAAATTGCAGAAGCTTAAACAAAAAAAGGATAACACCTAGGGAAGAAAAAAAAATGATAATAAAAAGAAAGAGGGAGAGCTTGTTATTGAAATATTTCAGCAAAAGACCCAGCGACTCCATGAAGATGCGAAATTGGCATGTTTGGAAGAATCTGCAGGATACCAAGGGGATAAAGAGACAAAAAAATCATTCCAGCCAAGAACCTCTGCTGCTGGAATATCTTCACTTCTCGCGGAGCTCAATGAAGCGCAGAGGGAGAAGCTGACAAATGTGGGGCTGAGCTGCCTGTTCCACATTAACTATGGGAGGTTTCCGAATTCGTTCGGCTATTACTTGAACTCAAACATCAATACTAATAGAAGCACTTTGGAGTTGGATGCAGGCACAATTTCAATTACAGAAGCTGATGTTGAGTCAGTAATGGGATTTCTTGGTGGGGAAGTAGATGTAGAGGAATACACCAGGAAAGATCAAACATCTCGGGTGTACATAGAAGACAAGAAAAAGTGGGATCTCAGGCACTCCGTTCCACAAAACAAGGAGATAATATTAGCAACAAGCCTATCTGATTACATCAAGAGTAACAAGGACGCTGGCCTATAATTCCTTCAGGATTTTTTTTTATATTCATGGTGTCCACGATCATTCACAGCAACGGGACCAATACCATTCAATACCGATATCTGAAATCATTCAGGTCGGTAGAGAGTATCATGAAACTGAATTGGAGGAAACACGTCCTTGCTCGCTTGATGGAGAGCATACAATAATGGAGAAAGCATCCTAGAGGCCAATTCACAGGGCCTCTTATATTCTTTGTGGTATAATTTTCTGTCATATCATATTTGATATTTTACCTGAACAAGTTGTGTAAACTTTCAGTTTACATAACTGAACAATTTATGAAATTACTTTCAGTTTACATAACTTGTTCAGTTTACATATCTTGTTCAGTTATGTAAACTTGAACTTTACATCATACATTTTAGTTTGTTCATAACAGAAAACTGATGTTTTTTTGCACTATCACAGTTGTTGTATGCTGATAGGCTTGGGTATTCCGCTGTAAATACCAATAATCGCCTTATCCCAACAATCCAAAATTGGCCTCAAAGGAAGCTGATGGAGCTTGCACAGCGAAACAAACTCTGGGGGAACGGGCACCATAAGAGAACGCCCTAAAAAGGATGATGACTTTTATGAGGTTTGTATTTAACATTACTTTTATAGCGTTATGCAACATTACTTTACACACACTCTAAGCATTTTTCCACATCATGTTGGCAGGTTGATAGAAGTGAATCATCCCCCGATGGAGGGGATGGCACAGACGAGGATGAAGCAACCGAGGTAGAATTCATAGAGGAAGAAACTGTGAATGAAGCCTCCGCAGAGGAAGAAGATTCGGATGAAGAATCCGCAGAGCAAGGACCTGCGGATGAAGAATCCCCTGAGGAAGCTGAGGATGAAGTTGGGAAGGCAAGTATACAGGAATCTAGTTTACATGAATCAAGTTTACACAAACCTTTATGTAAAGTGCGACTTTACATCAAGGTCTGTGTAAAGTGTGATTTAACATTCACTTAATATTTATGCAATTAGTACAGTTGTTGCAGGAACCAGCACACATGGAAGTGATCATTGAAAATGAGGGAGTTGAAATTCAAAAGGAAGCTGAGGGTGAGGAAGTTGAGGAAGCTGAGGGATCTGAGGATGAGGATGAGGAAGCTGAGGAAGCTGAGAGATCTGAGCCAGTAAAAGGGGATGAGGGTGCTCCAAATATTGCTTCAATTGTTTCAGATATGATCATATCACTTATGGAAGAGGGCAACCCTTCTGCGTCAGCAAAGCAAGATGGAGAGGTAAATATCATACTCAATGTAGTTTACAGTCTTTTTTGGCATCACACACTTCATGTGATTACAGGACGACGATGACCTCCTGTCAAATTTTATAGAAATGTACGTTAAATTGGGTAAATACAGTAGATCGTTCATAGACTACTTGGCTAGAATAAGGGCTTCAAAGAGTTCGGATCTGGGTACATTACAAACAATCCTGGAAGATGTTCAAGGTGTAATAAATGACCTCCAGAAAGCAGTGGACAATCACAAGGGGGAAGCTGAAGAGAAAGCGGTAAGCATAATACTGGATAGGTTTATGTTAAGTACTATTAATTCTGATTTCTTTATGTAAAGTTGTGGTTGTTTATGTAAAGTGCTGACATGCTTGTGTAAAGTACTCTTTTCTCATGTAAAGTCCCTTTTTCGTGTAAAATCATAGTCTGATATGCTTATGTAAACTACTGGTTGTTTATGTAAAGTGTTGTCATGCTTGTGTAAAGTACTTTTTTGTCATGTGAAGTCCCTTTTTGGGTTGTAAATTGGTGTTCCTAAGACTAGAATGCTCATAATTTGCGTTTAATAATCTTATCATCTGCTTATGTAAACTACTGATTGTTTATGTAAAGTGCTGTTGACATATATAAAGTACCAACTATATTTGTAAAATGCTCTTCTTATGTAAAGTACTGTTATTGCTTATATATTAGTATTCTTAATCATTTGCAAAATAATTCTATTAATATTTTGCTTATGTTTGGAGCAAAACCAAGTGCAAATCCCGTGGGGGTGGAACCGGCAAAAACTGAAAAAACACCGACAGCAAACAAAATACCAGCAGTGGACAATCAGGAGGAGAAAGCTGAAGAGAAAGCAGTAAGCATAATACTAGATATATTTATGTTAAGTACGATTCAATCTGATTTCTTTATGTAAAGTGCTGACATGCTTGTGTAAAGTACTATTTTCTCATGTGAAGTCCCTTTTTTAGTTGTAAATGGGTGTTCCAAAGACTAGAATGCTCATAATTCGGGTAAAATCATAGTCTGATATGCTTATGTAAACTACTGGTTGTTTATGTAAAGTGCTGTCATGCTTGTGTAAAGTCCTTTTTTGTCATGTGAAGTCCCTTTTTGGGATGTAAATTGGTGTTCCTAAGACTAGAATGCTCATAATTCGTGTTTAATAATCTTATCATCTGCTTATGTAAACTACTGGTTGTTTATGTAAAGTGCAGTTGATATATATAAAGTACCGATTATATTTGTAAAATGCTCTTCCTATGTAAAGTGCCATTTGTGTAAAGTACTGTTATTGCTGATATGTTGGTGTTATTAATCATTTGCAAAATAATCCCATTAATGTTTTGCTTATGTTTGGAGCAAAACCAGGGTGCAAATCCTGTAGGAGTGGAACCTGAAGAAACTGAAAAAACGCCGCCAGCAAACAAAATACCAGCAGTGGACAATGAGGAGGAGAAAGCTGAAGAGAAAGTGGTAAGCATAATACTGGATAGGTTTATGTTAAGTACTATTCAATCTGATTTCTTTATGTAAAGTGCTGGCATGCTTGTGTAAAGTACTGTTTTCTCAAGTGAAGTCTCTTTTTTAGTTGTAAATTGGAGTTTCAAAGACTAGAATGCTCATAATTCGGGTAAAATCATCGTCTGATATGCTTATGTAAACTACTGGTTGTTTATGTAAAGTGCTGAGTTGCTTGTGTAAAGTACTATTTTCTCATGTAAAATCCCTTTTTTGGTTGTAAATTGGTGTTCCTAAGACTAGAATGCTCATAATTATTGATTAATAATCTTCTGAACTGCTTATGTAAACTACTGGTTGTTTATGTAAAGTACTGTTGGTAGTTTTAAAGTAACAATTATATCTGTAAAATGCTCTTCCTTTGTAAAATGCCCTTTGTGTAAAGTACTGTTATTAATGATATGTTGGTGTTCTTAATCATTTGCAAAATAATTCTATTAATGTTTTGCTTATGTTTGCAGGAAAACCAGGGTGCAAATCCCGTGGGGTGGAACCTGTAGAAACTGAAAAAACACCGCCAAGAAACAAAATACCAGCTGGAGAGGTATTTTATGTAAAATCATGTAAATTTGTTATTTTAAATTGCATATCTTTGTGGAATAACATTCAATGATTACATAATAACAACTTGCAGCCAAAAGACACACCAGACACTCAGTTTTTAAAACAAATGTGCCTGCTGGCTGATCTTTTAGAGAAAAGCTTTGGACAGGCGGCCATTCAAATTAAGAAAATGACGCCAATGACTCCAACTTTTGATCTAGGCTTTTCACAGCTAACGCCAGTCCGTTTGATTCATAAATTTCAAGAAACTGAGAAAGATAAAACGGCCGATACGGATGGAGCAAATGCCTTGGTACATGCATCCATTCAAGATGTTCAGTCCTACTTATTTAGGAGACTTGACTTCGCGGCTCAACCATTGCTTGCGGACGAGCCTGACTTTGAGTAAGTATACTTATCATCTCCCATTTGATGTAATTAAACACTGAATATCGATTAAACAATTTGAATCCAACATTTCAGCGTGATCAGGGGGGATCCGGATAACACAGAGGAGGTAGCTGCATTCCGTCCCAACAGGGCACATCGAGCAGTTAAAAAAATCAAGAAAATTGCTGTCTCCTTACATCACCAGCTGGACGAAGGATACACTTGCAAGAATCTCGAAGAAGGAGAGGATAGTCAATGACTACGCACTTTTGCCTGCGGATGCAAGCAAGGGCAAGTCGAACTAGTAAGTGTTCTTGACCTACATGTATTTTACATAAATCTATTGTACATAAGTCATTATTCACCAAACCTAGTTTACATTAAAGTTTACTTAAGTCATTTTACATAAAGGTTTATCAAAACAAGTTTACATAAATGTACTTTACATTAACTCAGTTTACATAAACATATTTTACATAAAGTCAGTTTACATAAGTCTATTTTACATAACACTTGTCAGCGAGCAACTGTTTGGTGGGGATGGCAATCTTACCATAGACCGGGTGTAGATGTCCAGCATGGTTTGGGGTCAATGGTTGGATAAGGCCATCATTGATTGTTGGTCGTATCACTTGAGCAGAACCAAAAATTTGCCACAAAGTGAGAAACCTTCGAGGTTTTTCTGCTCAGTCCAGTTCTCGATGAGTTAATACTTACACACTAGTTTACATCACTTGGCCTGATACGGTTTGTTGATAACCTCTCTATTTAACATATCAAATTATGCAGCTCATAGTGAAAGACATGGGAATGGCACCAGGAAAGAACAAAACATGTATGCACAGATTTTCAGAATAGATGACAACAGAATTATGGTTCCTCAAGAAAACCGAAAATACTTTTCATCCGTCCATGGTAATGAGTAGCACCATTCTCATAGTTTACATTACATTAAAAAAAAAAAAAACTTATTTTATGTATACATATAATGCAGGTGTTATTCTCCATCCACCTAGATGGCCATTATGTGTTGGTGTGCATCAACAGCAATGAAAAACAGGTGGTACTGTTTGACAATGCACGCGGAGAAGCAGTATCCTACGGTGGTCTTCCAAAGAAACTAGTAAGTACAATATAACATAATAATGTAGAATTTACAATATTTTAGACTTTATTTTACATAAAATCTTATGTAAAATGCTGCAGGTGTACTACTTTCAAGACTGGACATCAGATACACCTTGGGCTAAATGCTATGACAAGTGCTACCATTGGAAGTGGACCTACGCTAACCTTGCATGGAAAAACCCTGACGAATTCAATTGTGGCCTCTACGTCATGCGGCATATGGAGCTTTATCATGGACAACAAGTTTTTAACAATGACCATGACTTGATTGCTGCGAAGGACAATCCTGAGATCCTGAAAACGTTAAGGGTGAAGTACTTGTTTAACTTGCTAATGTCACCACACAATAGCCTCCTGGTTCCGCTCAAGAGAAAGATATCTGAATTTTACTATAAAAACTAATATTTGAATGATAACTAACTATGTTCAAGTAGAACGGATTTATATTTGTTGTTGTTGTTTTCTACGTTGACTGTCAGTTTATGTAAACTTAAAGTTTACATAAGGAGATTTTAACTTACAGTTTACATAACGAGATCAGAACTCTCAGATTACATAACGAGATCTGAACCCTCAGTTTACATAACGAGATCAGAACTCTTAGATTACATAAAGAGATCAGAACTTTAAGTTTACATAAAGAGATCAGAACTTTAAGTTTACATAACGAGATCAGGACTATCAGTTTACATAAGGATATCAGAACTATCAGTTTATATAAGGAGATCAGAACTTTAAGTTTACATAACGAGATCAGAACTGTCAGTTTATATAAGGAGATTATAACTGTAAGTTTACATAACGATATCAGAACTGTCAGTTTACATAACGAGATCAGAACTGTCAGTTTACATAAGGAGATTATAACTGTAAGTTTACATTACGATATCAGAACCCTCACTTTACATAACGAGATCAGAACTGTCAGTTTACATAAGGAGATTATAACTGTAACTTTACATAATGAGATCAGAACTCTCAAATTACATAACGAGATTAGAACCCTTACATAACGAGATCAGAACTCTTAGATTACATAAAGAGATCAGAACTTTAAGTTTAAATAACGAGATCAGAACTGTCAGTTTACATAAGGATATCAGAACTGTCAGTTTACATAAGGAGATCAGAACTTTAAGTTTACATAACTATATCAGAACTGTCAGTTTACAACCATCACCACGTCAAAAACAACCAGCCAGCATCATTATAAACCAGGAAGACACTACTTTACACCAACAATTATGATTTTACATAAACAAAACAGTACTGTACATAAGCAAATCATGAAACATCAGTACCTTATACCAAGAAAAGCAACGGTTTTCATACACGAACCGTGTTATACAAAAAACATTTTACATCTAAGTTACAATATTTTGTATCAGAAAATATCGTTAACAAAAATCCTTCTTTTTCCTTTGAAGTTTCAATTGGCTTTGTGCTCCATCTACTCAACTGTACTTTTAAAACGAACATTCCACACACCTCTTGCCCTCCTAGAAGTGGGGTATCTAATCTTCTTCGACGAAGGCAATTCAAAATTCTCATCCAAAATATCAGCTTGGGCAGCAAGTGCATCTTTGGCTTTCACATAGTACTCATCCAAAATATTGCGACCAATCTCACTGGTATGCGATAATCTAATTAAATCAAAATACCTTCTACTAGCATCTGCCCTCCACAAAGATGGTGAAAAACTTGATGGCGAACACGACACTTCTGAAACATTAAACTTTTCACAACGGGAAACTGAAGCAGATTTTGTCCACCTATCGAGGATATACATTTGTCGAATTTTCTGCAAAAAGGGCAAAAAAAAAAAAAAGAAAAACCAGATTAATTATGTTGTTTTATATTAGTTTTAACTAGTTTACATAATTGACATCAGCATATAGAGAATAACGTAAAATTGTTTTGAAAAAGGACACGGAGGCAATGAGAACATATAATCCCAACTTCAGAAAACTTCTTGCATGAACACTTTACAGAATAATCATTGTCATCGTAAATGACAACGTGCCGGAATATGGGATCATCCTCATCTTCTTTTGGAATCCAAACTTCAAACAAATATACACCATTTGATTGGGACTTCTGTTCCATCTTCAATTCCAGCATATTAAGTTATTGCTTCTCAAAATATGTGTACATCTTAAGGGTGTACACTTCACGGGCATGTCTCAACATTAGACATTCTTTAACAGGCACGTCAATCTTGCCATAGAAGCACCTATGGTCTTCGCAAGTAGTTTGGTATCGCCAATCTAGAAAAACATCCACAAATTGATGTAAAAATCACATAATGTTGAAGTCTTAGACAATCTTCGAGAAATAGAGTTATTTGTACTCTCACTCCTCTGGGAAGATAATGTTCCCCCAGAAAAATAATCTTTGCTGAACGCAGGACACCACTTCTCCCTTGATTCGTAAGTTTTTTTCAACCACTCATTGTCTTCGCATCCATATTTTTGTTCCATCCTGAAAACACATCAAAATGTTGTAAGATTATGTAAACTGTCAGTTTATGTAAACCCACAATTTATGTAAACTCACAGTTGACATAAACATTTGTGTAAACTGTCAGTTTACAACAGTCGTTTATGTAAAAATGAACAAGTCCAATCACTTACCTCTTCCAGTGGTAATTAAATTCTTCAACGGTGTCCACTTTGGCGAGCAATCTATAAAACAACTCACGGAAACCTGCCTGCTATTTGAGAAAATTAATTTTGCTCTGGGAGTTTTTTATGATATGTCAAATGCAAAGACGATGCCGTGAATCAGGAAATATCTCTTGAATCGCCCTTCCCATGGATGTGGATAGATCATTCATTATAGTTATCGGATGCTTATTGTCCATCGACCTCAAGAATGTAGAAAATAACGAAACAAATGATTCAACTCTCTCGTCCCTTCTTCCTGTGGTTGTCCAATCTGATAAATGGACCACATATCAAATCATATTTATTAGTACAATATGTGGTGTCATGGATTAAAAAATCACCAAACATCTTGTAATCACTCTTCATTTGACCATCTCTCCAAAAAATATTTTTCAGACAAGACTCATCGTCCAATTCAAAATCAAAGAAAAAACCTTCTTCGAGAGCAACCCTATATTTCAATATCTCAATCAAAGCATTGGAATCACTGCCATCAATGTATTTTCTTTTTTTCGTTTCCAGCTTGTTGTGTACATCCCTTTGTGTAAAACCAACGTTTGATCGACCTCCAGCCTACATAACATCATAATTCTTTACCATATTTAACTTGGCAGTTTACATAAACAAAAGGGTACTTTACACAAGTTATATCAGTACTGATATATTCTGTTTATGTAAACTTGTAGTTTACATAAACGTTTATGTAAACTGGTAGTTTACATAACTGTTGATGTAAACTACCACTTTACACAAATATACAATACGATCGTTGTATGCAAATAACAAGCATTTTACACGAACAAAACTAACCTCTATATAAAGGAGCTTGTAACTATCACGAACAGATATCCCCGCAGATTTCATTGCATGGAAAAAATCAATAGATAATCTCGACATCTTCCTGTGAGAAATGTCTTTCATTCTCTGGACACAGAACGTGATTATGCTTTCGGAAATGCTTTGTGACGACCCATAAACCATCTTCCGGCCTCATTTTAATTTCAATACAAGCCAAACAATCAGAACGACTATCAAGCTTGGTGAATATTTGGTCTATCTTATAATTCTCCATATTCTTACCATTTTTACAGCAAACAATTCTCCTCCAATACCTCGTTCCGTCACTTCTCTTTCTATTTTTATCTAAACGAAGACCAAAACCAAGATCCCAAGCATATGAATTATAAAGTTCATATGCTTGCTCCTCACTATCGCATATTCTACCAAAAAAAGAAGGCATTGTTTCATCATCCCTTTGTTGGGAATCTGAAACGAATAAAGAAATACCGAAGTTTGCATCAAATACATATTCATTAAAGACGAAAAAAATATATGATAAACAATAACCTACCACAACATATTACTTGCACGGTAGAACGATAACCCGCACTTTTGCAAACACCTAAACCACCTTCAATTAAATTAGCTATTTCCCCCATACAAATTAATAGAAACTATAAGCACAAAGTCGACTTTACACAAACACAATTGAGTTTACACAAACACAATACGAGTTTACATAAACACACATTCGAGTTTATATAAACACACATTCGAGTTTACATAAGCACACAGTCGAGTTTATATAAAACTATTGTGCCCTTAAACACACATTCGAGTTAACATAAGCACACAGTCGAGTTTACTAAGCACAAAAGGCGAGTTTACAGAAACTATTGTGCCCTTAAGACTGCCTGAAATGGATACCACAATGATCAAAATTTCAAAATTTGCAACACTATCAAGATGAACATGATGATATATACCAAATTTGAATATCGAAAATCACCCCCCGTCATCATTATTTGTCCGCTGGGCAACAAAATGGACCAAAAAATCAAACTTTCAAGGATACTCCCGTCTTGTCGAACGAAGGTGAAAATGGCTCCCGGCTTATCGAACGCGCGTGAACTATTCTTTCCATTCAGGAGCATTAAATGCGCATTTACACAAACACAATGCGAGTTTACATAAGCACAGTCGAGTTTACATAACTATTGTGCCCAGTTTACATAAGCCCACGTCAAAAACAACTAGCACCACGTCTGACATGCTTGTGTAAAGTACTGTTTTCTCATGTAAATTCCCTTTTTTGGTTGTAAATTGTTGTTTCTAAGACTAGAATGTCATAATTCGAGTAAAATCATCCTCTAAACTGCTTATGTAAATTATTGATTGTTCATATAAGCACACAGTCGAGTTTACATAACTATCGCGCCCAGTTTACATAAGCCCACGTCAAAAACATCTAGCACCACCTCTGACATGCTTGTGTAAAGTACTGTTTTCTTATGTAAATTCCCTTTTTGGTTGTAAATTGTTGTTTCTAAGACTAGAATGCTCATAATTCAAGTAAAATCATCCTCTGAACTGTTTATGTAAACTACTGGTTGTTCATGTAAGCACACAGTCGAGTTTACATAAGCACAGTCGAGTTTACATAAATTATTATCCCTTAAAACTGCCTGAAATGGATACTACAATGATCGGAATATTAAAATTTGTAACACTCTCAAGACGAACATTATGATATATATCAAATTTGAATATCGAAAATCACCGCCCGTCATCATTATTTGTCCACTGGGCAACAAAATGGATAAAAAAATAACCTTTCAAGGATGTTCCCGTCTTGTCGAACGTCAGTGACGACGGCTCCCGGCTTGTTGAACGAGCGTGAACCATTATTTCCCTTCAGGAGCATTAAATGCGCCTGAAGGAAGAAAACAACTAAAGAAACCCAGTTAATTTCCGATTTTGAGGTCATTAACCCGATTTGCTAAAAAATCGAGTGATTGTAAAATTGGCCCTTTACTTTTAGGAGTATGGCATAATTTGGTCTAGCAGACTACCACAAAAAAATTAGTCAAACCCTTGTTTTTTTTTTTTTTTTGGCTTTTCCATCCTTCAGCGGGAAGTTTGACTGCAAAAATTACTTTGGCAAGTACGTAATAACCCCACCTACTCACTACGGAACTGTCCAATCTCAGTCAATTTCACCACTTTTAGGTTGTCATTTTTATATTACCTCAGCATGACGTAGTTTATTTATGGCCTCACGTTACATGTACATCAACTTTTTTTTTTTTGTAAAATTAAATTAATCTTTTTTTTTTAACAACTGTTTTGTCGTGGTTTTTCTTAGGACATATATTTAAGATAAATTTCTTAAACCTGGAAAATTATAACTATTTACTAAGATGTCCTTTTCTTAAAATTAAAATTTTACTTTTAATACTAAAAATAATATTATGAATAAGGGAATTTAATTTCATGACAAAACTAATGAATTATCACTCGCATTTCGTTCGATTTACATAAATTTTTATTATTTTTAATTGAAAACATAATGTTATTTTATTTTTTATAATTTTTTTCCTAATAGTTTTTCTCTCATTTTAAGATTGTTGGAATCTGACGTAAATAAACTAACATTTATCACTAATATAAATAATAAAAAAATTATAGTTTAACGGTTAACATTTCTCTTTTAAAATGAATAAATATTGAGTTCGAGTTATCAAGGGAGAAATATATAAACATATAGGCTTAAATTCATTTTTGGTCATTCATAACATGAGTTATTCCAAATTTGGTCCCTCATATGTTGTAGTCATCAATTTTAGTCCCACTTAAATTTTTTTTGACAATTCTAGTCATTTTTTAAAAAAATTAGAAGATAACGGATTAACTCATTTGATCGCTAGTCAAACCTAATTTTTTTTCAAAATGATTTGTATAATGATGTTTTCAACCAATTTTATAATCCGAATCCTCATGAATTTTCAATCCATTTAGAGTTTCGATCGTCATTTTGAATTGTGAGTCGATCTAAATGGGTTGAACATCCATGGGGAACCGAGTCATAAAATGGATTGAAAACATCATGGTACAAATCATTTTAAAAAAATTAGGTTTGACTAGCGATCAAATGAGTTAATCCGTTATCTTCTATATTTTTCCGTTAAAAAAGACCATAATTGGTAAAAAAAATTTAAGTGGGACTAAAATTAGTGACTAAAATATATAGGGGACCAAAACTGAAATAACCTATGTTATGAGAGACCAAAAATAAATTTAAGCCTAAACATATATTAAAGAGATTTTAAAAAAAATCCAAAGCCATTGTATCTATTTTGTCAATTAATTTTAAATTGATGTTCATATTTGATCAATAAATTTTACATTTCTATCTTATTAAGATTTTATTATTAAATATGGACAATATAAAACAAATATAAAAAATTGTATTAAAACTATAAAATAATTTTATAAAGGAATAACAGTTCAAAACTTACAAGCCCATCTTTCTAATAATAATATATAAAGTCCATTATTCATCAGTTTTCTTTCAATTCATTTGACATATTAATGGCTTCAATTTTTCTTTTGTTCTACCGTGTCAATTTGCAATTCTGTCCATTTCAATTCAACGATCGACGTTTTGCGTAGGTAGTAGTAACACTTTTCCACGGATAAGCTTCAACTAAATCACTCATTTCTACTCTAAGCATCTCAGATTGGGTGGTTCATAAATATACTCATTTTTATTTCGTCCAAAAAATAAATATATTCAAATTACAATTATATTTTTCTCCTTTTTTCTAAATACTTTTTATTTTATTTTTATTTTTATTTCTTATCATCTTAGAATTCTAAAATAGTAATAATTAATTTTTTCTTAGATGATAAAATAAACACAAATTATTTACTAAATTTTCTAGTTCTTCAGAAAAACCCGATGTTTTATTTATCTCTCTACATTGACTTCTCCACCTAAAATGAAGATCAACACACAAGCAGCCCGGTGAGTATTGAAGAAAATTGGATTCACACCATTTTGGAGGATCAATTGTGTGTTTCTTCACAAGCGGTATAAATGGGGTACAATAAGGTATGACTAGGGTTCAATATATAATAATTACCCAAATACTCCACAACTATACACTAATTACAATAAACTATACAATACTTCCCCTCTGTTAGTTTTGAATACTAGAAAGCTATTTGCTTGTATCAAAAACTAATACCTAATTGACATATCATTTTGTTTCAGTATTAAATTTGTTCCATTATATCATAGAACTAGATAACGAGGTGTAGAAAAATACAGTAGATCTCGTTATTGATTAAAGTATTGATATATAAAAAGATGTTCATAACTGAGATAGTCTGAACATACTATCAGTATAGGTTATCGTGTGATTTAAAAATTAGTTTGTCTAGACTAATTAAATCATACGGATGTGCCCGGGGCATATTGAGCACGACCAGTTCGGATTGCATTAATTTGTACTGATCGGCGTAGTTAATTCGATTCTATTATAATCTCTTAATCCCTAGATTGGAGCAGACATGAGAATTAGATATCGTATGCTTTGACTTGTCAAAGGGTGCGGTCAATTGAGGCCTAAATATCGGTAAGTTGGGTATGCGGTATTTAGCTTCTTTGTGTACCGTTGTTAGTCGAAGGAATCCATGTACCGATTAGCCGAGTTGATGGTGCTCTCGAGATGAGCTCGTAAGGTTTATTATACTAAATCTGACTAGTGAACTTTACGTCCCGTATAATAAGAAAGTCGAGTGGTACTAATCTCGGATACCAAGAAGTCGATGAATTAATTTGTCAGTAAATTGAGGAATCAACGAGCACTGGATCTTTGATGTGGGGAGATAGCTGAATAATAATGTGAGCGCGAAGTAAATTCGTTTTTGAGCGGTAGTTCCATAATTGGTCCGTTAGTGGTGCGACTAATTATGCGTTTGACTAATCGACAAAGTGAATTAATTAATCCTAAAGGCTTAATTAATATTTAATTCACTAAATGGGTTATACGAAATAATCCTAAGGGCTCGATTAAATTTAATTAACAAAGTGTGTTAATAAATTAATTCGAAAGGCTCAATTGGAGTTGATTAATCTAGGGAACTCCCTAGGTCTCCTTTGGAACTCCCTATAAATAGAATGCTTAAACCTATAAATAGGTCTCCTTTGGAACTCCCTATAAATAGAATGCTTAAACCTAAAGAAACATAAGAAAAATCTTGCAAGACGAGTCTTGCCTCTTAGAGTAAGAAAGTTCTAGATAGAGAACTTCTTCTTCTTCTTGAAGTTCTTTTTCAAAGTCGAACTTGAGATCTTACTTTCTTGAATTAGATGTAGTTCAAAAGTTCAAATTTTTCCAGCCCCAAGTTTTATTTGAAGTCGCCGCCGAGCAGTTTTTATTCCGGCATATCCTCGCGTTTTCCAGCGACTCCGGTCATCAGATTTTGGTGCACTTGATTCGGATCGTTCATGTTGATCTCAGTTTGGTGATCCATGGATTGATCTGTGCAGATCGTGGCCGAAATCTTGGTCGGAGTTGTCGGCGGTTGGGAGTTCTTAGCGGCGACCGATGGTGTTTAGCGGCGGTGGGCTATTACGGCTAGAAAGATTGATCAGTTTTTGGGCAGATTAATTTTATTTCGAGGGATTTTTCTTGAGGATTTTCGTAGGCTTCGAAAGCACTTCCCGATAGATTATTGCCCACACAGTATTCGAGATTTCTTGGAGGTATCCAAAGAATTTCGATAGTTTTCACAAGTTCCTGATTTTAGATTTCTTATTGCGAGAGACATACTCCAATGGTATAATATTTGAACGTTTTCGTTTTAGTTTAAAGATTTAATTTTTGAGCGTCGATTTAATAAATCAAACTAGTATAAGCCTAGATCCGTTAAGGAGAAATGAATTTTAGCCTGAGCCGAATCGAAAGTCTCCGATTCTGGAATGCATTGCACGAAAATGAGATTTTCGGTTTAATCCGGGCTAGTTCTGTTTCCTTCACTTTCAAGTTGGCTCACGAGGATAAATAGAGCTAAGCTTGCGCACAAGAAGGCAAATTGGGCACTGGGTAAGGTTTTTGTGAACAAGTCAGCCAACTAATCTGTAGAGTGAACATACTGTAAGACAATCCTATTGGCATTCACCAATTCTCGAACATAGTGACAATCTACTTCAATATGTTTAGTACGCTTATGAAAAACTGGATTCGTAGCAATATGCATAGCTGTTTGATGGTCATAGTACAATTCAGTAGCAGATGAATAGAGACATCCAAGATCATCCAAAAAACCCTGCAACCAAACCAATTTACATACAATCAAAGCCATAGCTCGGTATTCTGCATCGACACTGGAATGAGCAACTATTGTCTGTTTCTTACTTTTTCAATACACAAGATTACCACCTACAAACACACAAAATCCAATTGTAGACCTTCGATCCAGGGAATTATCAGCCCAATCAAAATCTGAAAAATCAATAATATTAGAGTGCCCATGGCGACTCATTTGAATTCCCTTGCCCAAATGTACCCTTAAGATATTATAACACCGTCTTGACTATTTCTATATGAAGATTGGTTGGAGCATGCAAATTTTGAGAGAGTAAACTAATAGTAAAAGTAATATTAGATATAGTGATAGTAAGATATATCAGTTTGCCTACCAATTTCTGATACTCCCTGATATTGCTGAGAAGATGACATTTACTGTGGAATTTGAGTTTACTGTCAAGAGGTGTAGAGCAGGTTTATGATCAGTAAGTTCATGGTGTAAGGTTTTGGACTTAACGTTAATATATAAATATGGTTATTGTACATTAAAATGTTGTCTATATAGTTACGCCTAATTAAAGTGATCAATTAAGTTTAATAAGACATAAGTATCTTTTAAGTATGGAATTTTATTGTGCAGAAACCGGTATATTCCTAAAGTTACTTTTTTGCGATGGGTGAAATTGTAATTTAGGAAACCCTAATACTATAAATAAAGGTTATGGTCCCCGGGTGAATCAAGACTTTCTGTTTTTTCTTATTCCCCATCAATAAGAAAAATACTAGGGAAACTACCTCTCTGAAAAGAAGGCTGATAATCACCTGGAAGACGATTGTCGGGATTCATCACGGGATTAATTCAACCGTCAGTTCAGTTGCTTGATCTATCAATCAATCGCTATGGATCAAGGTACGTTTCCGCTTCAGTTTATCCCAATAATTGATTGAAGGTTTAATGTTCTTAGAAATTAATTTCCTTACAAGTGGTATCAGAGCGAGGTTTAATTTTCCATGAAAAAATTGCATCTGTTCTTTAATAATTTGGATATGCAATTGTGCTATTTGGAAATTAAAGTTGCAATTTTAAGCTTGTTCGGTTTTAATTTTTTTTTTCCTTTTTTTGGTATTCATTATCCGGTTTCCTTTGCCTATGAAAAAAAAAATTGGATCAAGTTTTTTTGTTTTTGGATGGCCGCAATAAATTAACGTTCTCGTCGGAACATTTTGAGAACTCAAGTTGCTTCCTTCATTAATTCATTGGTTCGTGGTTCTTCTTCAAGCACCGAACGTCTGTTTTTCGTTCGTTTTGGTTTCGAACGGACGCCGCTCACCGCCATAAGGATTCTGGTAATTTTTTTGGTTTGCCAGTGTCGCCTGCGTCGGAAAAGCGGAACGGTCGTGAAAGCTTTGCTACCGCCGGAGACCCCGCTTCTCCGTCCAGTAGCCGGCGGGTTTACCGCTTCCACCTTGCTATTTTTGGTCCAGTTTTCGCACCACTTCCGTTCTCCTTGTTCACCGCTTTCGGTTTTGCGGTGAACGAGTCGACGTGGGGCGGTGAAGAAGTCAGCGGAGGTGGTGGCGGATTGCAGCGGCGGCGGGTGTTAGGCAAGGCGGTGGCTGCTGGGTTTTTTTTGAAGAAGACGAAGTAGAAAAACATTTTAGGGTTTTGTTTAATTTTTAAGAAAATTGCAATTTCAGCCCCTCAAGTTAATAAGTTCTATAAATCATTCCTGCAGACTTTGTTTTAATTCATTTAGGTTCGAAATTTATTATGATTTCTTATTTGGCCCTAAAAGACTATAGAACTTACATATTGGCCTGTAAACTTTTAGGTAATTGTAATTTTAACCCTAAAGTTAAAAGAAATCATATTTTGAACTATTTAAGTTTGGAAAAATTTTATTTGGTTGCAAAATTTTTTCTAAACTTTAATTAGTTCAGATTTTGGGATTACAGATAATATGATTTATTTATTTTGACACAAAATATAAGGTTTATAACACCTAGTATATTTTGGTTGATTAGATGACATAAAAAGTTGCCAAAGTAACCTCTTTTGTGTTTGATGATCAATTTTAAATTACCAAGGTGATTGTGTGTGTTTTAATATCACGCGGGTGACGATCGGCCCAAAGGAAGGTCCTCACTTGGCCGAAATTAAAACATACTTGCGGTAATAAATATGTGACAATATTAGGTTTTTCCATGTGAATAATAAGTCGGCCCAAAGGAAGGCTTATTATTTGATAGGAGTGTATTGTCAATATTTGATTACTGCAACAATAGTATCACTTGCAAATTGATGTTTCTGTCCAAAGACTAAACCCAATGTTGCACTAGATATCTTGTGATGGGGATGCCAATTTAAATTTCGTCATATTTTTTTTTAGTGTGAGCTTATGTTTGGTTATTTTGTTTTTCCAGTTGATTCTGCTGCAATTATTTCTACCAATGTTAATTCTATTCCAACACTTAATGGTGCAAATTTCAAGAATTGGAAGGACAATGTTCTGATAGTTCTTGGTTGCATGGATCTAGACCTTGCGCTTCGGTCTGATTGCCCCCCTGCTCTTACGGATACTAGTTCCTCTGAGGAAAGAAGGAACATAGAGCGGTGGAAGCGATCAAATCGCCTGAGTCTAATGATCATGAAGCGGTCAATTCCGGAAACCTTTAGGGGCACTGTTAAAGAGGAAAACAATGCCAATTTGTTCCTGCAAGAACTTGAAAAGTCTTTTGTTAAAAGTGATAAAGGGGAAACAAGCACTCTCTTGAGTAAACTTGTTTCCATGAGGTATAAGAGTTCTGGGAACATAAGGGAGTACATTTTGCAGATGTCTAATGTTGCTTTAAAATTAAAGGCACTACAGTTATACTTGTCTGATGACTTGGTGCATTTGGTACTTATTTCCCTTCCTGCACAGTTTGGGCAGTTTAAAGTCAGTTATAACTGCCAAAAGGAAAAATGGGATCTTAACGAATCATTTCTCACTATGTGCAAGAAGAGGAAAGATTGAAGCAAGAAAAGACTGAGAGTGCTCATTTGGCAACAACCTCTAAACAGAATAACAAGAACAAAAGGAAAAAGAAGGATAAGGAAGTTGCAGTTGCAGCACCACAAATAAGGAATCCTCTTGTTTCTTCTGTCGTGACACTTCTCATCAAAAGAAACAATGCACCAAATATCATGCTTGGCATGCCAAGAAAGGTATGGTCATTGTTAATGTTTGTTCTGAGGTTAATTTGGTTTCAGTACCAAGACATACTTGGTGGGTAGATTCCGGTGCTACTGCTCACATAAGTGTGTCTTTGCAGGGTTGCCTCCATTATCGCAAACCAATTGATGCTGAAAGAATCATCTATGTGGGGAATGGCGAGACGGCTGAAGTTGAGGCAATAGGCACATTTAGGTTGTTATTAAAGATTGGTTTTTATTTGGATTTGGAAGACACTTATGTTGTTCCGTCATTTAGACAGAATTTAATTTCTGTTTCTTTATTGGCCAAATCAGGTTAATTTTGTCTTCTTGGAAACAATAAAGTTAGTCTTTCATTTAATTCAAAGCAGGTTGGAACTGACTATTTAATTAGTAATGATAACCTTTATTTGCTTGATACTATTGTTTCATACAATGAAACCTTGCATGTGGATACACGTGGTACTAAACGCAAATTAATCAATGAGAATTCTGTTACTCTTTGGCATAAGCGCTTAGGTCACATCTCTAGACAGAGAATTGAAAGACTTGTGTCAGATGGAATTCTTGATCCATTGGACTCTACAGATTCTCAAATCTGTGTTGAGTGCATTAAGGGAAAATAGACAGACAAAAGGAGATTTGAGGCTGAAAGATCTAAAGATGTCTTAGAACTGATACATACAGATATTTGTGGGCCATTCCCTACGGCTTCTTGGAATGGTCAAACATATTTTATCACGTTCATAGATGATTTTTCACGATATGGTTACCTTTATCTCATTCATGAGAAGTCACAAGCCCTAAACGTGTTCAAAAGCTTTAAGGCTGAAGTTAAAAATCAGCTTGGAAAAAGCATTAAGGCTGTCAGATTTGATCGTGGTGGTGAATACTACGGTAGATATGATGGATCAGGTGAACAACGTCCGGGCCCATTTGCTAAATTCCTCGATGAGTGTGGCATTGTCCCACAGTACACCATGCCTGGTAGTCCTACTATGAATGATGTTGCTAAAAGGCGAAATAGGACAATTAAAGATATGGTAAGAAGTATGAGAAGTCATACTTCTTTACCGAATACACTCTGGTGTGAAGCACTAAAGACTGCAACCTATATACTTAACAGAGTTCCAACTAAAGCAACTGTTAAAACCCCTTATGAACTATGGACTGGCAGAAAACCCAGTATTAGGCACTTTCATGTTTGGGGTTGTCCAGCTGAAGCTAGGCCTTATAAGCCTAATGAAAGAAAACTGGATTCAAGAACCATAAGTTGCTATTTTGTTGGATACGCTGAAAGGTCTAGGGGATTCAAATTCTATGATCCCAAAAACAGATCCTTCTTTGAGATGGGAAATGCCCAATTCTTTGAGGATATTGAGTTTGGAGGGGAAGATAAGGTTAATGACTTTGTCCTTGAAGAGGAATCAGTTTCTCTTCCTACGGTTGTAATTCTTGAAGTTGTTCAAGAATTACAAGACAATGTCGATGATTTCCCTCATCAAGAACAAAATCATGAAGAACAAACTCAACAGCCTCAAGAACAAATGCCATTAAGAAGATCCACTAGAGAAAGGAGAAATGCTATTCCGGATGACTATATAGTGTTTCTCATGGAACATGAAGAAGCCAATGAAATGGTGGGAGATGATCCAATCAACTTCCACCAGGCCATTGAAAGTTCCAACTCTCAAAAGTGGATAGATGCCATGAATGAGGAAATTAAGTCAATGAAAGACAATGACGTTTGAGATCTTGTCCCATTACCTGAAGGTGTGAAACCCATTTGTTGCAAATAGATATTTAAAACCAAACGGGATTCAAAAGGTAATGTGGAAAGATATAAGGCACGTCTTGTTACAAAATGATTTACTCAAAAGGAAGGCATCGACTATACAGAGACTTTCTCTCTAGTATCATCGAAAGACTCTTTTAGGACCATAATTGCATTAGTGGCTCATTTCGATCTTGAGCTTCATCAGATGGATGTTAAGACTGTTGGAATGTGTTTAGGCATTTAATTCTAAATTAAATGGCGGAATTCCTAAACACTAAAGGATTCGGGTCTTACCCTCAACGCGTAATCGGTTGTGCAGTCGCCTGGATCCTTTGGGAAGATTGCGTTCACCACCAAAGAACAATTCAAGCGAATTGCCTCTACGTTCTTGCACTGGAGTTCTCTCAGAACCGGTGCTAGCCCCAAAATTTGCCTGTTTTTAAGAGAAAACGATTTTCTCTGGGTAAGAATAGTTTTGGAAAAGCGTATATCTTTAAGTCTGATAGTCTGTTACTTTAAAAAGTTTTCAAATGTATATTTAAAATTGAGTCTGTTAAAACGTTTTTAACAGACTCCAGATACTTCTCAGATTTGAGAAGTATCTGTTTTAATTAATAAATAATAATTAATTAATTATTTACTGAGTTGGGTTTAACCAACACCATGGATCAACCCATTGATCCATGGATCAGGCTGATGGGTCAAGAACCTTAATTCACAATTAGGTCCCTTGATTTATCAGTTCAACTCAATTCTTCCCAGGTAATTAATTAACTTTTAATTAATACCTTAAAACTCTTCAATAATATTTAATTAAACCATTTAATTAAATGTTATCAATTTAAGTATAACTCTTATACTTAGAACAGGCAATTTAATTAATTCTGAATCATCGAACTCACTTATGTGCGATCCTGTAGGCCCATTCCAAATTGACAATGAATAAATTAATCTCATTAATTAATCCATAAATCATTAGTGGTCTCTAGCAAGACATAATGACTACACAATTCAGAACGGAGGGTCGAATGGTGATTCAACACAACCTTCTGAGTATACTACGTAATGTCCTCTACACTGATATCCAGTTTAACATAAGGCATGGAACCAATCATCCTTATATAGCTAAACGTTTTACTTGATCTCTTAGTGACACTGAACTTAATCAAGCAAATGATAACCCTTATCATTTCTTGGGCACAGCCATGCACTTCTCAGTTCACTATCAAGCGGCCAAGATATCATCTCTCATTTAAGAGAGACTTGTAGTCCCATCACTTCACCTACATACCTTAGCGTGAATCATAGTGTACCCAATCATACCCGTACTTAGCAACCTGTTACAGTCCCGTTAGGCATATGTCAAAGCACACTCTAATTCACCTAAGACTATGCAGTGATTTCTGGTCTAAGGATCCTCGTACGAGTACTACTCAAAAGAATCACTCATGATCTAACAGTCCATGGAGTGTTTCTTTTGGCGGATCGATTTCATGAAATTCAATATGCACAAGAATATAATTTCATGAAATTAACTCATCAGATAAATAATCAATCAAACGACAAATGTCTTATTTACATAAATAACCCTTAAAGTTTATTTACATAAATAGCCCTCAAAAGGGCACATACACCAACACTCGGACTTGTGACGTATTAGGTAAATGTACCCGTACCTTGAGTAGTCATCTGTGAACGTCACGAAATACTCAAACCCACCTCGTGCTTGGACCGAAATTAGTCCACACAAGTCAGAATGAATCAACTCTAGTACTTCTTTGGCTCTATAACCTTTTGCTTTAAAAGGTCTCTTGGTCATTTTACCCTCCAAGCAAGATTCGCAGGTTGAATAACTGTCAATCTCTAATGAACCTAAAGGTTCATCATTGACCAACCTCTGAATCCTACTAAAGAGCTATCTGTTTCTATGTTTTGCACAACAGGGGAGTTAGAATTAACCACAAACAAATTTTCAGCCAATGAACCAGAACAAATAAGTTTTCCATTTCTTCTAATAAATACAGAATCATCAAAAAAAATGAACTTATAACCATTCTTTAAGAGTTTAGGAACCGATAATAGGTAGGAGCATAAACAGAAACATTCTGGAGCTACAAAGATAGTTATGAAATCGTTAGCACCGCATAAAAACATTCCTCCTAGAGTAGCTATTAATAGGAATAAGAGAAACTCTGTTATAGCCATTTCTGTACATTCAATGTACTCTACGGTCCCGAAATAACTTAACCCCCTTTTGGTAAGACCTGCATAGAAATAGGCCGTTGATGTGAGTAAAGCCAAAACAACTGTAGTATTTATATCATTTGTGGGTGCAGCTAACTCCCCATGAGGTAGTTGTATTTTCAAAATTCAAAATGACTACTCCCACTGCTTCTACTGACACTCTTGTAGTGTCGCCCATGTAGATGTCCAGCTCACCCTCTCTAAGCTTCCGGGTTACTTGGAACCCCTACAAAGAATTACAAACATGATCAGTGGTGCCTGAATCCACACACCAAGTATCTGTGGGAATCACCGCTAAACATGTATCAGTAATTAGGGCAGAAACTATCATACCTTTAGGCTTTGGACAATCCGTTTTCCAGTGTCCCATTTTCCCACACCTAAAGCACTTGCCTTTGGGCTTGCTCTTCTTTGCGATTTCAGGCTTTGCAACAAGTTTCTTGGCCTTCTTCTTCTTCTTATTTTTCTTGCCTTTAGGCGAAGAAGAAGAACTTGAAGCCTTCACTGTGACCAAAGCTTACTTCTTCTCGTAGAAGATGCCTTTGGCAGACATCAAATCAGTTAAGAGCTCGAGTAGAGTGTAAACTCTTTGATTCACATTATAGTTGAACCAAAACTGCTCAAAACTAGAGGGTAAGCTCTGGGGGATGATATCTATCTGACTTTCTGGGTCAATTTCACCTCCCAACACCTCTATTTCATTGATGTTGCTGATCATGTAAAGCACATGATCTCTCACCGATCCGCCCTCAGCCATTTTAGTGTTCATAAACTTTCTCATGGCTGCTTACCTATGAGTCCTGCCTTGATGAACAAACATCTCCCTTAGGTGAGCCATCATGTTGAAGGCAGAGACCATGGGATGAAGCTGATGTTGCAGCACATTTGACACAGAGGCCAAAATATAGCACCGCGCCATCTCATCCGCTTTTCTCCACCTGGCATAGGCATCCATATCATCTTTAGGAGAGTCCTCGTTAGGCACATCTGGACATACTTCAGTGAGCACAAACTTATACTGCTCTGTCGTTAGGACAATGTCCAAGTTACGACTCTAGTCGACATAATTAGTTCCGTTTAACTTATTGTCTTTCAATATAGCAGCTAAGGAGTTGAATGCCATATCGAATACTGTAAATTAAATAAACAGATAATGTTTTAGTGTTTAAATCTAGAATCTAAAAAACAAGGAAATTCTAACAATTATTGACTTCCCTCAAAATAATAATTTTAATCCACTAACATCTCATTCACTGGGATTCTCGCAAGCCACGATAATGTGGACATTTACGCTAACCCATATTCATTTGAGAAGAATCATGTTCATTAACTACACTATCTGACCAAACGATCTATTGATCAATGTAGCTAATAGTCGGTGCTTTCAGCCGTACAAATAAGCAGCGTAACCTCGATGGGAGGAATACTACAGATCGTACACTAAGTGTGTGCCATTACGTGACTTCCGAGCTTGTTACTGTTGGTGAATGTGCCCTAATGAGGGCTATTTATGTAAATAGACTTTGAGAGTATTTATGTAAATAAGACATTTGTCGCTTGATTGATTGTTTATCAAATGAGTTAATTTCATGATAGTAATATTCTTGTGCATATTTAAATTCATGAAATCGATCCGCCAAAAGAAACACTCCAAGGACTAATTAGATCATGAGTGATTCTTTTGAGTAGTACTGGTACGAGGATCCTTAGACTAGAAATCACTACATGGTCTTAGGTGAATTGTAGTGTGCTTTGACATATGCCTAACGGGGCCGTAACAGGTTGCCAAGTATGGGTATGATTGGGTACACTATGAGACACGCTAAGGTATGTAGGTGAAGTGATGGGACTACAAATCTCTCTTAAGTGAGAAATGATATCTTGGCCACTTGATAGTGAACTGAAAAGTGCACGGCCATGCCCAAGGAATGATAAGGATATCATTTGCTTGATGGATTCAGTGTCACTAAGAGATCAAGTAAACGTTTAGCTATATAAGGATGATGGTTCCATGCCTTATGCTAAACGGGATATCAATGTAGAAGATCGTACGCAGTTTGCTCGGAAAGGTTGTGTTGAACCACCCTCCATTCTGAATTGGGTAGTCATTATGTCTTGCTAGAGACCACTAATGACTTATGGATTAATCAATGAGATTGAGTTATCCGTTCCCAATTTGGAATGGGCCTACAGGATCGCACATAAGAAAGTTCGATGATCCAGAATAAGTATTCTTGCCTACAATAAGTATAATTGTTATACTTAAATAAAAAAGATTTAATTAAATGGTTTAATTAAATATTATTGAGAAGTTCTGGGGTATCAATTAATAGTTAATTAATTACCTGGAAACAATTGGGGTGAGCTGATAAATCAAGGGACTTAATTGCAATTGAAGTTCTTGACCCATCAGCCTGATCCATGGGTCATGGGTTGATCCATAGGCTTGGTGTATAACCCAAATCATTAAGGTATTATTTAATGCTGATTTAGTAAATATTATTTAAATACTGATTTGGAATCAGTAAAATAATATTTGGTAATAATACTGATTTGGAATATGACTAAAATCAGTTAAGTTATAATTGGATAATTACAATACTAATTTTGGAAATTTAATCTCTACAAATATACTAGGGGTATTATTGTAGGGAGATAATGATTTTGAATTAGAAAATTGAAATCAGACAAAATACACAAGATTTTCCAAAATTCTCTGGGTAGGCAAGATCGGCTAGCACCAACCTGCGAAGACTTTCGTGCTTGAGAGTAGAGAATCCTTCGAGGAAGGATTTTAGAGACAACAAAATGCCATCTTCTCAGAGGAGCCAGGCGACGTGCGCAACCGATTACGCTTCAAGGGTAAGACCCGATCCTTTATGTTTAGGAATTCCACTGTTTAATTAGATTAAACATCTGAACATAACCCAATAGTTATCTCATGATAGTGCGCCTCAGATGGAGAGGGTATCGCATTTCTCCTAGTTAAACTTACTCTAGTCATCTTACTTAGAAATTCATAATCTAGTGATCTCGTGGTTGAACTCATCTGAATGGAGGAAAGCCCTAATGCCAACGCGCAAGCCCACCCACATCCCATATGAACTGGTAATGGTGGCCGTGGGGATATTAAACCAACCTCTCTCACTTAGATTTCTAAATTGAGGGTTTTTTTCTGTTTTAACATGCAATTAACTAACCCTAAGTTATATGCAACCATAAAACCAACATGCTTTAAAATCATGCATCTAAAATACAGCATAAAAATTAAAGCACAAAAATTAAAACAATAAATACGGGAAATAAATGCGAAAATTAAAATTTCAGACTATTATGATTTTAATCGCTTCCATCTTTTGCCTTAATCTCGTATCCCGCCACGTAACTCGATGGATAGAGTCTTGAAATTTAAAAAAACGAAAACTGGAGGAAAGAACGGGCCAAAACGTGACCCGAAACCGGCCGCACGCACGCAATACGCATATAGCGCGCGGCCCAGCAGCTGTTGCCGTGCGCCTGCGAAGTAGTTGCTGCGCTGCGCGGTGGCAGCTGCACCGCTGTTGTCCTCCGGCGGTTGCCGGAGCCGCCCCCTGCCACCAATCCCTCATTCGATTCTTTTACGCTATTTGGTCTTCTTGCAATTCATTCTGGATTTTTTTGAATTTCTACGAATTAACGATAACCCAAAAACCCACGATTCAAGTTGCCTACCATAACGCCTTCGATTACAAAAAATTAATTCTCCTACTACAAGGCTTTCTAGGAAAATCAAATAATCGAAATTACATAGAAAAAATCCTACTACATATTTGATCTAATCCTACACGGCTTCCAGCACGTGGTTATACTATTACAAACATTCATAATAAATCAAATCCGGACATGTCCCAGAGTTTAATTAAAACCCATACAAACATAACCATAATAGTCGAGATTTCTTAACCACCTGCAAATAAAACAATGTAATAAATCAAACAAGCACAAAACCCAAAACCAGGCTCTGATACCAATTGAAAGATTATCTGCCCGGGCCTAGCCAGAAACTCACTTTCGTGCTATGCATTCCAGAATCGGAATCTCTGGCCAGGCCTAGACTCTAGCACAATTGCTATTCTAACCCTTGCTTGAAATAACATTGCGCAGGATCTGGGTTTGCACTTATTCGATTTACCACACAACAAAAATTCTTAAGAAAAACGGACGAATAAGAATTACCTATTGAAGCGTATACCCAGGTGATTCTCTTGTATGCCTCAAGACTTTGCTTGTATGCTGTGTGGGCAGCAATCTAACGAGCAATTTGATCAGCTAATCACCACAATCCACCTGCCAGAAAAATTTCAGCACCACCGCACCTAGAATGTGTACTACACGCTCCGCCTGGGAGGAGAGAGAAAGCCACACGCCGCCGGTTTACCAAGCCAAAATTCGGCCACCACAAGGGAAGAAAACTAGCCGCCTATTAGCCTAAAAAATCCGACTATGAGAGAGAAAATTTATTTCTCTCTCTAGAATTTTATCTGTCTAGTTTTCTTATCTTGAAAACTTATGAATTGTGTATTGTGGCATAACTAATCCCTTGTCTATATATAGAGTTACAAGAGAGACCCCAAGTTGGTTTAGGATTGGTCTTCCTAATGGGTTTAGGTAATTAGTTTCCAAATCCAATTAAGTAACCAATCTGATAGGATAAACCAAATCCTACTAGATTCCTAATCTCTAGGATTTCCTAATTCTAATTTAAACTTAAGACTTAATTAATTAATTAAATAATTCCACTTTGTTACTTACTCAATTAACCCTTAGGAATAATTAATTAATTAATTAATTCTACCTATTCAACTAACCCATTACAAAATAATCGTACCACTAACGGATTAATTTTGGCACTACCATCCTACACCAGAATTGCTTCTGGAACAACTTAATTAATTTATATTCATACTCTCCCCACATCAAAGATATAGTGCTCATTAATATATTAATTTATAGATAATTTAATTAACTTCTTTAATTTCGAGACTACTACCACTCGACCTTTTTACTATACCAGACATAAGTCCACCGGCTGGGTTTAGTATAATAAACATTACGAGCTCATCTCGGGAGCACCATCACCCCGGACACACCGGTACATGGTTTTCTTTCTACAAGCAGCAGCACACCAAACAACTAAACACGCGTACCCAACCCACCGAGACTATTGGCCACAATTGACCTTACCCATTGGCAGATCAAAGTACACTATGTCTAATCCTCATGCCCGCTCGAGTCTAGGGATTAAGAGATAGAATACCAAGAACGATTTGTCTATTAAATTAGTACAAGACAAATCATTCCTAATGGTCAAGTTCAATACGCCCCGGGCATATCTATATGATTCAATCAGTTTAGACAAACCAATTATTCGAATCACATAATAACCTAAACCGACAGTTTGTCCAAAGCTGTCTCGGTTACGAACCTCATTTATATATTATGTCTTTTAACCAATGATGAGATCTACTGTGTAGCTCTATTTTACTGCTTTTCAAACTTGTGCAGCAGAATTCTACCCCTGTTCCCTGTGGGATTGATACCTTTTACTATATTTTTTGTGGTGTGAGGTTCTTTTTAAATATTAATTCTGGGTGGTATACGACACTAAATGCGCACATCACCCTGTATTTCTCCAAAGAGCATATAACATTAAAATCAACACATATTCGCCATAGCTTATTAATATGCACATGTCTGAAATCCAGCGAAGAAGACCATAGAATCTTCCAGTTAAGATAGGACGACCTTGTGTAAACCCAAGAAAAAAAAAGGAATCCGATAGCTGTGGAAGCAAAACCTCCCCACAAAGTGTTTGGCCGAAATCCGTATGAACATTAACTGCAACACCCTGCGTACACAATATCCAAAATTTTCTAGAGATAAAAGCTACAAAAGAATCAAAGCCCAAAATACGAGCCATCTCGGACAAACGAACAATATCAACAAAGGGTTCCAGGACACAAAGTAGAGAAACATTATGCCAGGAAATAATTAAATGTAGACGCCTCAACGTGGCATTATTTGCAATGCCACGAACATTCCATATAATTTGATGAGTGAATTCCAAAATAGGTCATCTTACTTTGCTAAAATTTAGCTTTTGGTCACTAACTTTTAAAAATCCAATCTAAAATCATCAAGTTTTCAATTTTGTTCAACTTTTGGTTATTCTGCTCCGTTAGCCCTTAACGAAACCATTTTTTTAAAGATTATTTTTGTCTTTTCATTGTAAATCTTAAAAAATCCTAATTTTATATTCTCTCTCTCCCTCATTGTCTTCTTCCCCTACCTTAATCGCCTGCTTCCACCACCACTGGAAAATCATCAAACACCCTCTTTTTCCCATTCGGATAAAGCCTCAGTAGTCCAATCAACACCGCCAAAACTACACCGTTAGATTATTCCCTCCCTCATCTCTTTATATTTCCTACAAAAATTCAATTTGAAACACAACCGAGAGGGAGAGACTCCTTTATTTCAAAGGCAATTTAACGGAATGGAATTAAGTGGAGGCGATTACGTTGGCAAGTAACTTCCTGGCGGATAAGCTGGCGAGGCAGTTGTATGTGCTAGCGCGACAACATCAACAATCCATAGCCCATTCGAGGTTACTTTCACTTGCTAAGCCTTCACATATAATTCTAGTGGCATTTTCGGCAATGCTAGAGCTGAAAGATTATCTGCCCGGGCCCGGTCAAAAATTCACTTTCGTGCTATGCATTCCATAATCGGAAGTCTTGACCAGACCTAGACTCTAGCACAATCACTATTCCAATCCTTTATTGAAATAACATTGCACAAGATCTTGGCTTCTACTTGTTCGATTTATCATGCAACAAATAATTTCTAATTAAAGAGGAAGTTTAAGAATTACCTCTTGAAGCGTGTACTTAGGTGATTCTCTTGTATGACTCAAGACTTTGATCGTACGTTGTGTGGACAATGATCTAATGAACAATTAATCAGCAATCACCACAAAATGATCTCGCCAAAAAAATCCAGCAGCTCACCGCCACTGGAATTTTGTACCGCCACAGCCGTTGGTTCAACTTGCCGCCACCGCCCGGATTTGGTACCGTCGGCCTCCGCCTGAACCCACCGCCTGAAGAGAATTGACTTCGAGGGAGAAAATTTTTTTATCTCTCTAAATTCTCTCTCTAGTTTTCTTGTCTTGAAAATTTGTGAATTGTGTGTTGTGAATTGCTAATCTCTTGTCTATTTATAGAGTTACAAGAGAGACCCCAAGTTAGTTTAGGATTGGCTTTCCTAATGGGTTTGTGCTTTACTTCAATCCAGTTCCTGGACTGATTCACATCCAACTGATACAAGGATTCACTTATGCTCAATCCAGTTCCTGGTCTGATTCACAACCAACTGACACAAGGATTCACTTATCCTCAATCCAGTTCCTGGTCTAATTTACAACCAATTGACACAAGGATTAATTAATTACTTAATTAATTAAATCTACCTTTATCAATTTCCCAATACATAATTAATCATACCACTAACGGATTAATTATGGCACTACCATCTTACACCAGAATTGCTTCCGAAACAACTAAATTAATTATTCTTTAATCTTCCCCCATCAAAGGTATAGTTCTAGTTAATTTATTAATTTACTGATAAATTAATTAATTAACTTCTTATAATCCGAGATTCGTACCACTCGACCTTTTTATTATACCGGACATAAGTCCACCAGCTGGGTTTAGTATAATAAATATAACGAGCTCATCTCGGGAACACCATCACCCCTGATGCACCAGTACATGGTTTTCTTTCGACAAGCAACAGCGCACCAAGCAACTAAACACGCGCACCCAACCTACCGAGACTATTAGCCACAAATGGCCTCACTCTTTGGCAGATCAAAGTACACTATATTTAATCCTCATGCCTGCTCAAGTCTAGGGATTTAGAGATAGAATACAAGGAATGAATAGTCTATTAAATCAGTATAAGACAATTCATCCTAAATGGTCAAGTTCAATATGCCCCGGACAAACTAATTTTTGAATCACATAATAACCTAAACTGACAGTGTGTCCAAAACTGTCTTGGTTACGAACCTCATTTATATATTCTACCTTTTAACCAATGATAAGATCTACTGTGTCACACTAGACACCTCATCTTCTAATTACATAATATAAATAGACGACATATATAAGACATATAAACAATTTAACTAAAACATTCAATCGATATATAAAACTGGGAAATAGTTTAATACAAGCAAAGCTTTAGTATTTAATTCCAACAAGAGCAAGCTCATCAGTTTTATTGCCCTCCTCCGCAGCAAATAATGTAACGCTTTTTTTTTCGTCTGGTTATGGAATCAATTGAATTGGAGAATTCTTCAAAGTATAGAATTTTAATAAAAGATCAATCTTGAGGTGAAAACATTACTGGAAAGTTCCAGTAAGTTTTTTTCTTCGAATCATTTCCACAACATGCACAATTGAGCTTCATATGCTTAAAGTATAATTCCCTCCCCCCCCCCATCCCCCCCGCCCTCAAATTTCTCCTTCCAAGTGCGGGAGCCTTTGGTTGGTTGTTGGGTTGTTTTTCCTTGAAAAGATATCACACCAGATTTTACCTGCTTTTGGATTGAAATGATTTCTCTCGTTCAATATTAATGGTACATAGTTATACAAGAAGAAAGATACTTACTGCTACTTGTTGAGGAATGGAAGAAGAGGAGCATCCTATTTTTGAAATTAGGTGCATATGAAAAAGAGTTTTCTTGAAGTACGATTTTGAAAATCATAACCCAGAAAACAAAAAAAAAATATTTCAAAACTCTTTTGAAGAACCCCTTCAATTCGGAGTGGCAAGCTGAAGTGGTGGAGGGGGTGGTTTTAGGAATTTTTGACCAAATTAATCCCCTAAATAAATTTGTGGACAAAAAAAATAAGAAAATGGAAAGATGTGGCCTAAAAGAGGTCTTTCGGACTTTGAAAATCCAAAATAAGACAAAATCAAATTTTAGAAATCCGAATTCATCAAAATTTGGATTTTCAAAATTTGGAATATCAATAACCCTAAATTAATTAAAAATTAATAAGGGAGATTAATTAGATTAATTATATTGATATGTGGCGTGGACGTAGTTCCAGCTGTGCAGGACGTAGTTGGAGTTTTGCGGGACGTAGTTCCAGCTTTGCTGGACGTAGTTGGAGTTTTGTGGGACGTAGTTCAAGCTGTGCAGGACGTAGTTGAAGCTTTGCGGGACGTAGTTCAAGCTTCGCGGTCCGTCGACGGAGGGCGGTGTTACAGTGTCGAAAACAAAAACCGATCGGTTCATTTTGTAGAGTTCAACAAGATGAATATGTTGGTGCTATTGTATAACAAAGACATCGGCCGTAATTTCGTAAATCTATGAAAATTTAATGGGTTTTGAAATTTGGGAAACGTACAAAACCCCAAAAACAAATTGGATTGAAATGTATGGTTTTGTTCATTGAGATGAGATGAATGTTTTGATCGGTTTAGATTTTTAAATGGATGTCCGGTTGGTCGAAATTGAAAAATCCGACGAGGGAATAATTCCGCGAGTAGAAGAAAGAAGAAAGAAGAAGAAAAAAAAGGGGGGTACCCAAAATCCGAATTGAGGGAATTCAGATTTTGTAAATCCGAATTTTGGCGGGATTTGGCGGAATTTGTCCCGTCGACGGGAAAAAATCCGGTTTTGGATTTTCAAAATCCGAAACCGGATTGGATGGATATCCAAATTAATAAATTCAAATTAATTAAATTCGGAATTTTATTTCTGAATTCAATTTTAATTCAGATTTTCATTATACGAATAAAAAAATCACAATTCTACCTATTTCATATACCAAAACATCAATCAATAACTCATCAAAACACAAGTATAAACTTCAAAATCACAATTCTACCTATTCCATATAACAAAACATCAATAACTCATCAAAACACGAATATGAACTTCAAAATCTCAATTCTATCTATTCTATATACCAAAACATCAATAACTCATCAAAACACAAATATGACCTTCAAAATCTCAATTCTACCTATTCCATATACCAAAACATCAATCAATAACTCATCAAAACACAAATATGAACTTCAAAATCACAATTCTATCTATTCCATATACTAAAACATCAATAACTCATCAAAACACAAATATGAACTTTAAAATCACAATTCTATCTATTCCACATACCAAAATATCAATAACTCATCAAAACACAAATATGAACTTCAAAATCACAATTCTACCTATTCCATATACCAAAACATCAATCAATAACTCATCAAAACACAAATATGAACTTCAAAATCACAATTCTATCTATTCCAAATACCAAAACATCAATCAATAACTAATCAATTCTACCTACCAAGCCTTGTTCGATCAATGGATGTAGACGTTTCTGGACGTGGTGCTAGTTGTTTTTGGACGTTGTGCTAGTTGTTCTAAGATGTGGTGGGCTGTTTTTGTGAAATAAATCAGTTTAAATTCACATGAATGGATGTGGATGTTTCTGGACGTTGTGCTAGTTGTTTTTGACGTGGTTCTAGTTGTTCTGAGACTTGGTGGACTGTTTTTGTGAAAAAAATCAGTTTAAATTCACACACATGGATGTAGACGTTTCTGGACGTGGTGCTCGTTGTTTTTGATGTGGTGCTAGTGTTATGAGATGTTATAGACTGTCTTTGTGAAAAAAATCAGTTTAAATTCACATGCATGGATGTAGACGTTTCTGGACGTGGTGCTAGTTGTTTTTAACGTGGTTCTAGTTGTTCTGAGACGTGGTGGACTGTCTTTGTGAAAAAAATCAGTTTAAATTCACACACATGGATGTAGACATTTCTGGACGTGGTTCTAGTGTTCTGAGACGTGGTTGACTGTCTTTGTGAAAAAAATAAGCTTAAATTCACATGCGTGGATGTAGACGTTTTTCAACGTGGTTCTAGTTATTTTTGACGTGGTTTTAGTTTTTCTAAGACGTGGTGAGCTGTCTTTGTGAAAAAAATCAGTTTAAATTCACACACATGGATATAGATGTTTCTGGACGTGGTGCTAGTTGTTTTTTGACGTGGTTCTAGTTGTTCTTAGACGTGGTGGGCTGTCTTTGTGAAAAATATCTGTTTAAATTCACATGCATGGATATAGACATTTTTGGACGTGGTGGTAGTTGTTTTTGACATGGTTCTAGTTGTTTTGAGACGCGATGGACTGTTTTTGTGAAAAAATCAGTTTAAATTCACACGCATGGATGTAGACATTTCTGGACGTGGTTCTAGTTATTTTTGACGTGGTGCTAGTCGTTTTGAGATGTGGTGGGTTGTCTTTGTGAAAAAAATAGCTTAAATTCACATACATGGATGCAGACGTTTCTGGACGTGGTGCTAGTTGTTTTTGACTTGGTGCTAGTTGTTCTAGACGTGGTACTACTTTTTTTTTTTTTTTTTTTTTTTTCAAAAATCGGATTTCGAAAATCTGAATTCTTTTTGGATTAAGAAATCGGATTTGTGAAATCTGAATCTCAAATTGATTAAGAGACTCAGATTTCAGATTTCACAAATCTGAGAGGCCTAAAAATGGTCCACACATTTCAAATTTTAAATATTTCCGTTCACACTCCCAAATTTTGTATTAATTTGGTCTTGGGCCCGTGGTTTTAGAGACCAGAAAGAAGGCAAATTAGTGGACACCGATGTTATTGTTGTCGGTACGGGTGGAGGAGAGAGAAAAAAAGAAAAGGAGAAAGAAGATGAGGATAGAGATAGGAGAGAGAAATATAGATTTAAAATTAAAAAAATATTTAATGAAAAGAAATGGATAATAAATAGAGAAAATAAAATATAAATGATAAAAACATTATGATTTTACACATTTATCTTCAAAAAAATTTGTCTATCAACATGGTTAACGGTCAAAGTCGGTCAAAGATGACAGAGTGACCAAAATTTGAATAAAATTAAAAAGTTGATGATTTTAGATGAGATTTGTAAAAGACAGTGATCAAAAGCTGAATTTTAACAAAGTAAGATGACCTATTTTGAAATTCGCTCTAATTTGATTAATCATTTAATTAGGAGGGGCACCTGTTGTCGCTTAGACCGACGTGTAGGAACCGACTCCTTTCCAATACCAGTTTTTTTGGGCCTTCCACGCTTCCTTTTAACCTTTGTAAATCCATCCTCCTTTGGCAGAGAAGGCAGCTCACCCTCTGAAACTGTCTCATCCGAGCTGGACTGTGAGGACTCCTCTTCCGCAGTAGCAAAATCCGTCAAATATATCCCACCACTCTTAGAACCCTCCTGGGTCGAGATAACAGGTTGATGCTAAATTTGGCTCAGAAGATGGCCGAATTAAGCCACCAGATGCAGCTTCCTGAACCGCTTTTGTAGAATAATCCCCCAACACAGCTTTTACCTCTACCACCAATTTTATCATAGGCTGGGCATTTGATAAAATTTCAGCCGAGTGAGAAATGTTTTCGACAGCAGCAGCGATATGTGAGTTCAGTACCGCCGACGAGACTTGTTCATCCGATGAAGAAATTGCCTGAATTAATTCATGAAGAGGCGCAACATTGGCAGAAACATTCTGATTTTGCAAGCTATCGACAAAATCAGCAGATTCCCTATTCAGCTTCATAGCAGGCTCTACAATCTGTTCAGAACCAGTCACAACTACATTAGAATTTTCGCCAGAAGTTGTTGGCAGTCACCAGGCAGAATATCAACAACCACTGCATCCTTCTCCATAATTGTTAAACTTGAAGGGCCAGCCTAATCATGTAAGGCCTCCGCAATTTTACTAGACACTATTTTTAATCCATCCGCTGCTACTGTCTTCCCAGATTCATTCGCAACTGCTATTTGCTTAACGTCAGCCAATTTGTGCCCTTCTCTGACCAACTTACCAGATGCTAAGTTCTTCGAAACCGGGAGCAGATTCTTCCCAATTTTACAGGACTGATCGTCGTGTCAGATTTTCCTACACCTTAGGCAGTACTTGGGAACATGTTCATAAGTGAACAATTGTTCATGCAGATGCGTTTGGCGTCCAATTTTCATCGAAGCAAGCAATTTTTTGAGGAGATTTGCTTCAACACAAACCCGAGAAACCAAAGGACGTGAATGATTACTGGTTAGTGCATAAACTTGAAGTGGCTTACCAATAGTCGTTGCCATGGAGAATATAGATTTCGGGTTCTGAAACTCCAACGGAACCTCATGAATTGAAACCCAAATTGGGGAAATAAACGGGTCTTCTTCGTATTTAAATCCAGGAGTCCATTTAAGAATTCGCATTTAGAATCTGGTAATGTTCCGGGTGGCTTTGATCCAGCACCACTGGTAGTCATCATCCCGATCGAACCGAAGAGCTACATGCTGAGAGTTTAAAAGTCCCATGTCGAAGGAGCCATGAAAACCAATCAAGCTTAGTTCTTTGCGGATGTCAGCCATCTTTGGCCTCCTATAGGAAAATTTTCCAATCAAGCAAAGGCGGTGTAGGGCTACCAGTTAAGCGAACTCCTTTTTGTTATAGAGTACGATAGGGCATCCATTCTAATATATTACTGATTTTGGCTGAACTGTAGGCACGTGGGACTTATCATGGAATAGCGAAGTAAAAGTCCTTCAGGTGGTCGGAGAAGGATGATGAGGAGGGGTTCCCCGGTTCCAGAGCCGCGGCCATGGTGGCTGGACAGCGACGTCTAATAGGACGACATAGCTAGGGTTATCGACAAAAAGTAAAAGTAAATTTTTTACTTTATATATATATATATATATATAACTTTTTTACTCTATACATATAAAAAACTTCATGAGAGTCTTGTATACATAATACAAATTCTTGTTCTAATTGATATAAACTCATGTTATAAATGATATAAATCTTTACTCTATACATATACAAAACTTTATGAGTCTTGTATACATAATACAAATTCTTGTTCTAATTGATATAAACTCTCTTTGTATACATAATATAAATCCTGGTTCTAATTAAAGTAAATTTCAAAATTGGTCATGATACTATGGTCAGTTTCTGGTTTTGATTATCATATTTTGAAAACTATTTTTAAGGTCATCATACTTTACTTTTATTTTCAAAAATAGTCACTCCGTCAAGTACCTCCGTTAGTATACTAACGGTCAACTATTTTTAGGGTTATTTTTATCTTTTCCGGCCTCATCCAAATAAAAAAATAAATATCAATTTTCTAAAAATTCTGGGGCAACCCCCACCATATCCACCCCCGCAACCACCACTACTAGATCGACCCCCGCCCCTCTCGCTTCTTCTTCCCGTCACAACCAAATCGACCTCCCACCACCTTATGCTTCTTCTTCCCGTCACCAACAGATCGACCCAACCACCTCCCACTTCTTCTTCCCGGAGCCAACAAAAAATCACAAAACCCAACTTCATAATCTTGAGCAAACTGCTCTGAGAGAATTCCGAGAAACAAAGTCCCAATCAATCAGCATACACTCCAACCATTTCTTCAGAATTAAAGCTTCAAAATAGCCAAATTAAAGCTTCAAAACACCCAAAATGCAAATAAACAAAAACTCTAAGCATGAACCACCACCACTGCCCGAAACACCCACACCCCCGTCGCCCATTGCTACAGCAAAATTGGGAACTACAATTGCAGTGGGTATTCTTTACTATTTTTTTTTGGTTTCAGCCGCCCAATTGGTCGAGCAAATTAGAAAAAAAAAAAAACACAGCAGCTTTCCTTTTCTTTTCTTTGGGTGTCATCGGATTTTGGAAATAATATGGAGCAGCAACCTTAGTTTTGGTTGGAACCCAAGAATTTTAAAGAAACGCTGCTTATTGTAATTGATTTCCAAAACTTCTAATCAATGAATTACCAGCAAACAAATCCATTAACAAACTCTTCTTTTTCAACTCACTGCAAATATACCTAATCCTAGAACAATCATTTATTGCGGACAAAATTTCAATCAAACAAACAAAGGAATCAAGAGTATGAGCATAACCACTCTGCTTACCCGTCCAGTTAAAGAACAGAAACGCTGTCTCCCACTACCGAGAAAGTTTCTCTGATTTCAACACAAAAGCAGTAAAATTTGGTGATAATTAATCAAAAAATTGTGGCAGTAAGTGAATAATTTTTCTCCATGTTCGGTGAGTCATCCAAAAGATTGAGAATTTGAGATACCCATGGTGAAGGTTGGAGATGTTTAGGGTCTTTAATGAGAGGTATCCCTAAAAATCCATCTGGATTTTGAGGAAAAATATGATCAGCAACTTTCCTTTTCTTTACTTTGGCGGTCATCGGATTTTGGAAACAATACTATGCAGCAACCTTAGTTTTGGAACCCAATAATTTTAAAGAGAAATTGAAAGAGAACCAAAACCCCAGAAGAAGATGTAAAAGAGGATAGTGAAGAAGACATTGAATTTAATTGGAGATGGGTTGGAGTCGGGGTTGAAGTTGAAAGTGACAGAGGAGTTTTGATCGACGGGCGGCATCGTTTAAGAAAAACGGGGTGCAGAAGATAAACATGAGAAAAATGATAGAAAAGAGAGGAAAAAAAAAAAGAAGAAGGTGACCAATTAGAGTTTGTGGGTAGTGGCATGCTGGTTGGCGATGAAAAGTGATTGGATGGGTGGTGCGCCAGAGGTGGTTATTAGATGCAGAAGAAGAAGAAGGGTTTGAGGGATGAAAAGTTAAAAGGGAAACAAGAAAAGACAAAAATATCCTTATAAAAATGGTCAGTTAGAGCTTTTAACGGAGGAAGATAATAGAATGACATTTTTTGAAAATAAAAGTGAAGTATGATGACCTTAAAAATAGTTTTCAAAATATGATTACCAAAATTAGAAACTGACTATAGTATGGTGATCAATTTTGGAATTTACTCTTCTAATTAATATAAAATCATGTTACATGATATAAACTCAGGTTTTAAATAATATAACCACATCTATACTTGATATAAAAAAAAAAAAATCATCAAACCCCTTGTATATATGATATAAACCCTTATTATAAATGATATAAACTCATGTTTTAAATGATATAAACTCATGGCTTAAATAATATAATCACATTTTTTACTTCATATATATAAAAAAAATTCATGAAATTTTTGCATACATGATATAAATTATTGTTCTAATTGAAATAAACCTATGTTTTACATAATATAAACTCATGTTTTGTATGATAAATCACTTTTCAATTTTTTTTATATAATCACATTTTAAGTCAATTAAATAATTTTAAAATTTAAATGAAACTTTTTGTAATTTATACAAAAATTTTAGGAATTGTATTATTTTGAAATGAAATGAAATGAAATGAAATAAAATAAATAAATAAAATTTATTTTTAAAGTATAAACTTAAGAAAGAAATGAAAGGAAAATATTTCAAAAACTTAATTAAGAATTTTTATTTTTTTTAAAATGTGACAACCAATAAAAAAAATAATTTTAATTTAAAAAAATTTAAAATTTTTTTATTAAAAAAATAGTAACGAAGGAAAAAAAATCCATGCAAAATATGTCTAGACGAAGGAGAAAAAAAAAGAAAAAGAACAATAACAATATACTAGTGGAGTTTGCCGAACTACGCGCGGCCTATTGTAAACGAATTTTTTTTGTTTGTTTTATATTTTTAGTTTTTAATATAATTTTTAATAGAGGTATTTAAAAGTGAAGATGAAGAAAATTAATTTTGATGAACCTAAAAAAATCAGTAGTGAATATGAAGAAAACAAGCAGGTATTTAATAGAAGTATTGTTTGCAAACTTGAAGTTATTGTCTCCATGTTTTTTAAATAGCAGTGAAGATGAAGAAAATTAAGTTTGATGAACCTCACTACAAACGGGCTGTTCTAACCAAAGAGTTAATGATGTTGGGTCAGTTCACCAAACTCGCTCTAAAAATGAATTATTGAAGAATAATTATTAATGAATTATTCTGGACGTGGTGCTAGTGTTCTGAGACGTGGTGGGCTGTTTTTGTTAAAAAAATAGCTTAAATTCACATGCATGGAGGTAGATGTTTCAGGACGTGGTGCTAGTTGTTTTTCACGTGGTGCTAGTGTTCTTAGACGTTGTCGGCTGTGTTTGTGAAAAAAATCTGTTTGAATTCACATGCATGGATGTAGATGTTTCTTGACGTGGTGCTAGTTGTTTTAACGTGGCGCTTGTATTCTAAGACGCGGTGGGTTGTCTTTGTGAAAAAAATCAGTTTAAATTCACAAACATGGATGTAGACATTTCTGGACGTGGTGCTAGTTGTTTTTGACATGGTGATAGTGTTCTTAGACGTGGTGAGATGTCTTTGTGAAAAAATACCTTAAATTCACATGCATGGATGTAGACGTTTCTTGACGTTGTTCTGGTTGTTTTTGACGTAGTGCTAGTGTTCTCAGACGTGGTGGGATGTCTTTGTGAAAAAAATAGCTTAAATTCACATGGATGGATCTAGACGTTTATGGACGTGGTGCCAGTTGTTTTTGAAGTGGTGCTAGTGTTCTGAGACGAGGTGGGCTGTCTTTGTGAAAAAATAGATTGAATTCGCATGCATGGATGTAGACGTTTTTGGATGAGGTGCTAGTTGTTTTTGATGTGGTTCTTATGTTCATAGACGTGGAGGGCTGTCTTTGTGAAAAAAATAGCTTAAATTCACATGCATAGATGTAGACGTTTCTGGACGTGGTGTTAGTTGTTTTTGACGTGGTACTAGTATTCAAAGACGTGGTGGGCTGTCTTTTTTAAAAAAATCAGTTTAAATTCACACACAAGGATGTAGACGTTTCTGGATGTGGTTCAAGTTGTTTTTGACGTGGTGCTTGTGTTCTAAGACGTGGCAGGCTTTCTTTTTTAAAAGAATCTGTTTGAATTCACATGCATGGATGTAGACATTTCTGGACGTAGTGCTAGTTGGGTTTGACGTGGTTCTATTGTTCTCAGACGTTGTAGGCTGTCTTTGTGAAAAAAATAGCTTAAATTCACATGCATGGATGTAGACGTTTCTGGACGTGGTGCTAGTTATTTTTGACGTTGTGCTAGTGTTCTGAGACGTGGTGGGCTGTCTTTGTGAAAAAATAGCTTGAATTCACATGCATAATTGTAGACATTTCTGGACGTGGTGCTAGTTGTTTTTGATTGGATTCTTGTGTTCTGAGACGTGGTGGGTTGTCTTTGTGAAAAAAATAGCTTAAATTCACATACATGGATGTAGACGTTTCTGGACGTTGTTCTTGTTATTTTTGACGTGTTGCTAGTGTTCTGAGACGTGGTGAGCTGTTTTCGTGAAAAAAATTGCTTAAATTCACATGCATGGATGTAGACGTTTCTGGACGTGGTGCAAGTTGTTTTTGACATGGTGCCAGTGTTCTGAGACGTGGTGGGCTGTCATTGTGAAAAAAATCTGTTTGAATTCACATGCATGGATGTAGAAGTTTCTGGACAGGGTGCTAGTGGTTTTTGATGTGGTGCTTGTGTTCTAAGACGTGGTGGGCTGTCTTTGTGAAAAAAATCAATTTAAATTCGCACACATGGATGTAGACGTTTCTGAACATGGTTCTATTTCTTTTTGACGTGGTTCTTGTGTTCTGAGACGTGGTGGGCTGTCTTTGTGAAAAAAATCAGTTTAAATTCACACATATAGATGTAGAAGTTTCTGGACGTGGTGCTAGTTATTTTTTATGTGGTTCTTGTGTTCTGAGACGTGGTGGGCTGTCTTTTTAAAAAAAATCAGTTTAAATTCACACACATGGATGTAGACGTTTCTGGACGTGGTTCTAGTTGTTTTTGAAGCGGTTCTTTTGTTCTTAGACGTGGTGGGCTGTCTTTGTGAAAAAAATCAGTTTAAATTCACAAACATGGATGTAGACGTTTCTGGACGTGGTGCTAGTTTGTTTTGACGTGGTTTAGTGTTCTGAGACGTGGTGGGATATCATTGTGAAAAAAATAGCTTAAATTCACATGCATGGATGTAGACTTTTTGGACGTGGTGCTAGTTGTTTTTGACGTGGTTCTAGTGTTCTCAGACGTGGTGGGCCGTCTTTGTTAAAAAAATAGCTTAAATTCACATGGATGGATGTAGACATTTCTGTACGTGGTGCTAGTGTTCTGAGACGTGGTGGGTTGTCTTTGTGAAAAAATAGCTTGAATTCTAATGCATGGATGTAGACTTTTCTGGACGTGATGCTAGTTGATTTTGACGTGGTTCTTGTGTTTTGAGACGTGGTGGGATGTCTTTGTGAAAAAAATACCTTAAATTCACATGGATGGATGTAGATATTCCTAGACGTTGTTCTTGTTGTTTTTTGACGTGGTGCTAGTGTTATTAGACGTGGTGGGCTGTCTTTGTGAAAAAAAAAAAAAGCTTAAATTCACATGCATGTATGTAGACATTTCTGGACGTGGTGCTAGTTGTTTTTGACGTGGTTCTAGTGTTCTAAGATGTGGTGGGTTGTCTTTGTAAAAAAAATCTATTTGAATTCACATGGATGGATGTAGACATTTCTGGATGTGGTGCTAGTTGTTTTTGACGTGGTGTAAAAAATCTGTTTAAATTCACACACATGGATGTAGACGTTCCTGGACGTGGTGCTAGTTGTTTTTGACGTGGTGTAAAAAATCTGTTTAAATTCACACACATGGATGTAGACGTTCCTGGACGTGGTGCTAGTTGTTTTTGACGTGGTTCTTGTGTTTTGAGACGTGGTGGGCTGTCTTTGTGAAAAAAATCAGTTTAAATTCACAAACATGGATGTAGACGTTTTTGGACGTGGTGCTAGTTGTTTTTGACGTGGTTCTAGTGTTCTGAGACGTGGTGGGCTGTCTTTGTGAAAAAAATCTATTTGAATTCACACGCATATGTCCCTATTGTTCTGAGATGTGGTGGACTGTCTTTGTGAAAAAAATTAGTTAAAATTCACACAGATGGATGTAGACGTATCTGGACGTGGTACAAGTTGTTTTGGACATTTTGAGACATGGTAGACTATGTTCTGTGTAAAATTCAGCTAAAATTCACATGCTTGGATGTATACGTAGTGCTAGTTTTTTTTGACGTAGTGCTCGGATAATTCACTTATAAAGGCGGATTTAGACATCGTTTCTTATCAAAAGCAATATCTCAACCAAAAAGGCTACTAAATTGATAGCCATATTTCAAAGTCATTCATCATAATAACAAGAGCACCTTATACTTTTAGCATTCTATAGCCAATCAGAGCGATTATAAGAGGAAAAACAATAACAAAATTCAACTGTTATAAACAATGGGAAATTGCAATGTAAATCATTTTTCACGAAAAACAAAAAAATAACGCAAAAGACTACCTTATGATGGTGCCCACTGTTTTTAAGAACGACGCCCCCCGCCGTTCGTTGGGAAACACCTCCGGTCAACCCTCTCCCCTTCTCTCATTCTCCGATCACCAGCGTAGGGCCTTCTTTTTTCCCGTAGCACCCAGCCGACTTCTCTCATTTTCCTTCACAGTGAACGAACGAACGACCACCATCACTGCACCATTTCTCTTTTCCTGATTCACCTCCCTTGTTTGGCCGTTTCGTGTTACCGGTGAAGTCGTCGTCACCCACCCATGGTTTTTGGTTCGCTTACGGTGGAATCTTTCGTTGAAGAAGACGCATGACGGATCTTCACTGAATAAGATCGTTATGGAAGCCAGAGTCTGACGGTGGTTTCGAACCACGGTCTTCGACGGTGATCTTCGAGAGTGGCGAGGGGAGATGGGGGAAAGAATAGAACCGAGAAAGAGGGAGAGAATGAACGGAGAAGAAAAGAGGAAGAAGAAGAAGAAGAAAAAAAAAAACTCACACGTGGGAGTGACGACGAAGAATCACACGTGCGAAAACGAAAGGAGAGCATGGGTGCTTTCTTTTTATATATATGTAGACAACATTGCTTTTTCTTAGAGATTGACGAAATGGAAGAGACGGAGCGTGTGGGGAAGGAGTGGAAGAAAATTCAACTAATTTAGATGAACAATACAAAAATTAAAAAAAGTACAAAAATTAGTAGGTGTATATAATGATAGTAGTCCTATAACACCGCAAATTATATAGTGGCCCTATAGGACCACTATTTTTTAGTGTACCAACTGTTGGATTTGAATACTAAAGTTTTGCTTGTATTAAACCATTTCCCAGTTTTATATATCAATTAAATAGTTTAGTTAAATTGTTTATATGTTTTACATATATTGTGCATTTATATTATGTATTTAGATGACGAGGTGTCTAGTGTGACACAGTAGATCTCATCATTGGTTAAAAGACATAATATATAAATGAGATTTGTAATCAAGACAGTTTTGGACAAACTATCGGTTTATGTTATTTTGTGATTCAGAAATTGGTTTGTCTTCTCTAATTGAATCATATAGATATGTCCGAGGCATATTGAACTTGACCAATTAGGATGAATTGTCTTGTACGATTTAATACACTATTCATTCCTAGTATTCTATCTATTAATCCCTAGACTTCAGAAATAGACACAGTCTACTTTGATCTGTCAAAGAGTGAGGTCACTTGAGACCAATAGTCTCGGTAGACTGGGTGCGCTTGTTTAGTTGCTTGGTGTGCTGTTGCTTGTTGAAAGGAAACTATGTACCGGTGCGTCCGGGGTGATGGTGCTCCCGAGATGAGCTTGTTATATTTATTATACTAAACCCGGCCTGTAAGGACCGGGAAAAGAAAATAAGGTAAGTGTTCATTCTTCCATAATCCAGTGATTGCTGATTTATCTTCCATTTAACAGCAATTATGGTTAGAATTCTTCATGCTTTAGTCAATTATCCATCATTAGCCTGATTAATAGGAAATTACTATCCCCAAATAAAAAAAAAATAGAAACCTCTCAATTAAATAAAAGCGGGACTAAATTGGGAGTGAATTTCAAAACCCTTCCAACACAAAATTAGGCAAGATTTCATTACTTAATCTTACTATAAAATTCAAACTCTATCAAGGTAATATATTCCTCAGAATCCCCACACTAGCCAAATTGAACAAACAAAAAATATATGTCCATCATTATTGAGAGAAAATAGTACAGCTCTAGGAGGAAACAAACACTTCGGTGACGACCGACCCATTGAAGCGCCAACGAAGGGACTGACTTCCCTTTTCTGCGCCGCAACATCTTGTTTCTGCCAACCTCTTCCCCTCTCATGACGTCACCCCACGGTTGAACCTTTCTTCCACCTTACTCTCTTTTATTTGGTTTATAAATATATAACAACCTCTTTATCTTCCATATGTGGGTTTCAGAAAACCCATGAATGTACAAGAAGTAAGGGAAAGAAGGGAGATGAAGGAAAGAAATTGGAAGAGAGAGAATAGAGAAAGAGCAAGAAGAGGGAGAATAGAAAAAGAGTAAGAAACAAGAGAGAGAGAGTGGAGAAAAGAAAGAAATCAGGAGAGAGAGAATAGGAAAGGAGTAAGAAAAAAGAGAGAGAGAGAATGGAGAAAAGGAAGAGGGGTAGGAAGAGTGTTACGTAAGTGAGGAGGGAGGGATGGTGGATAAGTGAGATGATGTGATGTAAGGTGAGGTGAGAGGGAAAGAACAAGTAGAAATAGGTGTAGGATAATTATTAATTGCTTTTCAATTATCTTTGAACCAACGGGTAAAATCCATACTAGAAAATAGGAATGATGAGATTTTAACATATTGTGCAGGAGAGAAATTTTAAGAGTTAATTTTAAGAGGAATTTTGACGGGAATTTTTCTTAAATCATCGGGTCTAATCAGCCCATATTGTCTTGAAGTTATATTAATATATTGCGTGTTCTTATTTGATTTTGCTATTTGATTATTTTTTTGTGTGACCCTTGATTTTCGTACCAAACATTTAATTGATTTTATCGAATCTTGTTATTTTTATTAACGTGATGACAAGTATCAAATTTGACTCTTGTTGATTATTATTATTATTATTTTTGGACTCTTTTAACTATTGTTGACTTTTGATTATTATATCTTATTTGCTATGAGTATTTTCGTAACAATAAATATTGATCATTGACTCTCTTTTCTATTTAGACTATTTTAACACTTGTTGACTTTTTGACTTTTTGTGCCCTTTTAATTATTGTTAACCTTCGACTATCATATCATATTTGCTATAAGTACTTTTGTACCGACCAATATTGATCGTTGACTCTTTTGACTAATGTTGACTCTTTTTTTTGACTTTTGACCTACAGAATCAACTACAAGGTTTCATGGCAATTTTTATAAAATAAGGGAAATGATTTTCTTTCTTTTCAAACCATATTTAGGTTGTAAAGAAATATTTTGATAGCATTTAAATCACGATACGATTTATGAAATCTGAATGACTTGTTGTTTGATTAAATGTTTTTAGCCTTCGGGCACTGTTACTAGCCTTCGAGTACTGGCCTTAAGGTACTGTTACTAGTCATCGGGTTTTGGCCTTCGGGCACTATTACTAGCCTTCAGGCACTGTTATTAGCCTTCGGGTACTGGCCTTCGGGCACTATTTGTTATTTTCTATTTCTGATACATTTTAACTGTTCATACGTGCTATTGGAAATTATTTTGAACTTCTAACCAATTTTAAATATCTTCCGCCGTGCCTCTGTTATTTTTAAATCTTCTGATACGTATTTTTGAAATAATTTTTGGTTATGATTTACACTTGTTTTGTTTGCATGTTAAATCCTATTAAATTCTCTCACTGGGCTGTGGCTCATCCCTTTATATATTACAATTTCAGTTAGGTTTTAAATAAAGATGCTTGATTTCCGGAGATCGTGACATGTGTCAAGGAATAAGGCATTTGAGAGCTCTAGGATATTAGGGCAAACTTCAGTTACTCATTTTATATTGTATGGTTTATGAAGTATTGTAAAATTTTATTGATATTTCAATTACTAAATCTCAGCACGAGCTGAGAAAGGCATTTCGTAACCATTAGGGCGGGATGTTACACGACCGGTGGACATATGTCCGGTATAGTAAAAAGGTCTAGTGGTACTAATATCAGATTATAAGAAGTTAATTAATTAATTTATCAATGTATTAATAAATTAACGAGCACTATATCTTTGATGTGGGAAGATTAAAGAATAATTAATAGAGTTGTTCTGGAAGCAATTTGGTGTAGGATGGTAGTGCCATAATTAATCCGTTAGTGGTACGATTAATTATGTAGTGGGTTGATTGATAAAGTATAATTAATTATTCCTAAGGGTTAGTTGAGTAATTAACCAAGTGAAATTAATTAATTACGTTTTAAAGTTCAATTGGAATGAAGAAATCCTAGAGATTAGGAAATTTATTTGGATTTGGAAATCCTATTAGATTTAGAACCTAATTGGATTTAGAAACTAATTAATAATTCTAAACCCATTAGGAAGGCCAATCCTAAACCAACTTGGGGTCTCTCTTGTAACTCTATAAATAGACAAGAGATTAGCAATTCACGACACACAATTCTATAGTTTCATGATTCAAGAAACTAGAGAGAGAAAATCTAGAGAGAGAATTTCCAAGAATTCTTTCTCGAAGTCAATTTTTCTTCTCAGGCGTGCAGCGGCTCCACTCTCTAGGCAAGGTGGCGGTTGAACACTTTTATTCCGGCAACGAAGTATGCAGAGAGCTCGGGCAGCGAGTGGCAATCGGTACTGGTGGAGCTTGTGATTCATGCACTAGGCGGTGGTTTCCCGGAGGCAGCTTTTATGGTGTTTTGCTGATCAATTGCTTGTTGGTTCGTTGCCCACACTGAAAGATTATCTGCATGAGCCCGGTCAAAAATTCACTTTCGTGCTACACATTCTGAAATCGGAATTCTTGACCAAGCCTAGACTCTAGCACAATCGCTATTCCAACCCCTGCTTGAAATAACATTGCGTAGGATCTTGGTATGCACTTATTCGATTTATCACACAACAAAATAATTTCAAATTAAAGTGGAAGTTTAGAAATACCACTTGAAGCGTAAACTCAGATGATTATCTTGTATGACTCAAGACTTTGATCGTACGTTGTGTGAGTAACGATGTAATGAACAATTGATCAGCAAAAGAACACAATTGAACTCGGCGGAAAATTCTGTAGCTCGTTGCTGCCGGAATTTCAACCGCCGCCGCCGGATTATCCTCATCGCTGTCGTCGGAAAATTAAACCACGGGCCGCCGCCTGTGAAAATTATTTACGAGTGAGAAATTTTTTTCTCTCTAGTTTTCTCGTCTTGAAAACTTATGAATTGTGTGTTATAGAATTGCTAATCCATTGTCTATATATAGAGTTACAAGTGAGACCCCAAGTTGGTTTAAGATTGGTCTTCCTAATGGGTTTAGGTAATTAATTAGTTTCTGAATCCAATTAGGTAATTAATCTAATGGGATAATCCAAATCCAATTAGATTTTCTAATCTCTAGAATTTCTTAATTCTAGTTGAAACTTAAGTAATTAATTAAATAATTCCACTTTGTTAATTACTTAATTCACCATTAGGAATAATTAATTAAATAATCAATTCTACTTATTCAATTAACCCACTACAAAATTAATCGTACCATTAACAGATTGATTTTGACACTACCATCCTATACCAAAATTGCTTCCGGAACAACTAAATTAATTTATTCTTTAATCTCTCCATATCAAAGATTTAGTGCTTGTTAATTAATTAATTTATATTTATTAATTTACTGATAAATTAATTAATTGACTTTTTTAATTCTAAAATTAGTACCACTCGACCTTTTTACTATTCTGGACATAAGTTGACCGGCCGGGTTTAGAATAATAAACATAAAGAGCTCATCTCGGGAGCACCATCACCACGTACGCATCGATACATGGTTTTCTTTCGACAAACAGCAGCACACCAAGTAACTAAACATGCTCACCCAACCCACCGAGACTATTGGCCACAAATGTTCTCACCCATTGGCAGATCAAAGTACACTATGTCTAATCCTCATGCCCACTCAAGTCTAGGGATTAAGAGATAGAATACTAAGAATGAATTGTCTATTAAATCAGTACAAGACAAATCATTCTAAATGGTCAAGTTCAATATACCCCAGGCATATCTATATGATTCAATTAGTTTAGACAAACAAATTTTCTGAATCACATAATAACCTAAACTGACAGCGTGTCCAAAACTGTCTCGGTTACGAACCTCATTTATATATTATGTCTTTTAACCAATGATGAGATCTACTGTGTCACACCAGACACCTTATCATATAATTATATAATATAAATGGACAATATATGCACAACATAGAAACCAAAACTGGGAAAAAATATAATATAAGCATAGCTTATGTATTCAAACCTAATAATCTACAATACATGTAGAAAAACTATCATGGCTCTCTTAAGTATTTGATCCCCATGCCCACCATTTGAGCCTCAAAGACTTTTGAAGTCAATATTTTCGTGAAAAGATCTACATGGTTATCCTCCGATGCTATCTTTCCCACGAACACGTTTTGCCTCTTGACGATATCTCGTATTTGGTGGTACTTGCGTTGTATATGTTTATTGACATTGTGGGCTCGTTGTTCCTTCGAGTTTGCTACTGCACTGTTGTTATCTCAATACACTGTGATTAACTTTAACAAACCAGGAATCACATCTAAGTCCACTAGGATGTTCTTGAGCCACACTGCTTCTTTCGCTGCCTCTATTGCGGCAATGTATTCAGGCTCCATGGTAGAGTTTGCCACTCATTTCAGCTTGACACTCCATAAAACTATGGCTCCACCTCCCAAAGTAAACACATACCATGAGGTAGACTTGCTCTTGTCCTTGTCGCCTTGGAAATCTGAATCTGTGTAACTTCAGGGTACCAGCTCGGTGCCTGATAGACCAACTTTTGGTTTCTCGTCCTGCGCAAATACTTGACAATGCATTTTAGTGCCTCCAAATGAGCTTTTTTGGGGTTACTCTAATATCTGCTTACAATGCCAACGATATTATAGATATCAGGCCTCGTACACAACATGCCATACATGAGACTTCCTACTGCCAAAACATAAGAAAATGTGTTCATAGCCTCTATCTCCTCAACAGTCTTTGGAGACTGTTCTTTAGATAGATGCACTCCGTGTCTGAAAAGTAGAATTGGATAGGAGCTGGACACTGAGTAAATCCGTACACTGAGCCTGACCCAGTGAACTACAATAAGGCTCTCTGAGATAAAGATGCAGAATCTTTACGAAAACAATGATATCTGAGATGGGGTTGATGGAGCACAATCAATTCTAGGAACTTGTGGACTTGCCTGATAGTTTTAAACCCATTGGATGTAAGTGGGTCTACAAACGAAAGAGAGGACCTGACGAAAAGTTTGAAACCTTTAAAGCTAGGCTTGTGGCAAAGGGGTATACTCAGAAAGAGAGAAGCTATTATGAGGAAACCTTTTCCCTGGTAGCCATGCTTAAGTCAATCCAGATTCTCTCGGCCATAGCTGCTCATTTAGATTATGAGATATGGTAGATGGATGTCAAGACAGCTTTTCTTAACGGAAGTCTTGAGGAAACCATCTTCATATAGTAACCAGAGGGATTCGTTGAAAAAGGCCAAAAACATAAGGTTTGCAGGCTTAAAAGGTCCATTTACGGACTTAAGCAGGCATCCAGATCTTAGAACATCCGGTTTGATGAGGTAATCACATCCTGCGGATTTACTCAGTGTCCGGATGAGCTATGTGTATATCGCAGACATGATGGAAACGCGGTGGTGTTTCTTGTGCTTTACGTAGATAACATTTTATTGATTGGCAACAACAAGAAAGTGTTATAAGACGTAAAGTTATGGCTGTCCAAGCAATTTGATATGAAGGAATTAGGGAAAGCGGGACATATCATTGGGATCAAGATAATTCAAGATCGTAGGAAATGTTCGTTAAAGCTCTCCCAAGCTTTATACATAAATACGATTCTGGCCCATTTTAACATGCAGAACTCCAAAAAAAGGTTTTCTATATTTCAGACACGGAGTGCATCGATCTAAAGAACAGTCTCCCTAGACTGCTGAGGAGATAGAGGCAATGAAGACAGTTCCTTATGCTTTGGCAGTAGGAAGTCTCATGTATGCCAAGTTGTGTACGAGACCTGATATCTGTTATACTGTTGGCCTTGTAAGTAGATAACCTCGGGAATGCTCATTGGGAAACAATAAAATGCATTCTCAAGTATTTGCATAAAATGAGAAACCAAGTGTTGGTCTATCATGCGCTTGAACTGGTACCTCGAGGTTACACAGATTCATATTTCCAAGGCGACTTGGACAAGAACAAGTTAACCTCAGGGTATGTGTTTACTCGGGGAGGTGGAGCCATAGTTTCGCGGAGTGTCTAGCAAAAATACGTGGAGGACTCTACCATGGAGGCTGAATACGTTGCACCATCAAAGGCAGTGAAAGAGGTAGTAAGACTCAAGAACTTCCTAGTGGATTTAGATGTGATTCCTAGTTTGACAAAGTCTATCACAGTGTATTGTGATAACAACAGTGCAGTAGCAAACTCGAAGGAACCACGAGCCCACTAGGCAAGTAAACATATACAGCAGAAGTACCACCTGATACGAGATATCATCAAGAGGAAAGATGTGGTCGTGGCTAAGATAGCATCAGAGAATAATCTTGTAGATCCGTTTATGAAGACATTGACTTCAAAAGTCTTTCAGGCTCACGTGGAGGGCATGAGGATCAGATACTTATGAGAGCCTTGATAGTTTTTCTAGATATATTGTAGAGTGTGAAAGATGAATGTAGTTGTATACTTAAAGTACAACTTAAGTATTAGTGGGATATTTTTAGGTTTGAATACATAAGCTATGCTTGTATTATACATTTTCCCAGTTAATATATCGATTTAATGTTTTGGTTAATTTGTTGTGCATATACTTGTCCATTTATATTATGTAATTAGATGATAAGGTGTCTTGTGTGACACAGTAGATCTCATCATTGGTTAAAAGACATAATATATAAATGAGGTTCATAACCGAGACAACTTTAGACAGGCTGTCGTTTTAGGTTATTATGTGATTCAGATAATTGGTTTGTCTAAACTAATTGAATCATATAGATATGTCCGGTGCGTATTGAACTTAACCTTCTAGAATGATTTGTCTTGTACTGATTTAATAGACAAATCCTTCTTAGTATTCTATCTCTTAATCCCTAGACTTGATCAGGCATGAGGATTAGGCATAGTGTATTTTGATCCCCCAATGGGTAAGGTCAATTGTGGCCAATAGTCTCAGTGGGTTGGGTGTGCGTGTTTAGTTACTTGGTGTGCTGCTGCTTGTCGAAAGGAAACCATGTACCGGTGCGTCCGGGGTGATGGTGCTCCCGAGATGAGCTCGTTATGTTTATTATACTAAACCCAGCTAGTGGACTTATGTCTGGTATAGTAAAAAGTGTTGGAGTTGAATATATAAGCTATGCTTGTATTTTATATTTTCCCAGTTAATATATCAATTTATGTTTTGGTTATATTTTGTTGTGCATGATATGTCCATTTATATTATGTAAGTATATGATGAGGTGTCTTGTGTGACACAGTAGATCTCATCATTGGTTGAAAGACATAATATATAAATGAGGTTCGTAACCGAGACAGTTTTGGACAAATTGTCGGTTTAGGTTATTATATGATTCGGATAATTGGTTTGTCTAAACTAATTGAATCATATAGATATGCCCAGGGCGTATTCAACTTGACCATTAAGAATGATTTGTCTTGTCCTGATTTCATAGAAAAATCGTTCTTAGTATTCTATCTCTTAATCCTTAGACTCAAGCAAGCATGAGGATTAGACATAGTGTCCTTTGATTTGCCAAAAGGTGAGGTCAATTCTGGCCAATAGTCTCGGTAGGTTGGGTGCACGTGTTTAGTTGCTTGGTGTGCTGCTGCTTGTCGAAAGAAAACCATGTACCGGTGCGTCCGGGGTGATGGTGCTCCCGAGATGAGCTCGTTATATTTATTATACTAAAACCAGCTGGTGGACTTATGTCCGGTATAGTAAAAAGGTCGAGTGGTACTAGTCTCAGAATTAAAGAGGTTAATTAATTAATTTATCAGTAAATTAATATATTAACGAGCACTATATCTTTGATGTGGGGAGATTATGAATATAATTTAATGAAGTTGTTCCGGAAGCAATTCTGGTGTAGGGTGGTAGTGACAAAATTAATCCGTTAGTGGTACGATTAATTTTGTAATAAGTTAATTGAATAGGTAGAATTAATTAATTGATTAATTATTCCTACGGGTTAATTGTGCAATTAACAAAGTGGAATTAATTAATCAATTAATTAAATCTTAAGTTTCAATTAGAATTAGGAAATCCTAGAGATTAGGAATCTAGTAGGATTTGGTTTATCCTATCAGATTGGTTACTTGATTGGATTTGGAAACTAATTAATTACCTAAACTCATTAGGAAGACCAATCCTAAACCAACTTGGGGTCTCTCTTGTAACTCTATATATAGACAAGGGATTAGCTATTCAAGATATACAATTCATAAGTTTTCACGACAAGAAAACTAGAGAGATAAAATCCTAGAGAGAGAAATAAAATTCTCTCCCAAAGTCGGATTTCACAAGCTCAATAAGCTGCCATTTTTTCTCCTTTGTCCGGCGAGTTTTGTGGCGGCGCGTGGGTGATCTTAAGCGGCGCGTGAGCTCTCTCAGGATCCTAGGTGGCGCGTGTTATTCACGCGCTAGGGGCAGGGGTTGCTGAATTTTTCAGGCGACCAAGTTGTGGTGATTAACTAATCAAATTGCTCGTTAGATTGCTACCCACACAGCATACAAGCAAAGTCTTGAGGCATACTAGAGAATCACCTGAGTTCACGCTTCAAAGGTATTTTTCTAAGATTCCGCTTTTTAATTAGAAATTTTTATTGCGTGATAAATCGAATAAGTGCAAACCCAGATCCTGCGCAATGTTATTTCAAAAGGATTGGAATAGAAATTGTGCTAACGTCTAGGCCTGGCCAGAGATTTCGATTCTGGAATGCATAGAACGAAAGAGAGTTTCTGGCTAGGCCCGGGCAGATAATCTTTCAAAAAGGTCGAGTGGTACTAGTCTCGAAATTAAAGAAGTTAATTAATTAATTTATCAATAAATTAATAAATTAATGAGCACTAAATCTTTGATGTGGGGAGATTAAGAATAAATTAATTTAGTTGTTTTGGAAGCAATTCTGGTGTAGGATGGTAGTACTAAAATTAATGCGTTAGTGGTACGATTACTTTTGTAATGGGTTAATTGAATAAGTAAAATTATTTATTTAATTAATTATTCCTAAGAGTTAATTAAGTAATTAACAAAGTTAAATTATTTAATTAATTAATTAAGTCTTAAGATTCAATTAGAATTAGGAAATCCTAGAGATTAGGAAATCTAATTAGATTTGATTTATCCTATTAGATTAGTTACCTAATTGGATTTGGAAACTAATTAATTACCTAAACCCATTAGAAATACCAATCCTAAACCAACTTGTGGTCTCTCTTGTAGCTCTATATATGGACAATGGATTAGCAATTACATAACACACAATTCATAAGTTTTTAAGACAAGAAAACTAGAGAGATAAAATCCTAGAGAGAGAATTATTTTTCTCCCTCAAAGTCAGATTTTGAGAACTCCTAGCGGCTGCCCTCTCTCCTAGAGCAGCCTGCCGGTTGTTTCCCAAGCTTCTTGGCGGCGAGTGGATTTCCGAGGGTGGCGGCGCGTGGATAATAAGCGGCGCATGAAGCCACATGAACAGGCGACTGGAGACGGAGTTTTTCGGTAAGAATCCCGATGCAGTTTTTGTGTTGATTGCTGATCAATTGCTCCCTAGATCGTTGTCCACACAACGTGCGATCAAAGTCTTGAGTCATACAAGCGATCACCTGAGTAACACGCTGCAAGAGATACTTTCTTTGTTTCCGCTTTAATTAGAAATATTTTTGTTGCGTGATGAATCGAATGAGTACATACTAAGATCCTGCACAATGTTATTTCAAGCAAAGATTAGAATAACGATTGTGCTAGAGTCTGGGTCTGGTTAAAGATTCTGATTCTGGAATGCTTAGCATGAAAGTTAGTTTTTGAACGGGCCCGGGTAGATAATCTTTCACCTGGGACTATGTTTGAGGCCTCTCCCATGCCAATGAACCTGTCGGGCTATCTTATAACTCTTCCACTACGACGAGGCACCACCTGTGTTGGTGCATCATCTGTGATATCTTGTGTATTGTGTGGTGTATCTACTTGTGCTGGTGCATCAGGATTATCAGATTGTATTCTAAGCTCTTCTAGTACTATCTTGGTCTTGGGCATGTGATCTAGAATATAGTATTCTTCTAAAAATCTGGCGTTAGTGCTAACTATCACCTTCTGATCTTTAGGACTATAGAACAGACCACCTTTCGTTGCCTTAGAATATCCTACAAACAGCATTACTTCTATTCTTGCATCAAATTTAGCCGCATCTACCTTAAGCACATGTGCTAGACAACCCCAAACTCTGAGATGTATTGGACTGGGCTTGCGCCCGTTCCATAACTCTGTCGGGGTTGAAGGCATGGTTTTAAATGGTACAAGATTTAAGATGTACATTGCTGTTTCCAAGACATACCCCCAGAACAAACTCGGAAAATCACTATAGCTTATCATTGACCTAACTATATCCATAAAAGTTTAGTTCCTTCTTTTTGCTACACCGTTCTGCTGTGGTGTGCCAGGTGCAGACAACTGAGACTGAATTCTGACCTCGCTGAGGTATTCTCGAAACTCTAGGACTGGTACTCACCACCATGATATGATCACAATGTCTTGATACTCTTACCGTGATGCTTCTCCACATCTGCCCGATACTCTTTGAATTTACTAAAGCATTCGGACTTGTTGCGCATTAGGTAAATGTATCAGTACCTTGAGTAATCATTCATGAACGTCACGAAATACTCAAACCCACCTCGTGCTTAGATCGACATTGGTCCACACAAGTCAGAATAAATCAACTTTAATACTTCTTTGGATCTATAACCTTTTGCCTTAAAAGATCTCTTGGTCATTTTACCTTCAAAGTAAGATTCGCAAGTTGAATAACTGTCAATTTCTAATGAACTTAAAGGTCCATAATTGACCAACCTTTGAATCCTACTAAGGTTTATATGACCTAGCCTGAGATGCCAAAGATAGGTTTGATTCATTTTAGAAGGTTTTTTCCTCTTATTAGTGTTAGATGATGCATCATTTATCTCTATATTTTGCACAATAGGGAGTTTGATTTAATTATAAACAAATTATCAACTAATGAATCAGAACAAATAAGTTTCTCATCTGTTCTAATAAAAATAGAATCATCAGTAAAAATAAACTTATATTCTTTCTTTAAGAGTTTAGAAACTGAAACAAGGTTCTTTCTAAAACTCGGTACATAAAGACAATTAACTAAATCTAGCCTAGAATTTTTGAAAAGAAGGCTAACTACCTCACTGCTTCTGCTGACACTCTTGTAGTGTCACCCAAGTAGATATCCAGCTCGCCTTCTCTAAGCTTCTGGGTTACTTGGAACCCCTGCAAAGAATTACAAACATGGTTAGTGGCGGTTGAATCCACACACCAAGTATCTGTGGGAATCGCCGCTAAACATGTCCCAGTAATTAAGGCAGAAACTATCGTACCTTTATGCTTTGGACAATCTAATTTCCAATGTCCCATTTAGCCTTACTTGAAGCATTTGCCTTTAGGCTTATTCTTCTTTGCGATGTCTGGCTTGGCAACATGTTTCTTGGCATTATTCTTCTTCTTGTTCTTGCCTTTAGGCGCAGAACAAGAACTAGAAGCCTTAACTTGAACAAAGCTTGTTTTTTCTCTTGGAAGATGCTTTCGGCCGACACCAATGCTATTAAGAGCTCGGGTAGAGTGTAGACTCTTTGATTCATGTTATAGTTGACCTGAAACTGCTCGAAACTAGAGGTTAAACTCTGGAGGATGATATCGATCTGACTTTTGGGGCCAATCTCACCTCCCAACACCTCTATCTCATTGATGTTGCTGATCATGTGAAGCACATGATCTCTCACCGATGAGCCCTCAGCCATTTTGGTATTCATGATCTTCCTCATGGCTACTTACCTAGCTGTCCTGCATTGATAAGTGAACATCTCTCTCAGGTGATGCATCATGTTAAAGGCAGAGATCATGGGATGAAGCTGATGTTGCAGAACATTCAACACAGAGGCCAGAACGTAATAACGTGCCATCTCATCTATTTTTCTCCACCTTGCAGAGGCATCTCTATCTTCTTGAGGAAATTCATGGTCAAACACATCTGGACAGATTTAGGTGAGCACAAACATATACTGCTCAACCGTCAGGACAATGTCCAAATTCTTACTCCAGTCGACATAATTTGGACCGGTAAGTTTGTTGTCTTTCAATATTGTAGCTAAAGGATTGAATGCCATATTGAAGACTATAAATTAAATAAACATACAATGTTTTAGTATTTTACCTAGAATTTTGAAAAAAAATTCAAATAATTATTGACATCCCTGAAACAATAATTTAATCCATCGACATCTCATTCACCGGGATTATCGCAAGCCACGATAATGTGGACATTTACGCTAACCCACATTCGTTTGAGAATAACCAAGTTTATTAACTATACTATCTGACCAAACGATCTATTGATCAATGTAGCTAATAGTCAGTGCTTTCAGCCGTACAAACAAGCAGCGTAACCTCGATGGGAGGAATACTACAAATCATACACTAAGTGTGTGCCATTATGTGACTTCTGAGCTTGTTACCTTAGGATAGTGTGCCTCAGATGGAGAGGGTATCGCATTTCTCCTAGTTTAACTTACTCTAGTCATCTGACTTAGAAAGTCATAACAGCCCACATCACATATGGACTCATCCGATATGGAGGAATGCCCTAATTCCAACACGCAAGTCCACCCACATCACATATAAACTCGTAATGGTGGCTATGGAGATATTAAACCAACCCACTACCACTTAGATTTCTAAAACGAGGGTTTTTTTCAGTTTTAACATGCAATTAACTAATCCTGAGTTATATGCAAATATAAAACCAACATGCTTTAAAATTATGCATCTAAAATACAACTCAAAAAATTAAAGCATAAAATTAAAACTATAAACACGAGAAATAAATTCGTAAAATAAATTTCCCAACTATTATGGTTTTAATTACTTCCATCTTCTGCCTTGATCTTGTGTCTCGTCACGCCACTCGATGGATTGAGTCTTGAATGTTGGATGTTGAAAAAACCAAAAAAAAAAAAAATAGAAACAGAAAATGGCACGCGCGACCCGAACGGGGAGGGCCGCGCAAGCGGCATTAGCACTACCTAGGCCGCAAATTTGTGGCACAGTGCTGGTGCTGTGGTGCGCTGTGGTGCGCCCCGTTCTGTCGGAAACTTTTGCAGTTGGTTTCTTCACTGGCGCCGCCTTCCGGGTTCTCCATCGTGCTCCCACTACGTTATTTGGTCTTCTTGCAATTCGTTATGGGTTTTCTAAGAATTAACAATAAACAAAAACCCACGAATTCAAGTCGCCCACCATAACGCATTCGATTACAAAATAAATTTTCTTAGTACAAGGCATCTAAGAAAATAAAATCGAAATTACATAGAAAAAATCCTACTACAGATTTGATCGAATCCTACACGGCTTCCAGCACGTGGTTTTACTATTATAAGCGTTCATAAAAACCAAAACCCGGACGTGTCCTGGGGTTTAATTAAAAAACATACAAACGCAACCATAATAGCTGAGATTTCTAAACCTCCTGTAAATAAAACCATGTAACAAATCAAACAAGCAGAAAACCCAAAACCAGGCTCTGATACCAATTGAAAGATTATCTGCCCGGGCCCAGTCAAAAACTCACTTTCGTGCTACGCATTCCAAAATCAGAATTCTTGACCAGGCCTAGACTCTAGCACAGTCACAATTCCGACCCTTGCTTGAAATAACATTGCGCAGGATCTTGGTATGCACTTATTCGATTTATCACGCAACAACATAATTTCTAATTAAAGCGGAAGTTTAGGAATACCTCTTGAAGCATAAACTCAAGTGATTCTCTTGTATGACTTAAGACTTTGAGCGTACGTTGTGTGGGCAACGATCTAACGAACAATTGATCAGCAAAAGCACACAATTAAACTCGCTGGAAAATTCTACAGCTCGTCGCCACTGGAATTTCAACCTCCACCACCGCTGAATTATCCTCACCGCCTCCACTGGAAAATTAAACCACCGGCCGCCACCTAAGAAAATTATTTGCGAGGGAGAAAATTTTTCTCTCTTTAAGTTACTTCTTTAGAAAACTTATGAATTGTGTGTTATAGAATTGCTAATCCCTTGTATATATATAGAGTTAGAAGAGAGACCCCAAGTTGGTTTAGGATTGGTCTTCCTAATGGGTTTAGGTAATTAATTAGTTTCTAAATCCAATTAGGTAACTAATCTAATAGGATAATCCAAATCCAATTAGATTTCCTAATCTCTAGGATTTTCTAATTCTAATTGAAACTTAAGACTTCATTAATTAATTAAATAATTTCACTTTGTTAATTACTTAATTAACCCTTAGGAATAACTAATTAAATAATTAATTCTACTTATTCAATTAACCCACTACAAAATTAATCGTACCACTAATGGATTAATTTTGGCACTACCATCCTACGCCAGAATTGCTTCTGGAATAACTAAATTAATTTATTCTTTAATCTCCCCATATCAAATATTTAGTGCTCTTTAATTTATTAATTTACTGATAAATTAATTAATTAACTTCTTTAATTCTGAGATTAGTACCACTCGACCTTTCACTATTCCGGACATAAGTCCACCAGCCGGGTTTAGTATAATAAACATAACGAACTCAACTCGGGAGCACCATCACCCCGGACGCACTGGTATATCCTTTCGACAAGCAGTAGCACACCAAGTAACTAAATACACGCACCCAACCCACAAAGGGATTAAGAGATATAATACTAAGAATGAATTTTCTATAAAATCAGTACAAGGCAAATCATTCTAAATGGTCAAGTTCAATATGCCCCGGCCATATCTATATGATTCAATTAGTTTAGACAAACCAATTTTCTGAATCACATAATAACCTAAACCGAAAGCATGTCCAAAACAGTCTAATGATGAGATCTACTGTGTCACACCAGACACCTCATCATCTAATTACATAATATAAATGGACAATATATACACAACATATAAACCAAAACATTAAATCGATATATTAACTGGAAAAAAGTATAATACAAGCATAGCTTATGCATTCAAACCTAACACACACAATGTACGAGTTGGTCTTGAGTTAAACAAGCGATCACCTAAGTACACGCTTCAAGAGGTAATTCTTAAAATTCCTCTTTAATTAATAATTTATTGTTGCGTGACAAATCGGAAATGTAGAAGCTAAGATCCTGCGCAATGTCATTTCAATCAAGGATTGGAATATAGCGATTGTGCTAGAGCTTAGGCCTGGTCAAGAGTTCTAATTCTGGAATAAATAGCACGAAAGTGAATTTTTGACTGGGCCCGGACAGATAATCTTTCAATTGGTATCAGAGCCTAGTTTTGGCTTTGTGCTTGTTCGATTTGTTACATGGTTCTGTTTGCAGGTGGTTTAGAAATCCTAGCTATTATGGTTGCGTTTGTATGTTTTAATTAAAACCCCAGAACATGTCCGGGTTGTTTTTTTATGAATGCTTGTAATAGTAAAACCACATGCTGGAAGCCGTGTATGATTAGATCAAATCTATAGTAGGATTTTTTCTATGTAATTTTCGATTTTATTTTCCTAGATGCCTTGTAGTATAGAAATTTTATATAATCGGATGCGTTATAGTGGGCGACTTGATTTCGTGGGTTTTGGTTTATCGTTAATTTGTAGAAAACCAAGAAAACCCAGAACGAATTGTAAGAAGACCAAATAACGTAGTGGGAGCAGGATGGAAGACTCAGAAACGAAATGGGGTAGGCGGGCTGGCGAACGACTCGTTGGCAGCGGCTTTAGCTGAACCTCAAGATTGCGGCGCTGGGAACACCAGCACACTGGCCAGTTGCGCACAGGCCCTGCTAGGGCTGTGAGCGTGCATGCAGCCCAGCCTGTTCGGGTCACGCGCTCGGTCCGTTTTCATTTTTTTGAGTTTTTTTCAAGATCCAACTTTTTTAGAGTCTATCCATCGAGTGACATGGCTGGACACGAGATCAAGGCAGAAGATGGAAGCAATTAAAATCATAATAGTTGGGAAATTTATTTTACGCATTTGTTTCCCGTATTTACAGTTTTAATTATATGCTTTAATTTTTGTGATGTATATTAGATGCATATTTTAAAGATGTTGGTTTTATTTTGCACATAACTTAGGATTAGTTAATTGCATGTTAAAATTGGAAAAAGCCTCCTTTTAGAAATCTAAGTGAGAACGGGTTGGCTAATATTCCCATAGCCTCCATTACGAATTCATATGTGATGTGGGTATACTTGCACATTGGCATTAGGGCCTTCCTCCTCCATATCGGATGAGTTCAACCATATGATCACTAGCTTATGGATTTCTAAGTAAGATGACTAGAGTAAGTTGAAATAGGTGAAACGCGATACCCTCTCCTTCTAAGTCACACTATCCTAAGGTAATAAGCTCAAAAGTCACGTATTGGCACACACTTAGTGTACGATTTATACTATTCCTCCCATCGAGGTTACGCTGCTTATTTGTACGGCTGAAAGGCACTGACTATTAGCTATATTAATCAATAAATTGTTTGGTCAGATAATGTAGTTAATGAACCTAGTTCTTCTCAAACGAATGTGGGTTAGCTTAAACGTCCACACTATCGTGTCTTGCGAAAACCCCGGTGAATAAGATGTCGGTAGATTTAATTATAGTTTGAGGGATGTCAATAATTACTTGAATTTATTTTCGAAATTCTTAGTTTACTAAAACATTGTCTGTTTATTTATTTACATTCTTCAATATGACATTTAATCCGTTAGCTACGATATTGAAAGATAACAAATTAACTGGTCTGAGCTATGTCGATTGGAGTCATAATTTGGACATTGTCCTGACGGCTGAGCAGTATAAGTTTGTACTCACTGAAGTTTGTCCAGATGCGCCTACTGATGACTTTTATCAAGAGGAAAGAGATGCCTATGCAAGGTGGAGAAAAGCGGATGAGATGGCACGATGTTACATTCTGGCCTCCATGTCGAATATTCTACAAAATCAGCTTCATCCCATTGTCTCTGCTTTTAACATGATGGCACACCTGAGAGAGATGTTCGGTCAACAAGGCAGGATAGCGAGACAATCAGCCATGAGAAAGATAATGAATACCAGAATGGCTGAAGGCTCATCGGTGAGGGATTATGTGCTTCACATGATCAGTAACATCAATGAAGTAGAAGTGTTGAGAGGTCAAATTGATCAAGAGAGTCAGATAGATATCATCCTTCAGAGCTTACGTTCTAGTTTCGAGCAGTTTCGGGTTAACTACAATATGAACTAAAGAGTATATACTCTTCTCGAGCTTTTAACTGCATTGGTGTCGGCCGAAGGCATCTTTCAAGAGAAGAAGCAAGTTTTGGTTATAATGAAGGCTTCGAGTTCCTTTTCTGCGCTTAAGAGCAAGAATACGAAGAAGAAGGAAACCAAGAATCATGCTGCCAAGCCAGACATCCCAAAGAAGAAGAAGCCTAAAGGCAAATGCTTCAAGTGCGGTAAGATGGGACATTGGAAATTAGATTGTCCAAAGCTCAAAAGTACGATAGTTTCTGCCTTAATTACTGAGTCGTGTTTAGCAGTGATTCCTACAGATACTTGGTATATGGATTCAGGCACCACTGACCACGTTTGTAATTCTTTGTAGGGGTTCTAAATAACCTGGAGGCTTAGATAAGGCGAGCTTGAAGTCTACTTGGGCGACACTACAAGAGTATCAGTAGAAGCAGTGAGAGTAGTAACTATTAGATTCGAAAATAGTAGTTTATATTTAGTCAATTGTCTTTATGTATCGATTTTTATAAAGAGCCTTATTTTGGTTTCTAAACTCTTAATGAATGGTTACAAGTTTATTTTTTCTTATAAATCTGTTGTTGTTAGAAAAGATGGAAAACTTGTTTATTCTTGTTCATTAGTAGACAATTTGTTTTTGTTAAATCAAACTCCCCTGTTATGCAAAACACAGAACTAAATGGCACATCATCTAACCAAAATAAAAAAAAGAACTTTCTAAAACGAATCAAACCTATCTTTGGCATCTCAGGCTAGGTCATATAAAACTTAGTAAGATTCAGAGGTTAGTCAATGATGGACCTTTAAGTTCATTAGCGATTGATAGTTACTCAACCTGTGAATGTTGTTTGGAAGGTTAGATGACCAAGTGACCTTTTAAAGCAAAAAGTTATAGAGCCAAAGAAGTATTAGAGTTGATTCACTCTAACTTATGTGGACCAATTTTGGTCCAGACACGAGGTGGATTTGAGTATTTTGTGAAATTCACAGATGATTACTTAAGGTACGGATACATTTACCTAATGCACTACAAGTCTGAATGCTTTAGTAAATTCAAAGAATATCGGGAAGATGTAGAGAAACATCATGGTAAGAGTATCAAGACACTGTGATCAGATCGTGGTGGTGAGTACCTGTCCAACGAATTTTGAGAATACCTCAGTGAGGTCAGAATTTAGTCTCAGTTGTCTACACCTGGCACACTACAGCAGAACGGTGTAGCAGAAAGAAGAAATAGAACTCTTATGGAAATGGTTAGATCAATGATGAGCTATAGTGATTTGCCTAGTTCGTTCTGGGGATATGCCTTAGAAATTGCAATGTACATTCTAAATCTTGTACCATCTAAAACCGTGCCTTCAACCCCTACAGAGTTGTGGAACAGGCGCAAGCCCAGTCTAAGATATCTCAAAATTTGGGGTTGTCCAGCACACGTGCTTAAGGCAGATGCAACTATGTTAGATGCAAGAACAGAAGTAATGCTGTTTGTTGGATATCCTAGAGGAACAAAATGTGGCCTGTTCTATAGTCCTAAAGATCAGAAGGTGATAGTTAACACTAATGCAAGATTTTTAGAGGAAGACTATATTCTATATCATAAGCCCAATAGTAAGATTGTACTAAAAGAACTTAGAAAGCAGTCTAATAACCCTGATGCACCAGCACATGTAGATACACCACACACTGCACAAGATATCACAGATGATGCACATACACAGGTGGTTCCTCGTCCTAGTGGGAGGATTGTGACAGAACTTGACAGGTTTATTGCCATTGGAGAAGCCTCTGACTTGATCCCAGGCGCGCCTAAACCGGATCCGGTAAACTACAATGAGGCTCCCTGAGATAAAGATGCAGAATTTGGCAAAAGGGAATGATATCCGAGATGTGGTCGATTGACCATAATCAAGTCTGGGACCTTGTCGACCTACCTGATGGTTTTTAAACCCATTGGATATAAGTGGGTCTACAAACGCAAGAGAGGACCTGACGGAAAGGTTGAAGCCTTTAAAGCTATGAGGAAACCTTCTCCGATGGATATACTTAAGTCAATCCTGATTCTTTTGGTCATAGTGGCTCATTTAGATTATGAGATATGGCGGATGGATGCCAAGAAAGCTTTCCTTAACGGAAGTCTTGAAGAAACTATCTTCATACAATAACCAGAGGGATTCGTTGAAAAAATCAAAGAGCATAAGGTTTGAAGCTCTATTTACGGACTTAAGTAGGCATCCAGATCTTGGAACATCCGGTTCAATGAGTTGATCCAATCCTATGGATTTACTCAGTGCCCGGATGAACAATGTGTGTATCGCAGACGTGATGGAAAAGCGGTGGTGTTTCTTGTGCTTTACGTATATGACATTTTGCTGATTGTCAACAATAAGAAAGTGTTATCAGATGTAAAGAAATGGTTGTCCAAACAGTTTGATATGAAAGACTTAGGAGAAGTGGGATATATCCTTGGGATCAAGATAATTCGAGATCGTAGGAAAAGTTCGCTGACGCTCTCTCAAGTTTCATACATAGATATGATTCTGGCTCGTTTTAACATGCATAACTCCAAGAAAGGTTTTCTACATTTCAGACACAAAGTGCATCTATCTAAAGAGCAGTCTCCAAGGACTGTTGTGGAGATAAAAGCCATGAAGACAGTTCCTTATGCCTCGGCGGTAGGAAGTCTCATGTATGCAATATTGTGTACGAGGCCTGATATTTGCTATGTTGTTGGCATTGTAAGCAGATATCAGAGTAACCCAGGGAAAGCTCACTGTGAGGCAATAAAATGCATTCTCAAATATTTGTACAGAACGAGAGACTAAGTGTTGGTCTATAAGACACCTAAGCTTATGCCCCGAGGTTACACAGATTCAGATTTCCAAGGCGACTGGGACAATAGTAAGTCTACCTCAGGGTATATGTTTACTTTGGGAGGTGAAGCCATAGTTTGGCGGAGTGTCAAGCAGAAATACATGGCAGACTCTACCATAGAGGCTGAATACGCTGCAACATCAGAGGCAGTGAAAGAAACAGTGTGGCTTAAGAACTTCCTCGAGGACTTAGACGTGATTCTTGGTTTGCAGAAGTCGATCACAGTGTACTGTGACAACAACGGTGCGGTAGCAAACTCGAAGGAACCACGAGCCCACAAGGCGAGTAAGCATATACCACGCAAGTACCACGTAATATGAGATATCGTCAAGAGGAAAGACGTGGTCGTGACGAAGATAGCATTGGAAGATAACCTTGCAGATTTATTCACGAAAACATTGACTACAAAAGTCTTTGATGTTTACGTGGAGGGCATGGGGATCAGATACTTAGTAGAGCCATGAGTGTTTTTCTAGATATTATTGTAGTTGTAGGATTGATGTAGTTTTATACTTCAAGCGCAACTTAAGTATTAGTGAGAGATTGTTGGATTGAATACTAAAGCTTTGCTTGTATTAAACTATTTTCCAGTTTTGTATATCGATTAAATGGTATAGTTAAATTGTTTATATGTTTTACATATGTTGTCCATTTATATTATGTATTTAGATGATGAGGTGTCTGGTGTGACACAGTAGATCTTATCATTGGTTAAAAGACATCATATATAAATGAGGTTCGTAACCAAGACAGTTTTAGACACACTGTCGGTTTAGGTTATTATGTGATTCGAAAATTGGTTTGTCTAAACTAATTGAATCATATAGATATGCCTGGGGCATATTGAATTTGACAAATTATGATGAATTGTCTTGTATTGATTTAATAGACTATTCATTCCTAGTATTATATCTCTTAATCCCTAGACTTGAGCAGGCATGAGGATTAGACATAGTGTACTTTGATATGCCAAAGAGTGAGGTTACTTGAGACCAATAGTCTCGGTAGGTTGGGTGCGTTTGTTTAGTTGTTGGTGTGCTGTTGCTTTTAGAAAGGAAACAATGTACCAGTGCATCCGGGGTGATGGTGTTTCCGAGATGAGCTCGTTATGTTTATTATACTAAACTCGGCTGGTGGACGTATGCCCGATATAGTAAAAAGGTCGAGTGGTACTAATCTCGGATTAGAAGAAGTTAATTAATTAACCTATTAGTAAATTAATAAATTAACGAGCACTATATCTTTGATATGGGGATATTAAAGAATAATTAATTTAGTTATTCCGAAAGCAATTCTGGTGTAGGATGATAGTGACATAGTTAATCTGTTAGTGGTACAATTAATTATGTAGTGGGTTAATTTATAAAGTATAATTAATTATTTATTTAATTATTCATAAGGGTTAATTAAGTAATTAACAAAGTGGAATTAATTAATTAATTAATTAAGTCTTAAAGTTCAATTGGAATTAGGAAATCCTAGAGATTAGGAAATCTATTTGGATTTGGAAATCCTATTAGATTTGGAACCTAATTGCATTTACAAACTAATTAATAATCCTAAACCCATTAGGAAGGCCAATCTTAAACTAACTTGGGGTCTCTCTTGTAACTCTATAAATAGACAAGAGATTAGCGATTCAAGACACACAATTCTATAGTTTCATAATTCAAGAAACTAGAGAGAGAAAATCTAGAGAGAGAATTTCTATGAATTCTTTCTCGAAATTGATTTTTATTCTCAGGCGTGGTTATAGTTTTCGCAGCGGAAGATGCTTAAATTATTAGAAATCGGGTCTTACCCTCGAAGCGTAATCGGTTGCGCTCTTCGCCTGGCTCCTTTGAGAAGATTGCGTTCACCAACAATTCAGATGAATTGTCTCTACGATCTTTCAATGGAGCCCTCACCGAACAGGTGCTAACCTGTCTGCCAAGAGAGAGTTTTGGGAATTTTTTTCTGTTTTGGAAAAAAACCGTTTTCTCCAAGAAAAATGATCTGAGTATCTGACTCAATATCCCCCTAGATATATAAGAGTCAGATACTTATTCAGTTAATAATATTATTAATATTAATATTATTTTTACTGACATGGGTTTCTACGAAAACCATGGATCAACCCATTGATCCATTGATCAGGCTGATGGGTCAAGAACCTCGATTACAATTAGGTCCCTTGATTTATCAGCCTATCCCAATTGTTCCAAGGTACTTAATTAACTCTTAATTAAGTGTAGGCAATTCTGATCATCGAACTCTCTTATGTGCGATCCTGTAGGCCCATTCCAAATTGGCAATAGATAATTAAATCTAATTAATTAATCTATAAATCATTAGTGGTCTCTAGCAAGACATAATGACTACACAATTCAGAACGGAGGGTCGAATGGTGATTCAACACAACCTTCCGAGCATACTTCATACGATCGCCTACTTCGATATCCAGTTTAGCATAAGGCATGAAACCATCATCTTTATATAGCTAAACGTTTACTTGATCTCTTAGTGACACTGTACTTAATCAAGCAAATGATAACGCTTATTATTTCTTGGGCATGGCCATGCACTTCTCAGTTCACTATCAAGTGGCCAAGATATCATTTCTCACTTAAGAGAGATTTGTAGTCTCATCACCTCACCGATATATCTTAGAGTGACTCATAGTGTACCCAATCAAACCCTTTTTTTGCAACCTGTTACGGTGCCATTAGGCATATGTCAAAGTACACTACAATTCACCTAAGACCATGTAGTGATTTCTGGTCAAAGGATCCTCGTACAAGTACTACTCAAAAGAATCACTCATGATCTAAAAGTCCATGGAGTGTTTCTTTTGGCGAATCGATTTCATGAAATTAAATATGCACAAGAATATAATTATCATTAAATTAACCCATTTGATAAATTATCAAACAGATAACAACTGTCTAAACTAGCCCTCAAAAGGGCATACACCAACACTATCACCACGTCTCAAACAACTAGCACCACGTCCAAAATTGTCTACATCCAAACATGTGAATTTAAACTGAGTTTTCCACAATAACATCTCACCTCGTCTAAGAACAACTAGTACCATGTCAAAGAATGTCAACATCCATGCATGTGAATTTAAACTGATTTTTTTCACAAAGACAGTCAACCACGTCTATGAACAACTAGCACCACGTCTAAAACAACAAGAAGCACGCCCAAAAATGTCTACATCCAGACATGTGAATTTAAACTAATTTTTTCACAAAACATCTCACCTCGTCTCAGAAAAACTAGCTTCATGTCCAAAAACGTCTACATACATTCATGTGGATTTAAACTGATTTTTTTTTTCAAAAAGACATCTACCACGTCTAAGAACAACAAGCACCACATCTAAAACAACAAGAACCACGTCCAAAAAAGTCTACATCTAGACATGTGAATTTAAACTGATTTTTCACAAAACATCTCACATCGTCTCAGAAAAACTAGCACCACATCCAAAAACGTCTACATACATGCATGTGAATTTAAACTAATTTTTTTTCACAAAGACACTCTACCACGTCTAAGAACAACTAGCACCACGTCTAAAACAACAAGAACCAAGTCCAAAAATGTCTACATCCAGATAAAACGTTCGAATTAGGGAAATTCAAAATACATTAAATTCGGATTTCCTAAATCTGAATTTAATTAAAAATTTGGATCTTCTAAATCCAAAAGAAATTAAATTCGGATTTAGAAGATCAAATTTTATTAGATTCGGATTTGTAAGATCTGAATTTAATTAAATTTGAATATTCTAAATTCGAATTTAATTGAAATTCGATCTTCTAAATTCAAATTTAATTGAAATTCGATCTTTCAAATCCGAATTTAATTGAAAGAGTACAATTATAAGAAAGAATAGATAGTACAGTAATCCAATTCATAACACTTATACCAATATACTAAGGGTATTGTATTCATAAAACTTCTATCCAATATACAAATACAATATGACCATAATCCAATTCCCAAATTTGATCCATCGAACATCAAATAAGTAATTCTTCCAATTGCATATACCTTTACATCAATACCTAACCAAATCACCAATGCAACTACACATAATCAATTATACCTATAAGCACTTGTAAACAAGGCCGAATTGGTATTTTGGTCCCTTATAAATAGAGGTGTTGCTATTTTAGACCCAAATAAAATTACGATTGTTGTTTTGGTCCCTTATCAATTTTTTATTAGCAATTTTAGTCCCTTTTTACGAAAAAGTTTAGAAGATTACGGATTAACTCATTTGATCGCTAGTCAAACCTAATTTTTTTTCAAAATTATTTGTACCATGATGTTTTCAATCCATTTTATGACTCGGTTCCCCATGGATGTTTAACCCATTTAGGGTTTCGACCGTTATTTCAGATTGTGAGTCGATCTAAATGATTTGAACATTCATGAATAACAGAGTCATAAAATGGATTGAAAACACCATGGTATAAATAATTTTGAAGAAAAAATTAGGTTTGACTAGTGATCAAATGAGTTAATACGTAATCTTCTAAACTTTTTCGTAAAAAGGGACTAAAATTGCTAATAAAAAATTGATAAGGGACCAAAACAACAATCGTAATTTTATTTGGGTCCAAAACAGCAACACCTCTATTTATAAGGGACCAAAATACCAATTTGGCATTGTTTACAAGTGCTTATAGATTATGTGTAGTTGCATTGGTGATTTGGTTAGGTATTGATGTAAAGGTATATGTAATTGGAAGAATTGCTTATTTGATGTTCGATGGATTAAATTTGGGAATTGGATTATGGTCATATTGTATTTGTATATTGGATATAAGTTTTATGAATACAATACCCTTAGTATATTAGTATAAGTGTTATGGATTGGATTATTGTACTATCTATTCTTTCTTATAATTGTACTCTTTCAATTAATTCCAAACTTTTTCGTAAAAAAGGGACTAAAAACGCTAATAAAAAATTGATAAGGGACCAAAACAACAATCGTAGTTTTATTTGGGACCAAAAGAGTAACACCCCATTTATAAGGGACCAAAATACCAATTCAGTCTGTAAACAATTATATCAATTACATACATATGAACATCATATCATTCCATCAGAGTTATATAGTCTACCAAGCCTTGTACGATCTGATCTGGGATGAGAGACGGGACACCTTGTAGCTCTATGGGTCGTACTTCCACACCTTGTGCATTCATGAAATGGCCATACAACATATCAAATCGTCTCAGAACAACTAGCACCATGACCAAAAATGTCAACATCCATTCATGTGAATTTAAACTGATTTTTTTTCACAATGACAATCTACCACGTCTCAAACAACTATCATCACGTCTCAAACAACTAGCACCACGTCTAAAAACGTCTACATCCAGCATGTGAATTTAAACTGATTTTTTCACAAAACATCTTACCTCGTCTCAGAACAACTAGAACCACGTCCAAAAACGTCTAAGGTGGACCGAAATGTTCATAATCTCTTATCTAAGGGTTTTGAAAAGATAAAACAAATAAAACGGCTATACAATTCTTATAAATGATCATGATCTCATATCTAATACTTGTAATGAGATAAAACAAATAAAATAACCATTCAACTCTTAGAAAATTTCATGATCTCTGATCTAAGATTTTTGTGAAGATAAAACAATTAAAATGACCATATAACTCTCAGAAATGTTCATGATCTTGTAAGTAGGTGTGGTAATAAGATAAAACAAATAAAATGATCATACAACATATCAAATCGTCTCAGAACAACTAGCACCACGGCCAAAAACGTCTACATCCATTCATGTAAATTTAAACTATTTTTTTCACAAAGACAGTCTACAACATCTCAGAACAACTAGCACCACGTCTCAAAACACTAGAACCACGTCTAAAAGCATCTACATCCAGGCATGTGAATTTAAACTTATTTTTTCACAAAACATCTCACCTCATCTCAGAACAACTAGAATCACGTCCAAAAGCGTCTACATCCAGAAATGTGAGTTTAAACTGATTTTTTCACAAAACATCTCATCTCATCTCAGAACAACTAGCACCATGTACAAAAACTTCTATATCCATGCATGTGAATTTAAACTAATTTTTTTTTACAATGACGTTCTACCACGTCTCAAACAACTAGCACCACGTCTCAAACATCTAGCACCACGTCCAAAAATGTCTACATCCAGACATGTGAATTTAAACTGATTTTTTCACAAAACATTTCACCTTGTCTCAGAACAACTAGCACCACGTCCAAATATGTCTACAACCATGCATGTGAATTTAAACTGATTTTTTTCACAAAGTCAGTCTACCACATCTCAGAACTACTAACACCACGTCTTAAAAGCCTAGCACCACGTCTATAAACGTCTCCATCCAGACATGTGGATTTAAACTGATTTTTTCACTATAACATCTCACATCGTCTCAGAACAACTAGAACCACGTAAAAAAATGTCTATGTACATGCATGTAATTTAAACTGATTTTTTTTCACAAATACAGTCTACCACATCTCAGAACAACTAGCACCACGTCTCAAACAACTAGCACCACATCCAAAAACGTCTACATCTAGACATGTGAATTTAAACAATTTTTTCACAATAATATCTCACATCATCTCAGAACAACTAGAACCACGTAAAAAAAGTCTACATACATGCATGTGAATTTAAACCGATTTTTTTCACAAATATAGTCTACCACGTCTCAGACCAACTAGCACCACGTCCAAAAATGTCTACATCTAGACGTGTGAATTTAAACTGATTTTTTTACAATAACATCTCACCTCGTCTCAGAAAAACTAGCACCATGTCCAAATTCACTTTAATGGATGTAGACGTTGCTGGACGCGGTGCTAGTTTTTTGAGACGTAGTTCTAGTTGTCTGGGACATGGTGGACTGTCTTTATGAAAAAATCAGTTTAAATTGCCACAGTTGAATGTAGACGTTTATGGACGTGGTGCTAGTTATCTGGGACGTGGTGGACTGTCTTTGTGAAAAAATCAGTTTAAATTCACACACATGAATTTAGACGTTTCTGGACGTGGTACTTATTTTTTTTGACGTGGTGCTAGTTGTCTGGGACGTGGTGGACTGTCTTGAAGAAGTATTTTGGGAAGAATAAATTCGGATTTGTAAAATTCGAAACTCTTAATTAATAGTGTTTCAGATTTCACAAATCTGAGAGGCCCCTTTCAGTCCACACACCAATTTTTTCAATTTCTTTCAGTCCACACCCTAAATTTCTAACTCCCTTTTGGTCCCAGCCCCTTTGCATCCCCTAAACAAATCTTCAATTTTGCTTTGAATCCCATTTTGCTTCATTCAATTCTTTTGCATTACTTTTTTTTTTTTAATTTTTTCTTAAAACGTATAAAAATTATTTTTTAGAATACATTGAAAATATATGTTTATGCTCACATTTTTTTCACGTATTTTTTATGAATTTTTTTGTTCATTATTGTTTTATTTGATTTTAAAATAAAATTTTTAAAATTTTATATAACTTAAAGAAATTTGAATTAAGTCTTGAAAATTATTTAATTTAATTAAAATGTGAAATTATATAAAAATATTTTAGTTGTCACATTCTTTTTTTTTAACACATTAAAAATATTTTTTATATCATTATGAGTTAATATCAAATTTAATATGTGATTTGTATCAAGTAATTATGTGATTTAATTTATTTAATAAGATTTACATAAAGTAAGTATCGATTATATCAAGTAAATTAAGATTTCATATTATGTAAAACATGAGTTCTTATCACGCACAATATGTTTCATATCAAGCAGAACGATGTTTATATAAGATAATATGATAATATAGAAAGAAAAAAGATTCATATCAAGCAAGTGGTGTTCATATCAACAACAATATTTTATATCTACAACTAATGTACAAAAAGTTTTATGATTTTGTTTTGTTGCAACTTTTTTTTAACATATTGAAAATATATACATATATATATATATATATTTTTATCATCATGAGTTTATATGAAATTTAATATGTGATTTATATCAAATAATTATGTGATTTAATTCTTTTAATAGGATTTACATTTCTTGAAATTGTTCAATTTTCGGATCAGGATGACCTTCAATTATAACCACACGGGTTACTGGATGTTTGAATACTAAAAGTTTTGCTTGTAAGAAAACTATTTCCCGGTTTATATATCGATTGAATGTTTTAGTTAAATTGTTTTATGTTTTTACATATGTCGTCCTTTTATATAATAGGACTAGATGATGAGGTGCCTCGTGTGACACAATAGATCTCATCATTGGTCAAAGTCATGATATATAAATAAGGCTCGTAACTGAGACAGTTTTGGACACACTGTTGGTTTAACTTATTATGTGATTCGAAGATTGGTTTGTCTAAACTATTGAATCATATAGATGTGTTTGAGGTATGTTGAGCATGACCGTTTAGGTTTGAAATAACTTGTACTGTTCTTTAGTAGTAAATTCGAATCTTGTATTCTATCTCTTAATCCCTATACTAGAGCAGGCATGAGGAATAAGCATAGTGTACTTTAATCTGTCAATGAGTGCGGTCACATGAGGCCTATATTTTGGGTAGGTTGGGTGCGCGTGTTTGATTGCTTATTGTGCTGTTGCTTGTCGAAAGGAAACCATGTACCGGTGTGTCTGAGGTGATTGTGCTCTCGAGAGAAGCTCCTAAAGTTTATTATACTAAACCCGGCCAGTGGACTTATGTCCGGTATAGTAATAAAGTGCAGTGATCCTAATCTCGGATGAGGAGAAGTCGATTAATTAATTTATCAGTGAATTAATAGATTGACGATCACTATATCTTTGACGTGAGGAGACTAAAAAATAATTAAATAAGTGATTCCGGAAGCAATTTCGGTTTGAGCGGTAATTTCATAATTAATCCGTTAGTGGTAGGATTAATTATGTTGTTGGGTTAATTGACAAAGTGGAATTAATTAATTAATCCTTGTGTCAATTAAGTATTAGAAAATCTAGAAGAGATTTTGAAACTAATAAAACCAAGCCCAACAAGAAAGCCTAAGTCAAGCCCACTTAAGGTCTCTCTTGTTAAACTATAAATAAACACAATGATCAGCAATAACAAGATACACAAGTCATAATTGACAGAGTACATAAACTTTAGAGAGAGAAATAGAAGAAAACCAATTTTTAGTTTTTCCTTCTCGGGTTGCGTGAGCTTGGTCGGCGGTTATTAGAGTTGAATACATAAGCTATGCTTGTATTGTACTTTTTTCCAGTTAATATATTGATTAATGTTTTGGTTATACTTTGTTGTGCATTATTTGTCCATTTATATTGCGTAGTTAGATGATGAGGTGTCTTGTGTGACACAATAAATCTCATCATTGGTTAAAAGAAATGATATATAAATGAGGTTCGTAACCGAGACAGTTTTTGGACAAACTATCGGTTTAGGTTATTATGTGATTAGGATAATTGGTTTGTCTAAACTGATTGAATCATATATATATATACGCCCAGGGCGTATTGAACTTAACCATTTAGAATGATTTGTCTTGTATTGATTTAATAGAAAAATCGTTCTTTGTATTCTTGAAGGAAAACAGAACAAGCCCGAGCTAAATCGAGAACCTCACTTTTGTGCAATGCATTCCAGAATCGGAAGCTTTCGACAAAGCTCAGGCTCAAATTCATTTTCCCATGAACGGATCTAGGCTTATACTTATTTAATTTATTAACCGGGACATGAAAGATACAATATTTAATTAAAGCAGAAAGTTCAAAGATTATACCTTTGTAGCGAAGTCCCTAGCAAATAGAAAACCAAAAATTGAAAATCATGTTATTTACCGCCTGAGACCAATCACGAGAGAATCCCGATAACAACTTCGTCTCTACCTCGAAATCGCGTGGAAACTATCCAAAAGGTAGCTAATACACTAAGGAAGAGATCCATATAAGACCCACTTCCAAAAACTCGTCAGATCCTCAGCAGATCGTTGCCCGAAGATTACTACGCTTATTTACACCGCCTGGCTGCGAAATCCACTCGAAATCCGAAGAATAACTCCAATTCAACTCTGAACTAGTGTGGGCTAGTGCCTACGGAGAAGCCCAAGGCAAAACGAAGAAATCCCAAGAAACCCATTTCAAGAATCACACAAATCTGAAAAAACAGATTTAGCCCGGGAACTTAACCCAATATGAAAATCCACACCAAAAGTGTCTGGAATGTGTTCCTGCGTAGATCTAGACTCTAGCGATCTAAAAAGATCAAGCTAGAGGATCAACACAACAAGAATTAACAAACCCACTTCAAAAGGAGCAAAGCCACCCCGAAAATCAAACCAACGCCTCTAAGAAAGTTGAGAGCTTCTCTTTCTAGACTTAACTTTCTCTCACTAGGCAAATGCCTCTAAGGTTTCTAATGACTTGTAAGTTACCTAACAGGGGATATTTATAGGGAGCTTCTAAGGAGACCTAATGGGCATTTGAGTTGGGCCTTTTATTTTGACTTTCATTAACCCCTTAGTCTTTCTTAGACTAGTCAACTCCAATCGATCCTTTTGAATTAAATCTTTAACCCACTTCGTTAATTTAATTTAATCGAATCATTTGGATTAATTAATTCATATAGAATTAATTTTCTTAATCCACTTTGTCAATTAAATATTAATTAAACCTTTAAGATTAATTAATTCACTTTATCGATTAGTCAAACGCATAATTAGTCGTACCACTAACCGACCAATTATGGAACTACCGCTCAAAAATGACTTTACATCGCGCCATTATATTTTCTTCTATCTCCCCACATTAAAGATCTAGTGCTCGTCGGTTTATCAATTTACTGACAAACTAATTCACCGACTTCTTGGTTCCGAGATTAGTACCACTCGACCTTCTTATTATACCGGACATAAAGTCCACCGGCCGGGTTTAGTATAATATACCTTACGAGCTCATCTCGGGAGCACCATCAACCCGGCGAACCGGTACTTAAATTCCTCCAACTAGCAACGACACGTAAGAAGCTAAACATCGCATACCCAACCTACCGAGGTATAGGCCTCAGTTGACCGCACTCTTTGGCAAATCAAAGCATACGATATCCAACTCTCATGCCCATCCCAATCTCGGGATTGAGAGACAGAATACTAGGACTGAATTAACTACGCCGATCATTATATGTCAATTCTATCCAAACTGGTCGTGCTCAATATGCCCCAGACATATCCGTGTGATTTAATTAGTCTAGATACACCATTTTTCAAACCACACGATAACCTATACCGATAGTATGTTCAGACTATCTCAGTTACGAGCATACTTTTAATATATCAATACTTTAACCAATAACAGTATCTACTGTGTCTTTTCACACCCCGTTATCTAGTTCTATGATATAATGGAACAATTTAATACTGAAACAAAATGATATGTCATCTGTAGATATTAGTTTTTGATAAAAGCCATAGCTTTTCTGTATTCAAAACTAACAATCTCCCACTAATACTCAAAGTTATGCTAAGTAGTACAAAAACTGTCCAACCCGCTATTACACTGTTGTCATAATGAAATCTACAGAACACCTTTAAGCTCACCACATGGCTTAAAGGAGGCCATGGGGATATTTACCAGCCCGCTCCCACTTAGATTTTTAACTTTGAGGATTTTTCCGTTTCCACATGCAATATCTTAACAAAGGATATTCGCACCCATAAAACCGTTGGAGTTTTAATATGCGAATAATCTACCTTAGTTAATTGCACTTTACTTTTAAAATGTTTTGGTTTGGTTTTTGTTCATGCAAAATAAAATGAAAAACACACAATCAACGAAAAGAAATAAAAACGGGAAAATAAAGAAATTAAAATTTCCTGACTATTATGGCCTTCTCTATAGTTGATTCCTTGACGCCTCGGTGACACGTCCCGTCATGTCGCTCCCACTCGTTATTTGGATTCCTCTCGATTCGCCCGGGTTTTCTCAGTTTTTTACGTAATTAGGAATCACCCAAAATTACGAGAAACCAAAACCCGCGAATATAAGTTACCCAAAATAACGTCTTGTCGTAATACATAAATTCCTATATACAAAGGCGTTTTTCTAGGAATTTAAAGACGACATGATTAGATCAAATCCTACTACAAGATTTCTCTAATCCTACATGGCTTCCAGCTCGTGGTTATTACTATTACAGACATTTCCATTACAAAACAATACGAGCCTGGACATGTCCCGGGGTTTATGAATGAAAAATAAAATTCTACCATAATAGCTGGGAAACCAATAACCACCTGTTTAAACATTTGGACAAAAATAATAATGCCAAAATAAAGCCGTGTAGTAAATCAAACAAGTATAAAGCCAAAACACTCGCTCTGATACCATTTTGAAGGAAAACAGAACAAGCCCGGGCTAAATCGAAAACCTCACTTTCGTGCAATGCATTCCAGAATCGGAAGCTTTCGACAAAGCTCAGGCTCAAATTCATTTTTCCATGAACGGATCTAGGCTTATACTTATTTAATTTATTAACAGGGACATGAAAGATACAATCTTTAATTAAAGTGGAAAGTTCAAAGATTATACCTTTGTAGCGAAGTCCCTAGCAAATAGAAAACCAAAAATTGAAAATCCTATTGTTTACCGCCTGGGACCAATCACGAGAGAATCCCGATAACAACTCCGCCTCTACCTCAAAATCGCATGGGAGACTATCCAAAAGGTAGCTAAGACACTAAGGAAGAGATCCATATGAGACCCACTTCCAAAAACTCGTCAGATCCTTAGCAGATCGTTGCCCGAAGATTACTACGCTTATTTACACCGCCTGGCTGCGAAATCCACTCGAAATCCGAAGAATAACTCCAATTCAACTCTGAACTAGTGTGGGCTAGTGCCTACGGAGAAGCCCAAGGCAAAACGAAGAAATCCCAAGAAACCCATTTCAAGAATCACACAAATCTGAAAAAACAGATTTAGCCCGGGAACTTAACCCAATCTGAAAATCCACACCAAAAGTGTCTGGAATGTGTTCCTGCGTAGATCTAGACTCTAGCGATCTAAAAAGATCAAGCTAGAGGATCAACACAACAAGAATTAACAAACCCACTTCAAAAGGAGCAAAGCCACCCCGAAAATCAAACCAACGCCTCTAAGAAAGTTGAGAGCTTCTCTTTCTAGACTTAACTTTCTCTCACTAGGCAAATGCCTCTAAGGTTTCTAATGACTTGTAAGTTACCTAACAGGGGATATTTATAGGGAGCTTCTAAGGAGACCTAATGGGCCTTTGAGTTGGGCCTTTTATTTTGACTTTCATTAACCCCTTAGTCTTTCTTAGACTAGTCAACTCCAATCGATCCTTTTGAATTAAATCTTTAACCCACTTCGTTAATTTAATTTAATCGAATCATTTGGATTAATTAATTCATATAGAATTAATTTTCTTAATCCACTTTGTCAATTAAATATTAATTAAACCTTTAAGATTAATTAATTCACTTTATCGATTAGTCAAACGCATAATTAGTCGTACCACTAACCGACCAATTATGGAACTACCGCTCAAAAATGACTTTACATCGCGCCATTATATTTTCTTCTATCTCCCCACATTAAAGATCTAGTGCTCGTCGGTTTATCAATTTACTGACAAACTAATTCACCGACTTCTTGGTTCCGAGATTAGTACCACTCGACCTTCTTATTATACCGGACATAAAGTCCACCGGCCGGGTTTAGTATAATATACCTTACGAGCTCATCTCGGGAGCACCATCAACCCGGCGAACCGGTACTTAAATTCCTCCAACTAGCAACGACACGTAAGAAGCTAAACATCGCATACCCAACCTACCGAGGTATAGGCCTCAGTTGACCGCACTCTTTGGCAAATCAAAGCATACGATATCCAACTCTCATGCCCATCCCAATCTCGGGATTGAGAGACAGAATACTAGGACTGAATTAACTACGCCGATCATTATATGTCAATTCTATCCAAACTGGTCGTGCTCAATATGCCCCAGACATATCCGTGTGATTTAATTAGTCTAGATACACCATTTTTCAAACCACACGATAACCTATACCGATAGTATGTTCAGACTATCTCAGTTACGAGCATACTTTTAATATATCAATACTTTAACCAATAACAGTATCTACTGTGTCTTTTCACACCCCGTTATCTAGTTCTATGATATAATGGAACAATTTAATACTGAAACAAAATGATATGTCATCTGTAGATATTAGTTTTTGATAAAAGCCATAGCTTTTCTGTATTCAAAACTAACAATCTCCCACTAATACTCAAAGTTATGCTAAGTAGTACAAAAACTGTCCAACCCGCTATTACACTGTTGTCATAATGAAATCTACAGAACACCTTTAAGCTCACCACATGGCTTAAAGGAGGCCATGGGGATATTTACCAGCCCGCTCCCACTTAGATTTTTAACTTTGAGGATTTTTCCGTTTCCACATGCAATATCTTAACAAAGGATATTCGCACCCATAAAACCGTTGGAGTTTTAATATGCGAATAATCTACCTTAGTTAATTGCACTTTACTTTTAAAATGTTTTGGTTTGGTTTTTGTTCATGCAAAATAAAATGAAAAACACACAATCAACGAAAAGAAATAAAAACGGGAAAATAAAGAAATTAAAATTTCCTGACTATTATGGCCTTCTCTATAGTTGATTCCTTGACGCCTCGGTGACACGTCCCGTCATGTCGCTCCCACTCGTTATTTGGATTCCTCTCGATTCGCCCGGGTTTTCTCAGTTTTTTACGTAATTAGGAATCACCCAAAATTACGAGAAACCAAAACCCGCGAATATAAGTTACCCAAAATAACGTCTTGTCGTAATACATAAATTCCTATATACAAAGGCGTTTTTCTAGGAATTTAAAGACGACATGATTAGATCAAATCCTACTACAAGATTTCTCTAATCCTACATGGCTTCCAGCTCGTGGTTATTACTATTACAGACATTTCCATTACAAAACAATACGAGCCTGGACATGTCCCGGGGTTTATGAATGAAAAATAAAATTCTACCATAATAGCTGGGAAACCAATAACCACCTGTTTAAACATTTGGACAAAAATAATAATGCCAAAATAAAGCCGTGTAGTAAATCAAACAAGTATAAAGCCAAAACACTCGCTCTGATACCATTTTGAAGGAAAACAGAACAAGCCCGGGCTAAATCGAAAACCTCACTTTCGTGCAATGCATTCCAGAATCGGAAGCTTTCGACAAAGCTCAGGCTCAAATTCATTTTTCCATGAACGGATCTAGGCTTATACTTATTTAATTTATTAACAGGGACATGAAAGATACAATCTTTAATTAAAGTGGAAAGTTCAAAGATTATACCTTTGTAGCGAAGTCCCTAGCAAATAGAAAACCAAAAATTGAAAATCCTATTGTTTACCGCCTGGGACCAATCACGAGAGAATCCCGATAACAACTCCGCCTCTACCTCAAAATCGCATGGGAGACTATCCAAAAGGTAGCTAAGACACTAAGGAAGAGATCCATATGAGACCCACTTCCAGAAACTCGTCAGATCCTCAGCAGATCGTTGCTCGAAGATTACTGTGCTTATTTTCCGCCTAGATGCGAAATCCACTCGAAATCCGAAGAATAACTCCAATTCGACTCCGAACTAGTGTGGGCTAGTGTCTACGGAGTAGCCCAAGGCAAAACAAAGAAATCCCAAGAAATCCACTTCAAGAATCACACAAATCTGAAAAAACAGATTTAGCTTGGGAACTTAACCCAATCTGAAAATGCACACCAAAAGTGTCTGGAATGTGTTCCTGCTCGTAGATCTAGACTCTATCAATCTAAGAAGATCAAGCTAGAGGATCAACACAACAAGAATTAACAAACCCACTTCAAAAGGAGCAAAGCTGCCGCCCCGAAAATAACCAAACGTCGGCCGATCTATTTTGGGCGAACAAAACCCGGTGTCTGAGAAAACCAATCAAAGGCAGCAGCTCTTTACTCCAAAAATGGTGATCTAGGATTCTCTAGGTTATGGGCTTTTAGGATTCTAGAAGAAGAAAGCTCCAAAGTCGACTTCGAAAGAAAAGCTGCTAAGAAAGTTGAGAGCTTCTCTTTCTTGACTTAACTTTCTCTCACTAGGCAAATGTCTCTAAGGTTTCTAATGTCTTGTAAGTTGCCTAACAAGGGATATTTATAGGGAGCTTCTAAGAAGACCTAATGGGCCTTTGAGTTGAGTCTTTTAGTTTGACTTTCGTTAACCCTTAGTCTTTCCTAGACTAGTCAACTCCAATTGGAATTAAATCTTTAACCCACTTCGTTAATTTAATTTAATCGAACCCTGTGGATTAATTAATTCATATAGAATTAATTTTCTTAATCCACTTTGTCAATTAATTATTAATTAAACCTTTAGGCTTAATTAATTCACTTTATCGATTAGTCAAACGCATAATTAGTCGTACCACTAACGGACCAATTATACAACTACCGCTCAAAAACGACTTTACATCACGCCACTATATTTTCTTCTATCTCCCCACATTAAAGATCTAGTACTCATCGGTTTATCAATTTACTGACAAACTAATTCACCGACTTATTGGTATCTGAGATTAGTACCACTCGACCTTCTTATTATACCGGACATAAAGTCCACCGGCCAGGTTTAGTATAATAAACCTTACGAGCTCATCTCGGGAGCACCATCAACCCGACAAACCGGTACGTGGATTCCTCCGACTAGCAACGGCACGTAAGAAGCTAAACATCGCATACCCAACCTACCGAGGTACAGGCCTCAATTAAATCAAAGCATACGATATCCAACTCTCATGCCCATCCCAATATCGGGATCGAGAGATGGAATACTAGGACTGAATTAACTACGCCGATCATTATAAGTCAATTCTATCCAAACTGGTCGTGCTCAATATGCCCCGGGTATATCCGTGTGATTTAATTAGTCTAGATAAACCAATTTCCAAACCACACGATAACCTATACCGATAGTATGTTTAGACTATCTCAGTTATGAGCATACTTTTAATATATCAATACTTTAACCAATAATGGTATCTACTGTGTCTTTTCACACCCCGTTATCTAGTTCTATGATATAATGGAACAATTTAATACTGAAACAAAATGATATGTCATCTGTGAATATTAGTTTTTGATACAAGCCATAGCTTTTCTGCATTCAAAACTAACAATTCTATCTCTTAATCCCTAGACTCGAGCGGACATGAGGATTAGACATAGTGTACTTTGATCTGCCAATGGGTGAGATTAATTGTGGCTAATAGTCTCGGTAGATTACGTGCGCGTGTTTAGTTACTTGGTGTGCTGCTGCTTGTCGAAAGGAAACCATGTACCGGTGCATCCGGGGTGATGGTGCTCCCGAGATGAGCTCGTTATGTTGATTATACTAAACCCAGCTGGTGAACTTATGTCCGGTATAGTGAAAAGGTCGAGTGGTACTAGTCTCGAAATTAAAGAAGTTAATTAATTAATTTATCAGTAAATTAATAAATTAACGAGCACTAAATCTTTGATGTGGGGAGATTAAGAATAAATTAATTAAGTTGTTCCGGAAGCAATTCTAGTGCCAAAATTAATCCGTTAGTGGTACAATTAATTTTGTAATGGGTTAATTGAATAAGTAGAATTAATTATTTAATTAATTATTCCTAAGGGTTAATTAAGTAATTAACAAAGTGGAATTATTTAATGAATTAATTAAGTCTTAAGTTTCAATTAGAATTAGAAAATCTTAGATATTAGGAAATCTAATCGGATTTGGTTTATCCTATTAGATTAGTTACCTAATTGGATTTGGAAACTAATTAATTACCTAAACCCATTAGGAATACCAATCCCAAACCAACTTGAGGTATATCTTGTAACTCTATATATAGACAAGGGGCAATTAGACAACACACAACTCATAAGTTTTCAAGACAAGAAAACTAGATTAGATAAAGTTTAGAGAGAGAAAATAATTTTCTCCCTCTTGGAAGCTTAGAGGTGGCCGAATTTTTGGTCCCAGGTGGTGACGAAGTTCGTTTTTCTGGCGAGTTTTCCCAACGCAGTTTTTGTGTTGATTGCTGATCAATTGGTTGCTAGATCGTTGGCCACACTGAAAGATTACCTGCCCGGGCCTAGCCAAAAACTCACTTTCGTGCTACGCATTCCAGAATCGGAATCTCTGGCCAGGCCTAGACGCTAGCACAGTGCTATTCCAACCCTTTTGAAATAACATTGCACAGGATCTGGGTTCACACTCATTCAATTTATCACACAACAAAATTTCTAATTAAAAGCGGAATCTTAGGAAAATACCTTTGAAGCGTGCACTCGGGTGATTCTCTTGTATGCCTCGAGACTTTGATTTCATGTTGTGTGGGCAACGATCTAGAAACCAATTAATCAGCTAATCACCACAATCTACCTGCTAGAAAATTTCATCACCGCTGCACCTGGCACGTACTGTAAACGCACCGCCAGGAGAGAGAGAAAGCTGTGCGCAGCTGGAAAAAAACAAGCTAAGAATTTTGGCCAAAGAGAGGAAATACCAGCAGCAAATAGCTTTGAAAAAACTGACTTTGAGAGAGAGAATTTTCTCTCTCTAGGATTTTCTCTCTCTAGATTCTTGAATTATGAATCTATTGAATTGTGTGTCTTGAATAACTAATCCATTGTCTATATATAGAGTTACAAGAGAGACCCCAAGTTGGTTTGGGATTGGCCTTCCTACTGGGTTTCTGTTTTCCTTCAATCCTGTTCCTGGACTGATACACATCCAACTGATATAGGGATTCACTTATCCCAAACCAATTCCTTGTATTATTCACAACCAATTGACACAGGGATTCACTTATCCCAAAACAGTTCCTGGTATTATTCACAACCAACTGACACAAGGATTAATTAATTACTTAATTAATTGAATCTACCTTTGTTAACAACCCAATACATAATTAATCGTACCACTAACGGATTAATTATGGCACTACCATCCTACACCAGAATTGCTTTCGGAACAACTTAATTAAATTATATTCATAATCTCCCCACATCAAAGATATAGTGCTCGTTAATATATTAATTTACTGATAAATTAATTAATTAACCTCTTTAATTCCGAGACTAGTACCACTCGACCTTTTTATTATACCGGACACAAGTCCACTGAAAATTTTGGTAGGATCTGGGTTTGCTCTTGCTCGATTTACCACGCAACAAAATTTTCTAATTAAAAGCGGAACCTTAGAAAGTTACCTTTGAAGCGTACACCTGGTGATTCTCTTGTATGCCACAAGACTATGACTTCACGTTGTGTGGGCAACGAACTAGAAGCCAATTGATCAACCAATCACCACAATCCACCTGCTAGAAAACTCTAGCTTCGCAGCACCTGGCACGTACTATAAACGCACCGCCCGCAGAGAGAGAAAGCTACGCGCAGCTGGTATAAACCAAGGCCAAAATTTCAGCCACTAGAAATCCAAAAACCAGCCGCACACTTTCTTGAAAATTTGACTTGGAGAGAGAAATGTTTTCTCTCTCTAAAAATCTTGTGGATTAATTGTGTATCTTGAATGGCTAATCCCTTGTCTATTTATAGAGTTACAAGAGAGACTCCAAGTTGGTTTAGGATTGGTCTTCCTAATGGGTTTAGGTAATGAATTAGTTTCCAAATCCAATTAGGCAACCAATCTGATAGGATAAACCAAATCCTACTAGATTCCTAATCTCTAGGATTTCCTAATTCCAATTGAAACTTAAGACTTAATTAATTAATTAAATAATTCCACTTTGTTAATTACTTAATTAACCCTTAGGAATAATTAACCAATTAATTAATTAAATCTACCTATTCAATTAAACCATTACAAAATTAATCGTACCACTAACGGATTAATTTTGGCACTACCATCCTACACCAGAATTGCTTCCGGAACAACTTAATTAAATTATATTCATTAATCTCCCCACATCAAAGATATAGTGCTCGTTAATTAAAATTAATTTACTGATAAATTAATTAATTAACTTCTTTAATTCTGAGACTAGTACCACTCGACCTTTTTACTATACCGGACATAAGTCCACCGGCCGGGTTTAGTATAATAAACATTTCGAGCTCATCTCGGGAGCACCATCACCCCGGACGCACCGGTACATGGTTTCCTTTCGACAAGCAGTAACACACCAAGTAACTAAACACGCGCACCCAACCCACCGAGACTATTGGCCACAATTGACCTCATCCATTGGCATATCAAAGTACACTATGTCTAATCTTCATGCCCACTCGAGTCTAGGGATTAAGAGATAGAATACAAGGATCAATTTGTCTATTAAATCAGTACAAGACAAATCATTCCTAAAGGTCAAGTTCAATATGCCCCGGGCATATCTATATGATTCAATTAGTTTAGACAAACCAATTATCCGAAGCACATAATAACCTAAACTGACAGTTTGTCCAAAGCTGTCTCGGTTACGAACCTCATTTATATATTATGTCTTTCAACCAATGATGAGATCTACTGTGTCGCACCAGACACCTCATCATCTACTCACATAATATAAATGGACGATTAATGCACAACAAGATATGACTGAAACACAAATCGATATATTAAACTGGGAAACTGTACAATACAAGCGTAGCTTATATATTCTACTCCAACGTTCGTTTGAGAAGAACCAAGTTCATTAACTACACTATCTGACCAATGATCTTTTGATCAATGTAGCTAATAGTCGGTGCTTTCAGCTGTACAAGTAAGCAGCGTAATCTCGCAGGAGGAATACTGCAGATCGTACACTAAGTGTCTGCCATTACGTGACTTCTGAGTTTGTTACCTCAGGATAGTGCGTCTCAGATGGAGAGGGTGTCGCATTTCTCCAAGTTAAACTCGCTCTAGTCATCTTACTCAGAAGCTCATATTCTAGGGATCTCAGGGCTGGACTCATCCGAATGGGGGAAGGCCCTAATGCCAACGCGCAAGCCCACCCACATCGCATATGAACCTGTAATGGTTGCCATGGGGATATAACACAACCTGCTCCCACTTAGATTTCCAAATTGAGGGTTTTCCAGTTTTAACATGCAATTAACTAACCTAAGTTATATGCAACCATAAAACCAGACATGCTTTAATTCATGCATCTAAAATACAGCATAAAAATTAAAACAATAAATACGGGAAATAAATACGTAAAATAAATTTCTCGACTATTATGGTTTTAATTGCTTCCATCCTTTGCCTTGATCTCGTGTCCCGTCACTTCACTCGATGTAGAGAGTCTTGAACTTCAAAAAAACAAAAACTGGAGGAAAAACGGGCCAAAAACAGCTCGAACGGCCCGGACGGGCAGCCCGGGCCGCGCCTGGCAGCAGCGCGCAGCAGCTGCTGCTGCCTGCTGCTGCGTTTTTTGCCTGCCGGCCGGCACGATTGCTGCCGGCGGTCGTTGCCGGCGTCGCCTCCTGCCGCCAACTCCTCCTTCGCTTGTTCCCACGCTATTTAGTCTTCTTGCAATTCGTTCTGGGTTTTCCTGGGTTTTTTCAAATTCATGATAACCCAAAACCCACGAATCCAAGTCGCTCGCCAAAACGCCTTCGATTACATAAAAAACAATTTTCCTACTACAAGGCAGTCTTCGAAAATTAAATAATCGAAATTACATAGAAAAAATCCTACTACAGATTTGATCTAATCCTACATGGCTTCCAGCACGTGGTTATACTATTACAAACATTCATAATAAAATTATATCCGGACAAGTTCCGGAGTTTAATTAAAACTCATACAAACGTAACCATAATAGTCGGGATTCTAAACCACCTGCAAATAAAACCATGTGATAAATCGAACAAGCACAGAACCCCCTAAACCAGGCTCTGATACCAATTGAAAGTTTTGGTAGGATCTGGGTTTGCACTTGCTCGATTTACCACGCAACAACATTTTCTAATTAAAAGCGGAACCTTAGAAAGTTACCTTTGAAACGTGCACCTGGTGATTCTCTTGTATGCCTCAAGACTATGACTCCACGTTGTGTGGGCAACGAACTAGAAGCCAATTGATCAACCAATCACCACAATCCACCTGCTAGAAAACTCTAGCTTCGCAGCACCTGACACGTACTATAAACGCACCGCCCACAGAGAGAGAAAGCTATGCGCAGCTGGTATAAACCAAGGCCAAAATTTCAGCCACTAGAAACCCAAAAACCAACCGCACACTTTCTTGAAAATTCGACTTGGAGAGAGAAACGTTTTCTCTCTCTAGAAATCTTGTGGATTAATTGTGTATCTTGAATGGCTAATCCCTTGTCTATTTATAGAGTTACAAGAGAGACTCCAAGTTGGTTTAGGATTGGTCTTCCTAATGGGTTTAGGTAATGAATTAGTTTCCAAATCCAATTAGGCAACCAATCTGATAGGATAAACCAAATTCTACTAGATTTCTAATCTCTAGGATTTCCTAATTCCAATTGAAACTTAAGACTTAATTAATTAATTAAATAATTCCACTTTGTTAATTACTTAATTAACCCTTAGGAATTAATTAAATATTTCCACTTTGTTAATTACTGAATTAACCAATTAATTAATTAAATCTACCTATTCAATTAACCCATTACAAAATTAATCGTACCACTAACGGATTAATTTTGGCACTACCATCCTACACAAGAATTGCTTCCGGAACAACTTAATTAAATTATATTCATTAATCTCCACATGTCAAAGATATAGTGCTCATTAATTAAAATTAATTTACTAATAAATTAATTAATTTCTTTAATTCCGAGACTAGTACCACTCGACCTTTTTACTATACCGGACATAAGTCCACTGGCCGGGTTTAGTATAATAAACATTTTGAGCTCATCTCGGGAGCACCATCACCCCAGACGCACCGGTACATGGTTTCCTTTCGACAAGCAGTAGCACACCAAGTAACTAAACACGCGCACCCAACCTAGCGAGGCTATTGGCCACAATTGACCTCATCCATTGGCAGATCAAAGTATACTATGTCTAATCCTCATGCCCACTCGAGTCTAGGGATTAAGAGATAGAATACAAGGATCGATTTGTCTATTAAATCAGTATAAGACAAATCATTCCTAAAGGTCAAGTTCAATATGCCCGGGCATATCTATATGATTTAATTAGTTTAGACAAACCAATTATCTGAGTCACATAATAACCTAAACTGACAGTTGTCAAAAGCTGTCTCGGTTACGAACCTCATTTATATATTATGTCTTTCAACCAATGATGAGATCTACTGTGTTGCACCAGACACCTCATCATCTACTCACATAATATAAATGGACGATTAATGCACAACAAGATATGATTGAAACACAAATCGATATATTAAACTGGGAAACTATACAATACAAGCATAGCTTATGTATTCTACTCCAACATCCACCGGCCGGTTTAGTATAATAAACTTTACGAGCTCATGTCGGGAGCACCATCATCCCGGATGCACCAATAAATGGTTTCCTTTTGACAAGCAACAACACGCCAAGCGACTAAACACGCGCACCCAACCTACCGAGACTATTGGCCACAATTGACCTCACCTATTGGCAGATCAAAGTACACTATGTCTATTCCTCTTGCCCGCTCGAGTCTAGGGATTAAGAGATTGAATACAAGGATCGATTTGTCTATTAAATCAGTACAAGACAAATCATTCCTAAAGGTCAAGTTCAATATGCCCTGGGCATATCTATATGATTTAATTAGTTTAGACAAACCAATTATCCGAGTCACATAATAACCTAAACTGACAGTTTGTCCAAAGCTGTCTCGGTTACGAACCTCATTTATATATTATGTCTTTCAACCAATGATGAGATCTACTGTGTCGCACCAGACACCTCATCATCTACTCACATAATATAAATGGACGATTAATGCACAACAAGATATGATTGAAACACAAATCGATATATTAAACTGGGAAACTGTACAATACAAGCATAGCTTATGTATTCTACTCCAACATCCACCGGCTGGTTTAGTATAATAAACTTTACGAGCTCATGTCAGGAGCATCATCATCCCGGTTGCACCGATAAATGGTTTCCTTTTGACAAGCAACAACACACCAAGCGACTAAACACGCGCACCCAACCTACCGAGACTATTGGCCACAATTGACCTCACCCATTGGCAGATCAAAGTACACTTTGTCTATTCCTCATGCCCGCTCGAGTCTAGGGATTAAGAGATAGAATACCAAGAATGATTTGTCTATTAAATCAGTACAAGACAAATTATTCTTAATGGTCAAGTTCAATATGCCCCAGGTATATCTATATGATTCAATTAGTTTAGACAAACCAATTATCTGAATCAGATAATAACCTAAACTGACAGTTTGTCCAAAACTATCTCGGTTACGAACCTCATTTATATATTATGTCTTTTAACCAATGATGAGATCTACTGTGTCACACAAGACACCTCATCATCTAACTACATAATATAAATGGACAATTAATGCACAACAAGATATAACCAAAATAGAAATTGATATATTACTTGGAAAAAGTACAATACAAGCATAGCTTATGGATTCAACTCCAACACTCACAACGTGTAATCCAAGTCTTGAGTCATACAAGCGATCACCTGAGTTAACACGCTTCAAGAGGTATATTCTATGATTTCATTTTTTATTATAATTTATTTTGTTGCGTGATAAATCGAATAAGTGCAAACCTAGATCTGCGCAATGCTATTTCAAGCAAGGGTTGGAATAGCGATTGTGCTAGCGTCTAGGCCTGGTCAAAGATTCCGCTTCTGGAATGCGTAGGACGAAAGTGAGTTTTTGACTGGGCTTGGGCATATAAACTTTCAGCGGTGGCATTCTTCAATTGCTGCGGTGGCGATCAATTTTTGCTCGCGTGTGCACGGTGAAGAAAACCAATTTTTAGTTTTTCCTTCTCAGGTTTGTGAGCTTGGTCGGCGGTGGCATTCTTCAATTGCTGTAGTGGAGATCAGTTTTTGCTCTCCTTGGTGGCAGCGCGTGTGCACGGTGGTCTGCGGCGCGTGAAGCTCAAAATGGAGACGCCTCAGATCGGTTGGGCGGACACGACTTTCAGCCGCTGGTTTTGTTATGGTTTTCGGTTGGTGCTGATTCAATTGGTTTATTAAATCGTAGCCCACACAACATTCGAGCTTTTCTCAGAGTTATATAAGAGAATTTTTTAGGAACACGCTTCAAAGGTTGATTTCTATTTTTTCGCTTTTATTAGTTATCGTATTTTGTATGTGTGACAAATTTGAACGAGGTAAACCAAGATCCTATGCTTGTGTGATATTTGAAAAGGGTTTGAATCGTATTGCATGAGTATCTGGGCCTCAAAGGATTCAAGTTCTGGATACTTTGCACGAAAGTGAAATTTTTTATTGGCCCCGAATAGATAATTCCTTCAATTGGTATCAGAACTAAGGTTTTGGCTTTATACTAGTTAGAATTTGTTACATGGCTTTTCATTGCAGGTGGTTTGTTATCCTGGCTATTATGGTTTGCGTTTATATTTTTAATTGGACCCCGGGACATGTCCGGGTTGTTTTTTTTATATGAATGCGTGTAATAGTAAAACCACGAGCTGTTTACATAGTAGGGTTTTTTCTATGTAATATCAAACATCTCGTCCTTGTAATATTTCTAAAAGTTCTTTGTAATATTAAACAGGAGTGTTCTTTGTTCATGATATCTTATCTAAGAGTTGTAATATGACAAAACAAATAAAATGGTAATACAACTATTAGAAATGTTCACGATATCTTATCTAAGAGTTGTAATAAGATAAAACAAATGAAATTGTCATACAACTCTTTGAAATGTTCATGATCTCTTATCTAAGAGTTGTAATAAGATAAAACAAATAAAATGGTCATACAACTCTTAGAAATGTTCATGATCTTTTATCTAAGAGTTGTAATAAGATAAAATAAATAAAATAGCCATACAACTATTAGCAATGTTCATGATCTTTTATCTAAGAGTTATAATAAGATAAAACAAATAAAATAGCTATACAACTATTAGAAATGTTCAAGATCTCTTATCTAAGATTATAGTAAGATAAAACAAATAAAATGACCACACAACACTTAGAAATGTTCATGATCTCTTATCTAAAAGTTGTAATAAGATAAAACAAATAAATTGGCTAAAATTTTTAGAAATGTTCATAATCTCTTATGCAAGATTTGTAATAAAATAAAACACATAAAATGGCCATACAACTCTTAGAGATGTTCATGATCTCTTATATAAGAGTTGTAATAAGATAAAATAAATAAAATGGCCATATAACTCTTATTAATGTTCATGATCTCTTATCTAAGAGTTATTATTAGATAAAATAAATAAAACGGCCATACAACTCTTAGAAATATTTATGATCTCTTATCTATGAGTTGTAATAAGATAAAACAAATAAAATGGGGTGTGTATGGGTTTCATACTCATTCCTCCTGTTTGTTTGAGATCATGAAAGTAATATCAATGCAACATATAGCTTCTTATATGAAAGTAAACAAATGGTTCAAATCATACTGAACATAAGTTCACATCAAACATAATATGGTTTCATATTATGCATAGTCGGGTTTCATATCAATACAACGTATGAATTCTTATATGGAAGCCAACAAAAGATCCATATCATACAGAATATAGTTTCATATAAAATAAAATATGATTTCATATCATTCATGATAGGGTTTAATATCAATAGAACATACATGTTCTTATAAAGAAAGCTAACCCTATTTTTGTTTAATATGAAAGTTGTAGATAATTTAGAGTATATTAGAGTATATGCCTCTTGAATATTGGTACCTCTTGAGCGTGAACATTGGTGTCTCCTTGTGTTTGAATTGGTGACTCTTAGTATTTGAACATTTGTGTCTCTTAGAGAAATGAGTTATTGTCCTCTATAAATACCAACATCCTATGTTCGTTTTAAAGACAACAAAAATCAGAAAACAGGCTCTCTTCTCTCTTCTTTTGTAACAGTTCTCCAAGAGGTTGAATTCACTCTTGGTGATTAACATTTACCATTCATATTCATAAACTAGTTTCTATTGGAGAGTTCTTTGGGGTCTTCAATAGAGCAGATTAAAATCAAGTTTGGTCCTTAACCAAAAATCGAGGTTAGGTCTAAAAAAGGTTGACCAAAAATTTTTTTTTTTTTTCCCGATCATCTGATGTGCCAGAATGCATTTTTTGGCATGTCATGGGATGACCAAAAATCACTTTTGGTTGTTGTTTAGAATACCGAAATAAAACAGCGAGAGATTGCAACCAAGTCATAGCCCCTTATAGTCTAACGTCTTGCTTTCGGATATTCAACCGCATCGTGGTCCCATCTAGGAAAGAAAAGAAAATCGGGGAAAAAAAAGAGGTAGATGGACGAGAGAGTAAGGCCAAGGGAGTAGAGGCGACAGAGGAAGTACAAACGAGGGAGTAGAAAGTAGGCGCGATCGATAAAGCTGGAACAAGGGTGTATTTTGCACGGAGGATGGAGTATTGCTGTAGGGATACAGAGGGGGTGGATTGGAGGTTTATTTTGATAATTAGAGGACGACAGGCATTAGATAGCTTAATGATTCCTAAAATGGATGCAGGTTTTGTAGCAGGGAGACAGTCAGAGAGATTTCAGACATAGAGAGAGATGCAGATTACATGTAGATTATCCATAGATCTTTTCTTGTTTCTGGTAATAATGCTCATGATTTTGTTGTGCAGTGGGTTTTTAACCTTGATTCCAGAATTTGGTTGATCTATTTATGAAGAAAAACAACATTGACAAAGCCATGGATGCAGATTTCACTCAGAGAAACTTGAATAACCGGAAATTTAGTTAAGAAATCAAGACATTTGAGCTCAAAAACCGGCCAAAGTTCCTAGCAGCCTTAGATACCAATTGAAGTTTATTCATACAGCAAGAAAGAAACTGAAAAAATGAATTGAGAAACTGTCAAAAAAGAATTGAAAAACCATCTAGTGGCCTCTGGCCAGCAATTTCTTGAACCAGTAGGCAGACTTCTTGGGATATCTCCTCAGAGTTTTGAAGTCCACATACACTAGGCCGAAGCGAGAAGTATAACCCAATCTCCACTCGAAGTTGTCGAGCAATGACCAAGCAAAATAGCCTACCACATTTGCTCCATCATCAATGGTCTTCCTTAGTTCAGTCAAGTACCCTTTGTAGTAGCCGATTCTTGACGTATCATTCAAGCCTGCAGGAAGTGTAACATTCCCTGGATCATCCCTGCCTGAAGATCAAAGCAAAGTTGGGACTTTGAAGTTAGTATGAATCAGAACAAGTGATGGTACGAAAGACAGTTTCTTCATAGTCATTCTTTTTTGTACCATTTTCAGACAATAAGACAACAGGATTCCCATAATTCTCCTTCACGTACATAACAGCCTTGTATAGTCCCCAGGGAACATCATATAGCCCCTCAGAGTGCGCCTGAAGATCAAAAAAATAATGAAAGATCAGTTTAAAGCTCAAAGAACTTTTGGTAATGCTAGTTTATGAATCTAACCCTTGGGCCAATTGGCACTCCGTTCCTGTCATCTGCATATTTAGAAACAAAGGACAAGATTAGTGAAAGCTAAACACAGTAGAGAATTTCAGAAATGAATGACAAGATTACGGAAAAGGCGATGCAGGGCTATCGTACAAGCAAATTCGCCATTCCAGTCCTGCTGATAGCCAAGATCTTTAGGCTTTCCTTGATGTGCATCATACACGTAGTAAGCAGTGTACTGATTTATTCCCAAATAATCGAAGGAGCTTTTAACCATCTTAACTTCATCTTTTGTGAACTTAGGTAGACGATCAGCAACGATTGTCTGCAAATTTTTCGGGTATTCACCTTGTACAAGGGGATGCAGAAACCTGTATAACACAGGATGAAAATAAAATAAAGACTTTGAGCAGATGGAGCAGTTCCATTTTCTGTATATTTTCATGTACTGATTCTCGTGTCATGTCGATGGAAGTTCTTACCATCCGAGATGGAAATCTCTAGCTCTTTGTGCTGCAGCAATGTCATCTTTTGAGCTTTCATTGTGAGGCTCATACCAGACAAAATCTAGAAGAATGCCTATCTTTCCATTCTGATTTTCCTGCACTTACATGTTACCTTGAATTACACGTCCATCCAGCTAGAAGTTTTATGTTGCTTTAAATCAAACTGATTATTGTAACCCTAACTACTCAGGAGAAAGAACAATGGACATTACTTGATACTTTTCGCGATATCTCTGCACTGCTGATGAATGACACAGAATGAGATTGTGGGCAACAATGTAAGGCTCAGTTGAAGAATCTCCAGCTGTGCAATTGCCAAATGCTTTGGAGCATCTTCCAGGGGCAAAGAATCCATTGTCATATCCAAGAGCAGCTATTACTCTGGGCTCATTAAATGTAAACCAATTCTTCACCCTGTCTCCAAATGTCTTGAAGCAAAACTCTGCATAATCAGCAAAATCTTTCCTGCAAAGTTCCAACATTATCCAGCTTAAGTTTTGTAAAACAGTCTATGCAAGGGCTGCGCAGACTTTAAATTTTCAAGGATGGAATTGCAGGGTGGACATAAACCGGAACTCGGCCGGAATAGCCCTACTAGGGAAAATTCCGGCCATTTTAGGGGGCGGGCGCCCTCCCTCGCCACCGTGTAGTGCCACCCCGAGTCTATGCATTATAGAAGAAGGCAAAAACATTCCAAAATTTCAAACTTACACGACTTGATGGCTCAACCATCCATTGTATCTGTCTTGAAGTGCTTGAGGAAGATCATAGTGATTAAGATTGGCATAAGGGGTGATGCCTGGCAAACATTCAAATAAAGCCCTCTTCTATGAAGTAACAGTCCAGCCAGAGTAAAGAGGAAATTGCAGGTTTTGAACAATCAAAACACAAGATTTACCTCTTTTAAGCATATAATCAATTAATCTATTGTAGTAAGCAACTCCCTTCCAGTTTACTTTCCCAGAACCATCTGCACTTAACAAACAGAATATAAGAATTTTCCCTGGAAACGCTGCTATCTCAATCAAATTAGTACCAAAAGTACAAGAACCTGGGAAAATCCTTGACCACGAAATTGAGAAACGGTAGGCGTCGAAATTCAACCTTACCATCAGATCAATATCTTGCTGCACAACCATAAAGAAGTTAGTATTCTTTAGTATCTTTTTAAGGAGTCAAAACCCATTATTATTCAGGCTGAGAAAATTAGACAACAACATTGTAACAGACAACATTAAAGATAACAATTATTACCAAAGGTTTCTTATCAAAACACGTTTCCAGAATGGAAAGAACTCAGTTTTCAGCATTAAAAGAATGGTGGATAAAACGAAAACCACCTTGTACTTATGGTATTGATCTACTGCTACTTCCCCGCTAGCATTATTGGGTTCTCGTCCTGTTCTCACAATAAAATCAAGATTAAACCAAAAAAAAAAAAAAAAAAAAACAAAAAACAATGAAACAAAGCACCAAAAAACCAAAATCAACCATAATAACATAGGACTATCTTACCAGGAGCTTCAACGAAGGTGTCCCAAATACTAGGTCCACGGCCATCTTTATTAGCCATGCCTTCAACCTGGTAAGCTGAAGTTGCAGTTCCATAGATAAAACCCTTTGGGAAACTTTTTCTTAGCAACCCTTTTTGGCTGTTAAGGTGGTATTTTCCTTCAACAAACTCGAAATCTCCATTAATGGAGGCTGCAGCTGTTATTGCAGTACAAGCAATAAGCAAAACTACTTGTATCAGCAGCATCGCCATTGTACTTCTTGCTACCATTATTTTGTTATAGATTTCAGTATATGATGATTATGTATTGAGAATTTGAGAGCGAATTGTACTAAGAGCACCTACATTTATATGCAGCGATCATGATTATACTAATAACAATCAATAAAAACTGTAATTTATATCAAATTATAACTTGTGTAGGAGTTAGCTTCTATGTTTTATTTAATTTTTATTTTATTTTAAACATTTATGTTTAATTTAAAACGATAAATAAATTCTCCACCCTTGAGAAAAATTTAGAAATTTCTTTTTTTTTTGGATGGAAAAATTGTTAAATGTATTGTTAAACTACTTGTATTGTAGTGTGAACTCGGGAGTAAGTAGTTTTATTGCATTATATATTGTTATGGTGTAATAGTTTTAAACTACTGTTTGTATGGTTCAAATCTAACTCGTAACTTTCAAGTTAGCAAATACATATTTTTATCGAATTCCATTCAAAATTTGATAGATTTTATTAATTCGATTAATTAAAATTAAAATCAGAGTGTTAGAGATACAATTTTTTAAAAAATTTAATGATAGAATAATTTAAGTAATAATTCTAAAATTATATAAACCAGTAAGCACATAAACAAAAATCTCACACAATTGACAAAAAGAAAAGTAAACCTATATCAGTATATACTTTTAATGCAAGGTAAAACAATAAGGCAAAGACAAAATAACTCCAATTGGTGTTTCTTTTGTTAGTAAAATAAAGGTAAATGCAATTAAATTACTTTAATGAATGTTTTGCTAATTTACAAAATAAGTAAAAAATAATCAAATTCTTTTAATGATTATTGAGTTATAAAATTATTATTGTTTCATTTCGATTGCCTTGTATGAAACGGACATTGTCATTTCAAATTCTCACCATCCTATATGGGAGTCTCTACCTCTTTGTTCTGCAGCAATGGCTCATACCACACAAAATCAAGAAAAATGCCTATATTTCCCTTCTGATTTTCCTTTAGTATGATTCCAATTTCAGATTTCAAACATATTTTTCACACTCCAAAATAGATTTCATGCTTATAATGGGCAACAATGTAAGGCTCACTTGAAGAATCTCCAGCTCTGCCAATGCCAAATGCTTTGGGGCACCTCTCCCAGGGCCAAACAATCCATTGTCAATTCATCACTCCGTCTCCAAATGTTTTGAAACAAAACTCTGCACAATCAGCAAAATCTTTCCTGCACAATTCAAACATTATATATCCAACTTATTTCGTGCAAACAAAAAAAAAAAAAAAAACCCCCCGAAAAATTTTTTATGCTACAAAAGAAAAATATTGAAATGATTAAATACACAAACACATCTAATAATGACATATAAGATTAAAATTTAGATAAAGATAAATAATAAAAATAATAATTTATATAAAGAACAAGAAATGAGGGAATTGGAGGCAAAAGATACGAATTAGTATATAGTACCCTAGGTATCATGCGGCTTAGAATCCTATGTGACAATTGTCTGTGACACTGCATGTGACAAACTCTAATTACTTTGTCTATATATTGTATTTCATATTAATTTATCTATATTCGCAACATATAGTTTTAGTAGATTATTTTTATTTTCATACTTTATTTTTTTAGTATTAATTTATTTATTATATATTTTGAGATTTTTTTAACAATAAAAATTATATTTAATAATTTAGTATATCCTAACCCTTTAAAAAAGTGAACCCTTCGTATTAAAAAATATAAGAGTGTAAATCATTATGTATTACGTAAAAATTAATCGAAAATACAATATATAAATAAAGTAATTAAAATTTGTCACTGGAGTGTCACAGAAAAGTGAAATAGAGGAGCCTAACCTGGTATCACGCTATATACCTTAAACTTAGGATGTGAAAACCACTCGCGCAGCAATAGTTTTGGAAAAATTGAAATATGGTAATTTAACTCATTCAAATCAATTAAAATTAATTGAATAAATTTTAAACAAAGATAATTGAAAACTAATCTCACTTATTTTCCAAAAAAAAGAAAAAAATCCGTTTGGATTCAATATATTTGAGGAACAGTTTTCACAATATCTTCTCCATTATATCAATCTTCACCATTTTCGTCGTCTCCTTCCACCGCTTGAAGGTGATTTTGATGTTCCCTATCGACATTTCATCACCAAAAAATAAGGGTCTGTTCATCAACAAGAATTGAGGTACATTTTAAATTTCAACAATGTATACTACTTATGAAAATGATTAAATTAGTATGTTTCACATATTCAATTCTACTAAAACATAATTTTCCACCCTTTACTGTTGATTGTTTTAGTAGTGAAAACCCCCAAATTGAATATCTAAGAACCCTAGATCTAAAATTGGAGAAAAGGGTTGAGGGAATGATTTGGGCTTTTGTCTTCAACCTCAAGAAGGTTAGGGCTACCGGAGAAAATGCTAATATTGGTGAGATCGTCAGAGGTTTATGATTAAACAGTTTATTCTATAAGGGACTAAACTATATTTAGCTTAATCTTTGTCTGTCGGTGGACGATTCGTACTTATATTTGTAATCTCGGAATATCAAAAGAAATCGGGGAACTTTCCAATATAGGATTTTGGTTAGGTTGCCACAAAGTCTTTTGTTGCATTATATATTTGTATGTTGGAGAAGATGACCTATTCTTGCAGGGCTTTACTGGGTTTATTTTGCAAAAAATATTCCATGAAATGCATTATCAATGAATTAATGAATGGTTTTTTTTTTTCTTGTTTTGGTTTTTTGGATGAATTATGAATAGATAATAATGAGTAAAATTGAGCCATTCACGGAGCAACAGCTAATGGGGATATGTGGGCTGCAACAATCCACACAGGAAGCAAAAGAAGCACTGTCTCAAGGGCTTGAAGCTCTAAATCAGTCACTCTCCGACACAGTAGCTTCTGATGCTCTCAGCTGCCATACCAATATGGGAAACAACATGAGCCAAATGGCTATCGCCATTAACAAACTCTCCACCATTGAAGGAAAATTGATGAAACAGTGCATTCTTGTTCTTCTTAGTTGAGTTGGAGAAATAGGGCATACCTAAACAAAATTATTGCATATGAAATTCTATGTTCAGATAATTTGCTTTTTTTGATCAATCTGATCTGTCACTAAGTTCTGCAATGGGAATTTTTGGAGATGACATGAAATTTTGATGAAAACACAACTAATTTTGATTAAAATGATATAAAGACTAATTTTTTATTTTATCACAAAAAAATCAAAAATTCTAATTTTGATTAAAATACACTATTAATTTGATGAAATAATGAAAAGACTAATTTTTTACTTTATAAAAAAATTCAAAAATTCTAAGTTTGATGAAAATACAATATTATTTGGATGAAACAACACTTAATCTTGATGAACACACCTATAATTTTGAAGAAAAGTCTATTTTGATGAAAACATAAGTAATTTTGATGAAAATGATGAAAAGACTAATTTTTTAATTTATCACAAAAAAAAACTTCCACAAATTATAATTTTGATGAAAATACACTATTATTTTGATGAAACAACACTTAGTTTTGATGAACACAATGAAAAGTTTAAATTTTCATAAATAACTGAACTCTAACCTTTTATATAATAACTAAATCCTATTCCATTTGATGAAAACCCTAACCTATTTGATGAATAATTAAACCTTAACCTTTTCGATGAATAACTATATCCTAACCTATTTGATAAATAATCGAACCTTAACCTTTTATATAATAACTGAATCATAATCAATTTGATAAATAACGGAACCCTAACATTTTTTATGAAAAACTGATCCCTAAACTTTTTGATAAAAAAATTCAACCTTAATAATTTTTGATGACACACTGAACCCTAACCGTTTCGATTAAAAAACCGAACCCTAAAATTTTTTATGAAACACTGAACCCTAATCATTTCGATTAAAAAACTGAACCCTAGTATTTTTGATGAATCACTAAACACTAACCTTTTCGATTAAAAAACTGAACCCTAATATTTTTGATGAAAAACTAAACACTAACCTTTTCGATTAAAAACCTGAACCCTATCACTTTCGATGTATTACTGAACCCTAACCTTTTTGATGAAACACTGAACCCTATCCTTTTTCTATGAAACACTAAACTCTAACATTTTTTATGAAACACTAAACCCTAACATTTTTTTATGAAACACTAAACCCTAACATTTTTTATGCAGATTTCAACCATAACATTTTCAATTAAAAAATAGAACCCTAACCTTTTTGAAGAAACACGAAACCCTAACATGTTTTATGAAAAACTGGACACTAACCTTTTTTAGTGGTTAGGGTTTATGGTTTAGGGTTTAGAGTTTGGGGTTAGGATTTAGTTATTTAAGGGTTTGAGTTTAGTTTTCACCAAATGGTTAGGGTTTAGGTTTTAAAAGAAAAGGTTAGTGTTTAGTTTTCAATCGAAAAGGTCATGATTCATTGATTAATCAAAAAGCTGAACCCTAACCTTATCGATAAAAATATAAACCCTAACCTTTTCAATTAAAAAACTGAACCTTAACCTTTTCGATTAAAATCTAAACCCTAACATTTTTAATGAAATCCAAACCCCAAACTCATTTGTTAAATAACTAAATCCTAACATTTTATATAATAACTAAACTCCTAACTCATTTGCTGAATACTTGAACCCTAACCATTTATATAATAACTAAACCATTAACTCTTTTGCTTAATAATTAAACACTAACCTTTTATATAATAACTAAACCCAAACCCATTTTATAAATACCCCTAACCCATTTGATGAAAATCCCTAATACATTTGATGAATAACTGAACCCTAACCTTATATATAATAACTAAATCCCTAACCCATTTGATGAATAACTGAACTCTAACCTTTTATATCATCACTAACCCCTAACTCATTTGATAAAAACACCTAACCCATTTGATGAATAACCGAACCTTAACCATTTATATAATAACACCTAACTCATTTCATGAATAATTGAACCCTAACATTTTTTTTATGAAACATTGAACCATAACTTTTTTTTTTTATAAAAAAATGAACCCTAACCTTTATGATAAAACATTGAACCCTAACATTTTTTATGAAAATTTGAACCCTAACCTTTTAAATTAAAAGACAGAACCCTAAAATTTTTTAATGAAACATTGAACCCTAACATTTTTTAATGAAACATTGAACCCTAAATTTTTTGATAAAAAATTAACCCTAGCCTTTTTGATGAAACACAGAACCCTAACTATTTTGATGAAAAACTTAACCCTAACCTTTTCAATTAAAAAACTGTACCATACCCTTTATGATGAAACATGGAATTCTAATCTTTTCAGCTAAAAAACTGAACATAACCTTGTTGATGAAACATTGAACCCTAACCTTGTTGATGAAACACTGAACCCTAACCTTTTAATTTAAAAAACTGAACCCTAATATTTTTTATGAAACACTGAACCCTAACATTTTCGATTGAAAACCTGAACCTTAACTCTTTCGAAGGATCACTGAATGCTAACCTTTTGGATTAAAATATAGACCCCAACCATTTTTGATGAAACACTGAATCCTCACATTTTTTATGAAAAACTGAAATCTAACATTTTCAATTAAATAAATGAACCCAAACCTTTTTTATGAAACAATAAACCCTAACATTTTTTATAAAAAAGTTAACCCTAACCTTTTTAATTAAATAACCATAACATTTTTTATGAAACACTAAACCCGAATATTTTTAATGAAACACCGAACCCTAACTTTTTCGATTAAAAATTGAACCCTAACATTTTTATGAATAACTAAACTCCTAACCCATTTGATGAATAACTGAACTCTAACCTTATATATGATAACTAAACTTCTAACCCATTTGATGAATAACTGAACCCTAATCTTTTATATAATAACTAAACCCTAACCCATTTGATGAATAACCGAACCCTAACCTTATATACGATAACTAAACCCCTAACTGCTTTGATGAATGACTGAACCCTAATCTTTTATATAATATCTAAACCTTAACCCATTTGATGAATAACCAAACCCTAACTTTTTATATAATAACTAAACACTTAAACCATTTGATTAATAATTGAACCTTAACCTTATATATAAAATTAAACCATAACCTATTTGGCGAAACACTCAACCCTAACCTTTTTGATTAAAAAACTGAACGCTAAACTCTTTGATGAAACACTGAACACTAACCATTTCGATGAATAACTAAACCCTAACTTTTTGATTAAAAACCATAACCCTAACCCCTTCGATAGATAACTAAACCCGAACTTTTTTTTTTTGAAAAACTGAACCTAATATTTTTTATGAAACGCTAAAAACTAACTTTTTTAATTTAAAAACTGAACCCTAACCTTTTTAATGAAATGCTGAACCTTTACTTTTTCAATTAAAAAATTGAACCCTAGCCTTTTCAATTAAAATCTAAACCCTAACCTTTTCAGTAAAGAAACTGAACCCTAACATTTTCAATTAAAATACAAAACCTTGACCTTTTTGATAAAATGCTGAAAACTAACTGTTTCACTTAAAAAACTGAAACCTAACCTTTTTAAAGAAACGTTTAGGGTTTATGGTTTAGGGTTCAGAGTTTGGGGTTAGGGTTTAATTATTTAAGGGTTAGGGTTTAGTTTCATCAAAGGGTTAGGGTATAGGTTTTAGACGAAAAGGTTACTGTTTAGTTTTTAATCGAAAAGGTTAGGATTCATTAATTCATAAAAAAAAAATGAAACCTAACCTTATTGATAAAAATCTAAACCCTAACATTTTCGATTAAAATCTAAACCCTAATATTTTTAATGAAAACTAAACCCCAAACTCATTTGATGACAAACTAAATCTTAAATTTTTGTATAATAACTATACTCCTAACTAATTTTTTGAATACTTGAACCGTAACCATTTATATAATAACTACCTCCCTAACTCGTTTGCTGAATAAATGAACCTTTACCTCTTATATAATAACTAAACCCTAACCGATTTGATGAAAACCCCTAACTCATTTGATGAATAACAGAACCCTAACCTTATATCTAATAACTAAACTGCTGACCCATTTGATGAAAAACTGAACCCTAACCTTATATATAATAACTAACTCCCTGACCTATTTGATGAATAAATGAACCCTAACCTTTTATGTAATAACTAACCCCTAACCTATTTGATGAAAAAACCTAACCTATTTGATGAATAACCAAACCATAACCATTTATATAATAACTAAACGCCTAACCCATTTGATGAATAACTGAACTCTAAACATTTGAGGTTTAGGGTTTAGGGTTTAATAATTATAGGATTGGGTTTAGGGTTTTAGGGTTTAGGGAATAGGATTTAGGGTTTTAGGGGTTAGGTTTGTGTTATTTAAGGGTTAGAGTTTAGTTATTTAAGAGTTAGGGTTTAGAGTTTAATAAAAGGGGTTAGAGTAAAGGTTTTAAACAAAAAGGTCAGGGTTTATTTTTTATCAAAAATTTTAGGGTTCAGTGTTTAATCGAAAGTGGTTAGGGTTTAGTTATTATATAGCTCGTTGGGGTTCAGTTATTAATCAAATGGATCAGGGTATAGTTTTTTATGAAATCATATTCAAAATTGATGAATATCCTAACCCATTTGATAAATAAATGAACCATAACCTTTTATATAATAACTAACCCCTAACCCATTAGAAGAAAGCACCGAATCGATTTGATGAATAACCTGTTGGGTTTGAATACTAAAGCCTTGCAAGTATTAAACTATTTCCTAATTTTATGTATCGATTGAATGTTTTAGTTAAATTGTTCACATGTTTTACATATATCATCCATTTATATTATGTAATTAGATGATGAGATGTCTGGTGTGACACAGTATATCTCATTATTAGTTAAAAGACATAATATATAAATGAGGTTCGTAACCGAGACAGTTCTGGACACACTATCAGTTTAGGTTATTATGTGATTCAGAAAATTGGTTTGTCTAAACTAATTCAATCATATAGATATGCCTGGGGTATATTGAACTTGACCATTTAAGATGAATTGTTTTGTACTGATTTAATAGACTATTCATTCCTAGTATTCTATCTCTTAATCCCTATACTTGAGCGGGCATGAGGATTAGGCATTGTGTCCTTTGATTTGCCAAAGAGTGAGGTCATTTGTGGCCAATAGTCTCTGTAGGTTGGGTGCATGTGTTTAGTTGTTTGGTGTGTTGTTGCTTGTCGAAAGGAAACCATGTACCGGTGCATCCGGGTTGATGGTGGTCCCAAGATGAGCTTGTTATATTTATTCTACTAAACCCACCTGGTGGACTTATGTCTGGTATATTAAAAGGGTCGAGTGGTACTAATCTTGAATTATAAGAAGCTAATTCATTAATTTATCAGTAAATTAATAAATTAACGAGCACTATATATTTGATGTAGAAAGATTAAAGAATAATTAATTTAGTTTTTCCGGAAGCAATTCTTGTATAGGATGGTAGTGCATGATTAATCCGTCAGTGGTACGATTAATTATGTAGTGGGTTAATTGATAAGGTGGAATTAATTATTTGATTAATTATTCCTAAGAGTTAATTAAGTAATTAACAAAGTGAAATTAATTAATTAATTAAGTCTTAAAGTTCAATTAGAATTGGAAATCTTAGAGATTAGGAAATCTAAATGAATTTGGAAATCTAATTAGATTTGGTTACTAATTGGATTTGGAAACTAATTAATTACCTAAACCCATTAGGAATGCCAATCCTAAACCAACCTGGGGTCTCTCTTGTAACTTTATAAATAGGCAAGAGATTGGCAATTCAATACACACAATTCATTAGTTTTCAAGACAAGAAAACTAGAGAGATAAGTCTAGAGAGAGAAAAAAATTCCTGCAGCGCGTGAGTATTAGTAGGCGGCGCGAGCTTCTCGGTGGTGTGTGAGACACACGAGCTTGTGGCGGTTGTCCGGTTGGTTTTTCGACAACAGCTTGGATGGAGTTGTGGTGGATCGTTGATCGTTGGTTCATTGGGTTATTTCTCACACAACGTACGAGCTGGTCTTGAGTCATACAAGCGATCACCTAAGTACACACTTCAAGATGTAATTCTTAAACTTCCACTTTAATTAGGAATTTAGTGTTGTGTGACAAATCAAACAAGTAGAAGCTAAGATCCTGCGCAATGTTATTTCAAGCAAGGATTGGAATAGTGATTGTGCTAGAGCTTAAGCATGGTCAAGTATTCCGATTCTGGAATGCATAGCACGAAAGTGAATTTTTTACCGGTCCCAGGCAGATAATCTTTCAATTTGTATAAGTGGCTGGTTTTGATTTTGTGCATGTTCAATTTGTTACATGGTTTTGTTTGCAGGTGGTTTAGAAATCCCTGCTATTATGGTTGCGTTTGTTTGTTTTAATTAAACCCCGAGACATGTCCGAGTTATTTTTTTATGAATGCTTGTAATAGTAAAACCACGTGCTGGAAGCCACTAGAAGCAGTGTAGGAATAGATAAAATCTGTAGTATGATTTTTTCTATGTAATTTTTGATTTTATTTTCCTAGACGCCTTGTGTAATCGAAGGCGTTATGGTGGCGACTTGAATTCGTGAGTTTTGGTTTATCGTTAATTCGTAGAAAACCAAGAAAACCCAGAACGAATTGCAAGAAGACCAAATAACAAGTGGGAGCAGAAGACGGAAAACGTCGCGCTGGGCAGCAAGTAGCAAAGCTGCTGCACCGCGACCCTGCCCATTTGGTTCACGCGTGGAGCCCATTTTTCCTCTGTTTTCATTTTTTTTGAAATCCAACATTCAAGACTCAATCCATCGAGTGACGTGACCGGACACGTGATCAAGACAACAGATGGAAGCAATTAAACCATAATAGTCAGAAAATTTATTTTACGCAGTTATTTCCTGTATTTACAGTTTTAATTTTATGCTTTAATTTTTATGCTTATTTTATATGCATATTTTAAAGCAATCTGGTTTTATGTTTGCACATAATTTAGGATTAGTTAATTGCATGTTAAAATCAAAAAATTCCTCATTTTAGAAGTATAAGTTTGAGCGGGTTGGTTAATATTCCCATAGCCTCCATTACGAGTTCATATGTAATGTGGGTGGACTTGTGCGTTGGCATTAGGGCCTACCTCCATATCAGATGAGTTAACCATAAGATCACTAGCTTATGAATTTCTAAGCAAAATGACTCGAGTAAGTTGAAATAGGAGAAATGCAATATCCTCTCCATCTGAGGCGCGCTATCCTAAGGAAATAAGTTCAGAAGTCACGTAATGGCACACACTTAGTGTATGATTTGTAGTATTCCTACCATCGAGGTTACGTTGCTTATTTCTATGGCTGAAAGGCATTGAATATTAATTACATTGATAAATATATCATTTGGTCAGATAGTGTAGTTAATGAACCTAGTTATTCTCAAACGAATGTGGGTTAGAGTAAACGTCCACATTATCATGGCTGTCAAAAATCTCAGTGAATGAGATGTCAATGGATTTAATTATTGTTTGAGGGATGCCAATAATCATTTTGAATTTATTTTTGAAATTTTAGATTTACTGAAACATTGTCTGTTTAATTTATTTACATTCTTTGATATGGCATTTAATCTATTAGCTACAATATTGAAAGACAACAAGTTAACTGGTCCGAATTATGTTAACTGGAGTTGTAATTTGGACATTGTACTAACGGCTGAGCAGCATAAGTTTGTGTTCACCGATGTTCATCCAGATGTGCCTACTGATGATTCTTCTCAAGAGGATATAGATGCCTATACGAGGTGGAGAAAAGCGGATGAGATGGCGCGATGTTACATTCGGGCCTCTGTGTCAAATGTTTTGCAAGATCAGTTTCATCACATGGTATCCGCTTTTAACATGATAGTTCACCTGAGAGAGATATTCGCTCATCAAGGACAGACAGCAAAGCAAACAGCCATGAGGAAAATTATAAATACCAGAATGGATGAAGGCTCATCGGTTAGAGATCACGTGCTTCACAAGATCAGCAACATCAATGAAATAGAAGTATTGGGAGGTGAAATGTATTGTTACAGTCAGATCGATATCATCCTCCAGAGCTTACCTTATAGTTTCGAGCAGTTTCAGGTGAACTACAATATGAATCAATGAGTTTATACTCTTCCCAAGCTCCTAACAGCATCGGTGTCGGCCGAAGGCATCTTCAAAGAGAAGAAGCAAGCTTTGGTCACAGTAAAGGCTTCTAGTCCCTCTTCTGCGCCTAAAGACGAGAATAAGAAGAAGAAGAAGACCAAGAAACATGCTGCCAATCCGGTCATCGCAAAGAAGAATAAGCCTAAAGTCAAATGCTTCAAGTGCGGTAAAAAGGGACATTAGAAATCGGATTGTCCAATGCTCAAAAGTACGATAGTTTCTTCCTTAATTACTGAGACATGTTTAGCGGTGATTCCCATAGATACTTGGTGTGTAGATTCAGGCACCACTGACCATGTTTGTAATTCTTTGAAGGGGTTCCAAGTAACCCGAAAGCTTAGAGAAGGCGAACTGGAAGTCTACTTCGGTGACACTACAAGAGTGTCAGTAGAAACAGTGGAAGTAGTCTCCATATTATCAAAAATAATATATTAGAGTTAGACAATTGTCTTTATGTACCGAGTTTTAGAAAGAATCTTATATCAGTTTCTAAACTCTTAAAGAATGGTTGTAAGTTTATTTTTTTTGATAATTCTGTTGTTATTAGAAAAGATGGCAAGCTTATTTGTTCTGGTTCATTAATTAACGACTTGTTTTTGATTAAATCAAAACTCCCCTGTTGTGCAAACCATAGAATTAAATGGCGCATCATCTAACAGTAATAAGAGAAAATAACTTTCTAAAATGAATCTAACCTATCTTTGGCATCTCAAGTTAGGCCATATAAATCTTAGTAAGAGTCAAAGGTTGATCAATGATGGACCATTAAGTTCATTAGAGAGTAACAAAAGGTGACCAAGAGACATTTGAAAGCAAAAGGTTATAGAGCCAACGACGTATTAGAGTTTATTCACTCTGAATTGTATGGAACAATTTTGGTCCAAGCAAGAGGTAGGTTTAAGTATTTTGTGATGTTCACAGATTATTACTGAAGGTACGGATACATTTACCTAATGCGCCACAAGTCTGAATGCTTTAGTAAATTCAAAGAGTATTAGGCAGATGTAGAGAAATAACACGTTAAGAGTATCAAGAAACTGCGATCAGATCGTGACAGTGAGTACCTATCCCACAAATTTCGAGAATACCTAAGTGAGGTCAGAATTCAGTCTTAGTTGTCTGCACCTCGCACACCACAGCAGAACGGTGTAGCAGAAAGAAGAAACAGAACTCTCATGGAAATGGTTAGGTCAATGATAAGCTATAGTGATTTACCTAGTTTGTTCTGGGCATATGCCTTAGAAACTGCAAAGTCATCTTTAATCTTATACTATCTAAAACAATGTCTTCAACCTCTACAGAGTTGTGGAACGGACGCAAGCCCAGTCTAAGTCATCTCATAATCTGGGGTTGTCCAACGCATGTGCTTAAGGTATATGCGGCTAACTTAGATGCAAGAACAATAGCAATGCTGTTTGTAGGATATCCTAGATAAACGAAAGGTGGTATGTTTTATAGTCCTAAAGGTTAGAAGGTGACAGTTATCACTAACACCAAATTTTTAGAGGAATACTATATTGTAGATCACAAGCCCAAGAGTAAGATAGTACTAGCAGAACTTAGAAAGTAATCTAATAATCGTTATGCACCAGCACAAGTGGATACACCACACACTGTACAAGATATCACAGATGATGCGTCTACACTGGTGGTGCCTCGTCCTAGTGGGAGGGTTATGAAACAACCCGACAGTTTCATTGGCATTGGAGAAGCCTATGACTTCATCCCAGGCACGCCTGAACCAGATTCGGTGAACTACAATGAGCCTCTCTGAGATAAAGATGTAGAATCTTGGTGAAAAGCAATTATATCCGAGATGGGGTCGATGGACCACAATCAAGTCTGGGAACTTGTGGACTTGCCAGATGGTTTCAAACCCATTAGATGTAAATGGGTCTACAAATGCAATAGAGGACCTGACAGGAAGGTTTAAACCTTTCAAGCTAGGCATGTGGTGAAGGGGTATACTCAGTAAGAGGGAATCAATTGTGAGGAAACCTTCTCCCTAGTGGCCATGCTTAAGTCGATCCGGATTCTCTTAGTCATAGCTGCTCATTTAGATTATTAGATATGGTATATGGATGTTAAGACATCTTCTATTAACGGAAGTCTTGAGGAAACCATATTCATGTATCACCCAGAGGAATTCATTGCAAAAGGCCAAGAACATAAGGTTTGTAGGCTTGAGAGATCCATTTACAGACTTAAGCAGGCATCCAGATCTTGGAACATCCGGTTTGATGAGGTAATCCAATCCTATGAATTTACTCAGTGTCTGAATGAACAATGTGTGTACCGCAGGTGTGATGGAAACACAATGGTGTTTCATGTGCGTTACATAGATGACATTTTACTAATTGGCAACAATAAGAAAATGTTATCGGACGTAAAGGCATGGCTGTCCAAACAGTTTGATATGAAGACTTAGGAGAAGTGGGACATATACTTAGGATTAAGTTAATTCGAGATCGTAGGAAACGTTCATTAACGCTCTCTCAACCTTTATATATAGACACGATTCTGGCTCGTTTTAACATGCAGAACTCTAAGAAAGGTTTTATACCTTTCAGAAACGGAGTACATCTATCTATAGAACAGTCTTCTAAGGCTGTTGATGAGATAGAAGCCATGAAGACAGTTCCTTATGCTTCGGCAGTAGGTAGTCTCATGTATGCGATGTTATGTACGAGGCCTGATATCTGTTATGCTATTGGCATTGTAAGAATGTATCAGAGTAACCTCGGGAAAGCTCATTGGGAGGCAGTAAAATGCATTCTCAAGTATCTACGTAGAACGAGAGACCAAGTTTTGGTTTATCAGGCACTTGAGCTGGTACCTCGAGGTTACACAGACTCAGATTTCCAAGGCGACATGGACAAGAGCAAGTCTACCACACAGTATGTGTTTACTTTGGGAGATGGAGCCATAGTTTGGCAGAGTGTCAAGTAGAAAAGCATGGCAGACTCTATCATGGAGGCCGAATACGTTGCAGCATCAGAGGCAGCGAAGAAGCAGTTTGACTCAAGAACTTCCTATTGGACTTAGACGTAATTCCTAGTTTGCAGAAATCGATCACAGTGTAATGTGACAACAATGGTGCAGTAGCAAACTCGAAGGAACTACGAGCCCACAAAGCGAGTAAACATATACGGTGCAAGTACCACTTAATACGAAATATCATCAAGAGGGGAGTCATGGTCGTGGCAAAGATAGCATCAGAAGATAACCTTGCAGATCCTTTCACGAAGACATTGACTGCAAAAGTCTTTGAAGCTCACGTAGAGGGCATGGGCATCAGATATTTAGTAGAGCCATGAAAGTTTTTCTAGTTGTATTGTAGTTGTAAAGATTAATGTAGTTTTATACTTAAAGTGCAGCTTAAGAATTAGTGGGAGATTATTGGGTTTGAATACTAAAGCTTTGCTAGTGTTAAACTATTTCCCAGTTTTATATATCGATTGGATGTTTTAGTTAAATTGTTTATATGTTTTACATATATCGTCCATTTATATTATGTAATTGGATGATGAGGTGTCTGGTGTGACATAGTAGATCTCATTATTGGTTAAAAGACATAATCTATAAATGAGGTTTGTAACCAAGACAGTTCTGGACACATTGTCAGTTTAGGTTATTATGTGATTCAAAAAATTTGTTTGTCTAAACTAATTGAATCATATAGATATGCTCAAGGCATATTGAACTTGACCATTTAGGATGAATTGTCTTGTACTGATTTAATAGACTATTCATTCCTAGTATTCTATCTCTTAATCCCTAGACTTGAGCAGGCATGAGGATTCCACGTAGTGTACTTTGATATACCAAAGAGTGAGGTCATTTGTGGCCAATAGTCTCGGTAGGTTGGGTGCACATGTTTAGTTGTTTGGTCTGTTGTTGCTTGTCGAAAGGAAACCATGTACCGGTGCGTCTGGGATGATGGTGCTCTCGAGATGAGCTCGTTATGTTTATTATATTAAATCGAACTGGTGAACTTATGTCTGGTATAGTAAAAAGGTCGAGTGGTACTAATCTCGGATTATAAGAAGTCAATTAATTAATAAATAAGCACTATATCTTTGATGTGGGGAGATTAAAGAATAATTAATTTAGTTGTTCCGGAAGTAATTCTGGTATAGGATGGTAGTGCCATAATTAATCCGTTAGTGGTACGATTAATTATGTAGTGAGTGAATTACTTGATAAGGTAGAATTAATTATTTAATTAATTATTCATATGGGTTAATTAAGTAATTAACAAAGTAGGATTAATTAATTAATTAATTAAGTTTTAAAGTTCAATTAGAATTAAGAAATCCTAGAGATTAGGAAATCTAGTTGGATTTGAAAATCTAATTAGATTTGGTTACTAATTGGATTTGAAAACTAAATAATTACCTAAACCCATTAGGAAGGCCAATCCTAAACCAATTTGGGGTGTCTCTTGTAACTCTATAAATAGACAAGAGATTGGCAATTCAATACACACAATTTATAAGCTTTCAAGACAAGAAAATTAGAGAGAGAAAGACTAGAGAGAGAAAATAAATTTCTCCCTCAAAGTCGACCTTCTTTAGATTCTAGCAGTGGTCAAACTCTCGAGAAAGTCCATCGGTCTTCAATCCGAAGTTTATGGCAACGCGTGGGTATTGGCAAGGGGCACGTGGGCTTCTCGTTGGCGTGTGAGACACATACACTTGTGGCGGCTGTCCGGTTGGTTTTCCGACATCAGCTTGGTGAAATTGTGGCGGATTGTTGATTGTTGGTTCGTTGCCCACACAACGTACAAGCTGGTCTTGAGTCATACAAGCGATCACTGAAGTACGCTCTTCAAGAGGTAATTCTTAAACTTCCGCTTTAATTAGGAATTTATTGTTGCGTGGCAAATCGAACAAGTAGAAGCTAAGATCCTGCGCAATGTTATTTCAAACAAGGATTGGAATAGAAATTGTACTATAGCTTAGGCCTGGTCAATAGTTCCGATTCTTGAATGCATAGCACGAAAGTGAATTTTTGATCGGGCTCGGGCAAATAATCTTTTATAACCGAACCCTAGCCATTTATATAATAACTGAACCCCTAACCCATTTGATGAATAATTGAACCCTAACCTTTTGAAGTTTAGGGTTTAGGGTTTAGGGATTAGGGAGTAGGGTTTAGTTATTTAAGGGTTAGGGTTTAGTTATTTAAGAGTTAGAGTTTAGATTTTAATGAAAGGGGTTAGGGTATAGGTTTTAACGTAAAGGTTAAAGTTTATTTTTTATCAAAAATATTAGGGTTCAGTGTTTCAAAATCGATAAACACTATAAGCATCTTTTAATAAAAGAAAGTTGATATAGTTATAATATATTGATTGATATATTAAATATAGAACAAAATTCCTCCAAAAAAAAAAATATATAGAACAAAATCTTCAACATATTTATGTTTTCCTTATTTAATGCAAGAATATTAAATTTTAGGTTATATAATTATCTTTCAATCAATAAAGATTAACCATAATTATGAAAGAGTTTGTACAACACACAACAACAATTGGAGACTGAAAAAATCTTGACAAATTTTTCAAAAAATATTAAAATTATGAAAAATTTACCTAAAAAATAAATAGGGGCATAAACCTATATAACTTAGGGTTACTATATAATTTGCGAAAAGATACTCCCAGAGGAAGATAGATAAAATTGTTTTATTTTAATATATAGTTATTAATTTTTTTTTAAGTAAAAATCAAATGGAAATAAGAAAAATCAAAACAATATTTTTTAAGAAAAAAAAGTGTGCGTGCAATAGAAAAAAATATATAGTTATAGATATGTTATGAACTACCCCACATATTTACCAATTATCAAAAACAATAAAATCCACACAATTCCATCCCAAATCCCTCTTTACAAATATTTACCACAAATATTTACATATCTTATAAATTTTTTATTGATCGGTCAATTGAGAGACTAACAACGTGAAAGTTTATTTTATAATTTGTTGAAAACTAAAACGTACAAGAATTAAATTATAACTTTTGTAGGAGTTGGCTTCTATGTTTGATTTGATGCTTCAAAAAAGAAACCAAAACGTCTTTCCCTTTCCCCTTAATCGATTCCCCCAATAACACAGAGTTAATTATTGGTGAATTAAGGCAGCAAGGGAATTGGAGGGAATAGTGGTTGTGACTTGTGAGTCGTCCTCGTCTTCTCCTTAAAGTAGACGTGGGATCAGAAGATTCCGGTTCGCTGGCCAACTCCTCATGAGAATAGTTTGGCCCCAGTATTTTGCCCGACCAACTTCTCATATGCTTGACAAGTGATAGATACTCACTACTTAAAATAATAGGTCTTGATTCAAATCACTTTTGTATAAAAAAGAAAAAAAACTCCTCATATGCTAGATATGCTCAGGTTTGGCCGACCTAATCTTCACGCATTTGCCATGGAACCAAACGGGACGTGGAGTAGGTTATAAACGACATTCCATATTTACTACAAATATTTACTCACTTTATCAATTTTTTATTGATGGGTCAATTGAAAGAGTAATAACGTGAAAGTCTATTTTATAATTTGCTGAAACTTAAAAGGTACAAGAATTGAATTATAACTTTTGTAGGAGTTGGCTTCTATGTTTGATTTGAAGCTTCATTGATAATCTTCACAATGTTCGTAATCTGAATAAGTAGTTTTATTGGATTATATATAGTCTAATAGTATTAAATTACTTATGGTATACACAGCAGGGATGTAGTCCAATGGTAAGCACTTCTCGCTTAAAATAATAGGTTTTGAATTCGTGTCACCTTTGTATCTAAAAAAAAAAAGTTGAACGACAATAATAGTCTCATATCCTTTTTTATTAATTAACAGTTTGAGTCATTTTAAACGAGAAATTTGGTCATTACCATATTGACCTCCATTGACCGCTAGTTAAAGGTCTTTTATTTAAAAGAAGAATTTTATTTTTAAAGAAATAATTTTTTATAACGGATACATTTATCAAATTTACAAATTCAAAACAGTGACTTCAGAAAGTTGTGAAATTGATAAGTTTTAAAATATTTTTTTGTTAAGTGTGGTTGATTATGCATTTTATTGTTTTAGATAATTAATAATTAATAATTTATCTATAATTATATAATATTTTACTTTTTTTATTGCACATATAATGCACTTTTTTTATTAAATTTTTTTTTCGAAGAATTGAACCTCTCTTGATTCCACATTAACATTTTCTGCATAAGAAATAATTTATATATTGAAATTTTCTACATAACCTACAACCACCTAGGTCCCAACTTGGTTATTTTAATATCCGGGACTATAGTAGGCTATACAATCGTAAACTTTAACATAAATTTTGTTGTCTTCCTTTTCACAATTTATAAGAGGGAAATTTTTCACAATTTATAAGAGGGAAATTTTTTGTTCAAAGAAGATATTTTTTTATGTGAATGACGAATGAGGGTGTATTGTGCACGGAGGAGGGAGTATAGCTTCAGGGGATACAGTTAGTGGGGATACGGAGTGACCATTCTTAAAAAGAAAATTAAAGTATGATGGCCTTAAAAATAATTTTCAAAGTATGATGACCAAAACAAGAAACTGACTATAGATCTCATCATTTGTTTAAATCATGATATATAAATAAGGCTCATAACTCAGACAGTTTTGGACACACTGTTAGTTTAAATAATTATGTTATTCAGATATTGGTTTGTCTAAACTAATTGAATCATATAGTTGTGCCCAGGGCATGTCGAGCATGACCGTTTAGGTTTGAATTAACTTGATGCGCGTCTTCCCTCCAACAAAGAATTCCAGGAAAATGATTTCTTTGGTAGTAGAAATTCGTGCTTTAATTTACCCGACCTAGGAGATTAGTAAAGTCACTATCTTACAAACGTAGTGAAAATTTGATTGTAAGTCAGGTAGAATTGAACCACAACAATAACAACCACGTATTATTGATAAATTCAGAAATGCACTATGTCTATAGAAATTCGGTTTTGGGGCTATCACGAGCTCTCACAAAATGTTTCAATATTCATCAATGCAATCTTATAAAATTGAAGGAACAACCCTCTATTTATAGAGCATAGGGGCGGCCGAATTACAGAGCAAGAAAAAGGGAATTCTTGTTCATGTGTAACAAGAATTTCCGTTCCTAAGGCACAAGTCTTTTCCTTATTTAACTTGGAAAATAATAAGATTTGTTTCCTTATTCTAACTCTAATCACACTATAATTAAACTAGGATTGTTGCTGAGATTTATTCTTTCTAAATTCCTAAAAGAATAAACCTTATTTAACACTAATCAGCAAAAATCAGAAAACTACCTAAACCGGGAGCATAATGGGGCGGCGGCCGAACTGGGCTTAAAGGGGTCACCCTTGCCTTCTTGTCGTTAGTTTTGAATACTTAAAAGCTTTGCTTGTAAGAAAACTATTTCTCAGTTACATATCGATTGTGTTTTAGTATATAATCACATGTTATACATGTGTCCACTTATATCGTATGACTAGATGATGAGGTGTTTTGTATGACACGGTAGATCTCATCATTGGTTAAAGTTATGATATATAAATAATGCTTGTGACTGAGAAAGTTTGGGCATACTGTCAGTTTATGTATTGTATGATTATGAGATTTGTTTATCTAGACTAATTGAATCATGCAGATGTGCCCGAGGTATATTGAACAGGATCGATGTAGGATCAAATTAACTTGTACTAATCTTCGTAATTAATTTGAGCCTTGTTTTCTGTCTCTTAATCCCTAGACTAGAGCAGGCATGGATATTAGACATAGTGTACTTTTATTTGTCAAAGAATGAGGTCACTTGAGGCCTATAATCTCTGTAGGTTGGGTATACGTGTTTATTTTCTTATTGTGTTGTTGTTTGTCGAAAGGAAACCATATACTGATGTGTCCGGGGTGATGGTGCTCTCGAGATGAGCTCGTAAGGATTATTATACTAAACATGACTGGTGGATTTATATCTAGTATAATAATAAGGTCGAGTGGTACTAATCTCGAATGATAAGAATTCGATTAATTAATTTATCAGTAAATTAATAAATTGATGAGCACTATATCTTTGACGTGGGGAGTAAAAGAATAATTAAAGTGGTATCCGGAAGCAATTTTATTTTGAGCCAGCCATAGTTTCATAATTAATCAGTTAGTGGTACCATTAATTATGTGTTGGATTAATTGACAAAGTGAATTTAATTATTTAATTAATTATCCTTGGGTCAATTAGTATAGACTAGTCTAGTAAAGACCTAGAAGTCAATAAAAAGTCAAACTAGAAGGCCCAACTCAAAAGTCCACTAAGTCTCATTTGAATCTCTTATAAATAGATAAAGTCTTGCCCTTGAAATAAAAAAGAGAAAACTTGGAAGACATGATGTCTTGCCTCTAGAAAGAGAAAGGCCTAGAGAGGGACTTGGAGAACTAGTCAAATTAAGACCCACTTGAAGTCGGTTTTTTATCTCTCTTGGAAAAGGAGGTCGGATCTCGGTTCGGGCAGCATTTTTCTGGCATGGGCTTCACGAATTCCGGCTGATCTTCAGCTTTTCCGGCATGGGCTTTTTTTTTTCTGGCAAATCTGGTGCTGCTTGCGGATTTTCTCGCGCATCCAGCACTGCTCGTGGGTTTTCTCGCGCATCCAGCACTGCTCGCGGGTTTTCTCGTGGATCCAACTATTTCTGGCTACTCTTGGTGTTTTCTGGGGAGTTTCTTTAGCTTGTTTTCACGAGTTTTGACCGATCTATCCGGTAGATAGTTGTCCACACGACTTCCAAATTTATCTTTGAGACATTCGAGGGATTTCTTGACGGACAAGCTTTGAAGGTGGAATATTTCTCAATTGATTTCTTGAAGGACTAGTTTCAAAAGTCGAATCTTTAATCTTTTTGCTTTTATTTAAAGATTAAATTTTTAGTGGGTTTTATAAATCGAACAAGTTAAAGCAGATCGGGTTCAAAGGAATTTTTACTAGTGTTTGGGCTCAATCAAAAGTTTCTGATTCTGGAATGCATAGCATGGAAGTGAAATTTTCAATTTGGCCCTGACCAACTAGTTCCTTCAATTGGTATCATAGCCAAGGTTTTGGCTTTATACTTGTTCGATTTGTTATGGGCTTTTATTGCAGGTGATTCTTAACTCGGCTATTATAGTTTATGCATTCAGTTTTGATTTATAAATCCCAGGACATGTCTGGGTTAGTTTTTTTAATGTGAATGTGTGTAATAGTAATAACCATGAGCTGTAAGCCATGTAGGATTAGATTAAATCTGTATTAGGATTTATTCTATGATTATGTCATATTTATTTTCCTAGAAAATCAAGCCTTGTGTTTAGGAAAATATGTAATGGCGAATACGTTATTGTGGGCAAGTTAGATTCGTGGGTTTTGGTTTATCGTAACTTGGGTGTGAAGAAAACAGATCTGGTCCGGACTAAACTGAAAATATCACTTTCGTGCTATGCATTCCAGAATTGGAGACTTTCGATCTGGCCCAGACTATAAAATCATTTTCCCTGAAATGATCTAGGCTTATACATATTCAATTCATTAAAATGACACGCTAAAAATTAAATCTTTAATTTAAAGCGAAATACAAATGATTATACCTTTTAAGCGTGTCCCTCGCAAATAAAGAAATCCAAATCCTGAAATGTGAATACCACTATCGAATCCCTCGAATGACTCTGACAATCCCTCGAATGAATCCAAATCTACGGGGTGACTAAGGCACTAAATAAGAAATCCAGAAGAAACCCGCTTCGAAAAACTCAGCAGATCCTTGACAGATCTTAGCCCGGAGCCTTATCGCCAGCCGCCAGAAAATTGTGCAGGCTACCGCCATGAAAGCTCCGACCAGAATTCCTTGAGTAGCCATCTATACACTAGGATCGTGAGATCAACTAGCGGATCTACTACGTACTCAAAAGGAATAGCCGGCCGCTTGAAGAAAATCCGATCATTGGTGCTAAATTAGTCGCCAAAAAATCAGGCCGGCTGTGAAGAACTCTAGGCGATAGCGGTAAAGGAGAAATCCCGAGCAATAAACAAGCTGAGTTTTTCAAAGAAGAAAGATCCTTAGTCGACTTCGAAAGAAAATTTCGATGAGGAAGACGAAGTTCTCACTCTAGACAACTTTGCCTCCAAGTTTCTTAATTTCTTCAAAAGTGTCTAACATTAAGTATTTATAAGGAGTTTCAAGTGAGACCTAGTGGGCTTTTGAGTTGGGCCTTAGTGTTGGACTTTTGTTGACTTTGTTAATCCTCATTAGACTAGTCAACTCCAATAGACCCTTTGAATAAATTCCTCGACCCACATCGTCAATTAAATATAAAATTAAACCAAGGGTAATTTATTTAATTCACTTTGCCAATTAGTCCAACGCATAATTAGTCATACCACTAACGGACCAATTATGGAACTACCACTCAAAAACAAAATTACTTCTCGCTTACTTTATAATTCTTCTATCTCCCCACGTCAAAGATATAGTGCTCGTCTATTTATAAATTTATTGACCTCAATTAGTCCAATGCATACCCAACTTACCGAGATATAGGCCTCAATTGATGGCTCCATTTGGCAAATCAAAGTAAACGATGTCTAACTCCCATGGTCGCTCTAGTCTAGAGATTAAGAGATTAGAATATGAGGTTCAAATTAATTATGAAGATCAGTATAAATTAATTCAATTATTAGGTCCTACTCAATATGCTCCGGGCACATCCGTATGATTTAATTAGTCTAGCCAAAATAATTTCTAAATCATACGCTAACCTAAATCGATAGTATGTTCAAACTATCATGGTTACAAGCATTAATTTATATATCATAAATTTAACCAATGATAAGATCTACTATGCTACACCCGACACCTTATCATCTGTCCATATGATACAAATGAATAATTAATACTAAAATACAATCGATATGTAAACTGGGTATTAGTTTTTCATACAAGCAAAACTTTTCAGTATTCAAAACTAACAGGATGATTCCAAGAATTACATAGAAAACTGAGAAAACCCGGACGAATTATAAGGAATTCAAATAAGGAGTGGGAACGACATGACAGGATGCGTCAATAAGGCAACGAAAGGAAGCAACAATTGAGAAGGCCTAATAGTCAAGAAATTTTAATTACGTATTTATTTTTTGCTTTTATTGTCTTGATTGTTGCTTTCATGTTTTTAATTTATGTTTTGATGCATGATTAAAAACGTGTGGTTTTATGGGTGCAAATAACTAAGATTAAGAAATTGCATATAAAAATTGGAAAAACCCTCAATTTGAAAATCTAAGTGGGAGTAGGTTGCTTGATATCCCCATGGCCACCATTATGAATTATATGTGATATGGATAGACTTGCGCGTTTGTATTAGGGCCTCCCTCCATATCGGATGAGTCTAATTCATATGATCACTAGATTGAATTTCTAAAGGGATGACTACAGTGAGTTAAATTGGAGAATGCGACACCCCCTTTAACTGAGGCGCAATATCCTTGGTAACAAACTTAGAAGTCACGTAATGTCATACGCTTAGTGTACTGTTTGTAGTATTCATTCAAATGAGGTTATGCTACTTATGTGTATGGCTAAAATCACAGACTATTAATTTCATTGATCAATAGATCGTTTGGTCAGATAGTGAAATTAATGAACTTGGTTATTCTCGAACGAATATGGACTAGCGTAAACGTTCACACTAACGTGACTTTCGTGAACGAGATGTTGGTGAATTTGATTATATTGTTTTGAGGGTGTCAATATTTTCTAAAAAGATAAAATATGGAAACTTCTCTGTTTATTTATTTTCAGCTTTTGATGTGGTGTTTAATCCATTAGCTGTCATGCTAAAAGAGAACAAACTGATTGGCCCAAATGACATTGATTGGAAAGGGAATTCGGAGACTGTCCTTACGCCAGAGCAATACATGTTTGTGCTCACTGAGAAATGCCCAGAAAAACCTAATGACCAATCCACTACTGATCATAGGGAAGCATATCAAAAGTAGAAGAAAGCTGATGAGATGACCTTCACAGATGATTACACGAGGTATGGGTACATTTACCTGATGGACCACAAGTCCGAATGCTTTGGCAAGTTCAAATAATTTCAGGCGATGTGAAAAAACATCATGGTAAAAGTATCAAGACACTGCGATCAGATCGTGGTGGTGAATACCTATCCTAGCAAATTTAGGAGATACTTGTCAGAGGTAGGTATTCAATCCCAGTTTTCTGCACCTGGCACATCCCAGCAGAATGGTGTAGCAGAACGGAGAAACAAAACTCTTATGGATATGGTGAGATCTATGATGAGTTATAGTGAGTTGCCCAATTTTTTTGGGGATATGCCTTGGAGGAAGCGGCTTATATTCTGAATCTTGTACCATCTAAATCTGTGCCTTCGACCCCTGTGAAGTTATGGTCTGGGCGAAAACCCAGTGTTAGGCATCTCAGGATTTGGGGTTGTCCAGCACATGTGCTTAAGGCATATGCGGGTAAGTTAGATGCAAGAACAGAAGTAATGTTGTTTGTAGGATATATATCTCAGAGGATAAAATATGGTTTATTCTATAGTCCTAATGATCAGAAGGTGGTGGTTAGCACTAACGCCATATTTTTAGAAGAGAACTATATTCTAGATCACAAACCAAATAGTAAGAATATGCAAGAAGAGCTTAGGGAACGATCCAGTATTCCTGATGCACCAGCAAGTAGATACACAACAGAACATTGCACAAGATGTACACAGGTTCTGCCTTCGTAGTGGGAGGGTTGTGAGATAACCCGAGAGGTACGTGGGCTTGGGAGAATCTTCGAATTTGGTCCTTGGTGCTTACGAACTGGACATAGTTAACTACATTGAGGTTCTCCAAGATAACGATGCAGATTATTGGCAAAAGGTAATGATATCTGAGATGGATTCGATAGACTCGAATGAATTCTAGGAGCTAGTAGACCCGTCTGATGGTTTTCGACCAATTGGGTGCAAATGGGTCTGCAAGCAAAAGAGTGGATCAGACGGGAAGGTTGAAACCTTCAAAGCTAGGCTTGTGGCGAAGGGGTTGTTAGTTTTGAATACAGAAAAGCTATGGCTTGTATCAAAAACTAATATCCACAGTTGACATATCATTTTGTTTCGGTATAAATTTGTTCCTTTATATCATAGAACTAGATAACGGGGTGTGGAAAGACACAGTAGATACCGTTATTGGTTAAAGTATTGATATATTAAAAGTATGCTCGTAACTGAGATAGTCTGAACATACTATCGGTATAGGTTATCGTGTGGTTTGGAAATTAGTTTATCTAAACTAGTTTAAATCACACGGATATGCCCGGGGCATATTGAGCACGGCCAGTTTGGATAGAATTGACTTATACTGATCGGCGTAGTCAATTCGGTCCTAGTATTCCATCTCTCAGTCCCGAGATTGGGACGGGCGTGAGAGTTGGATATCGTATACTTTGATTTGCCAAAGAGTGCGGTCGATTGAGGCGTATACCTCGGTAGGTTGGGTATGCGGTGTTTAGCTTCTTACGTGCCGTTGCTAATTGGAGGAATCCACGTACCGGTTCGCCGGGTTGATGGTGCTCCCGAGATGAGCTCGTAAAGTATATTATACTAAACCCGGCCGGTGAACTTTATGTTCGGTATAATAAAAGGACGAGTGGTACTAATCTCGGAAACCAAGAAGTCAGTGAATTAATTTGTCAGTAAATTGATAAACCGACGAGCGCTAGATCTTTAATGTGAGGAGATAGAATCAAATATAATGGCGCGATGTAAAGTTATTTTCGAGCGGTAGTTCCATAATTGGTCTGATAGTGGCACGACCGATTATGCATTTGACTAATCGACAAGGTGAATTAATTAATCCAAAAGGTTTAATTAATATTTAATCGACAAAATGAATTAAGAAATTAATTCTATTTGAATTAATTAATTCTAAGGGTTGGATTAAATTAAATTAACAAAGTGGGTTTAATAAATTAATTCAAATGGGTCGATTGGAGTTGATTTGTCGGGAAGACTTAGCGGTCAACGAAAGTCAAATTAAAAGGCCTAACTCGAGAGCCCATTAGCTCTCCACTAGAGCTCTTATAAATAGAATAACTTGAGATCAAAGAAAGCGAAGAAAAATCTTGCAAGACAAGTCTTGCCCCTTTTAGAGTGAGAAAGTTCTAGAGTGAGATCTTCTTCTTCTCGAAGTTTCTCTCTCGAAGTCGAACTTGAAATCTCACCCCTCGAATTAGATAAGGTCCAAAGATACAAACTTTGAGAAGCTTGGCTGCTGAAAAACGGATTTTCTAAAAAACTGCTGCTCATTTTTTTTGTTCGCTCGCTGCTGCAGTTCGGCCAGCGTTCTTGATGTTCGGTCGGCGTTGCTGTTTTCTCTTGATTTCGGTGGGTTCGAATGCTAGTCTGGGGTGCTGATCCTGCTGCCATCGTGTTGATCTCTTGCTTGTCTCAGTGATCCACGGTGGAAGTGGTGCAGATCGTGGCTGGGCAAAACATTCGGACTGCTGGATTGGTTTTCTTGCAGCCGAAGTTAATTGCAGTTTTGTGGTTTTTGTGGCTAAGATTTGGGCCAGCTAATATTTTTTTTCGAGTGATTTTTCTTGAGGGTTTTCGTGGGCTAAGCAAGTAAGCTTCGATAGATTATTGCCCACGCAATATTCGAAGTGTTCTTGGAGATATCTAGTGGATTTCTCGTGGTAATTGCGTAAAAGATTGGATTTTTCTTTAGGCAAGGGACTTCGCTACAAAAGGTAGAATCTTTAAATTCTGTTTTTATTAAAGATTTAATTTTTTGTGTCCTGATTAATAAATTAAATAAGTATAAGCCTAGATCCGTTCATGGGTAAACTAATTTGAACCTGAGCTTGGTCGAAAGCTTTCGATTCTGGAATGCATTGCACGAAAGTGAGGTTTTCGATTTAGCCCGGGCTTGTTCAGTTTTCCTTCAAATTGGTATCAGAGCGTTGGTTTCGGTCTTATACTTGTTTGATTTATTACACGGCTTTATTTTGGCATTATTATTTTTGTCGAAATGCTTAAACAGGTGGTTATTGGTTTCCCGACTATTATGGTAGAAATTTAATTTTCATTCATAAACCCCAGAACAGGTCTGAGCTTGTTTTAATTTTGAATGGAAATTTCTGTAATAGTAATAACCACGAGCTGGAAGCCGTGTAGGATTAGAAAAATCTTGTTGTAGTATTTAATCTAATCATGTCGTCTTTAAATTCCTAGAAAAACGCCTTTGTATATAGGAATTTATGTACTATGACGAAGACGTTATTTTGGGTAACTTATATTTGTGGATTTTGGTTTCTCGTAATTTTGGGTGATTTCTAATTACGTAGTAAACTGAGAAAACCCAGGCGAATCAAGAGAAATCCAAATAACGAGTGGGAGCGACATGACGGGACGTGTCACCGAGGCATCAAGGAATCAACGATAGAGAAGGCCATAATAGTCGGGAAATTTTATTTGTTTAATTTCCCGTATTTATGTCTTTTCGTTGATTGTGTGATTTTCGTTTTATTTTGCATGAACGAAAACCAAACCAAAGTTTTTAAAAGGTAATGTGCAATTAACTAAGGTAGATTATTCGCATATTAAAACTCCAACGGTTTTATGGGTGCGAATATCCATAGTTAAGATATTGCATGTTAAAACGTAAAAATCCTCAAACTTAAAAATCTAAGTGGGAGCGGGTTGGTAAATATCCCCATGGCCTCCATTACGAGTTCATTGGTGATGTGGTTAAACTTGCGTGCTGGCTTAGACCTTTCTCCCTATCGGATGAGTTTTTAACCACATCTATTACTGGAATGAATTTCTAAAGGGATGACTATAGTGAGTTTAATTGGAGAAAGTTGCGACACCCTCGCCATCCGAGGCGCATTAGTATCCTAGGTAACAAACTTAGAAGTCACGTAATGGCATACACTTAGTGTACCGTTTTTAGTATCCCTCCCATCGAGGTTACGCTATTTTCGGGTACGGCTAAAATTATTGACTATTAATTTCATTGATCATAAGATCGTTTGTCAGATAATGAAATTAATGAACTTCGGTTCTTCTCGAACGAATGTGGATTAGCGTAGACGTTCACCTATCGTGACATGCGTTAATCCCGGTGTGAGAGATGTCGGTAGAAGATTATATTGGTTTTTGGAGGATTTTCAATATTTTTGAAAAAGTATACTGAAACTTGAATTGTTTATTTTCAGTTGATATGTCGTTCAACCCGTTAACTGTCATTCTGAACCAAAACAAACTCACCGATCCAAACTATATTAACTGGAAACGTAACCTGGACATTGTCCTTACCGCTGAGGGTTACAAGTACGTGCTTACTGAGGAGTGTCCCCCTAAGCCCAGCGATGATGCCACCCCTGAGCAGCGAGAGCCATATACGAGGTGGCAGAAGGCTGATGAGATGACCAGGTGCTACATCTTGGCTTTTATGTCGAGTGTATTGCAGCACCAGCACCAGCATCAGCAGATGACCTCAGCCTACGATATGATGCTCAACTTCAGGGAGATGTTTGGACATCAGGGCAGGGCAGCCAAGCAGTCAGCTATGAGAAAACTCATGAATGCTAAGATGGTTGAGGGCACTTTAGTGAGAGATCACGTGCTGGACATGATTGGTTGCATCAATGAGATTGAGGTATTGGGAGGTGAGATTGATGGGGAAACCCAGGTCGATATCATCCTTCAGAGCTTGCCTCCCAGTTTGAGCAGTTTTGATTGAACTATAATATGGGGAATCTCTCATATTCACTTTCTGAGCTCATGACTGCATTGGTGTCTGCTGAAAGCCTATTCGCTGAGAATAAGCAAGCCTTGGCTACAGTTGGTCCCTCAGGTTCCTCTGCTGGGCCCAAAGCCAGGAAGCAAAAGAGGAAGAGAGACCGGAAAGCAGCAGCTGATCATGGACCCAAGGCGGGTATTGCCAAAAAGTAGAAACCGAAAGGCAAATGCTTTAGATGTGGCAAAGCGGGACATTGGAAGAAGGACTGCCCAAAGCCTCGAGGTATGTGTAAATTTTTCCTAGTCACTGAGATATGTTTAGCGACGATTCCCACAGATACTTGGTGTGTGGATTCAGGAGCCACTGATCATGTTTGTAATTCTTTGCAGGGGTTCCAAGTGACCCGGCTGCTTAGAGAGGGAGAGTTGCAGGTCTACCTTGGGGATACTACCAGAGTTTCTGTTGCTACAGTGGGAGTTATTTGTCTTTATTTTTCAGACTCTACTTTATTGTTGAGAGATTGTCTTTATGTACCCAGTTTTCACAAGAACTTGCTTTCAGTTTCTAAGTTTGTTTTGGATGGTTATAAGTGTGTTTTTTCTGATAGATCTATATTTATTAGAAAAGGCCAAAAACTTATATGTTCCGGTACATTGGTTGACAATTTGTTTTTAATTAAGACATACTCCCCAGTAATGCAAAACACAGAAACTAGTAACTCTTCACCGAATCATAATAAGAGAAAAGAGTATTCCCCTTTGAATCAGACTTATCTTTGGCACCTGAGACTAGGTCACATCAACCTTAGTAGGATTCAAAGGTGGGTCAAGAGTGGGTCTTTGGACTTACTAGATATTGACAGCTATTCGACCTGTGAGTCCTGCTTGGAGGGAAAAATGACCAAGAGGCCTTTCAAGGCAAAAGGGTATAGGGCCAAGGAGGTTTTAGAGTTGATTCATTCTGACGTGTGTGGGCCTATGTCAATTCAGGCTAGAGGTGGTTATGAGTATTTCGTGACTTTCACGGATGATTACTCTAGATATGGATACATATACCTGATGCGCCACAAGTCTGAATGTTTTGGCAAGTTAAAAGAATTCAAGGCTGAGGTGGAGAATGTTCTGGGTAAGAGAATCAAGGCCCTGCGATCTGATCGTGGTGGCGAATACCTCTCTAGTGAATTTAGATCCTATTTGTCCGAGGAGGGTATTCAGACCCAGTTGTCTGCACCTGGCACACCCCAGCAAAATGGTGTAGCAGAGAGGAGGAACGTGACTCTTATGGAGATGGTTAGATCGATGATGAGTTACAGTGAGTTGCCTATCTCGTTTTGGGGTTATACCTTGGAGACAGCATGTTTTATCCTCAACCTTGTGCCATCTAAGTCTGTGCCTTCGACCCCATCAGAGTTGTGGAATGGGCGAAAGCCTAGTCTGAGATATCTCAGAATATGGGGTTGTCCAGCACATGTGCTCGAGGCAGATGCAGGCAAGTTAGAGGCGAGATCCAAGGCTATGCTGTTTATAGGCTACCCCAAAGGAACGAGAGGTGGTTTATTTTATAGTCCTCAGGATCAGAAGGTGGTGATCAGCACCAATGCCAGATTTCTTGAGGAGGAATATATTTTAGATCACAAGTCAAGCAGCAAGGTAGTATTGGAAGAACTTAGAAATCAGTCCACTATTCCAGATGCACACGTACAGGAAGACACACCACAAGAAACTGCACGCACTATCACAGATGATGCTCTTGCACAGGCTGCGCCTCGTCATAGTAGGAGGGTTGTGAGGCAGCCCGAGAGGTACATGGGTTTAGGTGAGTCTTCGGACTTTATCCCTGGTGCTCATGAACCGGACCCAGTTAACTACAATGAGGCTATCCAGGATAAAGATGCAGATTCTTAGCAGAGAGCAATGATTGCTGAGATGGGTTCTATGGACTCAAATCAAGTCTGGGAGCTGGTAGACCTTCCTGATGGGTTTAGGTCTATTGGGTGCAAATGGATCTACAAGCGAAAGAGAGGATCAGATGGGAGGGTTGAGACCTTCAAGGCTAGGCTTGTGGCGAAGGGGTCTACTCAGAAAGAAGGGATCGATTATGAGGAGACCTTTTCCCCGGTAGCTATGCTTAAGTCAATCCGGATTCTCTTGGCCATAGCTGCTCATATGGATTATGAGATTTGGCAGATGGACGTCAAGATAGCTTTCCTTAATGGAAGTCTTGAGGAGACCATCTTTATGCAGCAACCAGAGGGCTTCATTGTTAAGGGCCAAGAGCACAAGGTATGCAGGCTTAAGAGGTCCATTTATGGACTTAAGCAAGCATCCAGATCTTGGAACATCCGTTTTGATGAGGTGATCAAGTCTTATGGATTCACTCAGTGTTCGGATGAGCAGTGTGTCTATCGCAGACGTGATGGTGATATGGTGGTGTTCCTCATATTTTACGTAGATGACATCCTTCTTATTGGCAACGGTAAGAAGGTGTTGTCAGACGTATAGGCATGGCTGTCTAGGCAATTCGATATGAAGGATTTGGGAGAGGCTGGATATATCCTTGGGATTAAGATTATTCGAGATCGTAAGAGACGTTCTCTGACTCTCTCTCAGGCATCCTACATAGACACGATTCTGGCCCGTTTTAACATGCAGAACTCCAAGAAGGGTTCACTACCTTTCAGGCATGGAGTGCATTTGTCTAAGGAGCAGTGTCCTAAGACTGTTGAGGAGATAGATGCCATGAAGACGGTACCCTATGCTTGTGCAGTGCGTAGCCTCATGTATACTATGTTGTGCACGAGGCCTGGTATTTCCTTTGCTGTTGGCATGGTTAGCAGATATCAGAGTAACCCTGGGAAGGCTCACTGGGAGGCAGTAAAATGCATTCTCAAGTACTTGCGTAGGACGAGAGATTATGTCCTCGTTTATAGAGCGCAGGAGCTTGTACCATTGGGTTACACAGATTCGGACTTTCAAGGTGATTTGGACAAGAGTAAGTCTACCTCTGGGTTTGTATTTACTCTAGGAGATGGAGCCATAGTATGGAGGAGTGTTATACGTGGCGGACTCCACTATGGAGGCTGAGTACGTTGCCACTTCAGAGGCAGCGAAAGAGGCTGTATGGCTCAGGAGCTTCCTGATGGACTTAGATGTGGTTCCTGAGTTGCCTAGGTCTATCACAGTTTATTGTGATAACAATGGTGTAGTTGCTAACTGAAGGGAACCACGAGCCCATTAGGCGAGTAAACACATAGAGCGCAAGTACCACCTGATACGAGAGATCGTAAAGAGGGGAGACGTGATCGTGGCCAAGATAGCATCAGATGAAAACCTTGTAGATCCTTTCACCAAGCCATTGACCCCAAAGGTCTTTGAGAGACATGTGGAGGGCATGGGAGTCAGATTCTTGAGGGAGCCATGTGAGTGAGCTTAAAGGTGTTCTGGAGATTTCATTATGACAGCAGTGTAATAGCGGGTTGGACAGTTTTTGTACTTCTTAGCATAGCTTTGAGTATTAGTGGGAGATTGTTAGTTTTCAATACAGAAAAACTATGGCTTGTATCAAAAACTAATATCCACAGTTGACATATCATTTTGTTTCGGTATAAATTTTTTCCTTTATATCACAGAACTAGATAACGGGGTGTGGAAAGACACAGTAGATACCGTTATTGGTTAAAGTATTGATATATTAAAAGTATGCTCGTAACTGAGATAGTCTGAACATACTATCGGTATAGGTTATCGTGTGGTTTGGAAATTAGTTTATCTAAACTAGTTTAAATCACACGGATATGCCCGGGGCATATTGAGCACGACCAGTTTGGATAGAATTGACTTATACTGATCGGCGTAGTCAATTCGGTCCTAGTATTCCAACTCTCAATCCCGAGATTGGGACGGGCGTGAGAGTTGGATATCGTATACTTTGATTTGCCAAAGAGTGCGGTCGATTGAGGCGTATACCTCGGTAGGTTGGGTATGCGCTGTTTAGCTTCTTACGTGCCGTTGCTAATTGGAGGAATCCACGTACCGGTTCGCCAGGTTGATGGTGCTCCCGAGATGAGCTCGTAAAGTATATTATACTAAACCCTGCCGGTGAACTTTATGTTCGGTATAATAAAAGGACGAGTGGTACTAATCTCGGAAACCAAGAAGTCAGTGAATTAATTTGTCAGTAAATTGATAAACCGACGAGCGCTAGATCTTTAATGTGAGGAGATAGAATCAAATATAATGGCGCGATGTAAAGTCATTTTCGAGCGGTAGTTCCATAATTGGTCCGATAGTGGCACGACCGATTATGCATTTGACTAGTCGACAAGGTGAATTAATTAATCCAAAAGGTTTAATTAATATTTAATCGACAAAGTGAATTAAAAAATTAATTCTATTTGAATTAATTAATTCTAAGGGTTCGATTAAATTAAATTAACAAAGTGTGTTTAATAAATTAATTCAAATGGGTCGATTGGAGTTGATTAGTCGGGAAGACTTAGCGGTCAACAAAAGTCAAATTAAAAGGCCTAACTCGAGAGCCCATTAGGTCTCCACTGGAGCTCCTATAAATAGAATAACTTGAGACCAAAGAAAGCTAAGAAAAATCTTGCAAGACAAGTCTTGTCCCTTTTAGAGTGAGAAAGTTCTAGAGTGAGATCTTCTTCTTCTCGAAGTTTCTCTCTCGAAGTCAAACTTGAAATCTCGCTCCTCGAATTAGATAAGGTCCAAAGATACAAACTTTATGAAGCTTGGCTGCTGAAAATTGGATTTTCTAAAAAACTGCTGCTCGTTTTTTTGTTCGCTCGCTGCTGCAGTTCGGCCGGCGTTCTTGCTGTTCGGCTGGCGCTGCTGTTTTCTCTTGATTCCGGTGGGTTCGAATGCTAGTCTGGGGTGCTGATCCTGCTGCCATCGTGTTGATCTCTTGCTTGTCTCGGTGATCCACAGTGGTAGTGGTGCAGATCGTGGCTGGGCAAAACATTCGGACTGCTGGATTGGTTTTCCTGCAGCCGAAGTTAATTGCAGTTTTGTGGGTTTTGTGGCTAAGCTTCAAGGAAAAGTTTTGGGCCGGCTAATATTTTTTTCGAGTGATTTTTCTTGAGGGTTTTCATGGGCTAAGCAAGTAAGCTTCGATAGATTATTGCCCACGCAATATTCGAAGTGTTTTTGGAGATATCTAGTGAATTTCTCGTGGTAATTGCATAAAAGATTGGATTTTTCTTTAGGCAAGGGACTTCGCTACAAAAGGTAGAATCTTGAAATTCCTCTTTTATTAAAGATTTAATTTTTTGTGTCCCTACTAATAAATTAAATAAGTATAAGCCTAGATCCGTTCATGGGTAAACTAATTTGAGCCTGAGCTTGGTCGAAAGCTTCCGATTCTGGAATGCATTGCACGAAAGTGAGGTTTTCGATTTAACCCGGGCTTGTTTAGTTTTCCTTCAGGGGTATACTCAGAAAGAAGGTATCGATTATGAGGAAACCATTTCTCCAGTAGCTATGTTTAAGTCGATCCAGATTGTCTTAGCCACAGCTGTTCATTTAGATTTTGAGATTTGACAGATGGATGTCAAAACAGCTTTTCTTAATAGAAGTCTTGAAAAAACCATCTTCATACAACATCCTAAGGTATTCATTGCAGAAGGACAAGAGCATATGTTTTGTAGCTCAAGAAGTCCATCTACGGACTTAAGCAAGTATCCAGATTTTGGAACATCCGTTTTGATGAGGTAATCTAGTTATATGGATTTACTCAGTGTTCGGATGAGCAGTGTGTGTACCGCAAGCGTGATGGAAACTTGGTGGTGTTTATTGTACTTTACGTAGATGATATTCTTCTTACAGTAAGAAGGTACTGTCATACGTAAAGGCATGGTTGTCCAAATAGTTTGACATGAAATATTTAAGAGAGGCTGGATATATCCTTGGGATCAAGATCATTCAAGATCGTAGGAGACGTTCACTAACACTCTCTTAGGCTTCATACATAGACACGATTCTGGCTCATTTTAACATGCGGAACTCCAATAAAGGTTTTCTACCTTTCAGACATGGAGTGCATCTATCCAAAGAGCAGTCTTTTAAGACTGTTGAAGAGATAGATGCCATGAAGGCAGTTCGTTATGCATCTGTAGTAGGAAGTCTCATGTATGCCAGGTTGTGTAGAAGGCCTGATATTTGCTTTGCCGTTAGCATGGTTAGTAGATATCAGAGTAATCCTAGAAAAACTCATTGGGAGGCTATCAAGTGCATCCTCAAGTATTTGTACAGAATGAGGAACCATGTATTGATCTATTAGACGCAATAGTTGATTCCAAAGGGTTACACATATTTGGATTTCAAAGTGATAAGGACAAGAGCAAGTCTACCTTTGGATTTGTGTTTACTCTAGGAGGTAGAGCCATAGTTTGGTGGAGTGTTAAGCAGAAATGCGTGGTGGACTCCACAATGGAAGCTTAATGCGTTGCAACATTAGAGGCAGCAAAAGAAGATATATGGCTCAAGAACTTCCTAGTGGACTTAGATGTTATTCTAGAGTTACCAATGTCTATCACAGTTTACTGAGATAACAGGGGTGCAGTTGCTAACTAGAGGAACCACGAGCCCACAAGGCGAGTAAGCACATAGAGAGAGCAAGCACCACCTGATACGAGAGATCATAGAGAGGGGAGTGAAAGATTATCTGCCTGGGCCCGGTCAAAGAGCCACTTTCGTGCTATGCATTCTAGAATAGGAACTCTTGACTAGGCCTAGACTCTAGCACAATCACTAGTCCAATCCTTGTTTGAAATAACATTGTGCAGGATCTTGGTTTGCTCTTATTCGATTTATGATGCAACAAATGATTTCTAATTAAAGCGGAAGTTTAGATATACCTATTGAAGTTGTAACCTCAGGTGATTCTCTTGGATTGCTCAAGACTTTGATCATCTGTTGTGTGGGAAACGATCTAATGAGCAATTGATCAGCAATCACCACAATCCACTCGCCGAAAAAACAACCACTACCGCCACCTAGAGCGTATAGCTCATGCGCCGCAGCTGCCATAAAGAGAAGACCACATGCCACCTAAATTATACCCACGCATCGCCAGTTCAAGGAGAGAAACCAGCCGCCGATCTTGGGAGGAGAAAACCGGCCGCCTGCTGCTCCTCGGGAAGAAAAAACGTTTTTGAGAGAAGAAACTTTGATTTCTCTCGCTATTTTCTCTCTCTAGTTTTCTTGTCTAGAAAACTTATGAATTGTGTGTCTTGAATTGCTAATCCCTTGTCTATATATAGAGTTACAAGAGAGACCCCAAGTTTGTTTAGGATTGGTCTTCCTACTGCGTTTCTGTTTTCCTTCAATTCAGTTCTTGGACTGATTCACAACCAACTGACACAAGGATTCACTTATCCTTAATCCAGTTCCTTGTCTGATTCACAACCAATTGACACAAGAATTAATTAATTAATTAAATCTGCCTTTATTAATTTTCCAATACATAATTAGTCGTACCACTAACGGATTAATTCAGTGCTTTAATATGCTCGACCTAGAAGATTAGTAAATTCTGTATCTTACAAACATAGCGGAAATTTGGTTATAAGACAGGTAAAATAGAACCACGACAATAACTACCACGTATTGTTGATAAATCTGGGAGATGTACTATGTCGATAGAAATTCGATTTTGGGTCTATCACGAGCTCTCACAAAAGGTTTCAATATTCATCAATGCAGTCTTATAAAATTGAAGGCACAGCCCTCTATTTATAGAGCATAGGGTCGGCCAAATTAAAGAGTAAGAAAAAGGGAATTCTTGTGTAACAAGAATTTCCTTTCTTATGGTACAAGTCTTTTCCTTATTCAACTTGGAAAAGAATAAGACTTGTTTCCTTATTCTAACTCTAATCAAACTATAATTAAACTAGGATTCTTGTTGAGATTTATTATTTCTAAATTCCTAAAAGAATAAACCTTATTTAACACTAATCAGCAAAAATCAGAAAACTGCCTAAACCAGGAGCATAAGGGGGGCGGCGGCCGAACTGGGCTTAAAGGGGTCACCCTTGCCTTCTTGTTGTCTTCTTATCTAAGTAATCTTCTTATGGACCTTCTAGAACACTTGTTGGCCAAAATCATCCCTCCTTGGGCTTCATGGACATTATTGGACTTGTTTAAGGGAAAAACTCATCTTTCAAAGGATTTATAAAAGCCCTTAAACAAGTACAAAGACTCAATAATTAAAAATGCTTAAAAGTAATTTTCTTTGACTTGAAAAATAAAATAGAAGGCTTCTCATTCCAATTTGCTTAGCACAATGACTTCTCTTAATGGTGGCTTATCTTTGAAAATAAAAACAACTGTGCTAAAGGCTTCAAGTGCATTTTTCACTTTAGCTCTTGATTTTAGATCCCAAATGTCTACAAATTGTACTTGGTTCATACTCTTCATATCTTGAGCTTGAACATAACTTGTTGCAGTAGGTTGTGAACCATGAGGTGATTTTGCGATCGTATCATAACTTGTACTGTTCTTAAGTGGTTAATTCAAATATTGTATTTATCACTTAATCCATAGACTAGAGCAGGCATGAGGATTAAGCATAGTGTACGTTAATATGCCAATGAGTGTGATCACTTGAGGCCTATACTCTCGGTAGGTTGGGTGTGCGTGTTTAATTGCTTATTGTATTGTTGCTTATTGAAAGGAAACCATGTAGTGGTGTGTTCAGGGTGATGTTACTGTCGAGATGATCTCCACAAGTTTATTATACTAAACCGACCGGTGGACTTATGTCCGATATTGTAATAAAGTCAAGTGGTACTAATCTCGGATGAGAAGAAGTTGATTAATTAATTTATCAGTGAATTAATAAATTAATGAGCACTATACTATGACGTGGGGAGATTAAAGAATAATTAAATAAGTAGTTCTGGAAGTAATTTTGGTTTGAGCGGTAATTCCAAAATTAATCCGTTAGTTATACGATTAATTATGTTGTTGGGTTGATTGAAAAAATGGAATTAATTAATTAATCCTTGGGTCAATTAAGTACTAGGAAATCTAGAAGAGTTTCAGAAACTAATAAACCCAAGCCCAACAAGTCAAGCCCACTTAAGGCTTTGTAGCTTTATAAATAGACACAAGGGTGAGCAATTAAAAGACACAAAAGTCATAATTGGCAAAGCACATAAACTCTAGAGAGAGAAAACTAAAGAGAGAAAAAGAAGAAAACCAATCTTTATGGTTTCCTTATCGGGTTGCGTGATCTTGGTCAGGGGCGGCATTATTCAAGTGTTGTGGCGGAGATCAATTTTTGCTCTCCTCGGTGGCGGTGCGTATGCACGGTGGTCGACAGCACGTGAAATACAGAACGGCGGCACGTCAGATTCCAGAGTTATACAAGAGAATTCTTGAGGGACACGCTTCAAAGACCAATTTCTATCTTTCCGCTTTTATTAGTTATCGTATTTTGTATGCGTGACAAATTTGAATGAGGTAAACCAAGATCCTATGGTCATGTGATATTTCAAAAAGGGTTTAAATCGGATTGCATAAGCGTCTGGGCCAGAAAGGAATTTTCCAGTTTTGGATTCTTTGCACAATAGTGAAATTTTTGATTGGGCTCGGATAGATAATTTCTTTAATTGGTGTTAGAGCTAAATTTTTGGCTTTATACTTATTTGAATTAATTTAATTACTGGTGTTTTGTTATCCCGGTTATTATGGTTTGCGTTTATATTTTTAATTAAACTCCGAGACATGTTCGGGTTGTTTTTTTATATGAATGCGTGTAATAGTAAAACCACGAGCTGGAAGCCGTGTGGAATTAGATTAAATCTGTAGTAGGATTTTTTCTTTGTAATTTGTAGATTTTATTTTCCTAGAAATCAGCTTTGTATTTATTTTTAATCAAAGACATGATGGTGGGCGACTTGAATTTGTGGGTTTTGATTTATCGCAATTTGGGTGATTCCAAGGATTACGTTGAAAACTGAGAAAACCCTGGTGAATTGCAAGAAGACTAAATAACGAGTGGGAGTAAAACATGAAAACCCGAGAACTTAAGGATGTGGACGGCGGCGCCGGCGACTCAATGCCTACAGCACACCGCCGGAGCAAGAAGTGCCGCCACGACACAATTAATGGCGTCAGTGGCGATGGCGCTATCGCACTTCTGCAATAGGAGGTGCACCGCGTGTGCTGTTGCTGTTGCAGCGCAACGCGTGTGCTGCATGCGCGGGTTGCACGCCTAGTCTAACTTTCGAGATAGTTTTGAGTTTTCTCAAAGCAAGGCACAATCCATCAGAGTGACATGACGAGACACGCAAACTAGGTAGCAGATGGAAGCAATTTGAAAACCATAATAGTCAAAAAATTTATTTACGTATTTATCATTTTAAGTTGCATGCTTATATGTTTTAGTTTTTTCTCTAATTTTAATGCATGATTAAAACAAAAGTTTTATGTTGCGTATAACTTTTGATAGTTAATGGCATGATAAAACTGGAAAAACCCTCAATTTTAAGAATTTAAGTGTGAGCGGGTTGGTTAATATTCCCATAACCTCCATTACGAATTCATAAGTGATGTGTGCGCATAAGCATTTGGGTCTTCCTCCATATCGGATGAGTCTAATCCATAAGATCACTAGGTTTAATTTTTAAGTAAGATGACTATGGTAAGTTAAATTGGAGAATGTGATATCCTCTCCATCTGAGCCGCACTACCCTAGGTAACAAATTTAGAAGTCACGTAATGGCATAACACTTAGTGTACAATTAGTGGTATTCCTCCCATCGAGGTTACGCTACTTTTGTGTACGCCTGAAAGGTACCAACTATTAATTTTATTGATCAATAGAATGTTTGGTCAGATAATGAAATTAGTGAATTAGGTTCTTCTCGAACGAATGTGGGCTAACGTAAATGTTCACACTATCGTGACTTGCGTAAATCCCGGTGAATGAGACGTTGGTAGATAGATTATATTGTCTTTGAGGGAGTTAATATTTTCAAATTATTTACTAAAAATGTCTATTTATTTATTTTTTATTTTTTGATATGACATTCAATCCGGTAGCTACTATACTAAAGGAGAATAAACTAACCTATCCGAATTTTGTCGATTGAAATCGTAATTTGGACATTGTCCTAACGGCTAAGCAGTACAAGTTCATGCTCACTGAGGTTTGCCCACCCATGCCTAAGGATGTGGAACCTCAAGAAGAGAGGGAAACCTATCAGAGGTGGAGGAAGACTGATAAGATGGCAGGATGTTACATTCTGGCTTCTATGTCGAATGTTCTGCAATATCAACATCAGTCGATAGTCTTTACTTCTGACATGATGGCTAACCTGAGAGAGATGTTTGGTCATCAAGGTAACGCGGCAAGGCAAGTAGCCATGAGGAAGATAATGAACACTAAAATGGCTGAAGGCACCCTAGTGAGAGATCATGTCCTTGTCATGATTAGAAATATCAATGAGATTGAGGTATTGAGCGGTGAGATTGATGCGAAAACGCAGGTTGATATGATCTTCAAGGGTTTACCTCAGAGCTTTGAGCAGTTTCGGCTGAACTATAATATGAATCAGCGATTCTACATTCTATTCGAGCTCTTAGCAACATTGGTCTCGGCTGAAGGCATATTTCAAGAAAATAAGCAAGCTTTAGTCACAGTGAAAGCTTCAGGATCTTTTTCTAAGCCCAAAGCTAGAAAGAAAAAGAAAAAAGCTCAGAAAAAGACTGTAAAACATCCGCCTAAGGCAGACATTGCAAAGAAGAAAAAACTGAAAGGCAAGTGCTTCAAATGCCGTGAGACGGGGCATTAGAAGTTAGATTGTCTAAAGATCAAATGTATGGCTGTTTCTGCCTTTATTACTGAGACATGTTTAGCGGTGATTCTTACCGATGTCTGGTGTGTGGATTCGGGAACCACTGATTATGTTTATAATTCTTTGTAAGGTTTTCAGGTAACTCAGAGGCTTAGAAGTGGCGAATTAGGGCTTTACTTGGGCAACACTACGAGAGTGTCAGTTGAAGCAGTGGGGGCAGTTAGGATTTATTTTGAAAAGGCTATTTTGATTTTAAAGAACTGTCTTTATGTTCTGAGTTTTAGAAATAACTTAATTTTAGTTTCTAAACTCATGTTTGATGGTTATAAGATTATTTTTTTCTAATAAATATCATATTATTAGAAAGCATGAGAAACTTATTTATTCCGGTTCATTAGTAGATAATATGTTTTTAATAAAATCAAACTCCCCTGTTGCATAAAACATAGAAATAAATAATGCATCGTTGAATCACAATAAGAGGAAAAAACCTTCTAAGATGAACCAAACATTTCTTTGACACCTTAGACAAGGTCAACCTTAGTAGGATTCAAAGGTTGGCCACAGATGGACCTTTAGGTTCATTAAAAGTTGACAACTATTCGACTTCCAAATCCTGTTTGGAAGGTAAGATAACAAAAAGACCTTTCAAGGCCAAGGGGGATAGGGCGAAAGAAGTGTTAGAACTGGTTCATTCTGACTTATGTGCACCTATGTCTATACAAGCGACAAGAGGCTTTGAGTATTTAGTGACATTCACAGATGACTACTCGAGGTACGGGTACATTTACTTGATGCGCCACAAGTCCGAGTGCTTTAGTAAATTCAAACATTATCGGGCAAATGTGGAGAAACATCATGGTAAGAGTATCAAGACACTACGATCAGATCGTGGTGGCGAATACCTTTTGGATGAATTTAGGGACTATTTGTCAGAGATGGGAATTCAATCCCACTTGTCTGCACCTGGCACACCCCAACATAGTGGTGTAGCAGAACGGGGAAACAAAAATCTTATAGAAATGGTTAGGTCGATGATGCATTATAGTGAATTGCCTAATTCGTTTTGGGGATGTGCCTTAGAAACTGCAGCTTACATTCTAAAACTTGTACTATCTAAATCCATGTCATCAACCCCTACAAAGTTGTGGACGCCCAGCCTGAGACATCTCAGAATTTGGGGTTGCCCAGCACATGTGCTTAAGATAGATGCGAGTAAATTAGATTCAATAACAAAAGTAATGTTGTTTGTAGGATATCGCAAAGGAACAAAAGGTGGTTTATTTTATAGTCCTAAAGATCAGACGGTGGTAATTAGCACTAACGCCAGGTTTTTACAGTCCTAGGATATTCTAGATCAGAAACCCAGTAGTAAGATCGTGGACGAAGAACTCAGGTGACAATCCACAACTCCTGTTGCACATTAAGAGTATATGGTGCCTCGTCGTAGTGGGAGGGTTGTGAGACAACCCGAGAGGTACGTGGGCTTGGAAGAATCATCGGATTTGATCCCTTGAGCGCATGAACCAGACCCGGTAACTACAATGAGGCTTTCCGAGATAAAGATGCAGAATCTTGGCAAAAGGCAATAATATCTGAGATAGGGTCAATGGATTCTAATCAATTCTAGGAGCTTGTAGACTTTCCTGATGGTTTTAAATCCATTGGATGCAAGGGGGTCTACAAAAGAAAGAGAGGACCCGACGGAAAGGTTAAAACCTTTAAAGCTAGGCTTGTGGTGAAGGGGTATACTAAAAAAGAAGATATCGACGATGACGAAATCTTTTCTCGGTAGCTATGCTTAAGTCGATCAAGATTTTTTTGGCTATAGCTGTGTATTTAGATTATGAGATTTAGCAGATGGATGTCAAGATAGCTTTCCTTAACGGAAGTCTTGAGGAAACCATCTTTATGCAGCAACCAGAGGGATTCATCGCTGAAGGCTAAGAGCATAAGGTTTGCAAGCTTAAGAGATCCATCTACTGACTTAAGCAAGCATCCAGAGCTTGGAACATCCGGTTTTATAAGGTAATCCAGTCATAAGGATTTACTCAGTGTCTAGATGAGCAGTACATGTACCGCAGATGTGACGGGAATAGCTTGGTGTTTTTTGTACTTTACATAGATGACATCTTACTTATTAGCAACAATAAGATATTGTTATCAGACGTAGAGGCATGGTTATCCAAGAAGGTTGATATGAAGGACTTGGGAGAAGTTGGACATATCCTTGGGATACAGATTATTCGAGATCGTAGAAAATGTTCACTAACGCTTTCCCAAGCTTCAGACATAGATACAATTCTGGCTTATTTTAACATGCAGAGCTCCAAGAAAGGTTTTTTACCTTTCAGACATGGAGTGAATCTATCTAAAGAGCAGTTTCTGAAGACTGTTGAGGAAATAGAAGCCATGAAGACAGTTCCTTATGCTTCGGTAGTAGCAAGTCTCGTGTAGGCAATGTTATATACGAGACCTGATAGTTGCTATATCGTTGGAAAAGTTAGCAAATATCATAGTAATCCTGTAAAAGCTCATTCGGAGGCTATGAAGTGTATCCTCAAGTATTTGCGTAGAAAAAGAGACTAAGTTTTGGTCTATCGGGCGCAAGAGTTGGTTCCGCGAGGTTACACAGATTCTGATTTCTAAGGCGATAGGGATAAGAGTAAGTCTACCTCTAAGTTTGTGTTTACTTTGGGAGGTATAGCCATAGTTCGGCAGAGTTTCAAGCAGAAATGCATGGTGGACTCTACCAAGGAGACTGAGTATGTTGCATTCTCAGAGGCGATAAAGAAAGCAGTGTGGCTCTAGAACTTCTTAGTGGACTTAGACGAGATTCCTGAGTTACCGATTTTAATCATATTTTACTGTGATAACAATGGTGCATTAGCCAACTCAAATGAACTACGAGCCTACAAAGTGAGTAAACACATAGAGCGAAAGTACCACCTAATACGACATATCGTAAAGAAGGGAGACGTGGTCGTGGCTAAAATAGCATCAGTAGAGAACCTTGCAGATCTATTCACAAAGGCATTGACTGTAAAAGTCTTTGTGGCTCACGTGGAGGGCATGGGTGTTAGATACTTAACTGAGCCTTGACCATTCTATAGGTTTTAGTATAGCAGTAGATTAATGTAATTAAATAGTTTTAAATTTGGGAGATTGTTGGTTTGAATACTAAAAGCTTTGTTTGTATGAAAACTATTTTTCAGTTTATATATCGATTGAATGTTTTAGTTAAATTGTTTTATGTCTTTACATATGTCGTCCTTTTATATCATAGGACTAGATGATGAGGTGTCTGATATGACAAAGTAGATCTCATCATTGGTTAAAGTCATGATCTCATCATTGGTTAAGTTATTATGTAATTCAGAGATTGGTTTGTCTAAACTAATTGAATCATATAGATGCGCCCGGGGCATGTTGATCATGACCATTTGGTTTCAATTAAGTTGCACTGTTCTTAAGTAGTTAATTCAAACTTTGTATTCTATCTCTTAAACCATAGACTAGAGCAGGCACAAGGATTAAGCATAGTGTACTTTAATCTGCCAATGAGTGCGGTCACTTGAGGCTTATATTTTCAGTAGGTAGGTTGCGCGTGTTTGATTACTTATTGTGTTGCTGCTTGTCGAAAGGAAACCATGTACCGGTGCGTCTGGGGTGATGGTGCTCTCGAGATGAGCTCTTAAGTTTACTGTACTGAACCCGACCGGTGGACTTAAGTTTACTGTACTGATCTCATAATCCATATGAGCAGCTATGGCCAAGAGAATCCGGACTGACTTAAGCATAGCTACAGGGGAAAAGGTCTCCTCATAATCGATCCCTTCTTTCTGAGTATACCCCTTCGCCACAAGACTAGCCTTGAAGGTCTCAACCCTCCCGTCAGATCCTCTCTTCCGCTTGTAAACCCATTTGCACCCAATAGGCCTAAACCCATCAGGAAGGACTACCAGCTCCCAGACTTGATTTGAGTCCATAGAACCCATCTCAACAATCATCGTTCTCTGCCAAGAATCTGCATCTTTATCCTGGAGAGCCTCATTGTAGTTAACTGGGTCTGGTTCATGAGCGCCAAGGATAAAGTCCGAAGACTCACCCAAACCCATGTACCTCTCAGGCTGTCTCACAACCCTCCCACTATGACGAGGCGCAGCCTGTGCAAGAGCATCATCTGTGATAGTGTGTGTAGTCTCTTGTGGTGTGTCTTCCTGTACTTGTGCATCTGGAATAAGGGACTGACTTCTAAGCTCTTCCAATACTACCTTGCTGCTTGACTTGTGATCTAAAATATAGTCCTCCTTGAGAAATCTGGCATTGGTGTTGATCACCACCTTCTGATCCTGAGGACTATAAAATAAACCACCTCTCGTTCCTTTGGGGTAGCCTATAAACAGCATAGTCTTGGATCTCGCCTCTAACTTGCCTGCATCTACCTCTACAACATGTGCTGGACAACCCCATATTCTGAGATGTTTCAGACTAGGCTTTCGCCCATTTCAGAACTCTGATGGGGTCGAAAGCACAGAATTAGATGGCACAAGGTTGAGGATAAAACATGTTGTCTCCAAGGCATAACCCCAAAATGAGATAGGCAACTCATTGTAACTCATCATCGATCTAACCATCTCCATAAGACTACTGTTCCTCCTCTCTGCTACACCATTCTATTCGGTTGTGCCAGGTGCAGACAACTGGGTCTGAATACCCTCCTCTGACTAATAAAATCTAAATTCACTAGAGAGGTATTCACCACCGCGATCAGATCGCCGGGTCTTGATACTCTTACCCAGATGGTTCTCCACCACCGCGATCAGTGCATGGCCATGCCCAAGGAATGATAAGGATATCATTTGCTTGATGGATTCAGTGTCACTAAGAGATTAAGTAAACGTTTAGCTACATAAGGATGATGGTTCCATGCCTTATGCTAAACTGGATATCAATGTAGAGGATCGTACGCAGTTTGCTCGGAAAGGTTGTGTTGAATCTCCATTCGACCCTCCATTCTGAATTGGGTAGTCATTATGTCTTGCTAGAGACCACTAATGACTTATGGATTAATCAATGAGATTGAGTTATCTGTTGCCAATTTGGAATGGGCCTACAGGATCGCACATAAGAAAGTTCAATGATGCAGAATAAGGATTCTTGCCTACAATAAGTATAATTGTTATACTTAAATAAATAAGATTTAATTAAATGGTTTAATTAAATAATTATTGGAAAGGTCTACGGTATTAATTAATAGTTAATTAATTACCTGAGAACAATTGGGATGGGCTGATAAATCAAGGGACTTAATTGCAATTGAAGTTCTTAACCCATCAGCCTGATCCATGGGTCATGGGTTGATCCAAGGGCTTGGTGTATAACCCAAATCATTAAAGTATTATTTAAGGCTGATTTGGAATTAGTAAATATTATTTAAATATTGACTTGGAATCAGTTAAATAATATTTGGTAATAATACTGATTTGGAAATTACTAAAATCAGTTAAGTTATAATTGGATAAATTACAATACTAATTTTGGAAATTAATTTTCTACAAATATCCTAGGGATATAATTGTAGGGAAGGATTTTGAGTTATTCTCATTGGAAAAAAAAATACACAAAATTCCCAAAATTCTCCCGGTAATCAAGATTGGCTAGCACCAACCTGCGAAGGCTTTCGTGCTTGAGAGTAGAGGATCCTTCGAGGAAGGATTTTGGAGACAACAAAACGCCATCTTCTCAGAGGAGCCAGGCGACGTGCGCAACCGATTACGCTTCAAGGGTAAGACTCGATCCTTAGTGTTTAGGATTCCGCCGTTTAATTAGATTAAACGCCTAAACAAATCCCAACAGTGGTATCAGAGCTAGGTTCCTAATTTTAGTGTTAAAACTAAAATTAATTAATTAAACAATTGGTTTGTTTTGAAAAATCAATTCTTTATTATTGATAGCCAAATTGGAAATTGCTTTCTGGTTTTTGGCTTTGGTATCGGTTTTTTTTTTTTTTTGAAAAGTATTATCACCGAAAACTGGGTTTTTCCTTGGGCAGTTATAATTGTTCGCCGGGCTTCAAGGGGCTGGAATCAAATTGATTTTCTGAAAAATTGATTTCGGTTACCCGCAAACTGGGTTCATGAATTTTGGCTGAACTGGATTTATGAATTTCGGCAAACTGGGTTTATGAATTTTGGCTAAACTGGGTTTATGAATTTTGGCAAACTGGGTTTATGAATTTTGGTTACCCGCAGAGAGGGTCACTGGAACTGTTGTTTTCAAATCGAAAATGGTTTCTGGGTTTTGAAACAATCTCACCGAAATGGGATTTCGATCTCGTTTTTTTTTGGTTTATATTTCATCGCCGGAAATCTATGAATTGTTGTGTTGATTTGGTTTCTGGGTTTTGCTCTCGAAAATGTTTCGGTCTTGGGTGATTTAAAACTTTGGTTTTGTTTCAAAATCTTTTTGGTTTCTGGGTATAGGAAACCCTCATCGGGATTTGAAGGCAAAAATCTGGGTTTTTCGTTTCGAATTGTTTTGAAACTCGGTTTGTTTTGGTTAAATAATTCTGGGCTCTTGTCTGCTTCGCTAGAAAAATATTTTTTGGTCAGAAGAGAAAAAAAAATGGTTTTGGTTTCACCGGGAAAACTCGAATACCGGAAAGGTTCCGGGCGTTTCGTTTCTCTCGTGCCGGTGGTCGACGAAAAGCCAGAAACTTTCCGTCTTGGTTCGTCGATCGCCGCTGCTTCGCCATCTTCGATCAAGTCTTCTTCGTTGGACGAGGAGGAAGCGATCAGGAAGGAGATGGCCGGAGAAGACGACCGGCGTTTGACGTCGGCGAGTCGAGGAGGCCGATAGAAAATTCGAGGAAGGAGAAAGGCTGGTGGCGGCTGGGGCAAGAAACCCTAATGGGTGAAATGACCAATATACCCCTCCGCCCAAGAACCCTAATTGGCTGAGAAGGCGGCGGAAGCAGGAACCCTAAAAAGGGTGAATTTACCATAATGCCCCCGCCGCAGCCTCCAATTACCAAAACGGAATGAAGATTTTAAAATGGTTTTAAAATTGCATAATGGTCCCTAGACTTTGAGTCCTCCTCAAAACCCTAGCCCAGAATTTTATTTAAACAAGTGGTAGTGATAAAGTTGAGCATCTAATACCCAAACAGTTTTTCCACTCATTAATGGTAGTGATAAAGTTGGGCACTATTATGTAACAACCCGCCGCATGAAGAAAACCTGAGGCCCTTGGGCTCTCCAAGTCCATCAGACGTTCGACACTTAAGCGGGCCCTCAAGTATGGAAGCAAAATCTTGGGTTTTTGAGATTTAAGTTTGATCGGCTTAATATGCATTTTCGTTTATCATTCATTTGCATAAACAAAAAAAAATGAAATTAAAGCGATGAACTGGGCTCTAGTCTATTACAGGGCCTTTTAAAATCTTCATATAGGGCCTCCGCTCCTGGGCTCCACCATGGACTCCTCTTGAAACCTCCTTTTGGGCCTAACTATTACATGATGATTTTTATAGGCACGCAGGCCCAAATTCAAAATTGGCTCGCAGGCCCCAACTATTAAAACGTTAAAAAGAAAAGCCCAATTCATGCTTTGAAACACATAAATGCATATGCTCATACAATCCGTTTTAATTTAAGCCAATTAATTTTAAGGATTGTGTAACTATTACATAATTAAAATTGATCGTGTCATGATCAATTTTAATCAATCCTTCTGTTCATTTTACATTTATCCAAAATGATGCATGAACATGCTTGCATAATTATGATGCTTAAAATTTAAACAATTTAAATAAGTATCAAATAAATAAATAACAATTCAAAATTTAAACTAATCAATTAATCTAATTAATTAATTATTTATTTATTTATTTATCCTTTTTTTAAATTATTTTAATCTAATTAAAATAATTATTTTAAAATATATCTAATTATCTAATTAAGATAAATTTAAAATTTTAACTTATAGGATGGTTTAACTTGGGAAAATTAATCCTAGCTTGACCCGATAAGTTGACTAGGGATTAATTTTGCAAAGGTAGGATGGTGTCAAACATTGTGAATGTTCATCCTATCACCGAAAAGTTGCATGGTATGCAATTGGAAAGCGTTAGATTACATGGAATGTGATTTGAACGTTGCCTACCAAAAGAGCCCGATCCCTACGATACTTGCCAAAGCAAGACTGGGGTTGACTCTTTGTGGATTTTCGGCCCACAATCTAGCACCAACACAAAATTGTTTGGGATTTCAATTTTGGCTATTGTGGAAAACATTTTTCAAAACTCATTCTAATATTTTGCATTTTATTTCTTTTGTAGAAATGGCATCTTCTAGCACTAATGTCACTTCAAATCTCACTCTAAGAAGTATTTTGGACAAAGAAAAACTTGTTGGTCCAAACTTCTTGGATTGGGAAAGAAACCTGAGAATAGTTCTCAAACAAGAAAGGAAGTTGAATGTCTTAGAGACCGCTTTACTTGAACCACCACAAAATGCTTCGGCAACTGTTCAACGAGCCTGGGATAAGCTGAAAAACGACTCCGATGATGTGACTTGCTTGATGCTCACATCAATGATGGGCGAGCTTCAAAAGCAGTTCATGAATTCGGAAGCGTTCCAGATTTACGAGTCACTGACGGAGATGTTCTGAGAACAAGCCCATAACGAAAGGTTCGTTACGATAAAAGCTTTAATTTCGTGCAAGATGGCGAAGGGTTCGTCAGTTAGCACACATTTGATCAAGATGAAAGGGTACATTGATACCCTAGAGCGATTGAATGCACCCCTTCCTAGGGAATTGACCATTGATATCATCCTGGCATCATTGTCTGATGAATACAATGATTTTGTGGTGAACTACAACATGCATAACATGGAAAGGAGCATTCCTGAGCTTCATGGCATGTTAAAGAACACTGAGCAGACCCTTCGGAAGGCAACGCCAGTGTTAGTTGTAGAGAAAGGTAAAGGGAAGAGGAAGCTTAATGGCAAGGCCAAAGTTGGGCAGAATAAGAAAGCTCGCAGTAAGGCTGCTTCCCAACCACAAGCTCCTCCAACTGCTAAGACAAGATCCAAAAAGGATGATACATGTCTCTTCTGCAAACAGAAGGGTCATTGGAAGAGAGACCGCAAGAAGTTTCTCGAAAGCAATCCTTCAGCTTCAGGTATCTTTGTTATAGAAATTAATCTTTCTATGTCCACCTCATGGATATTAGATACTGGTTGTGGGGCTCACATTTGTACTAATGTGCAGGGACTCAGAAATAGAAGGATAACAAAGAAAGGTGAAGTAGATCTCTGAGTGGGCAACGGCGTAAGAGTTGCTGCTGTTGAAGTTGGAGATTACACTCTGTCTTTACCTTCTGGTTTAAATATCGAACTTGAAAATTGTTATTATGTACCTGCTTTGAGCAGAAATATTATTTCAGTTTCGAGTTTAGATAATAAAGGTTTTCGATTTATTATAGAGAATAATTCGTTATCTTTATATCGAAATGATATTTTATACGGAGTTGCAAATATGTGTAATGGTCTGTATGTCTTGGATTTGACCCAAGAAAAACCAGTCTATAACATAGAAAAGAAAGCTAAATCATCTAAAAATGATTTAAGTCCAACATACCTTTGGCATTGTCGATTAGGCCATGCAAATGAAAAGCGAGTTCAAAAGCTCCACAAGGATGGAGTGCTTGGTTCATTTGATTTTGAATCATATGATACCTGCGAACCCTGCTTGCAAGGCAAAATGACAAAGAGTCCTTTCAACAAGAAAGGTGAAAGAACAAGTGAGCTATTGGCCCTAATACATACGGATGTATGTGGACCAATGAGCACACAAGCCAGAGGTGGATTTGAATACTTCGTGACTTTTACTGATGACTTTAGTAGATATGGGTATGTCTACTTAATGAGGTATAAAAGTGAAACTTTTGAAAAGTTCAAAGAGTTTAAAAACGAAGTAGAGAATCAGTTGGATAGAAGGATTAAGGCTATTCGCTCCGATCGGGGAGGTGAATACCTTAGTGATGAGTTCGATGGCTATCTAAAATAGTGTGGAATTGTTTCACAGCTGACTCCACCGGAAACACCTCAATGGAATGGTGTATCCGAAAGGAGAAATCGGACCTTATTAGATATGGTTCGATCAATGATGGGCCTAGCAACTCTCCCTACATCCTTTTGGGGTTATACTCCTTTCTGCTGCCTATTTATTGAATCGTATTCCATCTAAGGCAGTAGATAAGACTCCATATGAGATATGGATGGGTCGGAAGCCCTATATGTCCTATCTACGAGTTTGGGGTAGTCAAGCCCATGTAAAGCGTTTACAAAGTAATAAGCTTGAACCCAAAACTGACAAATGCCTATTTGTGGGATATCCTAAGGAAACCAAAGGATATCAATTCTACAACCCAACTGAGAACAAAGTGTTCGTTGCTCGAGGAGCCACTTTCTTAGAGAAAGAATTTCTGTACAAGAAAGACAGTGGGAGTAGAATAGAACTCGGAGAAGTTCAAGAACCACAAGAGAATGTAGAACGATCTACAGAAACTGAGATGGAAGTTGACATGGAAACTCATGAAGATGAGCAACCTGAGTCAACAACACAAGAACCTAGAAGGTCTATTAGATCTCGTCATGAACCCGAGAGATATGGATTTCTCATGACTGACGATCAAGATTTGATCTTGGTGGACTCTAATGAGCCCGCGAACTACAAACAGGTTTTAGAAAGTTCGGATTCCGGTAAATGGATAGAAGCCATGGAATCTAAAATGCAATCCATGAGGGACAATAAAGTGTGGACTTTGATTGACCCTCCTGTTCAAGCAAAGGTTGTCGATTGCAAGTGGATTTTCAAGTTAAAACCTGGCGGGATCTTCAAGGCACGACTAGTGGTAAAGGTTTCAGACAGACTCATGGTATAGACTATAATGAAACCTTCTCTCCTGTCGTGATGCTCAAGTCCATTAGGACAATGCTTGCCATAGCAGCATATTTGACTATGAGGTATGGCAGATGGATGTTAAGACGGCTTTCCTGAATGGAAACCTACTCGAGGATGTTTATATGAAACAACCTGAGGGATACATCGATCAAAAGCATCCTAATCGAGTATGTAAGCTTCAGAGGTCTATCTATGGACTAAAGCAAGCATCTCGAAGTTGGAATCTTCGTTTTGATGAGGAAGTAAAAGGTTACGAATTCATCAAGAACGAAGATGAGCCTTGTGTTTACAAGAAAGATAGTGGGAGCAAGATTGTTTTCCTTGTCCTATATGTGGACGACATCCTGCTCATAGGAAATGACATTCCTTTGATGAAAGACATCAAATAATGGTTGGGGAGTGTATTTTCTATGAAAGACTTAGGAGAAGCTGAGACGATACTAGGTATCAAGATCTATAGAGATAGGTCTAAAAGGCTTCTGGGGCTAAGTCAAGAAGGGTACATAGACAAGATATTGAAAAGATTCAATATGTCTAACTCCAAAAATGATAACGTACCATTTAGACATGGCCTTCTCTTGAAGAAGAACCAAGGTCCTTCAACAAGAGAGGAGAGGGATACAATGAGTAGAGTCCCATATGCTTCGGCAATAGGATCTATCATGTATGCCATGTTGTGTACCCGTCCGGATGTTGCACATGCACTTAGCATGACTAGCAGATACCAACAAGATCCAGGGATGGATCATTAGACTGCAGTCAAAGCAATCCTGAAGTACTTACGAAGAACTAAAGGATTAATGCTAGTGTATGGAGGACAAGAATAGCTCATTGTACAAGGTTACGCTGATGCTACTTTCCAAACAGATCAAGATGACATAAAGTCACAATCAGGCTACGTGTTTAGTCTGAATGGCAGTGCAATAAGTTGGAAAAGCTCAAAGCAAGATACAACAGCCGATTTTACAACAGAGTCTGAGTACATTGCTGCATCAGATGCTGCAAAGGAAGCTGTTTGGCTGAGAAAGTTCGTGTCAGACATCGGAGTGATACCGAGTATCCAATATCTGATAGAACTTTTCTGTGACAATAACGGGGCCATCGCACAAGCTAAGGAGCCTCGGTCACACTAGAAAACCAAACACATACTCAGAAGGTTTCACCTCATCCGAGAGATCATTGATCGAGGAGATGTGAAAGTGTGCAAAATAGGGTCAGACGACAATATAGCAGATCCTCTCACAAAAGCTCTACCACAGTCAAAGTTTGATAGACATGTAATAGAGCTTGGTCTTAAACAGTTTAAAACATAGCCCTTCATCGGGCAAGTGAGAGATTGTTGGTGAATGTGCCCTAATGAGGGCTATTTATGTAAATATACTTTGAGGGTATTTATGTAAATAAGATATTTGTCGCTTGATTGATTGTTTATCAAATGAGTTAATTTCATGATAGTAATATCCTTGTGCATATTTAAATTCATGAAATCGATCCGCCAAAAGAAACACTCCATTGACTAATTAGATCATGAGTGATTCTTTTGAGTAGTACTGGTACTAGGATCCTTAGACCAGAAATCACTACATGGTCTTAGGTGAATTGTAGTGTGCTTTGACATACGCCTAACGGGGCCGTAACAGGTTGCCAAGTACGGGTATGATTGGGTACACTATGAGACACGCTAAGGTATGTAGGTGAAGTGATGGGACTACAAATCTCTCTTAAGTGAGAGATGATATCTTGGCCACTTGATAGTGAACTGAAAAGTGCATGGCCATGCCCAAGGAATGATAAGGATATCATTTGCTTGATGGATTCAGTGTCACTATGAGATCAAGTAAACGTTTAGCTACATAAGGATGATGGTTCCATGCCTTATGCTAAACTGGATATCAATGTAGAGGATCGTACGCAGTTTGCTCGGAAAGGTTGTGTTAAATCTCCATTCGACCCTCCATTCTGAATTGGGTAGTCATTATGTCTTGCTAGAGACCACTAATGACTTATGGATTGATCAATGAGATTGAGTTATCCGTTGCCAATTTGGAATGGGCCTACAGGATCGCACATAAGAAAGTTCAATGATGCAGAATAAGGATTCTTGCCTACAATAAGTATAATTGTTATACTTAAATAAATAAGATTTAATTAAATAGTTTAATTAAATAATTATTGGAAAGGTCTATGGTATTAATTAATAGTTAATTAATTACCTGAGAACAATTGGGATCGGCTGATAAATCAAGGGACTTAATTGCAATTGAAGTTATTGACCCGTCAGCCTGATCCATGGGTCATGGGTTGAACCATGGGCTTGGTGTATAACCCAAATCATTAAAGTATTATTTAAGGCTGATTTGGAATTAGTAAATATTATTTAAATACTGACTTGGAATCAGTTAAATAATATTTGGTAATAATACTGATTTGGAAATTTCTAAAATCAGTTAAGTTATAATTGGATAAATTACAATACTGATTTTGGAAATTAATTCTCTACAAATATCCTAGGGATATAATTGTAGGGAAGGATTTTGAGTTATTCTCATCAGACAAAATACACAGAATTCCCAAAATTCTCCCGGTAGGCAAGATTGGCTAGCACCAACCTGCGAAGGCTTTCGTGCTTGAGAGTAGAGGATCCTTCGAGGAAGGATTTTGGAGACAACAAAATGCCATTTTCTCAGAGGAGCCAGGCGACGTGCGCAACCGATTACGCTTCAAGGGTAAGACTCGATCCTTAGTGTTTAGGATTCCGCCGTTTAATTAGATTAAACGCCTAAACAAATCCCAACATTAGGAATCACCCAAAATTATGATTAAACCAAAACCCGCGAATATAAGTTACCCAAAATAACGTATTCGTCATAGTACATAAATTCCTATATACAAAGGCGTTTTTCTAGGAATTTAAAGACGACATGATTACATCAAATCCTGCTACAAGATTTTTCTAATCCTACACGGCTTCCAGCTCGTGGTTATTACTATTACAGACATTTCCATTCAAAAACAATACAAGCCCGGACATGTCCCGGGGTTTATGAATGAAAAATAAATTTCTACCATAATAGCCGGGAAACCAATAACAACCTGTTTAAGCATTTCGACAAAAATAATAATGCCAAAATAAAGCCGTGTAATAAATCAAACAGTATAAGACCGAAACCAACGCTTTGATACCAATTTGAAGGAAAACTGAACAAGTCCGGGCTAAATCAAAAACCTCACTTTCGTGCAACGCATTCCAGAATCGGAAGCTTTCGACCAAGCTTAGGCTCAAATTAGTTTACCCATGAATGGATCATGGCTTATACTTATTTAATTTATTAATCGGGACACAAAAATTAAATCTTTAATTAAAGCGGAATATTAAAGATTCTACCTTTTGTAGCGAAGTCCCTTGCCTAAAGAAAAAATCCAATCTTTGATAACGATTCCAATAGAAATCCACTAGATATCTCCATGAAGACTTCGAATATTCGTGGGCAATAATCTATCGAAGTTTCTTGCTCATCCCACGAAAAACCCACAAGAAAATCTCTCGAATCGGATCCAATACAATCACAAAATCTGATCGAAACCCACAAAATGCTCAACCTCTCACTTTAAATTTGCTGTTGTCGCATGAAAATAGAAAACCCACAAAGTTGCTAGTGTCCAGCCCTTTTGCCCCGTCGTGATCTAGACAAGAAGAGCTAGCGGATCACCAATCCTTAGAAAGAGATCTACGCCAGCCTTTTCGTATCAAACGCACGGAGTTTGGGACTGAAAACTGGCAGGTTAAAACTGCGCTGATTGCTGCATTTCAACCGTGAAGACCGTACGCTGTCCGAAAATAATAACCCAGCAAAAACACTATTGTCCTAACGAAAATAATAGTGAGAATCCGGCGAGCTTTGTATATAATCAGCCAAAGTTCCGATCTTAGAGATGAATCCAATTCGAACAGAAAGAAATCTAGTTCGTTTTTGAAAGAAAACTTCAAGAAGAAGAAGTTCTCTCTCTAGAACTTTCTTACTCTAAAAGGGGCAAGACTTGTCTTGCAAGATTTCCTTATTTTTCTTGAGCTTCAAGTCTTCTATTTATAGGAGCTCTAATGGAGATCTAATGGGCTCTCGAGTTAGGCATTTTAATTTGACTTTCATTGACCGCTAAGTCTTCCCGACTAATCAACTCCAATCGACCCATTCGAATTAATTTATTAAACCCACTTTGTTAATTTAATTTAATCGAACCCTTAGAATTAATTAATTCAAATAGAATTAATTTCTTTATTCACTTTGTCGATTAAATATTAATTAAACCTTTAGGATTAATTAATTCACCTTGTCGATTAGTCAAATGCATAATTAGTCGTACCACTAAAGGACCAATTATGGAACTACCGCTCGAAAATGACTTTATATCACGCCATTATATTTTATTCTATCTCCCCATATTAAAGATCTAGTGCTCGTCGGTTTACCAATTTACTGACAAATTAATTCACCGACTTCTTATTTTCCGAGATTAGTACCACTCGTCCTTTTATTATACCGAACGTAAAGTTCATCGGCCGGGTTTAGTATACTAGACTTTACGAGCTCATCTCGGGAGCACCATCAACCCGACGAACCGGTATGTGGATTCCTCTGACTAGCAATGACACGTAAGAAGCTAAACACCGCATACCCAACCTACCGAGGTATAGGCCTCAATTGACCGCACTCTTTGGCAAATCAAAGCATACAATATTCAACTCTCGCACCCGTCCCAATCTCGGGATTGAGAGACCGAATACTAGGACCGGATTGACTACGCTGATCAGTATAAATCAATTCTGTCTAAACTGGTCATGCTCAATATGCCCCGGGCATATCCGTGTGATTTAAACTAGTTTAGATAAACTAATTTCCAAACCACACGATAACCTATACCGATAGTATGTTCAGACTATCTCAGTTACGGGCATACTTTTAATATATCAATACTTTAACCAATAACGGTATCTATTGTGTCTGTCCACACCCCGTTATCTAGTTCTATGATATAAATGAAGAAATTTATACTGAAACAAAATGATATGTCATCTGTGGATATTAGTTTTTGATACAAGCCATAGCTTTTCTGTATTCAAAACTAACAAGCCTCGTGTTTAGATAAAGGTTAGTGGGAGTAGGAATGTTTTTCTTATCCTACCTGTGAAAGACATCTTACTCATGGGAAATGACATCCCCATGTTGAAAGATATCAAACAATGGTTGGGGAGTATATTTTCTATAAAAGACTTAGGAGCAGCTGAAATGATAATAGGTATCAAGATCTATTGAGATATGTCTAAAAGGTTTCTGGGACTAAGTCAAGAAGGGTTCATAGATAAGATATTGAAAAGATTCAGTATATGCTTCTGCAATAGGATCTATCATGTTGCCATGTTATGCACCTGCCCGGATGTTGCACATGCACTAAGCATAACTAGCAGATACCAACAAGGCTTATTGGACTGTAGTCAAGACAATCCTAAAGTACTTACGAATGATTAAAGGATTGATGCTAGTGTATGAAGGACAAGAACAGCTCGTCGTATAAGGTTATGTCAATGCTGCTTTCCAAATAGATCAAGATAACATGAAGTCACAATCAGGTTATGTGTTTAGCCTGAATGACGGTGCAGTGAGTTGGAAAAGCTCAAAGTAAGATACCACAACCGACTCTACAATCGAATCTGAGTACATTGCTACATCAGATGCTCCAACGAAAGCTGTTTGGTTGAGGAACTTCGTGTTAGACATCGGAGTGATACCGAGTATCCAAGATCCGATAGACCTGTGATGTGATAACAACGGGGTTATCGTACAAGCAAAAGAGCCTCGTTCACACCAGAAAGTCAAACACATACTCAGACATTATCACCTCATTCGAGAGATTATCGATCGAGAAGATGTGAAAGTGTGAAAAATAGGGTCAGACGACAATGTAGTAGATCCTCTCAAAAAGGCTCTACCACGGTCAAAGTTTGAGAGACATGTAATAGAGTTTGGCAAGTGGGAGACTGTTGGTGTATGTGCACTTTTAAGGGCTATATAGACATTTCCCATTTGATTCATGATTTATTAGATGAATTAATTTTATGAATATAATATTCTTGTGCATATTTGAACTCATGAAATCAATCTACCAAAAGAAACACTCTGTGGATTGATTAGATCATGAGTGATTCTTCTGAGTAGTACTCATACGAAGATCCTCAGACCATAAATAACTACATGGTCTTAGGTAAATTGTAGTGTGCTTTGACATATGCATAACGGGGCCATAACAGGTTGCCATGTATGGGTATGATTGGGTACACTATGAGTCACGCTAAGGTATGTAGGTGAAGTGATGGGACTACAAGTCTCTCTTAAGTGAGAGATGATATCTTGGTCACATGATAGTGAACTGAGAAGTGCATGGCCATGCCCAAGAAATGATAAGTGTTATCATTTGCTCGAATAGAATCAGTGTCACTAAGAGATCAACTAAACATTTAGTTAAATAAGGATGATGGTTCCATGCCTTTTGCTAAACGAGATATCAATGTAGAGGACCATACATAGTATGCTCGGAAGGTTGTGTATAATCACCATTCGACCCTCCGTTCTGAATTGGGTAATCATTATGTCTTGCTAGAGACTACTAATGACTTATGGATTAATTAATTAGATTTAATTATCCATTTCCAATTTGAAATGGGCCTACTAGATCGCACATAAGAGAGTTCGATGATACATAATAAATATTCTTGCCTGCACTAAGTGTAATTATTATACTTAGATAAATAATATATAATTAAATATTACTGAAAAGTTCTGTGGTATTAATTAGGAGTTAATTAAGTACCTAGGAATAATTGGGATATGCTGGCAAATCAAGGGACCTAATTACAATTGAGATTCTTGACCCATTAACCAGATCAATGGGTCAATGGGTTGATCCATGATTTTGGTAAAAATCCAGATCAGTAAAAGTAGTTTTAATATTAATATTACAAATTTTACTTCCTGACTTAGTATCTGACTCCTATATATCCAGAGGAAATTGAGTCAGATACTCAAGTCTGATTCTGTTTTGAGAAAACGGGTTTTACCAAAAACCAGGGAAAAATTTCCCAATTATTCTCACTCTGTAGAAAAAGAATAGGCTAGCACAAATTCTGTGAGAAACTCTGATGCATTAGAGTAGATTGTTCTTCAACGAAAGAACTCGTGGTGGTGATCATCGTATTAAGAGCAGAAAGATCTGGACTAACATCAAACTAGGATCCAGACACAGTAACCGATTATGCTACGAGGGTAAGCTTTAGAAACTTTGAACGTAGGATTTAATTAAATACTAAAACAATCAATTAGGCATTTCCGCTGCGATTTTTTGTTAATCTGGCCTAATCGATCCCAACAAAGATCGGTTTAGATCAAGTACATGGTGGATAATTTCTTGCTGCAGTATTGGTACATGGTACTCAAGTCTTACCCTTCTGTTATTCATCATATGAGGCAGCCCAAAGATGATTAAATTTTCAAGAATATACCCAAAATACTGAACAAAATTATACTACTTAGAATCAAACAATTAAGTACAATCTTTGTTTCTAAAAATCAAACTCTTTAGCTGAATCCTAGCAATCGTTCCCCGGCAACGGAGCAAAATTATAATGTAATGGATTGAATATCGCGTATCGCTCAGAATTAACAATTTATAATATCGAATACCACAAATTAACGTAGTATAAGGGTCGATTCACAGAGAACGGAGGGTAGAATCCTTCCAAATTGTTAAACATCACAAGAAACAAATAAGTAAATAAGTAGTACAAATATAAATAGTCAGTGAGGTATATATATAATGGGAGAAAAGAGGTAGTGCTTTGAACGAATAAACAAAGGATGAGATTTAGAATTTCTACTTCCTTAAAATGGTAGAGGCTCCGATTTCAGTGTGCAGATGGCAAGGAAGGTTCAGTCTCCTACCAGCAAGGATTGAGAGTGTGTTGCGGAGCACAGTTATGACTCAATTCAAACAACACCTATGTCACGTACCTCACGATCTCTATACAAATAGACCATATAGTCCCTGGTTGCTCTTGTGTATAGCCCAACAGCAATCCAACCAGTCTTCATGACAATGGCATTGGACCTCCTTATGATACGTATATCATAGCAGGATTTGAATAAACAAGGTACTTGGTTACAAAGGTATTATCAATAAAGATCTCCCTACAAGCATGCTAACCTCATTTATTGCTGAGTCTAGCAAGACAAATGGTTGCCAAGGTGCTATCAACCAAGATTTCCCTTAGAAATTTTCATTTTGTTAGACTCAAGAGCTTTTCAGAATGTGGGGTTGCTAAGGGGTTGTCAGTTAAGACATCCCTAAGAGCATTTATATTCTACAAAACTCTTTGGGCTTAGCAGAGTAGATGTTTGTTGATGTATCGTCAACTAAGACCTCCCAAAAGCATTTCTACCCATGTCACGGTCTGAGAGGTATAGAGTGTATAGCCGCCAAGGTATTATCAATCCATATTTCCCTATAAGCATTTCCACTCTGTTAGTCTGGGGATAACATAGAACCTTTGATGTTCACAGTAATAGTCGTGAAGGTTTGCTGACAAAACTTCTGTTCCTATGTTATCACAACCCCTTAATTTGTATGATATTGCCTTGGTGAGAACTTCTGTGACATCTTTAAAACACTTTCTACTCATACAGTGTTTGAATTACTGAACCTAAACTACAACACTCACTGTAAACAGAATTAGTGAAAGTTCACATACAATAATGTGCTCAACAAGTTGTAGATAACACTGTTCTACTCGTCGGCTAGCAGAGAGGCTTAAGCGAGTAGTTTGGCACCTTTAAACCTGCTCTAATGCACAATTATAAGTGAGACTTTCACTTTGTCTCTATCTTATAAGAAAAGTAGAACTCCCTCCAAGAACTTAAACCCTGATGGTTGTAAATTATCACTCATATGAAGGGAAAATCATGAATAAAGAAAAGAAAGAGTTTCGGATAAAACAACCCAAGTAACAAGTTACAAGGGGAAAAACTCCGAACTCAACTACTACTCCTTACTCCCTATTGTTTCCTGTTGTCGAGTTTGGAGTTAACTACTGCTATTTATAGAGAAACTCTAGTGAATGAAAATGCTGGATGGATAAAATGGGAATTTCTAGATTGCTTGGTGGCTTTTTGGCATCTTCCAGGGGGTAATTGTTGACAACCAGCCGTTAAAGCATCCCCACAAAGTTTAGAGACTGTTAAAGTAACCCGCTACACTTTCTGGGTGTACTTTATTCGCATGATTCCTTTGCTGGTGTACTTCATATCTCCTTGGACAGGTACTCTTAGTTGTAATGTGTACTTCTTGTCTCATGTGGTCCTGCCGTAGCTATCGCTGGTGTACTAACTGCTCTTCTGGAGTCTTCCTACTGCATGTGCTGGTGATAATGGTCAGACGTGTTAGGATCTAAGGCATGTTTTTAGATATTTTCGTAGCGGATTCATGCCTAATCTTGTTTTTGTGTTAATTAATCCTAGTTTGATGTTAGTCCAAATCTTTATTCTCCGATTGTGTTTATCATCACCAAAATCCTTTATTAAAGGATTCTCTACTTCATGCACGAAAGTTCTTCACAGATTCAGTGTTTACCATTTTTCTGCCTACAGAGAAATATCAAAATTTTGTGTATTTTATTTCTATTCTGATTTTTCTATTTTTTGATCGAATAATATCCCCAAGATATTTATAGAGTCAGGTTTTCCAAATCAGTATTGTAATCAATTATTACTTTACTAATTTAATCAGATTCAAAATTAGTATCATTAGTAAATATTACTTTACTGATTCCAAATCTGTATTGCAATCAAATAATACTTTAATGATTTTGGTTGTGCACCAAGCCCATGAATCAACCCATGACCCATGGATCAGGCTTTTGGGTCAAGAATCCCAATTGCAATTAAGTCGCTTGATTTATCAATCTATCCCAATTGTTCATAGGTAATTAATTAACTCTTAATTATTACCACAAAACTTTTCAATAATATTTAACTAAACCATTTAATCAAATATTATTTATATAAGTATAACAATTATACTTAGTGTTAGTTTTGAATACTGAAAAGCTGACCTTGTATGAAAACTATTTCCCATTTATGTCGATTAATTGTCTTAGTTAAATCATATTATGTTTGACATATATTGTCCACTTATATGAAATGACTAGATGATGAGGTGTCTGATGTGACACAGTAGATCTCATTGGTGGTTAAATTCATGAAATATAAACCAGGATCATAACTGAGACAGTTTTGGTTAAACTGTCAGTTTAAGTTATTATGTGATTATGAAATTAGTTGGTCTAGACTGATTGAATCATATAGATATGCCCGGGTCATATTGAGCATGACTATTAAGGATTGAATTTACTTGTACAGATTATTAGTAGTTAAGTCGAACCTTGTATTCTATCTCTTAATCCCTAGACTTGAATAGGCATGAGGATTAGACATAGTGTAGATTGATATGCTAAAGAGTGAGGTCACTTGAGGCCAATAGTCTCAGTAGGTTGGGTGCACGTGTTTGATTGGTTGGTGTGCTGTTGATTGTTCAAAAGAAAATATATACCGGTGCATCCAGGTTGATTGTGCTCCCGAGATGAGCTCGTAATGTTTATTGTACTAAACCTGGCCAGTGGACTTATGTCCGATATAGCAAAAAGGTCGAGTGGTACTAGTCTCAGATAGTCTGAAGTCGATTAATTAATTTATCAGTAAATTAATAAATTGAAGAGCAATATATCTTTGATGTAGGGAGATAAAGAATAATTAATTTAAGTTGTTCTGGAAGCAATTTTAGTGTAGGATGGTAGTGTTATAATTAATCTGTTAGTTGTACAATTAATTATGTATTGGGTTAGTTGATAAAGTTGAATTAATTGTTTACTTAATTAATCCTAAGGGTCAATTAGTAAATTGACAAGGTGGAATTAATTAATTAATTAATTATGTCTTAAATTTCAATTAGAATTAGGAAATTCAAGATATTATGAAATCTAATTGGATTTGGAATCTAATTGGATTTGGTAACTAATTGGATTTGGAAACTAACTAAAACCCAAACCCAATATGAAGGCCAATCATAAACCAACTTGGGGTCTCTCTTGTAGCTCTATAAATAGACATAGAGAGTTGGCAATAAAGAACAGAATTCATAGTTTCATTATTCAAGAAACTAGAGAGCAAAACACTTAGAGAGAACAATATTTCTCAGGGTTTTTCTGGGTTCTAGTTGTAAGTGTGGCCTGGTGGTTCTTGGTGATAACCCAACGGAGACACGTCTCTCCGGCAAGCAATTCCGATCAAGGCGGCGACGCGTTTGGAACATGGTGGCGGTGCGTGGATGTGGAATTTTCCAGCGGCACTAGTTCAGGAAATTCTGGCACTTTTTGTGTAGATTCTTGGTATTGCTGATTTGTTTTGTTCATTGGTTCATTGCCCACACAACATATGAGTTGGTCTTGAGTCATACAAGAGAATCACCTGAGGACACGCTTCAAGAGGTAATTCTTATACTACCGCTTTAATTAAGAATTTTATTTGTTGCGTGACAAATCCAATAAGGTAGAACTAAGATCCTGTGCAATGGTGTTTCAAAACAGTTTGAATAGTATTGCACTAGTGTCCGGGCTTGTGATTGATTTCCGATTCTGGAATACAACGCACGAAAGTGAAATTTTTTATCGGGCCCAGACGGATAATTCCATCAATTGGTATCAGAGCTAAGGTTTTGGCTCTGCTTTATTCGATTTGTTTGCATGATTTTTTATATGCAGGTGGTTTGTTTTATCCCGGCTATTATGGTTTTCATTTGTATGGTTTAATTAAACTCCGAACATATTCGATTGGTTTTTTTATATAAATGCTTGTAATAGTAAAACCACGTGTTGGAAGCCGTGTAGGATTAGATGAAATCTGTAGTAGGATATTTTCTATGTAATTATTGATTTTACTTTCCTAGAGACCTTGTAGTAGAAAAATATTTTGTAATCGAAGATGTTGTTGTAGGCAACTTGAATTCATGGGTTTTGGTTTATCGTAATTTGGTGATTCCAAGAATTATGTAGAAAATTGAGAAAACCCGGGCGAATTGCAAAAAGATCGTATGGTCACCAGTGTATCTTTTACTTTCATCGGAAAATAATGAGTGGAGGCGAAGTGAAAGACTTAAGACAGCAGAGAGATCGACGGTACCGGAGATGGATCACCAACAGATGTCGCTGAACTGAGCAGCAGTGGCACCGCGAAAGCATTAGCATTGCTATGCAATGCTACAGTGTGGTGCACAGTATACACGCAGGCACTGCCGCATGCAGCTAAGGTTGTGTGCCGCCCAGTTGTGCGTGCGGCATACGTGCATGGCCCGTCGTGATGTGTGCGTTGCCCGTTTATTCGAGAATTTTTCCGAGATCCAGATTCAGACTCAATCCGTCAAGTGACGTGATGGGACACAAGACGAGATAACATATGGAAGCGGCAAACGGAATTAAAACCATAATAGTGAAGAAATTTATTTTACGTATTTATTTCCCATTTTCTTTTTGTTTTTAACTGCATGCTTATATGTTTTAATTAATGTTTTATTTTTTTTTGCATGATTAAAGCATGTGGTTTTATGGTTGCTTATAACTCAAAATTAGTTAATTGCTCGTTAAAGCCGAAAAAACATCATTTTGAAAATCTAAGTGGGAGCGGATTTAAATTGATTAATTCCCATGGCCTCCATTACGAGTTCATATGTGATGTAGGTAGACTTGTGCGTTGGCATTAGAGCCTTCCTCCATAATGGATGAGTCTAATTCATAAGATCACTAGATTGAATTTCTAAGTAGGATGATTATAGTAAGTTAAATTGCATAAATGCGATATCCCTTCCAACTGAGGCGCACTATCCCTGGTAACAAGCTTAGAAGTCACATAATGACATACACTTAGTGTACAATTTGTAGTATTCCTCCCATTGAGGTCGCACTATTTCTTTGTACGGCCGAAGAGACCAACTATTAATTTTATTGATCAATAGATCGTTTGGTCCATTTGTAAAATTAATAAACTTAGGTTCTTCTCAAACGAATGTGGGCTAACCTAAACGTTCACACTATCGTGACATGCGTGAAACCTGATGAATGAGATGTTAGTGGATAGATTATATTGTTATTTATGGGGGAAGAATATTTTTGAATTTTTAGTGATTTACTAAAATATGTATGTTTATTTATTTCAGTTATTCGATATGGCATTTAATCTGTCGTCTATTATACTGAAAGAGAACAAGTTAATTGGCACTAATTATATCGAATGGAAATGCAACTTGGACATTGTCCTAATCGCTGAGCAATACAAGTTTGTGCTCGCAGAACCAAGTCCTCATGCACCTACTGATGACAAAAATCTATTGATTAACAAAGAGAGGCATATCAGAGGTGAATGATGTGCTCAAATAACAACACTAATAAAACCTTCTTTTCGCACACTTTAGGAGCACAAATCATATCATGTAGTAAAGAAGGGTATCGAATCCACAGGGAACACTGAACACTTGTGTATCAAACTAGATTATAAATATGCAAGAGTTGGGAACAAAAAGATTTAGATCTAATCAAACAAGAACAAGCAAATTCAGAAAAATAAATTGATGGGATGTTTGAATGGTGGTTTAATGTCCTTCACTTTCAGCTAGAATTTATCAAACATTAGTTTCATTATTTCTCTTCGGACCTTAGGCTTATGTTACGACAAGATCCAATCTCACACAATACACAAAGGAAACCGCCAACAAGATCATAAACTTACTCAAGATTCAATCTCCAAAATAGGAAACCGCCAACAAGATAATAAGCTTACTCAATATTCAATCTTCATCAGTATAATAACGAAATCGCCAACAAATTGATGAAGCCCAAATCAGCCAAAGATATAAATACACCATTATATCATAAATCAAAGGAATTCAGCTACACTACACTCTGAGCATACAAGAGACATGAATCAGCTGGTTCACTCTCGCTAATAATGGCCTATCACACCAGAACAGCAAAAACCCTTTACCAAGCTGAAGAAGAGAACTACAAAATAGCTCAACCAAGTGCAGATGCTATGATTCCACCTAGTCTGACTAGAATTGGGATTCAACTGCCATGAACTTCTTAGAACCGCATGGTTCTAAGTTCGATCGCCATCTCCAAGTGAAACATAGCTATCTGATTATGAAGAAAATCAATCGGCTCCAAATTGAATGTGAACGAAGTAAAAAGTTACCATCAGGATTTGTCCTCACAATATATATACTAATACAACATTTTAGGGTTGTAATTTACTAAAGAAAGTGGCAGTAAAATAGTCTTCTCAACACACATGCACATCAAGGTTGACTAAATCAGTCCAATAATGATCAGCTTGCCTATCTTCATCGATTCAGTACTTTATAACCCTATTTATGGTGGAAAAGTGATAAAACCGAACCTGAGCCTGCATTTCACACAAAGCACATTATAAGCTTAAAAATTACACAAGAGTGATAAAAAATCTATCTAAATGTAATGAATTTCTGTGGAAAATGAAATGAAAATTTATGTAACTTAGGGTTACAACACTCTCTCACACTAAAGTCTTGTTTGTACTCAAGCAAGGTCATTAAGAACCAAAGGAAATTTAACATAGCCAATCGTAATTCCTACTCCAGTGTTTTAAAGTTTCTAAACATCAGAGTTAAAACAGAGCAAGTAGTATATATCCATACAATGGTTCAATCAGCGCATGAGAATTCAGATTCAAGTGAACCGAATGGTTGAAGCGTTTCCTAATTCAAGTAATCTCACTATTTAGCCCAAGAGAACTGCCCTCTTTTCAAGTTCTATGCATTTGAGTAAGCTCTCATACTTGTGTTAAACTGATGCAACCATAGGATTGAGAGAGAATCACACCCCCACACTAATCCTGGACACAAGGCATTAATCAATAGGTATTTGGCTAGAGGTTTAGGGTTTAAAGTCATAAGAAAAGTCAAGGTTGATTACTGGAGTTATAATCTTTAGTACTTAACCTGATATCCATTTATATTCATTCTTTGGCTTTGGATCCTAGTACTAACGAAGGGTACAGGGCTTAAACATCCCTCATTTCCTCAGTAGGCATATATATACAGAAGGTTTAGGGCTTAAAGATCCCTCACTTCTTCATTTTTTTGCTTATACTATTTACTGTCTACTGCCTTAAATCATTAGGAATCCATTTTACTAACATTTAGTCTACTAGAATCAGAATTAAGAACCTTGGGGGATCATAAAAGAAATGAAAATATACAGAATACAGGGAGGATGGTTTAATGAAATTGGTTAGCAAAAATATGGTTTATAGCTCCACTAGGTTAATCCTAAGGGTTGTATCTATCTTGGCTGGCCAAAAGGAAGAGAAAAGGATTTTAACGCCTATTTCATTTCAACAGCTTATGCCCAGAATCAATAAGCACATGCATTTTATCTTAAATTCTGGATTCTTAAACCACCACAAGTTATTCACACAATGAAATGAAGAAGTAAGCAAAAAAAAATACTTACTATAGGCTCAAATGCTCAATCATAAGAATTATGCTCAATACTTCAAACCAGCAAATACTTCATCAATTTTTTATCAAACATCATCAGTTCATCTAAAGAGATCTAATGTATAAAACATCCACTACTTACTGACAATGAGATGCTCATAATTTTGCAAAACAGTATCACAAACACCACTGGAGTGTTTACGAAATTTCAAGCATTGGATTAGCTATGGAAATTCCAAGAATAGTGGTTCAGAAGAACTTACCTGGAGGCGTAATAAAACTTAATCAAGACCCCTATAGAACACAGTAACCAATACTCATCAAAATGATTTGTTGTTGAAACAAGAATTCGCTCACTATAATGTGCACCACCCCACGCTTAGAAGTTATTTTCCCACTGACTTATGTACGTTAATACTAGTCCTACCCTATCATTGTCACAATCTATCCGTTATATGAGGGTTCATGAGAACAGTTAGAAAGGAAAGTTAGAACACCTTTGTCTATTTCCCTTTCCTTTCTGTTTTCAACCTAACTCTAATGCTTTCCAACAGTTATTGTGTCAACCATTCCAAAATGTTACTGCATGCTTTTAAGCACAGTTATTGCAGTTATCATCTTTCTAAGCAAAACTAAAAAAATAAAAATAAGAATTAACCACTAAAATTTGTTCTTGGGTTACTTCCCAGTAGCGATCCTTTTGTGCCTCGAGCCTGGCCAAAAGGATTCTGCATTGCAATCAGGATCCTTCAAAATCTCTTTGATCTTCTGTGCTATTTGAGAGCAGCGCTAAAGATTCTTTGGTCAAGTTGCCTAGTTTCTGCCAACTGCTAGCTGCCTTGTTGATACTTTTCCTATTTTCTGTTCTTTTTTTCTTCTTCCAATCATTCATTTTCTATTCTGAATCCAACTCTGTTCTCACTTTGTTACTTCTAATTTCTTCAATCGGTTATTTCTCACTCTATTCTAGTTTGCCTTGTTCACTTGTAATCTCCCTTTCCCTCTCTGGTCCTGAATTCTTATCCTGAACATTTATTCCAACCTTCATTACATCATCATACGGGCTTTTCTTGGATTTCTGTATTTTGAAAACATACCTCGATCCACATACAGAAAAAGTGATCATTTTATCCTTAGTATTAAGAGTAGCATCCCTAGTAGCCAAGAATGACCTTCCTAGAATTACAGGGACTTCTAAATCTTTCTCGACATCAGTCACCACAAAATCTGTGGGAATAAAAACATAATTCATTATCACCACAACATTCTCAATTATCCATTCAGGTTTGACGTTAGAGTGATCGGCCATCAACAAAGTGATTTTAGTAGGTTTCAAATTATTCGTTATTCCACATGATTCAGCTGTCTTTTTCGGTATTAGATTCACCTGCTCCAGGGTCACACAATGCCTATTCAAAGCTTCTAATTCCTACTTTACAAGGGATAGTTCACATCCTTGGATCTTCCATTTTCACCCGAATCTCCACCAATTAAAGATTATCTATTCTCACAGAGTTTTCCATGTTTTCCATGGTGAACTTACTTTTCTTTTCTAACAATTCTCTCAAATACCTGTGATACTTCGGAGTATATACTATCAAATCTGCCAGAGACACATGCATGTTGGCCTCGTTCATCAATTCTACAAAACCTTGTCTATGTTTACTATCATCCTCCTTAAAGGGCTGTCAAGATTGAAAAGGTTATTTTGGGAAGGTCTTTAAATTCGTGTTACTTATTTCCATCCTTTCAGCTTGTTTCCCCACTTCATCTGGAGATATTACTCCCCACTTTGTCAGGTTCTTTGGCATCTCCATCTCTTTCAATATACTCTTCCCTTTTTCATCTTTGGATAACACCTTACCACTTCGAAGCATTACTGCCAAGTAGTGCTTAGTGTTCGCAGGTTGGATTCAGTGTTGCTGGGTAAACTACCTTTTTCTCTGTTTAACTAACCCTTGAGGAATGCCCCAAGTTGGATTTGCATATCCTTCATGATATTCTTCATTTATTCCACATATCTCTTAGTTCCCTCAAAATCTTGCTTCATGCTCTCAATATTTGATTCAGGTCATACTTTTTCTATTTTCTCCTCCTTTACTGGCCCACTATTGTTGAGCCCGCCTATAATTAATTTGTTGTGAATTACCACCATAGTTTTCTTTGTTGTAGGTGCCTCTTCCTGAATTTGGTCTACAACATGATGTGATTCGCATAGCAGGTTGACCATTGGCATAGCTTAGATTTGTTACGCGATGAGGATAGTAAATATTTCTGTGTTACCCTTGACAAATTCTACAAAAACTCACAGCTACTCCTACTACCTCGATCACTATATCAATTAGTTCTTGGACCACCACTTTGGCTATGACATTTGGTTGCTCCCTTTGAACTTGTAGTTTCTCAATCATGGCTCGTAGTTTTGCTATTTGAGTATTCTCTACAAGAGAGACAACCTTTATCAAAGGTTGTGCTGGATACCTCTCACTGGATCAGTTTGAGTAAGTTTGTGTCATCCTATCATACAAATCTCTGACCTCATTCATTGTCTTGTTGTTCAGACTTCCTGCAGCACTAGCATCTACCAAACTTCTTGTTGCCAAAGTCAATCCTCTGTAAAAGAAAAATAGCTCTCTGCCTCAATCGAAAACATAATTGGGGCATTTTCTGACAAGATTTTGAAACCTCTCTCAGGCTACTGCAAAAGATTCATCTTTGTTCTGCCTGAATCCTTGAATCTCACTTATCATCCTGTTGATCTTGCAAGGAGGGTAATACTTAGCAAAAAACTTTTTCTTAAGATTCACAAATGTTCTAATCGACTCAACTGGTAGGGAGTTAAGCCTATTACTAGCACCATCCCTTAAGGAGAAAGGAAACAACAACCTTCTCATTTGATCTTGAGTAGGATTTGCAATTTTTGTGGTGTTGCAAATGTCAAGAAGTGCTTTTAAATGATTATTTGCATCTTCATGATCCTTTCCATGGAAGTTCTAACCATTCAACACCAAATTGATTAATGGTGGGGGCACCACATATTCAACATTACCGCCCTCAGCTGCTTTGCTACCCTTACAAAATGTAGGTTCGAAAAATGAACCATAGGTTGGTCTTGGTTCTTCAACCATTTTCTTAGTGACCACTTCCTTAGTTACAACTTCTTTAGCCTTCGAAGGTTCTGTGTGAACCCCACTTCCACTAGCTTTGACTGGTGTCGCTGGTGTCTCTTTTGTTGACCTTGTTTACACCGTAAACACCTGACTCTCACAACATAAAAATAAAGGTTAAATACACAAAGGCTATCGTGCTCCCCCTCCCCCCAATGGCGCCAAAAAGTGATGTGCTCAAATAACAACACTAATAAAAACTTCTTTTCGCACACTTTAGGACCACAAATCCTATCATGTAGTAGAGAAAGGTATCGAATCTATAAGGAACACTGAACACTTGTGTTTCAAACTAGATTATAAACATGCAAAAGCTGGGAATAAAAGGATTTAGATCTAATCAAAAGTCCTAATCAACTCAACTGTTAGGAGTTAAGCCAACTACTAGCAACATCTCTCAATGAGAAGGGGAACAACAACCTTCTCATTTAATCTTCAGTAAGATTTGCTATCTTCGTGGTGTTGCATATGTCAAGAAATGCTTTTAAATGATTATTTGCATCTTCATGATCCTTTCCATGGATGTTCGAACCATTCAACACCAAATTGATTAACGGTGGGGGCACCACATATTCAACATTACCACCCTCAGCTGCTCTGTTACCCTCACGAAATGTAAGTTCAAAAAATAAACCAAAGGTTGGTATTGGTTCTTCTGTCATGTTCTCAGTGACCACTTCCTTAGGTACAACTTCTTTAGCCTTCGAAGTCTCTGTGTGAACCCCACTTCCACTGGCTTTGACTGGTATCACTGTTGTCGCTTTTGTTGACCTTGTTTGCACCATAAACACCCTACTCTCACTATATAAAAATGAAGGTTAAATACACAAGGGCTACCGTGCTCTCCCGCAATGGCACCAAAAAGTGATATGCTCAAATAACAACACTAATAAAACTTTCTTTTCACACACTTTAGGACCAAAAATCCTATCTTGTAGTAGAGAAGGGTATCAAATCCACAATGGACACTGAACACTTGTGTATCAAACTAGATTATAAACTTGCAAGAGGTGGGAAAAAAAGGATTTAGATCTAATCAAACAAGAACAAAAAAAATTCAAATAATAAATTGATGGGATGTTTGGATGGTAGTTTAATCTCCTTCACTTCCAACTAGTATTTATCAAATAATAGTTTCATTATTTCTCTTCGGATCATAGGCTTATGTTACCGACAACATCAAATCTCACACATTACACAAAGGAAATCGCCAAAAAGATCACAAACTTACTCAAGATTCAATCTCCATCAGTATAATAATGAAATCGCCAAAAAATCGATGAAGCCCAAATCAACAAAAGAAATAAATACACCATTATATCATAAATCAAAGAAATTAAGTTACACTACACTCTGAGTATATATAAGACATGAATCAGTTGGCTCACCCTCGCTAATAACGGCCTATCACACCAAAACAACAAAAGCCATTTACCAAGCTGAAGAAGAGAACTACGAAATAGCTCAACCAAGTGCAGATGCTCTGATTCCACCTAGTCTGACTAGATCTAGGATTAAACTACCATGAACTACTTAGAACCGCATGGTTCTAAGCTGGATTGCCATCTCCAAGTGAAACCCTAGCTACTCGATTACACAGAGAAACAGTCGGCTCCAAAATGAAAGAGAACGAATCAAAATGTTACCATTAGGATTTGTCCTTACAATAGCATTCTAGGGTTGCAATTTACTAAAGAAATTGGGGGTAAAATAGTATTCTCAACACACATGCACATCCAAGTTAACTAAACAAGTCCAATAATGACCATCTTGCCTATTTTCATCAATTCTACACTTTATGACCCTATTTGTGGTGTAAAAGTGATAAAACTAAACATGAGCCTGTATTTCCTACAAATCACATTATAAGCTTGAAAAGTACACAAGAGTGATCAAAACTCTATCTAAATGTAATGAATTTCTGTGGAAAATGCTATGAAAATTGATGTAACTTAGGGTTATATCAGTAGAGAAAAGCTAATGACATGGCGTGTTGCTACATCTTGGCTTTTATGTTGAATGTTTTGCAGCATCAACATCAGTCAATGCTTACTACCCAAGAGATGATGTTGAATCTCAGAGAAATGTTTGGACATTAAGATTGAGCTGCTAGGCAAGTAGCTATGAGCACACTCATGACTACTAAGACGAAAGAGGGCACCCCTGTGAGAGATCATGTGCTTGAGATGATTAGCAACATAAATGAGATAGAGGTGTTGGGAGGTGAAATCGACCATCAGAGTTAAGTTGATATCATCGTCCAGAGCTTACCTCAGAGTTTTAAGCAGTTCAGGCTGAACTATAATATGAACAAGAGAGAATATACTCTGGCCGAGCTCTTAACGTCACTAGTGTCGGCTGAAGGTTTTTTTCAAGAGAAAAAGAAAGTTTTAGTCACAGTCAAGGCTTCAAGTTATTCTTCTACGCCTAAAAGCAAGAACAAGAAGAAGAAAAATGCTAAGAAGGCTAATCAGGCACAAAAACTTACGCCAAAGCCAGACCTCACGAAGAAGAATAAGTCGAAAGGCAAATGCTTCAAATACAGTCAGATAGGATATTGGAAGTTTGATTTTCCAAAGCTCAAAGGTATGAAAATTTTAGCCTTAATTACTGAGACATGTTTAGCGGCGATTCCCACAGATATTTGGTGTGTGGATTCTGGAACCACTGATTATGTTTGTAATTTCTTACAGGGGTTTCAGGTAACTCGAAAGCTTAGAAGCGGTGAGCTTGAAGTCTACTTGGGCGACACTACAAGAGTGTCAGTTGAAGGAGTGGGAGTAGTTAGTCTATTTTCTGAAAATAGTAGTAGTTTGATTTTAAAGAATTGTCTTCATGTACCAAGTTTTAAAAAGAACTTGATTTTAGTTTCTAAACACATCAAGTATGGTTATAAGTTTATTTTTTCTAATGATTCTGTTATTGTTAGTAAGGATGAAAAACTTATTTGTTCTGGTTCGATAGAAGATAATTTGCTTTTGATAAAAATAAACACCCCTGCTGCACAAAACATAGAAAATGGCGCATCATTGAACATAAATAAGAGGAAAGAACTATCTGAGATGAACAAAACATATCTTTGAAACCTTAGACTAGGTCACATTAACCTTAGTAGGATTCAGGAGTTGGTCAATGATAGACCTTCAAGTTCATTAGAGATTGACAACTATTCAACCTGTGAATCATGCTTAGAAGGTAAGATGACCAAGAGACCTTTTAAGGCTAAGGGGTATAGGGCCAAAGAAGAGTTAGAACTTGTTCACTCTGACTTGTGTGGACCAATGTCTACACAGGCGAGATGAGAGTATGAGTATTTTGTGACATTCACAGATGACTACTCAAAATACGAATACATTTACCTAATGCACCGCAAGTCCGAATGCTTTCATAAGTTCAAAAAGTATTGGGCAGATGTAGAGAAACATCATTGTAAGAGCTGAAGGAAAATAGAACAAGCTCGGGCTAAATCAAAAATCTCACTTTTGTTCAATGCATTCCAGAATCGGAAACTTTTAACTTGGCTCAGGCACAAATTTATTTTCCCCTGAACGGATCTAGGCTTATACTTATTTAATTTATTAAATCAAAAAAAATGCACAAAGAATCGACCTTTAATTAAAAGCGGAATACATAAATGTTATAACTTTATAGTCAAGTCCAACGCAATAAGAAAAACCAAATCTTTTTTTGCGATTACCACCGAAATCCAAAAGATGACTCCAAGAAATTTCGAATATTGTGTGGGCAATAATCTATCGAAGTGTGCTATAGAGACCCACGAAATAACCCTCAAGAAAATCCCTTAAATCAGATCAAAGTTTGCCCAGAGAGGATGAACCGCCGTGCAGCACAACTGTGTGCCACCCGCCAGAAAAACAACCGACCGGGCAAAAGTGAAGGAAAACTGAACAAGCCCAGGCTAAATCGAAAACCTCACTTTCGTGCAATGCATTCCAGAATCGGAAGCTTCCGACCAAGCTCAGGCTCAAATTAGTTTACCCATGAACGGATCTAGGCTTATACTTATTTAATTTATTAATCGAGACACAAAAGATTCGATCTTTAATTAAAAGCGGAATATTAAAGATACTACCATTTGAAGCGAAGTCCCTTGCCCAAAGAAAAATCCAATCTTTGTTGCGATTTCCACAAAGAATCCGAAGAATGACTCCGATACAAACTCTGAAATAGTGTGGGCTATTGTCTACGGAGTTACCCACGGCAATAAGATGAAATCCAAAGGAAACCCACTTCGAAAAACTCAAGAACTGATGAAACAGTTCTTGCCCGGAGACTTGCGCAGCAAGAAACTGCCGACCGCCTACTGCTGCTCGGACTTCGACCGGATAGTAGCCCTCTTCCTCAGCCACGATCTGCACGACTGCCCCCACGAACCACCGACCGGAGAAGAGATCCACGTGAGGAACAGCCGGATCAGCACCCCGAGATGAAGGAATGCCGCCAGAAATCCGCCCACACTGCTGCGCAAAAAACTGCTGCGGGCGATTGAATGTAACCAGCGGCAGTCGGCTGATTTCCAAGGAGGAAATGATATGCGACTTCTCCAAATACGATGGGCTGAGTTTCTTTTCGAAGAAGAAAGCTTCCTAGTTGACTTTGAGAGAAAACTTGATAAGGAAGACAAAGTTCTCTCTATAGACTAGACTTTCTCTTTCTAGTCTTTTCTTGACTATCAAGTTTCCTTAATTCTTTTCTTGCCCAATAAGTTGTATTTATAAGGAGCTTCGAAGGAGACCTAATGGGCTCTCGAGTTAGGTCTTAAAATTTGACTTTCGTTGACCGCTAAGTCTTCCCGACTAATCAACTCCAATCGACCCATTTAAATTAATTTATTTAATCCACTTTGTTAATTTAATTTAATCGAACCCTTAGAATTAATTAATTCAAAATCGAATTAATTTCTAAATTCACTTTGTCGATTAAATATTAATTAAACCTTTTGGATTAATTAATTTACCTTGTCGATTAGTCAAATGCATAATCGGTCATACCACTAACGGACCAATTATGGAACTACCGCTTGAAAATGACTTTACATCGCGCCATTATATTTTATTCTATCTCCCCACATTAATGATCTAGCGCTCATCGATTTATCAATTTACTGACAAATTAATTCACAAACTTCTTGGTTTCCGAGATTAGTACCACTCGTCCTTTTATTATACTGAACATAAAGTTCACCGGCCGGGTTTAGTATAATAACCTTACGAGTTCATCTCGGGAGCACCATCAACCCGGCGAACCGGTACGTGGATTCCTCTGACTAGCAACGGCACGTAAGAAGCTAAACACCGCATACCCAACCTACCGAGGTATTAGCCTCAATTGACCTCACTCTTTGGCAAATTAAAGCATACGATATCCAACCCTCACGCCTGTCCCAATCTCGGGAATGAGAGACGGAATACTAGGACCAAATTGACTACGCCGATCAGTATAAGTCAATTCTATCCAAATTGGTCGTGCTCAATATGCCCCGGGCATATCTGTGTGATTTAAACTAGTTTAGATAAACTAATTTCCAAATCACACAATAACCTATACCGATAGTATGTTCAGACTATCTCGGGTACGAGCATACTTTTTATATATCAATACTTTAACCAATAACGGTATCTACTGTGTCTGTCCACACCCCGTTATCTAGTTCTATGATATAAAGGAACAAATTTATACCGAAACAAAATGATATGTCAACTGTGGATATTAGTTTTTGATACAAGCCATGGCTTTTCTGTGTTCAAAACTAACAATCTCCCACTAATACTCAAAGCTATGCTAAGAAGTATAAAAACTGTCCAACCCGCTATTACACTGCTGTCATAATGAAATCTCCAGAACACCTTTAAGCTCACTCACATGGCTCTCTCAAGAATCTGACTCTCATGCCCTCCACATGTCTCTCAAAGACCTTTGGGGTCAATGTCTTGGTGAAAGGATCTGCAAGGTTGTCATCTGAAGCTATCTTGGCCACGATCACGTCTCCCCTCTTTACGATCTCTCGTATTAGGTGGTACTTGCGCTCTATGTGTTGACTCGCCTTAATGGCTCGTGGTTCCCTCGAGTTAGCAACTGCACCATTGTTATCACAATAAACTGTGATAGACCTAAGCAACTCAGGAACCACATCTAAGTCCATCAGGAAGCTCCTGAGCCATACAGCCTCTTTCGCTGCCTCTGATGCGGCAACGTACTCGGCCTCCATGGTAGAGTCTGCCACGCATTGTTGGTGAATGTGCCCTAATGAGGGCTATTTATGTAAATATACTTTGAGGGTATTTATGTAAATAAGATATTTGTCGCTTGATTGATTGTTTATCAAATGAGTTAATTTCATGATAGTAATATCCTTGTGCATATTTAAATTCATGAAATCGATCCGCCAAAAGAAACACTCCATGGACTAATTAGATCATGAGTGATTCTTTTGAGTAGTACTGGTAGTAGGATCCTTAGACCAGAAATCACTACATGGTCTTAGGTGAATTGTAGTGTGCTTTGACATACGCCTAACGGGGCCGTAACAGGTTGCCAAGTACGGGTATGATTGGGTACACTATGAGACACGCTAAGGTATGTAGGTGAAGTGATGGGACTACAAATCTCTCTTAAGTGAGAGATGATATCTTGGCCACTTGATAGTGAACTGAAAAGTGCATGTCCATGCCCAAGGAATGATAAGGATATCATTTGCTTGATGGATTCAGTGTCACTAAGAGATCAAGTAAACGTTTAGCTACATAAGGATGATGGTTCCATGCCTTATGCTAAACTGGATATCAATGTAGAGGATCGTACGCAGTTTGCTCAGAAAGGTTGTGTTGAATCTCCATTCGACCCTCCATTCAGAATTGGGTAGTAATTATGTCCTGCTAGAGACCACTAATGACTTATGGATTAATCAATGAGATTGAGTTATCCGTTGCCAATTTGGAATGGGCCTACAGGATCGCACATAAGAAAGTTCAATGATGCAGAATAAGGATTCTTGCCTACAATAAGTATAATTGTTACACTTAAATAAATAAGATTTAATTAAATGGTTTAATTAAATATTATTGGAAAGGTCTATGGTATTAATTAATAGTTAATTAATTACCTGAGAACAATTGGGATGGGCTGATAAATCAAGGGACTTAATTGCAATTGAAGTTCTTGACCCATCAGCCTGATCCATGGGTCATGGGTTAATCCATGGGCTTGGTGTATAACCCAAATCATTAAAGTATTATTTAAGGCTGATTTGGAATTAGTAAATATTATTTAAATACTGATTTGGAATTAGTTAAATAATATTTGGTAATAATACTGATTTGGAAATTACTAAAATTAGTTAAGTTATAATTGGATAAATTACAATACTGATTTTGGAAATTAATTCTCTACAAATATCCTAGGGATATAATTGTAGGACGATGATTTTTTTGAGTTATTCTCATCAGACAAAATACACAGAATTCCCAAAATTCTCCCGGTAGGCAAGATTGGCTAGCACCAACCTGCGAAGGCTTTCGTGCTTGAGAGTAGAGGATCCTTTGAGGAAGGATTTTGGAGACAACAAAATGCCATCTTCTCAGAGGAGCCAGGCGACGTGCGCAACCGATTACGCTTCAAGGGTAAGACCCGATCCTCATAGTTTAGGATTCCGCTGTTTAATTGGATTAAACACCTAGACTATTCCCATCAGTGGTATCAGAGCCATAGGTTATTTTAGAATTAAAATTGAATTTTAATTAAAATTGGATTTTAATTAAAATAGGTTTTAATAAGATTTTGGAAAATTGTTTATTTAAAAACAAGAAAAACAAAGAAAACAATTTTATTATTTCTGGGAAAATAATTAAAATTTTAATTTCTAAAATTTTTCTTGGAAAACCACCGACAATTGGGATTATATTCTTCGAAGGAATCAAACATGAAAAACGTTGGAAATCAACTGGGTTTTGTTTTTCATTTTTCGTCGGAAATCAAAATTGAACGAATTGAATGAAGTCTGGGATTTCATTTTTGGTGTAATGGGTCTTCGAAAAGGAATTGGTCGGAATTGTTCCACCAGTGTTTTGGTTTCTAATCTCGCCGGGAAAACGAATTTCTCCTTCGGGGATTGAAAATTGGCTATTTTCGAATCTGGGTTTTCAAAACATTATTTGCTGGGCGATTGGTTGTTTCTTTCACAGGTTCGATTCACCTTGGGTTTGGTGTTTGGTTTCGAAAGGATTTTGGGCTGTTTTGGTTTTGATTTTTTTTTTTCGCTGGCCAAAGTTTATTTCCGGGCAATTCGAAGTTTTTCTACCGAAATTTGATTTCACCAAGCTGGGTTTTGATCGGACAAACCATTCTAATGACTGGATTATTTTGTTTTCTGGGTTTTCGAAAATAAAGCCACCGGAATCTGGGTATTGGCCGGACTTGAAATAGTTTCAAAAATGGATGGAATCGGATGGTTTTGATTCTTGATTAGCTGGGTTTTGTCTGGTCAACGGGTCTCTTCGATCGGTGTCGATTTTGGTCGGCATTGACGGTGGGGCACCGCGTTTGTTATCTCACCGGAGAAACGAGGATACCGAAAATGGTTTCTGGGCAGAGTTTTTCCAGGCGAAAATAATGAACCGGACCAATCCTTCATGTTGGTTGAGGATGGAGAGCGAAGTGACGAGCGTCGCGCCTGCATCTCCATCGCGAGCTGGTTCCGGCGTTGGGCGATGGGAATCATGGTCATGGTTTCTGTGTGGTCTACGATCGATGATTCGTCGGGATGAGCTTCAATTTGATCGGAGTTATATCTTGGCAAAGAGACGGAGACCGGCGCTGCTCAGTGGCGAAGTTTTCGCCGGGAAATCGAAGATGAGAAACGGAACCGGCCGACGGAAAATTCGAGGAAGGAGAAAGGCTGGTGGCGGCTGGGGCAAGAAACCCTAATGGGTGAAATGACCAATATACCCCTCCGCCCAGGAACCCTAATTGGATGAGAAGGCGGCGGGGGCAGAAACCCTAAAAAGGGTGAATTTACCAAAATGCCCCCGCCACAGCCTCTAATTACCAAAATGGAATGCAGATTTTAAAATGGTTTTAAAATTGCATAATGGTCGCTGGACTTTGAGTCCTCCTCAAAACCCTAGCCCAAAATTTTATTTTAATTACCAAATCGCCCCAAAAGTTTCAAAAAAATAAAAAATTTAAAATTTTCTGAATTTTATTTAATAAGATTTTAATTAAATAATCTTATTAGATAAAGGTATGATTAATTTAGAATTTTATCCTATAAGTTTAAAGTTTAAATTTATCGTAATTAGATAATTAGATAAATTTTAAAATAATTATTTTAATTAGATTAAAATAATTAGAAAAGATAAATAAATAAATAATTAATTAATGAATTAGATTAATTAATTACTTTAAATTTTGAATTATTATTTATTTATTTTATTTTATTTCGATGCTTATTTAAATTGTTTAAATTTTATTTGAAGCATCATAATTATGCAAGCATGTTCATGCATCATTTTGGATAAATGTAAAATGAACAGAAGGATTGATTAAAATTGATCATGACACGATCAATTTTAATTCTGTAATAGTTACACAATCCTTAAAATTAATCGGCTTAAATTAAAACCGGCTTGTATGAGCATATGCATTTTATGTGTTTCAAAGCATGAATTGGGCTTTTAATTTTAACGTTTTAAAAGTTGGGGCCTGCGAGCCAATTTTGAATTTGGGCCTGCGTGCCTATAAAATCATCATGTAATAGTTAGGCCCAAAAGGAGGTTCCAAGAGGAGTCCATGGTGGAGCCCAGGAGCAGAGGCCCAAACATGAAGATTTTAAAAGGCCCTGTAATAGATTAGAGCCCAGTTCATCGCTTTAATTTCATTCTTTCATTTATGCAATTGAATGATAAACGAAAATGCATGTTAAACCGATCAAACTTAAATCCCAAAAACCCAAGATTTTGCTTCCATACTTGAGGGCCCACTTGAGTGTCGAACGTCTGATGGACTTGGAGAGCCCAAGGGCCTCAGGTTTTCTTCATGCGGCGGGTTGTTACATAATAGTGCCCAACTTTATCACTACCATTAATGAGTGGAAAAACTATTTGGGTATTAGATGCTCAACTTTATCACTACCACTTGTTATGGAAAAACTGTGTGGGTGTCTATTGATGTGATGCCTTGAGGGATGGTTTAACTTGGGAAAATTAATCCTAGCTTGGCCCGATAAGTTGACTAGGGATTAATTTTGCAAAGATAGGATGGTGTCAAACATTTGGAATGTTCGTCCTATCACCGAAAAGTTGCATGGTATGCAATTGGAAAGCGTTAAATACATGGAATGTGATTTGACTGTTGCCTACCAGAAGAGCCTGATCCCTACGATACTTGCCAAAGCAAGACTGGGGTTGACTCTTTGTGGATTTTCGGCCCACAATCTAGCACCAACACAAAATTTTTAGGGATTTCAATTTTGGCTATTGTGGAAAACATTTTTCAAAACTCATTCTAATATTTTGCATTTACTCTTTGTAGAAATGGCATCATATAGCACAAATGTTATCTCAAACTTTACTCTAAGAAGTATATTGGATAAAGATAAATTGGTTGGACCAAACTTCTTAGATTGGGAAAGAAACTTGAGAATAGTTCTCAAGCAAGAAAGGAAGCTACATGTCTTAGAGACCGCTTTACCTGAACCACCACAAAATGCTTCGGCAACTGTTCAACGAACCTGGGATAAGCTGAAAAGCGACTCTGATGATGTGACGTGCTTGATGCTCGCGTCTATGACAGGCGAGCTTCAAAAGCAGTTCATGAATTTGGAAGCGTTCCGAATTTATGAGTCACTGACGGAAATGTTTCGTGAACAAGCTTCAGGTATCTTTGTTATAGAAATAAATCTTTCTATGTCCTCCTCATGGGTATTAGATACTGGTTGTGGGGCTCACATTTGTACTAATGTGCAAGGACTTAGAAATAGAAGAATAACAAATAAAGGTGAAGTAGATCTCCGAGTTGGCAATGGGGCAAGAGTTGCTGCTGTTGAAGTTGGAGATTACACTCTGTCTTTACCTTCTGGTTTAAATATCGAACTCGAAAATTGTTATTATGTACCTGCTTTGAGCAGAAACATTATTTCAGTTTCGAGTTTAGATAATAAAGGTTTTCGATTTATTATAGAGAATAATTCGTTATCTTTATATCGAAATGATATTTTATACGGAGTTGCAAATATGTGTAATGGTCTGTATGTCTTAGATTTGACCCAAAGAAAAACCAGTCTATAACATAGAAAAGAAAGCTGAATCATCTATAAGTTCAACATACCTTTGGCATTGTCGATTAGGCCATGCAAATGAAAAGCGAGTTCAAAAGCTTCACAAGGATGGAGTGCTTGGTTCATTTGATTTTGAATCATATGAAACCTGCGAACCCTGCTTGCAAGGCAAAATGACAAAGAGTCCTTTCAACAAGAAATGTGAAAGAACAAGTGAGCTATTGGCCCTAATACATACGGATGTATGTGGACCAATGAGCACACAAGCCAGAGGTGGATTTGAATACTTCGTGACTTTTACTGATGACTTTAGTAGATATGGGTATGTCTACTTAATGAGGTATAAATATGAAACTTTTGAAAAGTTCAAAGAGTTTAAAAACGAAGTAGAGAATCAGTTCAATAAAAAGATTAAGGCTATTCGCTCCGATCGGGGAGGTGAATACCTTAGTGATGAGTTCGATGACTATCTAAAACAGTGTGGAATTATTTCACAGCTGACTCCACCGGGAACACCTCAATGGAATGGTGTATCCGAAAGAAGAAATCGGACCTTATTAGATATGGTTCGATCAATGATGGGCCTAGCGACTCTCCCTACATCCTTTTGGGGTTATGCTCTCCTTTCTGCTGCCTACTTATTGAATCGTATTCTATCTAAGGCAGTAGATAAGACTCCATATGAGATATGGATGGGTCGGAAGCCCTATATGTCCTATCTACGAGTTTGGGGTTGTCAAGCTCATGTAAAACGTTTACAAAGTAATAAGCTTGAACCCAAAACTGACAAATGCCTATTTGTGGGATATCCTAAGGAAACTAAAGGATATCAATTCTACAACCCAACTGAGAACAAAGTGTTCGTTGCTCGAGGAGCCACTTTCTTAGAGAAAGAATTTCTGTACAAGAAAGACAGTGGGAGTAGAATAGAACTCGAGGAAGTTCAAGAACCACAAGAGAATGTAGAACGATCTACAGAAACTCAGATGGGAGTTGACATGGAAACTCATGAAGATGAGCAACCTGAGTCAACAACACAAGAACCTAGAAGGTCTAGTAGATCTCGTCATGAACCCGAGAGATACGGATTTCTCGTGACTGACGATCAAGATTTGATCTTGGTGGACTCTAATGAGCCCACGAACTACAAACAGGTTTTAGAAAATCCAGATTTCGGTAAATGGCTAGAAGCCATGGAATCTGAAATGCAATCCATGAGGGACAATAAAGTGTGGACTTTGATTGACCCTCCTGTTCAGGCAAAGGTTGTCGATTGCAAGTGGATTTTCAAGTTAAAACCTGGCGGGATCTTCAAGGCACGACTAGTGGCTAAAGGTTTCAGACAGACTCATGGTATAGACTATGATGAAACCTTCTCTCCTGTCGTGATGCTCAAGTCCATTAGGACAATGCTTGCCATAGCAGCATATTTTGACTATGAGGTATGGCAGATGGATGTTAAGACGGCTTTCCTGAATGGAAACCTACTCGAGGATGTTTATATGAAACAACTCGAGGGATACATCGATCAAAAGCATTCGAATCGAGTATGTAAGCTTCAGAGGTCTATCTATGGACTAAAGCAAGCATCTCGAAGTTGGAATCTTCGTTTTGATGAGGAAGTAAAAGGTTACAGATTCATCAAGAACGAAGATGAGCCTTGTGTTTACAAGAAAGTTAGTGGGAGCAAGATTGTTTTCCTTGTCCTATATGTGGACGATATCCTGCTCATAGGAAATTACATTCCTTTGATGAAAGACATCAAACAATGGTTGGGGAGTGTATTTTCTATGAAAAACTTAGGAGAAGCTGAGACGATACTAGGTATCAAGATCTATAGAGATAGGTCTAAAAGGCTTCTGGGGCTAAGTCAAGAAGGGTACATAGACAAGATATTGAAAAGATTCAATATGTCTAACTCCAAAAATGGTAACGTACCATTTAGACATGGCCTTCTCTTGAAGAAGAACCAAGGTCCTTCAACAAGAAAGGAGAGGGATACAATGAGTAGAGTCCCATATGCTTCGACAATAGGATCTATCATGTATGTCATGTTGTGTACCCGTCCGGATGTTGCACATGCACTTAGCATGACTAGCAGATACCAACAAGATCCAGGGATGGATCATTGGACTGCAGTCAAAGCAATCCTGAAGTACTTACGAAGAACTAAAGGATTAATGCTAGTGTATGGAGGACAAAAACAGCTCATTATACAAGGTTACACTGATGTTGCTTTCCAAACAGATCAAGATGAGATGAAGTCACAATCTGGCTACGTGTTTAGTCTGAATGGCGGTGCACTAAGTTGGAAAAGCTCAAAGCAAGATACAACAGCCGATTCTACAACAGAGTCTGAGTACATTGCTGCATCAGATGCTGCAAAGGAAGCTGTTTGGCTGAGAAAGTTCGTGTCAGACATCGGAGTGATACCGAGTATCCAAGATCCGATAGAACTTTTCTGTGACAATAACGGGGCCATCGCACAAGCTAAGGAGCCTCGGTCACACCAGAAAACCAAACACATACTCAGAAGGTTTCACCTCATCCGAGAGATCATTGATCGAGGAGATGTGAAAGTGTGCAAAATAGGGTTAGACGACAATATAGCAGATCCTCTCACAAAAGCTCTACCACAGTCAAAGTTTGATAGACATGCAATAGAGCTTGGTCTTAAACAGTTTATGACATAGCCCTTCATTGGGCAAGTGGGAGATTGTTGGTGAATGTGCCCTAATGAGGGCTATTTATGTAAATATACTTTGAGGGTATTTATGTAAATAAGATATTTGTCGCTTGATTGATTGTTTATCAAATGAGTTAATTTCATGATAGTAATATCCTTGTGCATATTTAAATTCATGAAATCAATCCGCCAAAAGAAACACTCCATGGACTAATTAGATCATGAGTGATTCTTTTGAGTAGTACTGGTACTAGGATCCTTAGACCAGAAATCACTACATGGTCTTAGGTGAATTGTAGTGTGCTTTGACATACGCCTAACGGGGCCATAACAGGTTGCTAAGTACGGGTATGATTGGGTACACTATGAGACACGCTAAGGTATGTAGGTGAAGTGATGGGACTACAAATCTCTCTTAAGTGAGAGATGATATCTTGGCCACTTGATAGTGAACTGAAAAGTGCATGGCCATGCCCAAGGAATGATAAGGATATCATTTTCTTGATGGATTCAGTGTCACTAAGAGATCAAGTAAATGTTTAGCTACATAAGGATGATGGTTCCATGCCTTATGTTAAACTGGATATCAATGTAGAGGATCGTACGCAGTTTGCTCAGAAAGGTTGTGTTGAATCTCCATTCGACCCTCCATTCTGAATTGGATAGTAATTATGTCTTGCTAGAGACCACTAATGACTTATAGATTAATCAATGAGATTGAGTTATCCGTTGCCAATTTGGAATGGGCCTACAGGATCGCACATAAGAAAGTTCAATGATGCAGAATAAGGATTCTAGCCTACAATAAGTATAATTGTTACACTTAAATAAATAAGATTTAATTAAATGGTTTAATTAAATATTATTGGAAAGGTCTATGGTATTAATTAATAGTTAATTAATTACCTGAGAACAATTGGGATGAGCTGATAAATCAAGGGACTTAATTGCAATTGAAGTTCTTGACCCATCAGCCTGATCCATGGGTTGATCCATGGGCTTGGTGTATAACCCAAATCATTAAAGTATTATTTAAGGCTGATTTGGAATTAGTAAATATTATTTAAATACTGATTTGGAATCAGTTAAATAATATTTGGTAATAATACTGATTTGGAAATTACTAAAATCAGTTAAGTTATAATTGGATAAATTACAATACTGATTTTTGAAATTAATTCTCTACAAATATCCTAGGGATATAATTGTAGGACGATGATTTTTTTGAGTTATTCTCATCAGACAAAATACACAGAATTCCCAAAATTCTCCCGGTAGGCAAGATTGGCTAGCACCACCTGCGAAGGCTTTCGTGCTTGAGAGTAGAGGATCCTTCGAGGAAGGATTTTGGAGACAACAAAACGCCATCTTCTCAGAGGAGCCAGGCGACGTGCGCAACCGATTACGCTTCAAGGGTAAGACCCGATCCTCATAGTTTAGGATTCCGCTGTTTAATTGGATTAAACACCTAGACTATTCCCAACATGCATTTCTGCTTGACACTCTTCCATACTATGGCTCCACCTCCTAAAGTAAACACACACACCACAGGTAGACTTACTCTTATCCAAATCACCTTGAAAGTCTGAATCTGTGTAACCCAATGGTATAAGCTCCTGTGCTCTATAAAAAAGGAATAATCTCTCGTTCTGTGCAAGTACTTGAGAATGCATTTTACTGCCTCCCAGTGAGCCTTCCAAGGGTTACTCTGATATCTGCAGCCCTCTTCCTCAGCCACCATCTGCACGATTGCCCCCACGGACCACCGACCGGAAAAGAGATCTCAGCACCCCGAGATGAAGGACTGCCGCCAGAAATCCGCCCACACTGTCGCGCAAAAAACTGCTGCGGGCGATTTAATGTAACCAGCGGCGGTCGGCTGATTTCCAAGGAGGAAATGATATGCGACTTCTCCAAATACGATGGGCTGAGTTTCTTTTCGAAGAAGAAAGCTTCCTAGTCGACTTCGAGAGAAAACTTGATGAGGAAGACAAAGTTCTCTCTCTAGACTAGACTTTCTCTTTTAGTCTTTTCTTGACTATCAAGTTTCCTTAATTCTTTTCTTGCCCAATAAGTTGTATTTATAAGGAGCTTCTAAGGAGACCTAATGGGCTCTCGAGTTAGGTCTTAAAATTTGACTTTCGTTGACCGCTAAGTCTTCCCGACTAATCAACTCCAATCGACCCATTTAAATTAATTTATTTAATCCACTTTGTTAATTTAATTTAATCGAACCCTTAGAATTAATTAATTCAAAGTCGAATTAATTTCTAAATTCACTTTGTCGATTAAATATTAATTAAACATTTTGGATTAATTAATTTACCTTGTCGATTAGTCAAATGCATAATCGGTCGTACCACTAACGGACCAATTATGGAACTACCGCTCGAAAACGACTTTACATCGCGTCATTATATTTTATTCTATCTCCCCACATTAAAGATCTAGCGCTCGTCGGTTTATCAATTTACTGACAAATTAATTCACCAACTTCTTGGTTTCCGAGATTAGTACCACTCGTTCTTTTATTATACCGAACATAAAGTTCACCGGCAGGGTTTAGTATAATAACCTTACGAGCTCATCTCGGGAGCACCATCAACCCGACGAACCGGTACGTGGATTCCTCTGACTAGCAATGGCACGTAACAAGCTAAACACCGCATACCCAACCTACCGAGGTATTGACCTCAATTGACCTCACTCTTTGGCAAATTAAAGCATAAGATATCCAACCCTCACGCCCGTCCCAATCTCGGGATTGAGAGACGAAATACTAGGACCAAATTGACTACGCCGATCAGTATAAGTCAATTCTATCCAAACTGGTCGTGCTCAATATGCCTCGGGCATATCTGTGTGATTTAAACTAGTTTAGATAAACTAATTTCCAAATCACACAATAACCTATACCGATAGTATGTTCAGACTATCTCGGTTACGAGCATACTTTTTATATATCAATACTTTAACCAATAACGGTATCTACCGTGTCTGTCCACACCCCGTTATCTAGTTCTATGATATAAAGGAACAAATTTATACCGAAACAAAATGATATGTCAACTGTGGATATTAGTTTTTGATACAAGCCATAGCTTTTCTGTATTCAAAACTAACAAAAAGCTACTGACTTTTTGGTCATGATCTAGACAGCTCGAACTGTGGATCACCTAAGTGAGATCAACACAGCCAATCCGAATCAAACGCACCAAATTGAAAACAACCTTCGTCGGACAAAACCCGTACAGTGGCGACGGAAAAGAATAATAGGAATAAAAACTGGGCAGAAATAACTTTTAATCTTTGGGCAAAAAATATGATCTAAGAAAGTAAGAATCCAAGTTCATTTTTCGAAAAAAAAAAACTTCAAGAAGAAGAAGTTTTCTCTCTAGAACTTTCTTACTCTAAGAGGCAAGACTTGTCTTGCAAGATTTTCTCTTACTCTTTCTTTGGTCTTAAGCTTTCTATTTATAGGGACCTCTTAAGGAGACCTAGTGGCTTTTGAGTTGGGCCTTTTAATTTGACTTGCATTGACCGCTTAGTCTTCCCTAGACTAATCAACACCAATCGATCCATTCGAATTAATTTCTTAATCCACTTAGTTAATTTAATTTTATCGAACCCTTAGGATTAATTAATTCATATAGAATTACCTTCTTAACCCACTTTATCAATTAAATATTAATTAAACCTTTAGGATTAAATAATTCACTTTGTCGATTAGTCAAATACATAATTAGTCGTACCACTATCGAATTAACTATGGAACTACCGCTCAAAAATGACTTTACATCGCGCCACTTTATTTTCTTCTATCTCCCCACAACAAAGATCTAGTGCTCATCAGTTTATCAATTTACTGACAAATTAATTCACCGACTTCTTGGTATCCGAGATTAGTACCACTCGACCTTCTTATTATACCGGACGTAAAGTCCACTGGCCAGTTTTAGTACAATAAACCTTACGAACTCATCTAGGGAGCACCATCAACCCGGCGAACCGGTACGTGAATTCCTCCGACTAGCAACAGCACGTAAGAAGCTAAACACTGCATACTCAACCTACCGAGGTATAGGCCTCAATTTACCGCACTCTTTGGCAAATCAAAGCACACAATATCTAACTCTCACGCCAATCCCAATCTCAAGATTGAGAAACTGAATACTAGGACTGAATTGACTACGCCGATCAGTACAAGTCAATTCTATCCAAACTGGTCGTGCTCAATATGCCATGGGCATATCCGTGTGATTCAATTAGTCTAGATAAACTAATTTCCAAACCACACGATAACCTATATCGATAGTATGTTCAGACTATCTCAGTTACGAGCATACTTTTTATATATCAATACTTTAAACAATAACGGTAGCTACTATGTCTTTCCACACCCCGTTATCTAGTTCTATGATATAATGGAACAATTTAATAATGAAACAAAATGATATGTCACCGGTGGATATTAGTTTTTGATATAAGCCAAAGCTTTTCTGTATTCAAAACTAACAATCTCCTACTAATACTCAAAGCTATGTTAAGAAGTACAAAAACTATCCAACCCGCTATTACATTGCTGTCATAGTGAAATCTACAGAACACCTTAAAGCTAACTCATCTGGCTCCCTCAAGAATCTAACTCCCATGCCCTCCACATGTCTCTCAAAGACCTTTGGGGTCAATGGCTTTGTGAAAGGATCTACAAGGTTGTTATCTGATGCTATCTTGGCCACGGTCACGTCTCTCCTCTTTATGATCTCTCGTATCAGGTGGTACTTGCGCTCTATGTGTTTACTCGCTTTGTGGGCTCGTGGTTCCCTAGAGTTAGCAACTGCACCATTGTTATCACAATAAACTGTGATAGACCTAGGCAACTCAGGAACCACATCTAAGTCCACTAGGAAGTTCCGGAGCCATACAGCTTCTTTCGCTGCCTCTGATGCGGTAACGTACTCAGCCTCAATAGTGGAGTCGGCCACACATTTCTGCTTGACACTCCGCCATACTATTGAAAGAATTTTGCCACATAGGATCTGGGTTTGCACTTGCTCGATTTACCACGCAACAAAAAATTTCTAATTAAAGCGGAACCTTAGAAAAATACCTTTGAAGCGTTCACCTGGTGATTCTCTTGTATGCCTCAAGACTATGACTTCACGTTGTGTGGGCAACGAACTAGAAGCCAATTGATCAACCAATCACCACAATCCACCTGCTAGAAAGTTCTAGAACCGCAGCACCTAGCACATACTATAAACGCACCGCCCGAATAGAGAGAAACCAATACACGGGGCTAACAAGAGGAGGCAAAAATTTGGCCAACTCAAGGAAAAAACCAGCCGCCCAAAATTGCTATAAAATTCATTTTTGAGAGAGAAAGAAATTTCTCTCTCTAGAATTTTATCTCTCTAGATTTTTGAATAATGAATCTATTGAATTGTTATGTCTTGAATGGCTAATCCCTTGTCTATTTATAGAGTTACAAGAGAGACCCCAAGTTGGTTTAGGATTGGTCTTCCTAATGGATTTAGGTAATGAATTAGTTTCCAAATCCAATTAGGCAACCAATCTGATAGGATAACCCAAATCCTACTAGATTTCCTAATCCCTAGGATTTCCTAATTCCAATTGAAACTTAAGACTTAATTAATTAATTAATTAATTCCACTTTGTTAATTACTTAATTAACCTTTAGGAATTAATTAAATAATTCTACTTTGTTAATTACTTAATTAACCCTTAGGAATAATTAACCAATTAATTAATTAAATCTACCTATTCAATTAACCCATTACAAAATTAATCGTACCACTAACGGATTAATTTTGGCACTACCATCCTACACCAGAATTACTTCCGGAACAACTTAATTAAATTATATTCATTAATCTCCCCAAATCAAAGATATAGTGCTCGTTAATTAAAATTAATTTACTGATAAATTAATTAATTAACTTCTTTAATTCCGAGACTAGTATCACTCGACCTTTTTACTATACCGGACATAAGTCCACCGGTCGGGTTTAGTATAATAAACATTTCGAGCTCATCTCGGGAGCACCATCACCCCGGACGCACCGGTACATGGTTTCCTTTCGACAAGCAGCAAACCAAGTAGCTAAACATGCGCACCCAACCCACCGAGACTATTGGCCACATTTGACCTCACCCATTGGCAGATCAAAGTACACTATGTATAATCCTCATGCCCACTCGAGTCTAGGGATTTAGAGATAGAATACAAGGATCGATTTGTCTCTTAAATCAGTACAAGACAAATCATTCCTAAAGGTCAAGTTCAATATGCCCCGGGCATATCTAAATGATTCAATTAGTTTAGACAAACCAATTATCCGAATCATATAATAATCTAAACTGACAGTTTGTCCAAAACTGTCTCGGTTACGAACCTCATTTATATATTATGTATTTCAACCAATGATGAGATCTATTGTGTCGCACCAGACACCTCATCATCTACTTACATAATATAAATAGACAATTAATGCACAACAAGATATTAATGAAACACGAATCAATATATTAATCTGGGAAACTGTACAATACAAGCATAGCTTATGTATTCTACTCCAACAACTTTGGCTCCACCTCTTAGAGTAAACACAAATCCATAGGTAGACTTACTCTTGTCCATATCACCTTGAAAGTCCGAATCTGTGTAACCCAACGGTACAAGCTCCTGTGCTCTATAAACTAGGACATAATCTCTCGTCCTACGCAAGTACTTGAGAATGCATTTTACTGTCTCCCAGTGAGCTTTCCAAGGGTTACTCTGATATCTGCTAACCATGCCAACGGCAAAGCAAATATCAGGCCTCGTATATAACGTAGCATACATGAGGCTACCCACTGCAGAAGCATAGAGTACCGCCTGTATGGTATCTATCTCCTCAGTAGTCTTGGGACACTGCTCCTTAGACAAATATACCCCATGCTTGAAAGGTAGTGAACCCTTATTGGAGTTCTGCATGTTAAAACGGGCTAGAATCATGTCTATGTAGGATGCCTGGGAGAGAGTCAGAGAATGTCTCCAATGATCTTGAATAATCTTGATCCCAAGGATATGTCCAGCCTCTCCCAAATCCTTCATATCAAATTGTCTGGAAAACAATGTCTTTACGTCTGACAACACTTTCTTACTGTTGCCAATCAGAAGGATGTCATTTACGTAAAGTACGAGGAACAACACGATATCACCATCACCCTTATGATATCGACACTGCACATCCAGATACTGAGTGAATCCATAGGACTGGATAACCTCATCAAAATGGATGTTCCATGATCTGGATGCTTGCTTAAGTCCATAAATTGACTTTCTAAGCCTGCATACCTTGTGCTCTTGGCCCTGAAAAATGAAACCCTCTGGTTGTTGCATAAAGATGATCTCCTCAAGACTTCCATTAATAAAAGCTGTCTGGACGTCCATCTACCAAATTCATAGTCCATATGAGCAGCTATGGCCAAGAGAATCTGGATCGACTTAAGTATGGCTACCGGAGAAAAGGTCTTCTCGTAATCGATACCCTGTTTCTGAGTATACCCCTTCGCCACAAGCCTAGCATTAAAGGTCTCAACCCTCACATCAGATCCTCTCTTTCGCTTGTACACTATTTGCACCCAATAGGCCGAAACCCATCAGGAAGGTCTACCAGCTCCCAGACCTAATTTGAGTCCATTGACCCATCTCAGCAATTATCGCTCTCTGCCAAAAATTTGCATCTTTATCCAGGAGAGCCTCATTGTAGCTAACTAGGTCTTGTTCATGAGCGCCAGGGATAAAGTCCAAAGACTCACCCAAATCCATGTACTACTCGGGCTGTCCGAAAACCCTTTCACTATGACGAGGCCCAGCCTGTGTAAGAGCATCATCTGTGATAGTATGTGTAGTCTCTTGTGGTGTGTCTTCCTGTACTCGTGCATCTGGAATAGTGGACTGACCCCTAAGGTCTTCCAATACGACCTTGCTCGTTTCCTTGTGATCTAAATTATAGTCTTCCTCAAGAAACTTGTCATTGGTGCTCACCACCACCTTCTGATCCTGAGGACTATAAAACAGACCACCTTTAGTTCCTTTGGGGTAGCCTACAAAAAGCATAATCTCAGATCTCGCATCTAGCTTGGCTGTGTCTGCCTTAAGCATATATGCTGGACAACACCAAATCCTGAGATGTCTCAGACTCAGCTTTTGCCCAGTCCACAGCTCTACTGGGGTCAAAGGCACAGACTTAGATGGTACGAGATTAAGGAGATAACACGCTGACTCCAAGGCTAAACCCCAAAACAAAATAGGCAATTCGCTATAACTCATCATCGATGTAACCATATCCATAAGAGTCATGTTCTTCCTCTCTGCTACAGGTGCAGATAAATGGGTCTGAATACCCTCCTCCGACAAATAGGACCTAAATTCACTAAAGAGGTATTCATCACCGCGATCAGATCGCAAGGCCTTGATACTCTTACCCAGATGGTTCTCCACCTCATCCTTAAACTCTTTGAACTTGCCAAAAAATTCAGACTTGTGGCATATCAGGTATATGTATCCATATCTAGACTAATCATCCATTAAAGTCACGAAATACTCATGACCACCTCTAGCCTGAACTGACATAGGCTCACACAAGTCAGAATGAATCCACTCTAAAACCTCCTTAGTCCTATACCCCTTTGCCTTGAAAGGCCTCTTAGTCATCTTACCCTACAAACAGGACTCACAGGTTGGATAGCTGTCAATATCCAATGAGTCCAAAGACCCATTATTGACCAACCTTTGAATCCTACTAAGGTTGATGTGACCTAGTCTCAGGTGCCAAAGATAAGTTTGATTCAAATGGGAAGACTATTTTCTCTTACTATGATTCGGTGATGAGTTATTAGTTTCTGTGTTATGCATTATTGGGGGGGTATGTCTTGATTAAAAACAGATTGTCAACTAATGCACCAGAACATATAAGCTTCTGGTTCTTTCTAATAAAAACCGAGTTATCAGAAAAAACACACTTATAACCATCCAAAATAAGTCTCGAAATTGAAAGCAAGTTCTTCTAAAAACTGGGTCCATAAAGACAATCCTTTAAATTTAAAACAGAGTCTGAAAAATAAAGACATAAAACTCCCACTGCAACAACGAAAACTCTGGTAGTATCCCCAAGCTAGACCTATAACTCTCCCTCTCTAAGCAGCCGGGTCACTTGGAACCCCTGCGAAGAATTACAAACATGATCAGTGGCTCCTGAATCCACACACCAAATATCTTTGGGAATCGCCGCTAAACATGTCTCAGTAACTAAGGAAAATTTACACATACCTTGTGGCTTTGGGCAATCCTTATTCCAATGTCCTTCTTTGTCATATATGAAGCATTTACCTTTTGGCTTATGCTTATTGGCAATGCCCGCCTTGGGTCCATGATCAGCAGCTCCTGCTTTCTGACCTCTCTTCCTCTTTTGTTTCCTGGCTTTGGGCCCAGTAGAGGAACCTGAGGGATCAACAGTAGCCAAGGCTTGCTTCTTCTCTGCGAAGAGCCCCTCAGCAGACACCAATGCAGTCATGAGCTTAGGAAGTGAATATGAGAGCTTGCCGATGTTATAATTCAATCGAAACTGCTCAAAACTAGGGGGCAAGCTCTGGAGAATAATATTAACATGGGTCTCTCCATGAATATCCCCTCCCAATACCTAGATCTCATTTATGCAGATCATCATGTTCAGCACGTGATACCTCACTGAAGTTCCCTCAGCCATCTTATTAGTTTTCTCATAGCTGACTGCTTGGCTGCCCTGCCCTGATATCCAAACATCTCCCTGAGGTTGAGCATCATATCATAGGCTAAGGTAAACAACTGATGCTAGTGTTGTAGTACACTCGACATAGAAGCCAAGATCTAGCACCAGATCATCTCATCAGCCTTCTGTCACCTCATATATGGCTCTCGCTGCTCAGGGTGGCATCATCGCTGGGCTTAGGGGGCACTCCTTCGTGAGCACGTACTTGTCACCCTCAGCGATAAAGACAATGTCCAGGTTACGTTTCCAGTCAATGTAATTTAGACCCGTAAGTTTGTTCTGATTCAGTATGATAGCTAGCGGGTTAAACGACATATCAACAACTGAAAAAATAAACAATCAAGTTTCAGTATTATTTTTTCGAAAATATTGATATCCTCAAAAACAATATAATCTCCATCGACATCTCTCACACCGGGATTAACGCAGGTCATGCGGGTGAACGTCTACGCCAACCCACATTCATTTGAGAAGAACCGAAGTTCATTAATTTCACTATATGACCAACGATCTTATGATCGATGAAATTAATAGTCAGTGTTTTTAGACATACACATAAATAGCGTAACTTCGTGGGAGGAATGCTATAAATAGTACACTACGTGTATGCCATTACGTGACTTCTAAGTTTGTTACTTAGGATACTAATACGACCTCAGCAGAGAGGGTGTCACAACTTTCTCCAATTAAACTCACTATAGTCATCCCTTCATAAATTCATTCTAGTGATATATGTGATTGAAGACTTGTCCGCATGGAGGAAGGCCATAATTCCAACTCGCAAGAAAGGCTATGGAGGAAGGCCATAATTCCAACCCGTAATGGAGGCCATGGAGATATTTACCAACCCGCTCCCACTTAGATTTTTAAGTTTGAGGATTTTTCCATTTTAACATGCAATATCTTAACAAAGGATACTCGCACCCATAAAATCGTTGGTGTTTTAATATGCGAATAATCCACCTTAGTTAATTGCACTTTACTTTTTAAAATGTTTTTTTTCGTTCATGCAAATAAATCAAAAACACACAATCAACGAAAAGACATGAATACGGGAAATTTAAAGAAATAAAATTTCCCGACTATTATGGCCTTCTCTATCGTTGATTTGTTGACGCCTCGGTGACACGTCCCATCATGTCGCTCCCACTCATTATTTGGATTCCTCTCGATTCGCCCGGGTTTTATCAGTTTACTACGTAATTAGGAATCAACCAAAATTATGAGAAACCAAACCCGCAAATATAAGTTACCCAAAATAACGTCTTCATCATAGTACATAAATTCCTATATACAAAGGCGTTTTTCTAGGAATTTGAAGATGACAACATTAGATTAAATCCTACTACAAGATTTACCTAATCCTACACAGCTTCCAGCTCGTGATTATTACTATTACAGACATTTTCATTCAAAAAACAATACGAGCCCGGACATGTCCCGGGGTTTATGAATGAAAAATAAATTCTACCATAATAGCCGAAAAACTAAAAACCACATGTTTAAACATTTTGACAAAAATAATAATGCCAAAATAAAGTTGTGTAATAAATTAAACAAGTATAAAGCCAAAACACTCGCTCTGATACCAATTTGAAGGAAAACAGAATAAGCCCGGGCTAAATTGAAAATCTCACTTTTGTGCAATGCATTCCAGAATCGAAAACTTTCAACTTGGCTCAGGCTCAAATTCATTTTCCCCTGAACGGATCTAGGCTTATACTTATTTAATTTATTAAATTGACAAACAACGCACAAAGAATCGACCTTTACTTAAAAGCGGAATACATAAAGGTTATACCTTTGTAGCAAAGTCAACGCAATAAGAAAAACCAAATCTTTGCTTGCGACTACCACCGAAATCCAAAAGATGACTCCAAGAAACTTTGAATATTGCGTGGGCAATAATCTATCGAAGTGTGCTATCAAGACCCATGAAATAAGCCTCAAGAAAATCCCTTAAATCAGATTTAAAGCTGGCCCAAAATCCGATCAAAGCTTGCCCGGAGAAGATGAACAGCCGCGCCGCACAACCGTGTGCCACCCGCTGGAAAAACAACTGACCCGGGCAAAAGCTGTTGACTTTTTGGTCGTGATCTAGACAGCTCGAACTGTGGATCACCTAAGTGAGATCAACACAACCGATCCGAATCAAACACACCAAATCGCCAACAAACTTCACCGGATAAAACCTGCACGATGGCGCCGGAAAAAACTAATCGGCGGCGAGGCAATTCTAATGAGAAATTCGAATAAAAACTGGGTAGAAATAGTTTTTAATCTTTGGGCAAAAAATCTGATCTTAGAAAGTAAGAAGCCAAGTTCGTTTTTGAAAAAAAAACCTTCAAGAAGAAGAAGTTCTCTCTCTAGAACTTTCTTACTCTATGAGGCAAGACTTGTCTTGCAAGATTTTCTCTTACTCTTTCTTTGGTCTTAAGTTTTCTATTTATAGAGAGCTCTTATGGAGACCTAGTGGGCTTTTGAGTTAGGCCTTTAATTTGACATTCGTTGACCGTTTAGCCTTCCCTAGACTAATCAACTCCAATCAATCCATTCGAATTAATTTCTTAACCCACTTTGTTAATTTGATTTAATCGAACCCTTGGATTAATTAATTCATATAGAATTAACTTCTTAATCCACTTTGTCAATTAAACCTTTAGGATTAATTAATTCACTTTGTCAATTAGTCAAATACATAATTAGTCGTACCACTATCAGACTAACTATGGAACTACCACTCAAAAATGACTTTACATCGCGCCACTCTATTTTGTTATATCTCCAACATCAAAGATCTAGTGCTCATCGGTTTATCAATTTATTAACAAATTAATTCACCCACTTCTTGGTATCCGAGATTACTACCACTCGACCTTTTTATTATACCGGACGTAAAGTCCACTGGCCAGTTTTAGTACAATAAACCTTACGAGCTCATCTCGGGAGCACCATTAACCCGGCAAACCGGTACGTGGATTTCTCCGACTAGCAACGACACGTAAAAAGCTAAACACCGCATACCCAACCTACCTCGGTATAGGCCTCAATTGACCATACTTTTTGGCAAATCAAAGCACACGATATCTAATTCTCATGCCCATCCCAATCTCGGGATTGAGAGACTGAATACTAGGACCGAATTGACTACATCGATCAGTACAAGTCAATTCTATCCAAACTGGTCGTGCTCAATATGCCCCGGTCATATCCATGTGATTTAATTAGTCTAGATAAACTAATTTCCAAACCACACGATAACCTATACCGATAGTATGTTCAGACTATCTCACTTACGAGCATACTTTTTATATATCAATACTTTAACCAATAACGGTATCTACTGTGTCTTTCCACACCCCGTTATCTAGTTCTATGATATAATGGAACAATGTAATACTGAAACAAAATGATATATCATCTGTGGATATTAGTTTTTGATACAAGCCATAGCTTTCTTGTATTCAAAACTAACAAGAGCATCAATACACTACGATCAGATTTTGGTGGAGAATACCTCTTGGGCAAATTTTGAGAATACCTTACAGAGGTTGGAAATCAGTCGCAATTATCTGCACCTGGCACACCCCAGTAGAATAGTGTAGTAGAATGGAGAAACAGAACTCTTATGGAAATAGTTAGATCAATGGTGAGTTATAGTGATTTGCCTATTTCGTTTTGTGGTTATGCCTTAGAAACAGAAGCTTACATTCTAAATCTTGTACCATCTAAATTCATGCCTTTAACCCTTGTGGAGTTGTGGTCTGGGTGAAAACCCAGTGTCAGACATCTCAGAATTTGGGGTTGTCCAGTACATGTGCTTAAGGTAGATGGGGGTAAGTTAGATGCCAGAACAGAAGTAATGCTGTTGGTAGGATATCCTAGAGGAACAAAAGTGGTTTATTTTATAGTCTTAAAGATCAGAAGGTGGTAATCAGTACTAAAGCCAGATTTTTAGAAGAACACTGTATTCTAGATCACAAGCCCAGTAGTAAGATCATACTAGAGGAATTTAGAGAACAATCTAAAACTTTAGATGCACCAGTACAAGTAGATAAACCACAGAATACTGCACAAAATGTCACAGATGATGCATACACTTAGGTGGTACCTCGTCGTAGTATGAGGGTGTTAAGACAACCTGAGAGGTACGTGGGCTTGGGAGAGTCGTCAGACTTAGTCATCGGCACGCACGAACTAGATCCTATGAACTACAATGAGGCTCTCCGAGATAAAGATATAGAATCATGGCAAAAGGCAATGATATCTAAGATGGGGTCAATGAACTCTAATCAAGTCTGGGAACTTGTGGACCTTCCTAATGGTTTCAAACCCATTGGATGCAAGTGGGTCAACAAACGCAAGAGAGAACCTAACGGAAAGGTTGAAACCTTTAAAGCTAGGCTTGTGGCGAAGGGGTATACTCAGAAAGGGGGAATTGATTATGAGGAGACCTTCTCCCCGGTAACTATGCTTAAGTCAATCCGTATACTCTTGGCCATAGCTTCTCATTTTGATTATGAGATATAACAGATGGATATCAAGACAGCGTTCCTTAATAAAAGTGTTGAGGAAACCATGTTCATGCAGTAACCAGAGGGATTTATTGCAAAAGGCCAAAAGTATAAGGTTAGCAAGCTTAAGAGGTTCATCTATGGACTTAAGCAAACATCCACTTCTTGGAACATCTATTTTTATGAGGTAATCCAATACTACGGATTTACTCAATGTCCGGATGAGCAATGCATACCGCAGGCGTGACGGAAATACGGTGTTGTACATTCTACTTATTGGCAACCGTAAGAAAGTGTTACCAGATGTAAAGGCATGGTTTTCCAAAAAGTTTGATATGAAAGACTTGGGAGAAGCTGGACATATCCTTGGGATCAAGATCATTTGAGATCGTAGGAAACGCTCACTAACACTCTCTCGGGCTTTATACATAGATACTATTCTAGCTCGATTCAACATGCAAGACTTCAATAAAGGTTTTCTACCTTTCAGACATGGAGTGTATCTATCTAAAGAAGCATCTCCAAACACTGCTGAGGAGATACAGCCCATGAAGACAGTTCTTTATGCTTCCACAGTAGGAAGTCTCATGTATGCAATGTTGTGTACGAGACCTGATATTGAAAGATTATCTGCCCGAGCCCGGTCAAAAACTCACTTTCATGCTACGCATTCCAGAATTGGAATCTTTGACCAGCTTAGACTCTAGCACAATCACTATTCCAATCTTTACTTGAAATAACATTGCGCAGGATCTTGGTATGTACTCATTCAATTTATCATGCAACAATAATTTATAATTAAAATCGGAATCATAGAAAGTACCTCTTGAAGCGTGTTAACTCAGGTGATTCTCCTGTATGACTCAAGACTTTGATCGTATATTGTGTGGGAAACAATCTAACGAGCAATTGATCAGCAAGTCACCACAATCTACTCGCTGGAAAAATTCCAGCACCGCCTTCAACCGCCATGGGCCACCGGGACTTGAGGAAGAACCAGCCGCCGGTTTCTAGGAAGGAAGGCTGTTGCACGGAGCTTGTAAAATCCGAATTTGAGAGAAGAAAATTAATCTCTCTCTCTGGGATTTTCTCTCTCTAGTTTTCTTGTCTTGAAAACTTTTGAATTGTGTGTTCTGTAATTGCTAATCCCTTGTCTATATATAGAGTTACAAGAGAGACCCCAAGTTGGTTTAGGATTCCTAATGGGTTTAGGTAATTAATTAGTTTCCAAATCAAATTAGGTAACTAATCTAATACGATAAACCAAATCCAATTAGATTTCCTAATCTCTAGGATTTTCTAATTCTAATTGAAACTTAAGACTTAATTAATTAATTAAATAATCCCACTTTGTTAATTACTTAATTAACCCTTAGGAATAATTAATTAATTAATTCTACTTATTCGAGTAACCCATTACAAAATTAATCGTACCACTAACGGATTAATTTTGGCACTACCATCCTACACCAAAATTGCTTCCGGAACAACTAAATTAATTTATTCTTAATATCCTCACATCAAAGATTTAGTGCTCGTTAATTTATTAATTTACTGATAAATTAATTAATTCACTTCTTTAATTCCGAGACTAGTACCACTCGACCTTTTTACTATACCGGACATAAGTCCACCGGCCGGGTTTAGTATAATAAACATAAGGAGCTCATCTCAGGAGCACCATCACCCCGGACGCACCGGTACATGATTTCCTTTTGACAAGCAGCAGCACACCAAGTAACTAAACACGTGCACCCAACCCACTGAGACTATTGGCCACAATTGACATCACCCATTGGTAGATCAAAGTACACTATGTCTAATCCCCATACCCGCTCAAGTCCAGGGATAAAGAGATAGAATACTAAGAACGAATTTTCTATTAAATCAGTACAAGACAATTCATTCTAAAATGCTCAAGTTCAATATACCCCCGGCATATCTATATGATTCAATTAGTTTAGACAAACCAATTATCATTATCACATAATAACCTAAACCGACAGTTTGTCCAAAACTGTCTCGATTACAAACCTCATTTATATATTATGTCTTTTAACCAATGATGAGATCTACTGTGTCACACAAGACACGTCATCATCTAACTACATAATATAAATGGACAAATAATGCACAACAAATTTAACCAAAAACATTAAAGTACACTATGTCTAATCCCTATACCCGCTCAAGTCCAGGGATTAAGAGATAGAATACTAAGAACGAATTTTCTATTAAATCAGTACAAGACAATTCATTCTAAAATGCTCAAGTTCAATATACCCCCGGCATATCTATATGATTCAATTAGTTTAGACAAACCAATTATCATTATCACATAATAATCTAAATCGATAGTTTGTCCAAAACTGTCTCGATTACAAACCTCATTTATATATTATGTCTTTTAACCAATGATGAGATCTACTGTGTCACACAAGACACGTCATCATCTAACTACATACTATAAATGGACAAATAATGCACAACAAATTTAACCAAAAACATTAAATCGATATATTAATTGGGAAAATGTATGATACAAGCATAGCTTATGTAATCAATCCTAACAGTGTTTACTCTGGGAGGTGGAGCCATAGTTTGGCGGAGTGTCAACTAGAAATGTGTGGCGGACTCCACAATGGAAGCTGAATATGTTGCAGCATCAGAGGCAGCGAAAGAAGCTGTATGGCTCAAGAACTTCCTAGTGGACTTAGATGTGATTCTTGAGTTACCAAGGTCTATCATAGTTTACTGTGATAACAATGGTGCAGTTGCTAACTCGAGGGAACCAAGAGCCCACAAGGTGAGTAAGCACATAAAGTGCAAGTACCACTTGATACGAGAGATCGTAAAGAGGGGAGACGTGGTCGTGGCAAAGATAGCATTAGTAGACAACCTTGCAGATCCATTACGAAGGCATTGACTGCGAAAGTTTTTGAGACCCACATAGAGGGCATGGGAGTTAGATACTTGAGTGAGCCATGAGAGTTCTCTGAATTTTGGTATAACAGTAGAATAAATGTATTAAACAAGTTTTTATACTTAAAAGTGCAGTTTTGAGTATTAGAGGGAGATTGTTAGTTTTGAATACTTAAAAGTTTTGCTTGTATGAAAAACTATTTCTCAGTTTCATATTGATTGTGTTTCAATATATAATTACATGTTGTCCATTTATATCATATGTCTATATGATGAGGTGTTTGGTGTGATACAGTAGATCTCATCATTGGTTAAAGTCATGATATATAAATAATGCTCGTAATTGAGACAGTTTAGATATACTATCATTTTAAGTTATTGAATGATTATGAGATTGTTTGTCTAGACTAATTCAATCATGCAAATGTGCCCGGGGCATATTGAGCAGGACTGATCTAGTATCGAATTAACTTGTACTGATCTTCGTAGTTAATTCGAGCCTTGTATTCTATCTATTTGTCCCTATACTAGAGTGGGCATGAGGATTAGACATAGTGTACTTTGATTTGCCAAAGAATGCGGTCACTTGAGGCATGTAATCTCGATAGGTTGGGTATACGCGTTTAATTTCTTATTGTGTTGTTGCTTGTCAAAAGGAAACCATGGACCGGTGCGTCCAAAGTGATGGTGCTCTTGAGATGAACTAGTAAGGATTATTATACTAAACCTGGCTAGTGGACTTATGTCCAGTATAGTCATAAGGTCGAGTGGTACTAATGTCGGATGATAAGAAGTTGATTAATTAATTTATCAGTAAATTGACGAGACTATATCTTTAATGTGGGGAGATAAAGGAATAATTAAAGTGGTACCCGGAAGCAATTTCCTTTTGAGAGGTAATTCATAATTAATCCGTTAGTGGTATGATTAATTATGTGTTGGATTAATTGAAAAGTTGATTTAATTATTTAATTAACTATCCTTGGGTCAATAGGAATTAATTAGTCTAGTAAAGGCTTAGAAATTAATTAAAAGTTTAACTAGAAAGCCCAACTCAGAAGACCACTAGGTCACCCTTGAAATTCCTATAAATAGATAAGTTAGTGTATTGAAAAGTTAAGAAAAAATTACAAGAAAAGTTGTGTTGCCTCTAGAGAGAGAAAGGCCTAGAGAAGGAGTTGAAGAAATAGTAAAATCGAGTCCCACTCGAAGTCGGCTTTGGATCTCTCTCTCTAAGACTCAAAAGGTGATCAGAAGCTTCTAGGATTTCTTGGATTTTCGGTAGTTGAAGTTTTCCGACTGATCACATTTCCATCGCAAAATTCTGATAGCTTTCCTCAGATTTCCAGTGGCCGGATTTTACAATTTTTTCGGGCAGTTTCTTTTGAGTTTTCTGGGTTTTTCTTTGTTGTTTTTCACGGGTTTTGACAGATCTATTTAGTAGATAGTTGCCTACACAACTTTTGGATTTATCTTGGAGAAATTCGAGGTATTTTTTGAGGGACAAGCTTCAATGGTGAGATCTTTAGCTTCAAAGGTGGAAGCTTTTATCTTTCTCAATTGATTTCTCGAGGGACTCGCTTCAACGGTCAAATCTTTATTCTTTCTGCTTTAATTTAAAGATTCAATTTTTTATGGGTAAAGTAAATTGAACAAGTATAAGCTAGATTGGGTTCAAAAGAACTTGTACTAGCGTTTAGGATCGATCAAAAGTTTCCAATTCTAGAATGCCTAGCACGAAAGTGAAATTTTTTATTTTGCCAGGACCCACTAGTTCTTTCACTATCGTCTCAGATTTTTCTATGTATTTCATAGAAAATACACTCCACAACCATTATTTGATCTCTAATAACATGGGGATATCATTTCCTATGAGTAGGATTTCGTCCACGTATAGGACAAGAAAGATATTTTTGCTCTCACAAACCTTCTTGTAAATACTGCTCATCTTCATTCTTTATGAAGTCGTAACCCTTTACTGGCTCATCGAAACGAATATTCTAACTTCGAGATTTCTTTAGTCCGTGGATAGATCTCTAAACCTTACACACTCGATTAGGATGCCTTGATCGATGTATCCCTCAGGTTGTTTCATATAAACATCCTCGAGGAGGTTTCCATTTGGGAAAGTTGTCTTTAAATCAGTATGCCATATGTCATAGTCATAATATGTAGCTATGGCAAGCATTATCCTAATGGACTTGAGCATCACGACTGGGGAGAAGGTTTCATCATAGTCAATACCATGAGTTTGTCTGAAACCTTTAGCCTCTAGTCGCGCCTTGAAGATCTTGCCAGGTTTAACTTGAAAATCCAATTACATTTGACAACCTTTGCCAAAACATGAGGATCAATCAAAATCCAACTTTATTGTCCCTCATGGATTTCATTTCATATTCCATAGCTTTTAGCCATTTATCTGAATCTAGACTTTCTAAAACATGTCTATAGATCTTAGGCTCATCATGGTCCACCAAGATCCAATCTTGATCATCAATCACGAGAAATCCATGTCTCTCAGGTTGTTGACGATGTTGGAATTGAATACATAAGCTATGCTTGTGTTGTACTTTTTCACTGTAATATATCGATTTATGTTTTGGTTATATCCAGTTGTGCATTAATTGTCCAATTATATTATGTAAGTAGATGATGAGGTGTCTTGTGTGACACAGTAGATCTCATCACTGGTTGAAAGACATAATATATAAATGAGGTTCATAACCGAGACAGTTTTGGACAAACTGTCGGTTTAGGTTATTATGTGATTCAGGTAATTGGTTTGTCTAAACTAATTGAATCATATAGATATGCCTAGGGCATATTGAACTTGACTTTTAGGAATGATTTATCTTGTAATGATTTAATAGACAAATTGATCCTTGTATTCTATCTATTAATCCCTAGACTCGAGTGGGCATGAGGATTAGACATAGTGTATTTTGATCTGCCAATGGGTGAGGTCAATTGTGGCCAATAGTCTCGGTGGGTTGGGTGCGCGTGTTTAGTTACTTGGTGTGTTGCTGCTTGTCGAAAGGAAACCATGTATCGGTGCGTCCGGGGTGATTGTGCTCCCGAGATGAGCTCAAAATGTTTATTATACTAAACCCGGCCGGTGGACTTATGTCTGGTATAGTAAAAAGGTCGAGTGGTACTAGTCTCGGAATTAAAGAAGTTAATTAATTAATTTATCAGTAATTTAATTTATATTAACGAGCACTATATCTTTGATGTGGGGAGATAAATGAATATAATTTAATTAAGTTGTTCTGGAAGCAATTTTGGTGTAGGATGGTAGTGTCAAAATTAATCTGTTAGTGATACGATTAATTTTTTAATGGGTTAATTGAATAGGTAGATTTAATTAATTAATTGGTTAATTATTCCTAAGGGTTAATTCAGTAATTAATAAAGTGGAATTATTTAATTAATTCCTAAGGGTTAATTAAGTAATTAACAAAGTGGAATTATTTAATTAATTAATTAAGTATTAAGTTTCAATTGGAATTAGGAAATCCTAGAGATTAGGAAATCTAGTAGGATTTGGTTTATCCTATCAGATTGGTTGCCTTATTGGATTTGGAAACTAATTCATTACCTAAACCCATTAGGAAAACCAATCCTAAACCAACTTGGGGTCTCTCTTGTAACTCTATAAATAGACAAGGGATTAGCTATTCAAGACATACAATTAATTCACAAGTTTTCTGGAGAGATAAAATTTTAGAGAGAGAAAACTTTCTCTCTCCTAAACGAATTTTATGCAACAATTGCTGCTGGCCTTTGGTTTTATTTGGCCGAATTTTTTGGCTAAATTTTGCTGGCTGCGTGAATTGTTTTCTCTCTCTCCGGGCAGTGCGTTTGCAGTACGTGCTAGGTGCGGAGGTGCTGGATTTTTCTAGCAAGTGGAGTTGTGGTTATAGCTGATCAATTGGCTTCTGGATTGTTGCCCATACAACAAGAAGTCATAGTCTTGAGGCATACAAGAGAATCACCAAGTGCAGGCTTCAAAGGTATTCTTCTAAGGTTCCGCTTTAATTAGAAATTTTTGTTGCGTGGTAAATCGAGCAAGTGCAAACCCAGATCCTATGTGGCAATCCTTTCAGACAAGATCTCCTAGACCTTCTAGGTTCTTGTGTTGTTGGCTCTGGTTGCTCATCCTCATGAGTTTCCATACCAACTTACATCGGAGTTTCTATAGACGTTTCTACACTCCCTTGTGGGTCTCGAACCTCTTCGAGATCTATTCTTCTCCCACTGTCTTTCTTGTAGAGAAAATGTTTCTCTAAGAAGACAGTTTCTCGAGCAAAAAACACTTTGCCTCAGTTGGTTTGTAGAATTGGTATCCTTTAGTTTCCTTAGGATACCCCACAAATAGGCATTTGCTAGTTTTAGGTTCAAGCTTATTACTTTGTAAATGCTTTACATGAGTTTGACAACTCCAAACTCGTAGATATAACATATAGGGTTTTTGGTCCATCCATATCTCATATGGAGTCTTATCTACTGCCTTAGATGGAATACAGTTTAGCTAGTAGGCAGTAGAAAGGAGTGCGTAACCCCAAAAGGACGTTGGTAGAGTTGTTTGGCCCATCATTGACCGAACCATATATAATAGGGTCCGATTTATCCTCTTGGATACACCATTCCATTAAGCTATTCTCGGTGAAGTCAGCTATGAAACAATTCCATATTGCTTTAGACAGCCATCAAACTCATCACTTAGGTATTCACCTCCCCGATCGGAGCGAATAGCCTTAATCCCTCTATCCAACTGATTCTTTATTTCATATTAAACACTTTGAACTTTTCAAAGTTCTCACTTTTATAACCATATCTCATATAGTTATCAGTGAAAGTGATGAAGTAAACGAATCCACCTATGGTTTGTGTGCTCATTGGGCTACATACATCTGCATGTATTAGGGCCAATAGCTCACTAGTCCTTTCTTATTTTATAAAATGGACTATTTTTCATTTTTCCTTGCAAGCATGGTTCACACGTGTCATGAGATTAATAATCAAATGACCCAATGACTCCATCTCATGAAGTCGTTGAATACGTTTCTCACTAATAACAGTGCCATATGTATGAAGGACTTTTCTTGACACACTTTACATTTTCTCTTCCAATGACATTCATTGTAATAGAAACATGTAGTGTCATTTTCGGGTTTAGTTTTAGAATTTGGCTTGGCCTTGGCAACAGTCTTATCACGTGCCTTATTGCTCTCAACAATTTTTGCCTTGCCTTGAACTTTCTTTTGTTCACTTTGCCCATTTTAAAACCCAACTCTTGAGTATCATTCTTAAGGTTCTACTCATAGGTTTTCAGTATCTCATGATGTTAAAATTTACCATGAAATCATTGTACTCATCTAGAAGTGAAGCCAAGATGACATCAGTGTCCAATTTCTTGGGAAGAGGTACACTAGTCTCTCTAGAGTATCAGTATACCCTCACATCTTGACTAGATAAGTACTCACAGAAAAACCCTTCGTCGTCTTATAGGAAATTAATGCTATCATTGTAACGAACCTTTCGTTACAGGTCTGCTCTTGGAACATTTTTTCCTTAATGACGTATAAATATGCAACACTTCCATATTCATGTTTCTGAGGTAAGCCTCAGACATGTCACATCCTTGGATTTGTTCTTTTTTTTTTTCTTCCAAAGCCCTTTCGAGTAAGCTTTGTAGCATTTTTTGGGTGTTTTGGGAAAAGTAGTTCTAAGACATAACGCTTCTTTTCTTCATTTTAAAATGTTTATTATGGACAGTTATTTGAAATTTTAGTGCAAGACAATGCCATTTATTCTACAAAACAATGATGCAACATTTTAGAATGAGTTATTAATAAGATCATTTCCACAATAGATAAAATTGAAATCCCGTACAATTTTGTGTTGGTGCTAGATTGTGGGCAAAAAATCCACCAAGAACCAAACCTCAGTCTTGCTTTGGTAAGTATCGTAGGGATTGGGTCCTTTTGGTAGGCAACGTTCAAACTGAAGGAATTAAAATCTGGTCCAGGCCAAATAAAAAATTTCACTTTCGTGCTATGCATTCCGAAATCGAAAACTTTCGATCAAGTCCAAACACTATAATCAATTCCCATGAGCAGATCTAGGCTTATACTTATTAGATCTATTAAACGACATGATAAAAATCAAATCTTTAAGTAAAAGCGGAATCAAAGATAATACCTTTGAAGCTGTCCCTCAAAGAAATCTCAAGAATGTCTCTGAGAACAATCTGAAAGTCGTGTGGGAAACTCTCTATCGGTCTACTAGCCCACAAAATCAATCTACAAGAACTTTGCTAGGAGGACAAAACTCGATCATCGGAAAACTGGATCTCGCCAGACTCGGCCTGTCAAAAATCACCCAAACAGCCGAGGTTCCACCCAGCCCGCCATATAGCTCACTGGAGTCCCTCTCGACGTGAAGGAAAACAGAACAAGCCTGGGCTAAATCAAAAATCACACTTTCGTGCAATGCATTCCAGAATCGGAAACTTTCGACGAAGCTCAGGCTAAAATTCATTTTCCCCTGAATGGATCTAGGCTTATACTTATTTAATTTATTAAATCGACAAACAACGCACAAAGAGTCAACCTTTAATTAAAAGCGGAAAACATAAAGGTTATACCTTTGAAGCGAAGTCCAACGCAAATAAGAAAACCGAATCTTTGGGCAAGCGAATTCCACCAGAAATCTGAAGAATAACTCCAATTAGACTTCGAACTAGTGTGGGCTAGTGTCTACGGAGTAGCCCAAGGCAAAACGAAGAAATCATAAGAAACCCACTTCAAGAATCACACAAATCTGAAGAAATAGATTTAGCCCGGGGAACTGAATATAAACTGAGAATCCACACCAAAAGTGTCTGGAATATGTTCTTGCTCGTAGATCTAGACTTTAGCAATCTAAGAAGATCAAGCAAAAGGATCAACACAACAAGAAAACACAAACCCACACCACAGGGAGAAGAATCGCCGCCTTAATACCCACTTCGCCGGCGCCACTAGCTTTTTGGTGAGAAAAACCGTCTGGCGGTCAGAATCCAACAATAATGGCGACAATCAATCTCAAAAATGGTGATCTAGGATTCTCTAGGTAATGGGCTTTGAGGATTCTAGAAGAAGAAAGATTCTTGGTCGACTTTGAAAAAGAATTTCAAGGTAGTGGAAGAAATTCTCTCTCTAGACCACTCTTTCTCACACTAGGCAAAAATGCCTCTAAGGTTTCTAATGTCTTGTAAGTTGCCTAACATGGGATATCTATAGGGAGCTTCTAAGGAGACCTAATGGGCCTTTGAGTTGGGTCTTTTAGTTTGACTTTTGTTGACCCCTTAGTCTTTCCTAGACTAGTCAACTCCAATCGATCCTTTTGAATTAAATCTTTAACCCACTTCGTTAATTTAATTTAATCGAACCCTTAGGATTTAATTAATTCATATAGAATTAATTTTCTTAATCCACTTTGTCAATTAAATATTAATTAAACCTTTAGGATTAATTAATTCACTTTATCGATTAGTCAAATGCATAATTAGTCGTACCACTAACGGACCAATTATGGAACTACCGCTCAAACAATGACTTTACAGCGCGCCACTTTATTTTCTTCTATCTTCCCACATCCAAGATCTAGAGCTCGTCGCTTTATCAATTTACTAACAAACTAATTCACCGACTTCTTGGTATCCGAGATTAGTACCACTCAACCTTCTTATTATAAACCTTACGAGCTCATATCGGGAGCACCATTAACCCGGCGAACTGGTACGTGGATTCCACCGACTAGCAACGGCACGTAGAAGCTAACCACCACATACCCAACCTACCAAGGTATAGGCCTTAATTGACAGCACTCCTTGGCACATCGAAGCATATGATATCCAACTCTCACGCCCGTCCCAATCTCGGGATTCAGAGACTGAATACTAGGACCGAATTGACTACGCCGATCAGTACAAGTCAATTCTATCCAAACTGGTCATGCTCAATATGCCCCGAGCATATCCGTGTGATTTAAATTAGTCTAGATAAACTAATTTCCTAACCACACGATAACCTATAATGATAGTATGTTCAAACTATCTCACTTACGAGCATACTTTTTATACATCAATACTTTTACCAATAACGGTATCTACTGTGTCTTTCCACACCCCGTTATCTAGTTCTATGATATAATGGAACAATTTAATACTGAAAAAATGATATGTCATCTGTGGATATTAGTTTTTTATACAAGTTATAGCTTTTCTGTATTCAAAACTAACAGGAAGACCTTGCCGCTGTGCAGAAAAACTGAAGAGACATCGGAGGTAGCGCTCTCTAGAACCGTCACAAATTCCCAAAAAAAAAAAACTGCCCGAAAAAAGTTTGATCCACCAGAAAAAGTAGTTTTGCTGGCAAAAGAATTCCAAGATCCTTTTCCATGGGAGAGAAAATGAAAACCGACTTCGAAATAGTTTTCTTGAAGAAGAAGAAAACTTCTAAAACTCTCTCTAGGCTCATTCTCTCTCTAAGGGGCAAGACGTCTTACAAGAATGATTTTAGGGGCAACTTATTGTATTTATAGGAAGCTTCTAGGGAAACCTTTAAGTAAGACTAAGTTGGACCCGTTGACTTCTAAGTCTTCACTAGACTAGTCAACGTTAAATAACCCAATGATAATTAATTAATTCAATCCACTTCGTTAATTGGCCCGAAGATAATTCGTCGAATAATTAAATCCTCTATCAATTCACTTAAGGATTATTAATTAATTCTTAAATTCACTTTGTCAATTTAATCCAACTCATAATTAATCATACCACTAATGGATTAACTATTGAACTACCGCTTAAATCAAAATTGCTTCCGGGTCCACTATATCTTTCAACATCAAAGATATAGTGCTCGTCAATTTGTTAATTTATTGATAAATTAATTAATCGACTTCTTCTCATCCGAAATTAGTACCACTTTGACCTTATTACTATACTGGACATAAGTCCACCGACGGGGTTTAGTATAAAAATCCTTACGAGCTCTTCTCGAGAGCACTATCACCCCAGATGCACCGGTACATGGTTTCTTTTTGATAAGCAACGACACAATAAGAGACTAAATACGCATACCCAACTTACCGAGAACTAGGCCTCAAATATAGACCGCACCCTTTGGAGAATTAAAACATACATTATCTAATCCTCATGTCCGTCCTAGTCTAGGGATGAAGAGATAGAATACAAGGCTCGAATTAACTACGAAGATCAGCACAAGTCAATTTGATCCTACTCAAGGTTCTGCTCATTATGCCTCGGGTACATCCGTATGATTCAATTAGTCTAGACAAACTAATCTCAGAATCATACAATAACCTAAACCGACAGTGTGTCCAAACTGTCTCAGTTACGAGTGTTATTTATATATCATAACTTTAACCAATGAGATCGACTGTGTCACACCAAACACCTTATCATTTAGACATATAATATAAAGGGACAATTTATAATACTAAAACACAATTGATATGTAACAGACAAATAGTTTTTGATACAAGCAAAGTTTTTCATTATTCAAAACTAACAATCTCTCACTAATACCCAAAGTCATGCTTTTAAATATAAAAACTAGTTCAATACACCTATTATGCTGTCATACCAAAATCTAGAAAACTCTCATGGCTCACTCAAGTATCTAACTCCCATGCCCTCCACGTGGGTTTCAAAGACTTTTGAAGTCAATGCCTTCGTGAATAGATCTGTAAGGTTGTCTGCTGATGCTATCTTTGTCACGACCACATCTCCTCTCTCTACGATCTCTCGTATCAAGTGGTACTTGCGCTCTATGTGTTTACTCGCCTTGTGGTCTCGTGGTTCCCTTGAGTTAGTAACTGCACCATTTTTATCACAGTAAACTGTGATAGACCTCGGCAACTCAGGAATCACATCTAAGTCCACTAGGAACTTCTTGAGCCATACAGCTTCTTTCGCTGCCTCTGATGCTGCAATGTACTCAGCTTCCATTATGGAGTCTTCCACGCATTTCTGCTTAACACTCCTCCAAACTATGGCCCCACCTCCCAAAGTAAACACAAACCCAGACGTAGACTTGCTATTGTCCATATCACCTTGGAAATCTGAATCTGTGTAAACCTTTAGAACTAGCTCTTGTGCCTAATAGATCAAAATATGGTCTCTCGTGCTGTGCAAATACTTGAGGATGCGCTTGACAGACTCCCAACGAGCATTTCCAGGGTTACTCTGATATATGCTAACCATGCCAACGGCAAAGCAAATATCCTGCCTCGTACACAACATGGCATATGTGAGGCTTCCTACTGCAAATGTATAAGGAACTGTCTTTATGGCTTTTATCTCCTCAGCAGTCTTAGGAGACAGCTCCTTAGACAGATGCGATCCGTGCCTAACCCATCTTGGAATTTTGCATGTTAAACCGGTCAAGAATCGTGTCTATATATGAAGCCTGAGAGAGTGTCAGCGAATATATCTTATGGTCTCGAATGATCTTGATCCCAATGATATGTCAAGCCTCTCCCAAATTCTTCATATCAAACTGTTTGGACAACCATACCTTTACGTCTGACAATACCTTATTACTGTTACCAATAAGAAGAATATCATCTACATAGAGTACAAGAAACATCACCAAGTTTCCACCACGCCTGCGATACACACATTGCTCATCCAAACACTGAGTGAATCCATAGGACTAGATCACCTCGTCAAAATGGATGTTCCAAGATCTGGAAGCTTGCTTAAGTCCATAGATAGACTTCTTGAGCCTGTAAACATTGTGCTCTTGGCTTTCTACAATGAATCCCTCTGGTTGCTACATAAAGATGGTTTCCTCAAGACTTCCATTAAGGAAAGCTGTCTTGACGTCCATCTGCCAAATCTCATAATCTAAATGAGCAACTATGGCCAAGAGAATCCGGATCGACTTAAGCATAGCTACTGGGGAAAAAGTCTCCTCATAATCGATACCTTTTTTCTAAGTATACCCCTTCACCACAAGCCTAGCCTTGAAGGTTTCAACCTTCCCGTCTAATCCTCTCTTTCACTTGTAAACCCATTTGCACCCAATAGGTCAAAACCCATCAGGCAGGTTTACCAGCTCCCAGACTTGATTTGAGTACATCGAACCAATCTCAGAAATCATCGCTCTCTTTCAAGAATCTGCATCTTTATGTTGGAGAGCCTCACTGTAGTTATCTGGATCTAGTTCGTGAGCACCAGCGACTAAATTCGAAGATTCCCCCGAGCCCATATACCTCTCGGGTTGTCTCACAACCCTCCCACTACGACAAGGCACAACCTGTGTAAGTGCATCATTTATGACATCTTGTGTAGTATTTTGTAGTGTATCTACTTATACTGGTGCATTAGGAATACTGGACTATCTCCTAAACTCTTCTAGTATAATCTTGCTACTGGGTTTGTGATCTAAAATATAGTCCTCTTCTAAAAATCTGGTGTTAGTGCTAACCACCACTTTCTAAATCTTACGACTATAAAATAGACTATCATTCATTCCTCTGGGATATCCTACAAACAATGTTACCTCTGATCTTGTATCTAACTTGCCTGCGTCTGCCTTAAGCACATGTGCTGGATAACCCCAAATCTTGAGATATTTGATACAAGGCTTTCGCCCAGTCCAAAATTCCACAGGGGTCGAAAGCACAGACTTAGATGGTACAAAGTTCAGAATGTAAGCTGCTGTCTCCAAGGCATATTCCCAAAATGAACTGGGCAACTCACTATAACTCATCATATATCTCACCGTATCCATAAGAGTCATGTTTCTCCTCTCTGCTACACTATTCTGTTGGGGTGTGCTAGGTGCAGACAACTGGGACTGAATACCCTCATCGGAAAGTAGCTCCTAAATTCACTAGAGAGGTACTCGCCACCATGATCAGATCACAGTGCCTTGATACTTTTACCATGATACTTCTCCACATCTGCCCGAAACTCTTTGAATTTTCCAAAGCATTCGGATTTGTGGCACATTAGGTAAATGTATCCATATCTAGAGTAATCATCTGTGAAGGTCACAAAGTACTCAAAACCACATCTAGCCTAAATTGACATAGGTCCACATAAGTCAGAGTGAACCAACTCTAAAACTTCTTTGGCCCTATACCCCTTTGCCTTAAAAGGTCTCTTGGTCATTTTACCCTCCAAGCAGGATTTGCAAGTTAGATAACCGTCAATCTCCAATGAGCCCAAGGACCCATCATTGACCAACCTTTGAATCCTACTAAGGATGATATGACCCAGTCTAAGGTGCCAAAGATAAGTTTAGTTCATTTGCGAAGATTTGTTTCTCTTACTATGGTTAGATTATGTGTCATTAATCTCAGTGTTTTGTATTACAGGGGAGTTAGTCTTAATCAAGAAAAGATTTTCAACCAATAAACCAAAATATATAAGTTTTTTATTCTTTCTAACATCAAAAAAATCATTAGAAAAAAAAAAAAACTTATAACCATCCTTCAAAAGCTTAGAAACTGAAAGTAAGTTATTTCTAAAGCTTGGAACATAAAGATAATCTCTCAAAACTAAAACAACATTATTTGAGAAAATAAGTCTATCAACTCCTACTGTAATAACTGATACTCTGGTAGTATATCCCAAGTAGACCTACAACTCACCATCTCTAAGCATCCGGGTTACTTGGAACCCCTGCAAAGAATTACAAACATGATCAGTGGTTCCTGAATCCACACACCAAGTATATGTTGGAATCACTGCTAAACATGTCTCAGTAATAAAGGTAAAATTGGTCATACCTTTGAGCTTTTGGCAATCCGGCTTCCAATGTCCTACCTTGCCACACTTGAAGCACTTGCCTCTCGGCTTGTTCTTTTTGGCAATGTTTGGCAGTCTTCTGGGTCCTCTTTTTCTTCTTCCCAGCTTTGGGCCTGGAAGAAGATCCTGAAGGCCCAACTGTTGCTAAAACTTGCTTCTTCTCATTGAAGATGCCTTCAGCAGACACCAATGCAGTCAAGAGCTCGGAAAGAGTATAAGTACGCTGACTCATATCATATAAATATGAAAATTTAATTGGATACATATTATAAATATTTTTTAATATTGTTAATCACTTTAAATTAAATTAATAATGCTTTGGGATAATAGATTAGATAATAATGAATATTATTGTTTAAAATTATAATAAATATAAAATTTTATTTGAATGTTCAACCGAAACTTCTCAAAACTCTTAGGCAAGCTCTGGAGAATCATATCAACCTGAGACTCACAGTCAATATCACCTCCCAATACCTCAATCTCATTGATATTGCAAATCATGTCAAGCATGTGATCTCTCACAGGTGTGCCCTCAGCCATCTTGGCGTTCATCAGCATTCTCATAGTTGTCTATCTGGCTGCCCTGTCTTGGTGACCGAACATCTCCCATAGGTTAGTCATTATATCAAAAACTGAGGTCATCAACTAATATTGGTGCTGCAGAACATTTGACATAGAAGCCAAAATGTAGCACCTGGTCATCTCATCAGCTTTTTTCCACCTGTTATATGCTTCTCTATGCTCGGGAGAGGATTTTTCATTAGGCTCCTCTGGGCACACTTCAGTGAGCATGAACTTGTACTGCTCAGCCATGAGGACAATATCTAAATTGCGTTTGCATTCAATGTAATTTGGGCCAGTCAATTTGTTTTCTTTCAGTATGACAGCTAGTAGATTAAACAACATATCGAAAGCTGAAAATAAATAAATAGAGAAGTTTCAATATTTTATCTTTTTAGAAAATATTGATACCCTCAAAACAGTATAAATAAATCCACCAACTTCTCGATCAATGGGATTTACGCAGGTCATGATCGTGTGAACGTTTACGCAAGTCCACATTAGTTCAAGAAGAACCAAGTTTATTAATTTCACTGTCTGACCAAACGATCTATCGATCAATGAAATTAATAGTCGGTGATTTTAGCCATATGCATAAGTAGTGTAACCTCGATGGGAGGAGTTCTACAAATGGTACACTAAGTGTATGCCATTACGTGACTTCTAAGTTCGTTACTAAGGATACTTATGTGCCTCAGACAGAGAATGTGTCACAGTTCTCCAATTAAACTCACTATAGCCATCCCTTTAGAAATTCAATCTAGTGATCTTATGAATAAAGACTCATCTGGTATGGAGGAAGGCCCTAATGCCAACGCACAAGTCTATTCGCATCACATATGAATTTGTAATGGAAGCCAAGGGGATATAACACAACCCGCTCCCACTTAGATTCTTAATTTAAGGATTTTGACAGTTTTAACATGCAACGTCTTGACCTTTGTTATTTAACTTTAGTTATTTGCACCCATAAAACTATTTATTTTCTATCATGCATAAAAACATAAAACGAGAACATACAAGCAACAATTAAGACATATAAAGCGGGAAATAAATACATAATGAAATATTTTTTGACTATTATGGCCTTCTCAATTGTTGCTTCGATTCGTCGCCTTGTTGATGTTGGTATTTAGGCATGATAAACAAAAATTTTACGCAACAGAAATGCCTAATTTGTGTTTTAGTGTTAATTGGCCCAACATTCAAATCATTTAATGCTTACCCTCGTAGCGTAATTGGTTGTCGCGCCTGGATCCTGATTGATGCTTGTCCAGAAATTTGGATCACCACCAAAGCACTTCCCTTGGCGATGCTCTCTACTCTCAAGCACTAGAGTCCTTTCAGCAACGGTGCTAGCCGTTTGCCTACAGAGAGAAAAATTTCTTGGAAGAATTTTTTATAAAATATTTTTTATTTTCAGAAAATGCGACCCCACGTTTCACTGACTTGTCTCTGTGACTTTATAGAAGTCACAGACTGAGTCAGTAAACAAAAAATCAGTAACTCTTTTAATTAATTAAATAATTACAAAAATTTAACTTTACTGACTTGGGTTTTACCAAAACCCATAGATCACCCAGTGACCCATGGATCATGTTGATAGGTCAAGAACCTTAATTTGTAATTTGGTCCCTTGATTTTTCAGCCTATTCTAATTCTTTCTAGGTACTTAATTAACTCTTAATTAATACCACAGAACTTTTCAATAATATTTAATTAAATATTATTTGTCTATGTATAATAATTATACTTAGTGCGGACAATCATACTTATTCTATATCATCAAACTCTCTTATGTGCAATATTGTAGGCCCATTCCCAATTGACAATGGATAAATCAATCCCATTGATTAATTCATAAATCACTTGTGGTCTCTAGCAAGATATAATGACTATTCAATTCAGAACGGAGGGTCGAATGGTGATTCAACACAACCTTTAGAGCATACTACGTAAGATTCTCTACATCGATACCCAGTTTAGCATAAGACATGAAACCATCATCCTTATTTAACTAAATGTTTACTTGGTCTCTTAGTGACACTATTTGTCTTCAACCAAATCATAACACTTATCATTTCTTGGGCACGACTATGCATTTCTCAATTAACTATCAAGTGGCTAAGATATCATTTCTCACTTAAGAGAGACTTGTAGTCCCATCACTTCCCCTATATACCTTAGCGTGACTCATAGTGTACCAAATCAAACCCGTACTTGGCAACTTGTTACAGCCCCGTTAGGCGTATATCAAAGCACACTACAATTCACCTAAGACCATGTATTGATTTCTGGTCTAAGGATCCTTGTATGAGTACTACTCAAAAACATCACTCATGGTCTTAGAAATCATGGAGTGTTTCTTTTGACGGATCACTTTCATGAATTAAAACATGCATAAGAATATTATATTCATGAAAATTAACTCATCGGATTATTAGATCAATCAAATGACAAATGTCTATTTACATAAATAGCCCTTAAAATGGCACATTCACTAGCAATCTCCCACTTGCCCGTTAAAGGGCTATGTCCTAAACATTTTAAGACCAAATTCTATTACATGTCTCTCAAACCTTGACTGTGGTAGAGCTTTTATGAGAGGATCTGCTACATTTTTGTCTGTCCCTATTTAGCATACTTTCACATCTCCTCGATCGAAAATCTCTCGAATGAGGTGATAACGTCTAAGTATGTGTTTGCTCTTATGGTGTGACCGAGGCTCCGTTACTAGTGCGATTACCCCATTATTATCACAGAACAGGTCAACGAATCTTGGATACTCGGTATCACTCTAATGTCTTACACAAACTTCCTCAACTAAACAGCTACCTTTGTAGCATTTGATGCCGTAATATACTCAGATTCTGTTGTAGAGTCGGCTGTGGTATCTTGGTTCGAGCTTTTCCAACTCACTGCACCATCATTCAAGCTAAACACATAACCAGATTGTAACTTCATGTCATCTTGAACTCTTTGGAAAATAGCATCGACGTGTACAACGAGCTATTCTTGTCCTACATACACTAGCATTAATCCTTTAGTTATTCGTAAGTACTTTAGGATTGCTTTGACTGCAATCCAATAAGCCATTCCTGGATCTTGTTGGTATCTGCTAGTCATGCTTAGTGTATGTGCGACATTTGGGCAGGTACATAACATGGCATACATGATAGATCTTTTTGCCGAAGTATATTGAACTCTACTCATTGTTTCCCTCTCCTTTTTAGTTGAAGGACATTAGTTCTTCTTTAAGATGAGGCTATGTCTGAATGGTACCATACCATTCTTATAGTTAGACATACTGAATCTCTTAAATATCTTGTCTATGTACCCTTCTTGACTTAGTTCGGGAATACTTTTAGACCTATATCTATAGATCTTGATACCTAGTATCATTTCGGCTTCTCCTAAGTCATTCATAGAAAATACACTCCCCAACCATTGTTTAATATCTTACAACATGGGGATGTCATTTCCTATAAGTAGAACGTCATCCACATATACGACAAGAAAAACATTTCTGCTCCCACTAACATTCTTGTAAACACAAGGCTAATCTTCGTTCTTTATGAAGCCGTAACCTTTTACTGCCTCATCAAAACGAAGATTCCAAATTTGAGATGTTTACTTTAGTCCGTAGATGGACCTCTAAAGCTTGCATACTCGATTAGGATACTTCTGATCGACGTATCCCTCGAGTTATTTTAGACTCCATGGCTTGTAGCCATTTATCAGAATCTGGACTTTCTAAAATTTTTCTGTAGGTCATGGATGAAAGATTTTTGTAGGATCTGGGTTTGCACTTGCTCGATTTACCACGCAACAAAAATTTCTATTAAAGCGGAATCTTAGAAAAGTACCTTTGAAGCGTGCACCTGGTGATTCTCTTGTATGCTTCAAAGACTATGACCTCTTGTTGTGTGGGCAACAATCTAGAAGTCAATTGATCAGCAACTCACCACAATCCACCTGCTGAAAAAAATTCAGCACCTCTGCACCTAGCACGTACTGCAAACGCACTGCCCGGAGAGAGAGAAAGCAACAAACGGGGCTAGCCAAGAAGGACCAAAATTCGGCCACTTGAAGGAAAAATCAGCCGCCCCAAAATTGCTAAAATTCGTTTTTGAGAGAGAGAGAATTCTCTCTCTATAATTTTATCTCTCTAGATTCTTGAATAATGAATCTCTTGAATTGTGTTTTCTGAATGACTAATCCCTTGTCTATTTATAGAGTTACAAGAGAGACTCCAAGTTGGTTTAGGATTGGTCTTCCTAATGGGTTTAGGTAATGAATTAGTTTCCAAATCCAATTAGGCAACCAATCTGAAATGATAAACCAAATCCTACTAGGTTCCTAATCTCTAGGATTTCCTAATTCCAATTGAAACTTAAGACTTAATTAATTAATTAAATAATTCCTCTTTGTTAATTACTTAATTAACCCTTAGGAATTAATTAAATAATTTCACTTTGTTAATTACTGAATTAACCCTTAGGAATAATTAACCAATTAATTAATTAAATCTACCTATTCAATTAACCCATTACAAAATTAATCGTACCACTAACGGATTAATTTTGGCACTACCATCCTACACCAGAATTGCTTCCGGAACAACTTAATTAAATTATATTCATTAATCTCCCTACAACAAAGATATAGTGCTCGTTAATTAAAATTAATTTACTGATAAATTAATTAATTAACTTCTTTAATTCCGAGACTAGTACCACTCGACCTTTTTACTATACCGGACATAAGTTCACCGGCCGGGTTTAGTATAATAAACATTTCGAGTTCATCTCGGGAGCACCATCACCCCGGACGCACCGGTACATGGTTTCCTTTCGACAAGCAGTAGCACACCGAGTAACTAAACATGCGCACCCAACCCACCGAGACTATTGGCCACATTTGACCTCCCCCATTGGCAGATCAAAGTACACTATGTCTAATCCTCATGCTCACTCGAGTCTAGGGATTTAGAGATAGAATACAAGGATCGATTTGTCTATTAAATCACAAGACAAATCATTCATAAAAGTCAAGTTCAATATGCCCCGGGCATATCTATATGATTCAATTAGTTTAGACAAACTAATTATCTGAATCACATAATAACCTAGACTGACAGTTTGTCCAAAGCTGTCTCGGTTAAGAACCTCATTTATATATTATGTGTTTCAACCAATGATGAGATCTACTGTGTCACACCAGACACCTCATCATCTACTTACATAATATAAATGGACATAAATATGCACAAAAAAATATGACTGAAACACAAATCGATATATTAAACTGGGAAACTGTACAATACAAGCATAGCTTATGTATTCTACTCCAACAATGGACTCATCAGGGTTCACCAAGATCAAATCTTGATTTTTCAGTCACGAGAAATCCATATCTCTCAGGTTGTTTACGAGATCTACCAAACCTTCTAGGTTCTTGTGTTGTTGGCTCAGGTTGCTCATCCTCACGAGTTTCCATGCCAACTTCCATATGAGTTTCTGTGGATGAATCTACACTCCCTTGTGGGTCTCGAATCTCTTCGAGATCTATTATACTCCCACTGTCTTTCTTGTAGAGAAAGTTTTTCTCTAAGGAAGTAGCTCATTGAGCAACAAAAACCTTTGTTCTCGGTTGGGTGATAGAATTGATATCCTTTGGTTTCCTTAGGATACCCCACAAACAGGCATTTGTCAGTTTTAGGTTCAAGCTTATTACTTTGTAAACGCTTTACTTGAGCTTAACAACCCCAAACTCATATATAGGACATATAGGGCTTTTGGCCTATCCATATCTCATATGGAGTCTTATCTACTGCCTCAGATGGAATACGGTTTAGTAAGTAGGTAGCAGAAAGGAGAGCATAACCCCAAAAGGGTATAGGGAGAGTTTCTTGGCCCATCATTGATTAAACCATATTTAATAGGGTCCAATTCCTGTGTTCCCGATGGAGTCAGCTGTGAAACAATTCCACACTGCTTTAGATAGTCATCGAACTCATCACTCAAGTATTCACCTCCCCGATCAGAGCGAATAGCCTTAATCTTTCTATCCAAGTGATTTTCTACTACTCGTTCTTGAACTCTTTAAAATTTTTAAAAGTTTCACGTTTATACCTCATTAAATATACATAACCATATCTACTATAGTCATCAGGAAAAGTCATGAAGTATTCAAATCCACCTCTGGCTTGTGTGCTCATTGGTCCACATTCATCCGTATGTATTAGAGCCAATAGCTCACTGGTCCTTTCCTCTTTCTTGTTGAAAGGACTCTTTATCATTTTGCCTCGCAAACAGGGTTCACATGTATAATATGATTCAAAATCAAATGACCCAAGCACTCCATCCTTATGAATTCTTTGAACTCGCTTCTCAATTGCATGGCCTAAATGACAATGCCAAAAATATGTTGGACTTAAATCAGATCTAGTTGATTTAGCTTTCTTTTCAATGTTATGGACCGGTCTTTCTTGGTTCAAGTCCAAGATGTATAGGCTGCTACACAAATTTGCAACTCCGTATAAAACATCATTCCGATATAAAGGTAACGAATTATTACCAATAATAAAACAACAATCTTTAATATCCAAACCATAAATTGAAATAATCTTCCTGCTCAAAGCAAGCACATAGTAACAATTCTCAAGTTCAATGTTTAAACTGGAAGGTAAAGATAAAGTGTAATATCCCACTTCAACAGCAGCAACTCTTGCCCCGTTGCCCACTCGGAGATCTACTTTACCTTTCCTTGTCATTCTTCTATTTCTGAGTCCCTGCACAATAGTACAAATGTGACCCCACATCTGGTATCTAATACCCATGAGGTGGACATAGAAAGATTTATTTCAATAACAAAGCTACCTGAAACTGAAGGATTCTGTTTCTTGCTTTCTTCAAGAAACAACTTGCAGTCTCTCTTCCAGTGACCATTCTGTTTGAGGTTTTGTCTTAGCAGGTGGAGGAACTTGAGGTTGGGCTTTGGCAGCAGTCTTACTGTGAGACTTCTTGTTTTGCCCAACTTTGGCCTTGCCTTTAAACTTCCTCTTGTTCCTTTTACCTTTCTCTACAACCATTACTGGCGTGCCCTTCCGAAGGTTTAACTCAGTATTTTTCAGCATCCCATGAAGCTCTAGAACGCTCCTCTTCATGTTGAGCATGTTGTAGTTCACCACAAAGTCATTATAATCATCAAGCAATGAAACCAAGATAATGTCAATGGCTAATTATCTTGCAAGAGGCGCATTTAATCGCTCTAGTGTATCAATATACCCTTTCATCTTGATTAAATGCGTGCTTATTGACGAACCCGTCGCCATCTTGCACGAGATCAATACTTTGATCATAACGAACCTTTCGTTACAGGCTTGTTCATTGAACATCTCTGTCAGTGACTCATAAATCCGGAATGCTTCTAAATTCATGAACTGCTTTTGAAACTCGCCTATCATAGACGCGAGCATTAAACATGTCACATCATCGGAATCGCTTTTCAGCTTAGAGTGAAGTTTGAGACAATATTATGCTAGATGATGCCATTTTTACAAAAGAATAAATGCAAAATATTAGGATGAGTTTTTAAAACCATTTTTCACAATAGCCAAAATTGATATCCCAAACAATTTTGTGTTGGTGCTAGATTGTCGGCCGAAAATCCACAAAGAGTCAAGCCCCAGTCTTGCTTTGGGAAGTATCCTAGGGATCGGGTCCTTTTGGTAGGCAACGTTCAAATCACATCTCATGCAATTTAACGCTTTCCAATTGCATCGCTATGCAACTTTTCGGTGATAGGATGAACATTCCAAATGTTTGACACCATCCTATCATTACAAAACCAATCCTAGTCACTTATCGGGTAAAACTATGACCGATTTTCCTAAGTGAAACCATCCATCGAAACATCACATCAATAAATACCCAAACACTTTTTCCAGATAGTGGTAGTGAGTAAAGTTGGACACCTAAATACCCAAATAGTTTTTTCACATAGTGATAGTTAGTAAAGTTGGGTACATATTATGTGACAACTCGTCTCACGAAGAAAACCTGAGGCCCTTGGGCTCTCCAAGTCCATCAGACGTTCGACGCTCTGGCGAGCCCCCAAGTATGTAAGCAATTTATGACTTAGATTTTTAGGGATTTAGTTTCAACAGCTTAACATGCATCTCGTTTTTAATCATTCATAATACATATGAAATATAAAACAAATAAATGTAATGAATTGACCTCTAGTATATTACAAGGCTTTTAAATTTTTGTTTTCATTTGGGCCTTCATTGTTGGGTTTCCGTTCCTAGGCACCACCTTGGACTCCTTTGGAATTACATAAATTTGAGTATATCTAATTCTATTCTATTACATAGAATTTAGGCTTAAATTCATTTTTTGTCCCTCATAATATGAGTTATTTCACTTTTGATCCCCCTTATATTTTAGTCACCAATACTAGTCCCACTTAAATTTTTTTATTAGAAAAATTAGTCAACTAACTGTTGACTAATTTTGACAGTTAAAAAAAGGACTTTTATATAATTTTTTTTTTACCTTTTAAAAATTTTAAAAAAAAAAAAAAAAAAAACCTCACTTTTTTTCTCATATTCCCTCTGACCGTCGCCCCGCCGCACAACCGCCCTTCTTCTTCTTCTGTCTCCACCGGCAAATACAGCTCGGCTCAAATTTGGACCTCCAGGAGGCCCTACTCCCGATATGAGCAGCTTCGAGGCGGGTTGGCATGTCACCCAGATGTTTTACAGCGGAGCTAAGAATACAAGATTCTTCGTTTATTGGAAAGCGGCGGGTGTTACAATTTGCTATGCCCAGGTTTTATTCAAATAAACCAAAAAGTAGTACTCGGGGATTCATTTCACCGATTTCCATATACCATGGCCAACAACATTATGTCAATTTATTTATTTGGAAAGATTCAGCACAACATGCCTGGTTGGTTGGGTATGACAATTACGCAGAGGGACATTTTCCGGAATGGATTTTTAAAAATCTCCAGGATTTTGCTCAAAGTGTCCGATGGGGCGGCGGGAATGTGTTGAATTCGAGACCAAATGGGGAAGGTACCACGACTCAAATGGGAAACGGCCATTTTGCGGAGGAAGGACTCAAAAACCAAAAGTCAAAACCCACAAACGATTTCGCTTCCCCCGATCTCTCAATCAAAACCAAGAAGATGCCAAAAAAAAAAAATTCCGGCAAGGCAAGTGGGCGGCGGCCAGAAGAGAGAAGGGAAGGGGCAGGAAAAAAATTAGGGTTTGTAGGAAAAAAAATTTTGAAAGAAAAAAATTGCACAAAAGTCCTTTGACTAAGCGTCAAAATTGGTCAAATATTAGTTGATTAAATTTTTCATCCAAAATGACTAAAAGTGGTTTTAGAAAAAAAGACGGGGACTAATATTGTCACTCAAAATATAAAGGGGACCAAAAATAAAATTATCCCTATTATGGGGGACAAAAATAGATTTAATCTTATTCGATTTAATTGGCTCGCAGACCCAATTTAATTGGTTCGCAGGCCCTAAATTAAATTAATTTAAATAAAGCTCAATTCATGCATGAAAAACACATAAGAATGCAAGCCTATTTTTAATTAAGCCGAATAATTTTAAAGGATTGTGTAACTATTACACTATTAAAATTGATCGTCTCATTATCAATTTTAATCAACCCCATGTTCATTCATTTTGGTCGAAATGATGCATGAACATTTTTCACTTGATTATGTATGCATTTTACAATTTAAACACATTTAAATTTGAAATCATAAATAAATCATGAAAAAAATAAATAAATAAATAAATCATTAATTAATTAATTAATTAATTAACTAATCTCATTCATTAATTAATTTATTTAATTTTAATTATACTAATCTAATTAAGATAATTATTTAAATTTAAAATTTAAAATATTTTTTTTCTTAATTATCCTAATCTAATTAAAATAATTATCTAAATTTAAAATTTTAAATATTAAAACAAGATAAGAATTTTAAACCTGATTTAATCATATCTTTCATTTTTTATAAGATTTTTCCTTTATCATAAATAATCTAAATCTTATCAAAATAAGATAAAACAATATCTAATAAAATATTTTAAACTTCTCAAAAAAATAAAATTTAAAATCTTATCAATTTTAAAATTAAGAAAAATAATTTCTCAGCAAATATTAAGACTATTTTGTAATTTAATCAAAGTTCTGGGTTAGGGTTTGAGAATGACATAAAGTCCAGGGGCCGTTCTACAATTCCAAAACTCTTTTAAAATAGGCCATGAGGGTTCAAGGGGCGGAGGGGCAGTTTAGTAATTTAAGCCTGTTAGGGCATCTGCCACCTTCCATTCTATTTTAGGGTTTTATGGGGCGGCGGGGCATTTTTGTAAAATCAGCCACTAGGGCTTCACCATAGCCGCCAACCTTCCCCTTCATCGACTTCGCCACCAGCTCCCTCAATTCCCATTTCCACTCATCTTTCCCAGCTGATTATCGCCTTGCCTCCGGTCGCAGCTATTCCACGACCGCAGCCTCCCCAAACGATGATGATGGCAGTTCGAAAAAACCACGAAGCAGCATTTGTGATCCCTGACGTCCAACGCCGGTCGGAGTAATGGCTGATCGTGACGAAGACCAAATGGCGACACTTGCCGTGCGCTATCTACCTTCGATCGATGCAAGGATTCATAATCTCGGCAGCCTTCGCGATGGAATAACGGCACGCCCAGACTCCAAGTCCGGCTTGCTCGTTTTCTGGCAAAAATCAAAAATAGAAAACCCTTTGAAAACATTTTCAAAACCCAGAAAACGGTGGCTTATTTCCGGCGAAAATCGTTTTCCCGCTGAGAAAATCCAATAGAAAATTCAGCCCATATTTCAAATCCAATTTCGAAACCAATTTGATTGAAAACAAAAACCCAAAACCCCCATTTTGGAAGTCATTTTTTGGATCAAAATTGAGACCCAAAACAACATCGGAACCATTCCGAAATCCATTTCCAACCGCAGAAACCAAAATGCCTAGAAACCCTATTTTCTTTCCTTCCCAATTTTCTGATCAATAAAACCCCAAATGTGGAAAAATATTTCTGGCGAGTTTATATTCCAGAAGATTTAAATCCGTTTTGAAAAATGAAACACATCGGAATTGAACGGAACCGATCTCCAGAAGAACAAAAAGGGAAAACCCGAAATTTTTTAAGTTCAAAAAATGACGTCCGGCGGCCCCTGCCTTTCCGGCGACGATTCCGATCGGCTAACCCAGTTTCTGTCAAAACATGAATAAAACCTAGAAACCAAGATATTAAACTTCCCGATGCTTTGATGACAAACAACCCAGAAAATCAAGTTTTCTTTTTTTTTCCCTTCGAAATTAGTTTTCAAATGGGTCATCAATAAAATTAATTTGTTTCAACACTAAAATCGCGCAATTTATATCCTGTACCACTGTGTACATGTATCACTTACTATAATTAGTAATTTTTTTTGAGCCGGCTGTATTTTTTCCATTTTTAGTAATATTTAGTGACACGCCCAGTTTTTTTTTTTTTTTTTCCCGCCTGGGTATATATACATTCAAAACGTGGTGGTTGCACTTTTTTTTTTCAAAAACTGAACGAGAGCGATCAAAAACTGAACGAGAGCGATCAAAAACTGAAAGAGAGCGATCAAAAACTGAACGAGAGCGATTAGAACCAGAGTTTTTCGAATTGCGCTGCTTCTGAAATCATTGAAATTGTTAATAAAGGTATTGGATCGAAATATGATCATTGGTTTTTTTTTTTTTTATGTTCGTGATTGATGTTTTTGTTGTTTAATTGTTGTTCTTATAGCATGTTTTTTGAAAATTATGATTTTCGATCGTTTGAAAATTGTTGTTCCATTCGTATGATTCGTCTTTGTGATGTTGATATTTTGATCGTTTTGTTCGAGGACGTTGTTGGTATGTATTTTTGAATGTTGGGGAATAAATATGCACGTTGCGGGATAGGATGTTATTTTTTTTTAGTTTTTATATGATGTAACTGGACGTTGCGTAAGGTATAACTGAGACGTTTTTGGACGTTGCTAAATGCGATGTTGTTTGTTTTGTTTTATTGTGATGTTTCTGGACGTTGTGTAAGTAATAAGTGGGACGTAGTGTGACGTTGCGGGATATGAGATTTTTATCTAGTTTTTATGTGATTTTTATCTGGACGTTGCGTAAGTAATAATTTGGACGTGTTGGGACGTTGCGTAAGTAATAAGTGTGACGTTGCGGGATATGAGATTTTTATCTAGTTTTTATGTGATTTTTATCTGGACGTTGCGTAAGTAATAATTTGGACGTGTTGGGACGTTGCGTAAGTAATAAGTGTGTCGTTGCGTGATATGATATTTTTCTCTAGTTTTTGTGATTTTTATCTGGACGTTGCGTAAGTAATAATTTGGACGTGTTGGGACGTTGCGTAAGTAATAAGTGGGACGTTGTTTAAGTTGTTATAATTTTTTTTTTCCAGATATGGAATCAATGGACGATGAGTCGATGCTGTCATTGATTGGTCAGAGAGTTGGTAGCGTAGATGAGGCATACGATTTGTATAACAAATATGCTTTCGAATTGGGTTTTAGTATTAGGAAGCATAGGTCTCGTAGCAAGGAAGATGGGTTATATATTAGACAGTTTGTGTGTTCGAAGCAAGGTGAGAAGGATTATAAAAATAAGACTGAGAATGAGAGGATTTATTCTAAATTGGATGTTCGAACGAAATGTAATGCCCTGGTTGAATTTAAGAGAATTGATGATGGTATTTGGGAGGTCAAGAAGCATTTCAGGAAACACAATCACGAGATGTGCTTTGAACATCAGAGACACTTATTGCGTTCTAGTAGAAATATGAATTCTTTATCAGTTGATTATTTGAAGACTTTGAAGGATTCTGGAGTTCGTGTTTCAGATGGTTACAGAGTGTTGTGCAAAGAGGTAATGGACTTTAAATAGTTTTCCTGTAGACGTAAGTGGACGTTGCGAGAGTATTAATACAGACGTTTCAGGACGTTGCGAGAGTAGTATTATAGACGTTTGTGGACGTTGTAGTTATAAATTTTATTTATTTATTATTTATTTTTTTTTTTGCAACAGGCTGGTGGACCATCTCAAGTAGGTTTTACTTCACGAGATGTTTATAATCGTATGGAAATTGAGAAGAAAAAGACCATTGATGGTTGTGATGCAAATACACTTTTTGAGATATTGAAGAAAAGGTCTTTTGATGAACAGGATTTCTATTTTGATTTTGAGCTGGACAGCGATTCATCATTGTGTAATTTGTTTTGGCGTGATGGACAAATGAAGGCAGACTACAAGATATTTGGAGATTTGGTTGTTCATGACACGACTTATAGGACAAACAAGTATGGTTTGATATGTGGACTATTTGTTGGGATGGACAATCACTGCCGTAATGTTATGTTTGGAATTGGTTTTATAAAGAATGAGAAGATTGAATCATTTAATTGGTTGTTTAAGACGTTTTTGAGGTCCATGGATGGTCAAGCACCGATTACTTTGATGACAGATCAAGCTTTTTCGATGGCAGCAGCTATAAAGGATGTATTTCCATCAACTCGTCATCGGTTGTGTCTTTGGCATATAAGTGAGAACTTCCGGAAGAACTTACCTTCATTGCGTGATGACACAGGTTTTTTTAAATTGTTTAAACGCCTTCTTTACAGTGTTGTTACAAAGGAAGAGTTTCAGCATGTTTGGGACAGGTAAAGACGTTGCGGTAGTGTTTTATTGGACGTTGCATTATTGTTTTTACATACGTTGCGGTATTTGTTTTTGACGTTGCGGTATTTTGTTTACAGCATGGTTGCTGAATATGAATGTGGCAATATAAAGTGGTTGAATGATCTATATGAGATTCGCGAGAAATGGTGTCCTGCATTTAACAAAGATTACTTTTCTGGAGGGGTTCTCTCATCTCAAAGGAGTGAGTCAACAAATCGTTCGATTTCAAGGCGTCTAAGCAAAACATCATCACTTTGCGATTTTTACCATCAATTTGTAGATGTGGTGAATGACTGGAGGAATAACGAAAATGAAGAAGACTACAGGTGTCATCAAGGGAAGCCGGATTTGTTTGTTCCGAAACATTCGATGTTAATTCAAGCTTCTGAAGTTTACACAATTAATGCATATCGTATGTTTGAGACTCAGTTTAAAGACATGACTTTATACAATTATGAAAAGGTTTGTGAAGATGACAGGTTAATTCAATATCATATCTGGTGGGATGGAGAAGATATTTTTCAACATGTTGTGTTGTTTGATAAGTTGACTCATTGGATAGAATGCAGCTGCAAATATTTCAATGAAGTTGGGATATTATGCGGTCATTCACTTCGTGTTTTTAACCTGAATTGTGTTAAGGTATGAATTTTTATTGATTCAGTTTTTTTGTTTTTTTTTTTTTTGGTGACGTTGTTAATGTGTTAATTGGACGTTGCGATTATGTTTTTATTGACATTGATGATAAAATACCAGACGTTGTTTGTTGTGTAACTTGTTTTGTTGATTAATTAATTAATTAATTTTTTTTTATAGATACTACCCGATAGGTGTATATTGCAAAGGTGGACTAAGGGTGTGACATATGGCCGTCAGATTCAATTTCACAATTCACGTCCTAGAAATGAAGGAGATTATGTTTACTGTTCTGTTTGGAGGCATGCTGCCAGCAAGAAATATTTGAGATTGATTCAATTATGTCAGTCGAGTTCTATTGCTCGTGAAATTATAGACGATAAATTCAAAGATCTTAGAGATTGCATTGCTGATTTAGCTGGTATTAGATTGGAAGGAGGAGGTGAAGATGTGGATGATGATGATGATGATGGTACAGAAGGAGAAATTAGAGATCCGAAAGGAAAGAGACCAAAAGGTGTTCGAAATGTACGGCCAAAGAGTACAATGGAGAAAAAAAGGAATATTTCGAGAGGTAGGAAATACAAAAAGAACAGTTCAGAAGGTGTAGTTTAGTTATATGATTACAGGGATTGATATCAATTTGTAGTTGTAATAAACATTTGATTTGGAAAATGAATGTTTATTGATTTTTAATTTGAGATTTTGTAGACGTAATTGGACGTTGTAGGACGTAGTGGCATAATGAGTTGTGTTTTGATATTAGTTGTTACGTTTCTGCATGTTTGGTTACGTCCAAAAAAAAAATTATTCGCAACGTCCATAAGGAATTTTAAATTTTATTTTGGTTGTGGAGATGCCTGGATTTAGACGTTGCGGAAGTTGTTTTTTGGACGTTGCGGAAGTTGTTCTGAGACGTTGTTGACTCAGCGAAGACGTTGTTGACTTGCATGGATGTAGACGTTTGTGGACGTGGTGCTAGTTGTTTTTGACGTGGTTCTAGTGTTATTAGACGTGGTGGATTGTATTTGTGAAAAAAATCAGCCTAAATTCATATGCATGGATGTAGACGTTTATGGACGTGGTTTTAGATGTTTTTGACGTTGTGCTAGTTTTAGTGATTCTGGTATTGATTTATGGCAATTTTTTTGAAGAAGTTTTGTTGTTTTTTAAATGGTTTTTGAAAGTGAATAGCTCACCACGTCCCACAACGTCCCATAAAAATACTAACGCAACGTCTAATATGCAAAGAGAAAGTTTAAGATACTGATATTTAAAGAAAAAAAAATGAAAGTTTATTAAAATTATTATTACAACTCATTGCTACCTACGCTTGAGGATGGTTCAAGCGTAGGATTTTGTACATGTCTTCGTTTGCCATTGTTAATGTCACCGCAACGTCCAGTTACATACAAACCACGTCTAACAACGTCCCAAAAAATACTACCGCAACGTCCATTTGAAGATGTTTTGTTGTGTTTTAAATGGTTTTTGAAAGTGAATGGCTCACCACGTCCATCCACGTCCCACAACGTCAAGTAAAATACTAACGCAACGTCTAATATGCAAAGAGAAAATTTAAGATACTGATATTTAAAGGGAAAAAAAATGAAATTTTATTAAAATTATTATTACAACTCATTGCTACCTACACTTGAAGCGTCATTCTCGTCAAGCAGAATGGCAGAGGTGTCTCCAAGATATTCAGGGAGTGGAACCACTTCATCATGATGTGATTGTAGGATTCCAGACATTTCGCACATGTCCATGACGAGGCTGGGGTAAAGGATACTCCGAGTCCACCTATTTGATAAGCCAACATCTTCCATGTAGTATTTGATGATGTTGCCCCAATTGATACTTTTTCTTGCATTTGTTGCAATTAAAAGTGCCAAACCGAATGGCTTGGAGACTTGTCCTGCAGCGACATTGTAACGAAGGAATGTGTACAATATTTTTGCAAAACTGTTCAGATCTTCCAATCTGATCGTCGAATAATTGTTTGGGACGTTAATGTTTTGCTTTAATACAGCTCGGACTTCCTCCATGGTTGGTTGGAAACGGGCAATATCATCATGTTTTAAAGAGTGAGAACCCAAGTTCCTGATGCTCAAGTGGGCGTTGATGGCTTGAGTAGTTATTCTGATTGAATGTTCTCTGACGTAAACTGTATTTAGTCTATTTCTATTATGCAGACCATCATAGAACTCTAGGACCAGCGATCTGTTTACGTCTTGGTCGTTCATCGGCATCAATCCACTCCAATGATTTATGAAGAGAAATATTCGGAGTTCAGAATGAGGTTCTACGCTGAACATATGTTTCATTGGCATTTGTTCAAGCGGGAGTACTGGAGGCATTGGTGGTTGCGGGTCTTGGTTTTCTTCGAATATGTTCATGCTTTCAAGAATATAACGACTGGCCATTGGAAAGTGAAGAAGTTTTTGGGATTGGTGTGTTTGATAGGGAAGAAGGAAAGCGAAGGAATTTTTAAGTTATACGAAAGTGAATGTGAAACATTGTTTTAGAATTAGTTTTATAGGAGTGGATATTTTTCTTGTTTGTAACGAAGGTATGCTTGGAAAGTCGTACGGTTTTTTGTTCGATGCAGTGAATGAAGTTTGAAAGACGCGTCTGTTTGTATACTCAACGTTTCAGGACGTTTTGTGACGTAAATGATGAATATTTTGAATGTGAATGTCTCACCACGTCCACCAACGTCCGTCAACGTCCCATAAACAACTATCGCAACGTCTGATTTGAAAAGAGAAACATTTCTTATTTTATTGAAACACAAACGTAGTAATACGTTTTTCGGACGTTGTATAAGTGGCAGGACGTTTTACGGTTATTGTTAACAAATATTATATAATTTAAGTTTTGATTTTTCTTGATATATCCGCCACGTCCAGTAACGTCTTAAAAACAACTATCGCAACGTCGGGATGAAGTGATTTTGCTTGGACGTTGTTTGGACGTTGCAAGACGTGGTTCTTGTTTATAGTATAGCTTTTGAAAGAGTTAATATTGAACGTACGTGGTTGGTTTGTCTTGGACGTTGTATGGAGTGTTGATTATATATAGAGGAAAGTATAGATAAGTTATATATAGTGGAAAGTATATACAAATATAAGAAATATACAAATATACAAAGAAACCTATTTATTTTTTTATTTTCGGGGATTCTGCCTTTGTTGTTTCTTTGGCGGTTGTTTTTTCTGATTTGGATTGGCAATCTCTGGATCTGAATCAGGCAAATCATATTCTTCTCTTTCGTTTTCTTTTTTCCCAGTGGGCATTGGCAATGACTCCTGCGCCATGGTTGATAAAAGATGATAATTGGTCTGGTAGTAGTCCAATGCTTTTTGCTTGATCTCATCTTTTATCATGTTCGATGGAGACATCAGGATGTTGTATGAATACTTGGCTCGCAACCTGATGAATACGCTTTTGTCATTTGCCTTCTTACTTTCGATGAGAAGATTGTCATAATTGAATTCCAAATGACCTTCATACATCTCCATGTGCCTGATAGTAAACACAAAATAGTGGAAGTTATTTAGCAAAATAGCATTTTAACAATAATAAGTTATACCAATGACCCGCAACGTCCAGCTAATACCAACAACGTCTACCTACGTCGAACAAATCAACTATCGCAACGTCCGACAGCAAACAGAAACAGCAATTATTAACTAACTCAAAAAGTCTATCTACGTCACATAAACAAGTAATAAAACAAGTAGGAAGAGAATTAATATTACCTTATTGTGAATATTCCGCAATCGCATTTGTTATTTTGATCTTTCCAAGGCAGATCCGCATATTCTAATAAATTAGTCTTCATGTATTTGAATTCTGGATATTGGCCTTTTTTCTCCTCATCCATTATGCTTGCAAACATTGTTAGGACCTCAAGATGGATTGGATTTTGATTTGGTCCTAAGTTGTCAAGAACTTTTGCATATGCATCCTGGATGTTAATGGCCAGGGTGGTGAAGTGTCCACCGTCGATGATTGGAAAATAAACCTTGGAGTGATTGAAAAAAATAAATTATAAAATAGAATTTGATATGTATACTTAATGAATGATTTAGTAAATGTACTTACAAACTCGAAAACGAAATGTTCCAAGCTATGGTGGAATCGAGCAAGTTCTTCCTGCATCCAATCACGAAAACATTTTTTTTGTGCATTTTCACCATCTTGTTGTAAGCTTTGTTTGTAACTGGTGAAAATTAACTGCATCAAATTAATACACAACGTCAGTTAAAGGTTTTATCTCAAACAGCAAAAAGGTCAATGATACTTCTATCTCAAACATAAGCAGTTAACAAGTCGCAACGTCCAGTTACTACCCACCACGTCCTACAACGTCCAAAAAATAAACTATCGCAACGTCCAATTACATACTCACCACGTCTCGCAACGTCAAGTTACATACTCACCACGTTCCACAACGTCAAAAAAATAAACTATCGCAACGTCCAATATAATACATACCACGTCCAACTACGTCAAAAAATTAACTACCACAACGTTCGACTTGCAAATATAAATACAAATAGTTGTTATTTATTGCAAATATAAATGTTCTTACCGAAAATCTGGTTGTGAAGAAAAACCGTTTTAGCCCAGATTTGTCTCTTAGCTTGCCAGGAAAACATCTTATGTAGTTTTCGTGGGCGCACCATGCATTTATCATTTCCGCACTAACCCATTTATTTGCTGACATGGTGTGGAAGTCTAGCCTAGACAAGACCGTTCTTCCAAAGCTGTAGAGTGTTTCACTGCATTTGTTGGATCATAAGTTAGTAAGAATAAATAATTAATTTTGTTGGATGATAATGTTTTGGATGTACTTACTGTTTGTGGTGAGTCTTATCCCTTTTCCTATCCCTAATGAGGAATGCGAAATTGATCATCAATTCCTCTTTCTTGGAAAGCTTTACGTCCAGCATCTGCTTCTTTTGCGGCTTGATGTAACAGTAAAATGGACTCCTCAGTGCCAATGGAAGCTTGATCTGGCGATGCTTTGGGTTTGGAAGTGGATTTTCATCAAGTCTTTCCAGAGGATTGTCTTCCTCGTCCATGATGATTCTTTAGAGAAATAATGAAAATGTATTTGTCAGTAATAATAGTATGATACAAAATGAATGAATTATAGTATTACTTACTGTCTAATTTCTTCCAGTTTTTGAGCATGTGGATCAGCCTGTATCTTCTGAGAAGTATCATACTCCTTTTGTAGATTCCTCGGCCTTGGCTCATGCTGCTGCTGCTGCTGTGACAATTCTATTCCGAGGTCGAAGCTTGGTGGTAGGATTTCTTTAATTTCTTTAAGCTTCTTGTTTGCCTCTTGTTGTCCTTTTTCGATCTTATCAACCTGACTGAGAAGTGCAGCAATGTCTTCTTTGTCAATCTGACTTTGTGGTGTGACAAATGCTGCAAACTTCTTGTCCATCTCTTGTTGGACAATCTTATCCACTTGACTCAAAAGTTCAGCAGGATACTGAGTTGTTTCAATCTTCTTGTTGAGTTCTTCTTGTTGTTTATGTAACATCATTTGAACTTGACTCAACATAGGTTCAAAGTCATTGTGAGGTTGACTTGGTACAACAACAGCAGTATCCTTTTGTGTAGCATCAATCTTCTTGTTGAGTTCTTCTTGTTGTTTCTGGAACATCCTTTGAAGTTGACTCAACATTGGTTCAAAGTCAGTGGGAGGTTGACTTGGTACAACAGCAGCAGCATCCTCATCTTGTAGTGTTTTTTTTGTGACATTGTTGAAGAGACTTTCCATGTTTTTCAATGTCACTTCAAGCATCCTCAATGCTGGATTATCTTCTATTTCCTTTGTATCTTCTACAAGATTTATGAGGTTGGTGTATTCCTTGACTAATCGAGCCATTCCTTGATTAAGTCTTCTGATTTTGGCTTCATTGGAACTATCAACAGGCTGTACACAATAAAAAACATACATCAGAGGAGTTAATAATACACGCAACGTCTTGTTAAGCCTAACGCAACGTCTTGTTAAGCCTAACGCAACGTCCTGTTAAGCCTAACGCAACGTCCTATTACGTCTGACGCAACGTCCACTTACGTCTGACGCAACGTCCAGTTACGTCTGACGCAACGTCCAATAAGAAAGCCACAACGTCCAGTTACGTCTGGTTACGTCAAGTTAATGTATAAGAGAAATAGTAATTTTGGATTTCGAATTTTACCTGATCTTGCTTCTCTGGAATTTCTTCATGTCTTATCTCATCATTATTATCATCATCATCATGAATGTCATAATCAACATCATGAGGCCCATGCTTTAAAAATAAAAACAGAAACATATATTTGTGTTAGTTAATATCCACAACGTTCAGTATAATATGCACAACGTCCTTCAACGTCTATAACAAATAATGCTTTTGTTTTTGAAAATGTAAATATTACCTGATGTTGATCTTCTGGGATTTGATGGTCTTGTGGGATTTGATGTTGATCATCTTCTATCTGGTTTTTCATCTCATCCCTTGTCAATATTCTTCCCATTCCAAATCCCCCCATTTTTGTCTCTTTTGCCTCTCTTCTTGTATATTTTTCATAATCCCAATGTGAAAGAAGAGAGACGTTTCTTGGACGTATGGGTTCACCAGGGATTCTAACTATGTCCAGATATAGTAACTTGAAAAAAAATAAAAGAATAAATGTTAGTTACGTCTGATGAAAATCAAGTGCACAACTGTTGATAAAGTAGATTTGAAGTACTTACCACAATGAAGGGGAACGATCCTTTAAAGATCACTCTTTGATTTGTGTCGTTCCAATGTTTGACAGATTGTATCAAGCCTCTGATGGTGAACTCGCACCAGTTCAAGTTCCTGATGTTATCTACATTTTTGATACTCTTCAGTAGAGATTGTCGGCAACTTAAATCCGTGTAAGCCCAAAGGAGAGTTGTTGCCATGTAGATTGTGAAATCAATTTTGAAGTCATCATCAGCATACTCTTTGTGTTGCTTGATATAATCTGCCATTTGAGTTGTTGTTGGTTTTCTTTGAGCCCCTTCATTGTTAACGGATCCTGGATGTCTGGAATGGAATTTTTCCATTTCTGTCTTGTATTCGTCAGAATACAGATCAGAAGTGGTGTATTCTTCAATTTTAATACCACCACGTGGTATTCCAAACACATGCCTGACATCTTCTTCTTCAATATCAATGCTGCCACTGTTCAACTGGATTTTGCACCTGTTGTTTGAGATTGTGAAAGATTGCAACAGATGTTCTCCTAATCCACATGGCAGTTGATTTAAGTTGATGTCAAGCAAGGATCCAAATCCAATATCTCTCACTGCTTGTTTTTGCTGCTCAGTCAAATGTCTTACAAGCTTGTACATTGCAGCAATGCTGGTCCTTGTTTGGAATTTGGATTTGGTCCTTTTGGGAGATTTTTTTTGTTGATTTTTTTGACTAACTGTGATGAAAATAAATGAAAAAAATTAGTCACGTACAAAATATATTCCGCAACGTCTATTATAATACATACTACGTCCAGTTACGTCCATAAAATAACTACTGCAACGTCCTAAAAGAACATGTTGATATGATAATAGAAAATATGAAATTAAGAAGATCATAAAGTATTCATACCTGATTGAAGTCTTGGTCTCTTTGTAGGTTTTTCTGCTACAGGTTGCTTTTTTGTTTGTGTTTTTTTGGGTGTAGCAGCCTGTTTCTTTTTTTGTTGTGGTTCATCTTCTTCAGTTTCTGATTCGTCTCTAAGTCTTTTTGGTTTAGCAGCCTGTTTCTGTTTCTGCTTTGGCTGTGGATTTTTTTGAGGGTTGAGGATGTGTTTTGTTGCTGCATGAACAAGGGAATCCAGTTTTTTTGAAGAAATATGAGGGCTGGAATTTCTTTTTTTCAGTATGTATTGGTTTAATGGAATTTGGGAGTCATCTTCACTTGGTGCGGCAGGATTGGATTTACTTGGTGATGGTGATGGCGTGGAATCTGTCACGAAATCATCATCTGTATATTCATCATCTGTATTTGGTTTTGATCTTATTGCGGATTGTTTGTATTTAACCATCCTGTAATGAATCACGAAAATAATTATCAGAAACAAAAACACAAAATTGGTAACATTATGATTACAACGTCCAGTTACGTCTGTAAAAAAGACTACAGTAACGTCCAACAAGAAAGACCAAAAATTTATTATTTTTTCATAAATACAAAACACAAATCACATTTTTGGTCACCAAATTTCTATAACATACCTACAACAAACACAATGTTATTTTTTATTAAATTAAACAAACAGAAAAGTCACCGCAACGTCCAGTTACATACCAACCACGTCTAACAACGTCCCAAAAAATACTACCGCAACGTCCATTAGGAAACACAAAAAAAAAAAAAAAAAAAACTGTTATTTCCTCCAATTCAAAAACCAAACAGATTGTTATTCGTATAAAATATATCACAACCTCAAATTTGAAACAAAAACAATTATATTTTTGGCAGAAAAACAAAGCAGCAACGTCCAGTTACATGTCCACCACGTTTAACAACGTACCAAAAATTACTACCGCAACGTCCATTAGGAAACAAAGAAAAAAAACTGTTATTTCCTCCAATTCAAAAACCAAACAGATTGTGAATCATCCTATTCGTATAAAATATATCACAAAGTCAAATTTGAAACAAAAATAATTCTATTTTTGACAGATAAACAAGCAGCAACGTCATCAATAACTACCGCAACGTCCATCAATAACTACCGCAACGTCCATTAGGAAACACAGAATTTTAATTTCAGTACAAATAGAAATAACAAAGACGATGCAACGTCTAGTAAAATTTAGAGTAATATAGCATTATTTAGAGTAATAGAGCATTATTTACAGTAGTCTGAAGGGTAACAGAACAACGTCTAGTATAGCATGATAATCGAATGCAGCAAATACGGGAAAATAGGGTTTCGGAAATCCATCAATTCCAGTGAAAAACAGTTTATAGTAAACGATGTAGTAGATTTTGCAATGTATTACCTGTAGTTTTGTGAAGTTTCGATGTAGTGTATGAACGTTGCGGGACGTAAGTTGCCTGGATTGAAGTTGTTCCGGTGGGTTTTTGCTCTTCTCTGTCGGAAACTTTGTCAGAAATTTTCGTCCGATTCGTTTTTCGTCTGGATTTTTGAAGATTGGAAGTAGGAATAAGTTTCTTAGGGTTTGATCGCTGGAAGTTATGGAAGCTTTTGATGGGAAGGAGTTGTGGGTTTTGAAAAAGGAAACGTCCAGCAAGTGGGTTTTGAGCGGTCGCGCGCGTGTAACTACGATATAGTAGTGAGAGTGGGATATAAACACTAGGTACATGTACACAGTGGTACAGGGTATACGGGCTGCTAAAATCGAGCCTACCTCGGATAACACTGTTGGATCTTTAGGCATGATAAACAAAAATTTTACGCAGCAAAAATGCCTAATTTGTGTTTTAGTGTTAATTGGCCCTACGTTCAGAGCATTTAATGCTTACCCTCGTAGCGTAATTGGTTGCCGCGCCTGGATACTGATTGATGTTTGTCCAAAAATTTAGATCATCACCAAAGCACTTCCCTTGGCGATGCTCTCTACTCTCATGCACTGGAGTTCTGTCAGAACCAGTGCTAGCCGTTTGCCTACAGAGAGAAAAATTTCTTCGAATAATATTTGGTAAAAGATTTTTTCTTTTCAGAAAATGCATCCCCACGTTTCCTTAACTTGTCTCCGTGACTTTACAGAAGTCACAAGACCGAGTCAGTAAACAAAAAATCAGTAACTCTTTTAATTAATCAACTAATTAAAAGAATTTTAACTTTACTAACTTGGGTTTTACCAAAACCCATGGTGTTGGTTTTGAATACTGAAAATTTTTGTGTGTATCAAAAACTATTTCCCAGTTACATATTGATTCTGTTTCAGTACTATAAATTGTCTCTTTATATCATATGTCTAAATGATAAGGTGTTTGGTGTGACACAGTAGATCTTATAATCGATTAAATTTATGATATATAAATAAGCTCGTAACTGAGATAGTTTGGACATATTGTCAGTTTAAATTATTGTATGATTCGAATGTGCCCGAAACATATTGAGCAGGACCTATTTAGGATCGAATTAACTGGTACTGATCTTCGTAGTTAATTCGAACCTTATATTCTAATCTCTTTATCCCTAGACTAGAGCGGGCATGAGAGTTAGACATAGTGTACTTTGATTTGCCAAAGGGTGTGGTCAATTGAGGCCTAGATCTCGGTAAGTTAGGTATGCTTGTTTGATTTTTTATTGTGTCGTTGCTTGTCAAAAGGAAACCATGTACCAGTGTGTCCGGAGTGATGGTACTCCCGAGATGAGCTCGTAAGTATTATTATACTAAACCAGGCCAGTGGACTTATGTCTGGTATAATAATAAGGTCCAGTGGTACTAGTCTCAGATAATAAGAAGTAAATTAATTTATTTATCAGTAAATTAATAAATTGACAAGCATTATATCTTTGACGTGGGGATATAAAAGAATAATTAAAGTGTGCGCGTAGTAATTTCATTTTTGAGTGGTAGTTCCATAATTAATTCGTTAGTGGTACGATTAATTATGAATTGGATTAATTGGCAAAGTGGATTAAAGAAATATTTACCCTTGGGTTAATTAATATTTAATTGACAAAGTGGGTTACGAAATAATCCTTGGGTCGATTTGTTAGTTTTGAATACAGAAAAGCTATTGCTTGTAAGAAAAACTAATATCCACAGTTGAAGTATCATTTTGTTTTATTATTAAATTTGTTCCATTATATCATAGAACTAGATAACGGGGTGTGGAAAGACACAGTAGATCTCGTTATTGGTTAAAGTATTGATATATAAAAAGTATGCTCGTAACTATGATAGTCTGAACATACTATCGGTATAGGTTATCGTGTGATTTGGAAATTAGTTTGTCTTGACTAATTAAATCATATGGATATGCCAGGGGCATATTGAGCGCGACCAGTTTGGATATAATTAACTTGTACTGATCGGCGTAGTTAATTTAGTTATAGTATTCTAATCTCTAAATCCCGACATTGGGACGGGGATGAGAGCTAGATATTGTATGCTTTGATTTGCCAAAGGGTGCGGTCAATTGAGGCCTATATCTCGGTAAGTTGGGTATGCGGTGTTTAGCTTCTTGTGTGCCATTGCTAGTCGAAGGAATCCATGTACCGGTTCACCGGGTTGATGGTGCTCCCGAGATGAGCTCGTAAGGTTTATTATACTAAACCCGGCCGGTGGACCTTATGTCCGGTATAATAAGAAAGTCGAGTGGTACTAATCTCGGATACCAAGAAGTCGGTAAATTAATTTGTCAGTAAATTGATGAACCGACGAGCACTAGATCTTTTATGTGGGGAGATAAAAGAAGAATAAAGTGAGCGCGATGTAAAGTCGTTTTTGAGTGGTAGTTCCATAATTAGTCCGATAGTGGTACGACTAATTATGTGTTTGACTAATTGACAAAGTGAATTAATTAATTCTAAAGATTTAATTAATTTAATTGACGAAGTAGGTCATTCGAAATAATCCTAAGGGTTCGATTAAATTTAATTAACAAAGTGAATTAAGAAATTAATTTGAAGGGATCGATTGGTGTTGATTAGTCTAGGAAAGACTAAGAGGTCAACGAAAGTCAAACGTTAAAGGCCCAACTCAAAAGCCCACTAGGTCTCCTTTGGAGCTCCCTATAAATAAAATGCTTTAAGCTTAAAAAATTTAAGAAAATCTTGCAAGACAAGTCTTGTCTCTTAGAGTGAGAAAGTTTTAGAGAGAGAACCTCTTCCCCTTTTGAGTTTTCTTTCAAAAACGAACGTGAAATCTCATTTCTCGATTTAGATTAAGCTTAAAAGATCAAACTTTTATTTGATTCTTGATGGATTAGCGTGTCAGCCGCCCGGTTTTCATTATTTCAGCCGAAAATTAATTCCGGCGAGTTGTTGGTATTTCCGGAAGCCTTCACAACCAATATCCGGGGTGCTTGATCCATATTTCTTCGTGCTGATCTCTTGTTGGTGATCCACGAGAAGTTTGTCCAGATCGTGACCGGAAAATGGTGGTGGCGATGGGTTGACCGGAGCGGCGTAGTGCAGGTGGGCAGCCAGTTTTAGTGGGCTGAAAAGTTTTGATCATTTGGGCAGATTTAATCTTTTCGAAGAATTTTCTTGAGGGATTTTTGTGGGGTTTGGTAGAACATCCCATTAGACTATTGCCCACGCAATATTTGGGGTTTCTTGGAGTTATCCATTGGATTCGGTTGGATTAATATTTGCTAAAGACTTTGCTTCAAAGGTATAATTTTTAATCCTTCCGCTTTAATTAAAAATTTAATATTTGAGCGTCGTTTTAATATATTGAATTAGTATAAGCCTAGACCAGTTCAGGGGAAATGAATTTGAGCGTGAGCAGAGTCGAAAGTCTTCGATTTTGGAATGCATTGCACGAAAGTGAGATTTTTTATTCAGCCCGAGTTTGTTCTGTTTCCTTCAAAGTGGTATCAGAGCGAGTGTTTTGGCTTTATACTTGCTTGATTTATTGCACGACTTTGTTTTGGCATTATTATTTTTGTCAAAATGTTTAAACATGTGGTTATCAGTTCCCGGCTATTATGGTAGATTTATTTTTCATTCATAAAACCCGGGACATGTCCGGGCTCGTATTGTTTTTGAATGGAAATGTCTGTAATAGTAATAACCAAGAGCTGGAAGCCGTGTAGGATTAGATAAATCTTGTAGTAGGATTTGATCTAATGTTTTCGTCTTTAAATTTCTAGGAAAACACCTTTGTATATAGGAATTTATGTATTATGACCAAGACGTTATTTTAGATGACTTATATTCGTGGGTTTTGGTTTCTAATAATTTTGGGTGATTCCCAATTACATAGAAAACTGAGAAAACCCAGACGAAACGAGAGAAATTCACTTAACGAGTGGGAGCGACATGACGGGACGTGTCAACAAGGCGTCAAGGAATCTACGATAGAGAAGCCATAATAGTCGAGAAATTTTAATTATGTAATTTCCCGTATTTATGTCTTTTCGTTGATTGTTTGTTTTCAATTTATTTTGCATGAACAAAAACCAAACCGTTTTAAAAAAAGTAAAGTGCAAATAACTAAGGTAAATTATTCGCATATTAAAAACTCTAACGGTTTTATGGGTGCGAATATCCATAGTTAAAATATTGCATGTTAAAATGTAAAAATCCTCAAACTTAAAAATGTAAGTGGGAGTGGGTTGGTATATATCCTCATGGCCTCAATTACAAATTCATATGTGATGTGGTTAGACTTGCGAGTTGGCATTAGGGCATTCCTCCATGCGGATGAGTTTTCAATCACAGATATCACTAGATTGAATTTCTAAAGGGATGACTATAGTGAGTTTAATTGGAGAAAGTTGCGACACCCTCTCTGCTCAGGCGCATTAGTATCCTAACTAACAAACTTAGAAGTCACGTAATGGCATACACTTAGTGTAATATTTATAGTAGTCCTCCCGCCAGGTTACGCTATTTATGTGTATGTATAAAATCATTGACTATTAATTTCATTGATCATAAGGTCGTTGGTCAGATAATGAAATTAATGACCTTCGATTCTTCTCGAACGAATGTGGCTTAGCGATGTTCACCCGCATGACCTACGCTAATCCTGGTGTGAGAGATGTCAATGGGAGATTATACTGTTTTTGAGGATATCAATATTTTCAAAAAAGAATACTAAAACTTGACTGTTTATTTTTTTCATTTGTCGATATGTCGTTCAACCCGCTAGCTGTCATACTGAATCAGAACAAACTTACGGATCCTCATTACATTGACTGAAAACGTAACCTAGACATTGTCCTTACTGCCGAGGGTTACAAGTACTTGCTCACTGAGGAGTGCCCTCATAAGCCCAGCGATGGTGCCACCCCCGAGCAGCGAGAGCCATATACAAGGTAGCAGAAGGCTAATGAGATGACCCAGTGCTACATCTTAGCTTCTATGTCGAGTGTACTGCAGCACCAACATCAGTTGTTTACCTCAGCCTACGATATGAAGCTCAATCTCAAGGAGATGTTTGGACATTAGGGCAGGGCAGCTAAGCATTCAACTATGAGGAAACTCATGAATGCTAGGATGGCTGAGGGCTCTTCAGTGAGGGATCACGTATTGGACATGATGAGCTGCATCAATGAGATCGAGGTATTGAGAGGTGATTTTGATGGGGAGACACAGGTCGTTATCATCCTCAAGAGCTTGCCTTATAGTTTTTAGAAGTTTTGGTTGAATTACAATATTGGCAAGCTCTCATATTCACTTCCCGAGCTCATGACTGCATTGGTGTCTGCTGAAGGCCTCTTCGTTGAGAATAATCAAGCTTTGGCTACTGTTGGACCCTCAGGTTCCTCTGCTTGGACCAAAACCAGAAAGCATAAAAGGAAGAGGGACCAGAATGCGGCGGCTGATCATGGACCTAAGGCGGGCATTGCCAAGAAGCACAAGCCAAAAGGCAAGTGCTTCAGATGTGGTAAGGTTGGACACTGGAAGAAGGATTTCCCGAAGCCTCGAGGGGTTCCAAGTGACCTGGGTGCTTAGAGAGGGAGAGTTGCAGGTCTACCTTAGGGATACTACCTGAGTTTTTGTTGTTGCAGTGGGGGTTTTATGTCTTTATTTTTCAGACTCAGTTTTACATTTGATAGATTGTTTATATGTACCCAATTTCAGGAATTACTTACTTTTAGATTCGAAACTACTTTTGGAAGGTTATAAGTGTGTTTTTTCTGATAATTTTATTTTTATTAGAAAGAACCAGAAGCTTAAATGTTCCAGTATATTAGTTGACAATCTGTTTGTAATCAAGACAAACTCAGTAGTACAAAATAGAGAAACTGATAACTCATCACCGAATTATAGTAAGAGAAATGAGTCTACTCCTTTGAATCAAACTTATCTTTCGCACCTGAGACTCGGTCACATCAACCTTAGTAGGATTCAAAGGTTGGTCAATAATGGGTCATTGGACTCATTGGACATTGACAGCTATCCGACCTGTGAGTCCTGATTGGAGGGTAAGATGACCAAGAGGTCTTTCAAGGTAAAGGGGTATATGGCCAATAAGGTTTTAGAGTTGATTCATTCTGACTTGTGTGGACCTATGACATTTCACGCTAGAGATGGTTATGAGTATTTCGTGATATTCAAGGATGATTACTCTAGATATGGATACATATACCTAATGCGCTACAAGTCTGAATACTTTGACAAGTTCAAAGAGTTTAAGACAGATGTGGAGAAGCATCACAGTAAGAGTATCAAGACCCTGCAATTTGATCATGGTGGTGAATACCTCTCTAGTGAATTTAGGGCCTATTTGTCAGAGCAGGGTATTCATTCCTTGTTGTCTGCACCTGGCACACCCCAACAGAATGGTGTAGCAGAGAGGAAGAACATGACTCTTATGAATATAGTTAGATCGATGATGAGTTATAGTGAATTGCCCAAGTCATTTTAGGGTTTTGCCTTAGAGTCAGCATGTTATCTCCTTAATCTTGTACCATCTAAGTCCGCGCTTTCGACCCCTGTAGACTTGTGGACTGGGCGAAAGTTTAGTCTGAGACATCTCAAGATTTGGGATTGTCCAGCATATGTGCTTAAGGCAGATGTAGCCAAGCTAGATGCGAGATCTGAGGTTATGCATTTTGTAGGCTACCTCAAACGAAAGGTGGTTTATTTTATAGTTCTCAGGATATGAAGGTGGTGGTGATCACCAATGCCAAATTTCTTGAGGAGGACTATATTTTATATCACAAGCCAATGAGCAAGGTAGTATTGGAAGAGCTTAGGGGTCAGTCCTGCGCCTCGTCGTAGTGGGACGATTGTCAGACAGCCCGGGAGGTACATGGGTTTGGGTGAGTCTTCGGACTTTATCCCTGGCGCCCATGAACCAGACCCAGTTAGCTACAATGAGGCTCTCCAGGATAAAGATGCATATTGTTGGCAGGGAGCGATGATTGCTGAGATAGGTTCTATGGACTCAAATCAGGTCTGGGAGCTGGTAGACTTTCCTGATAGTGTTCGGCCTATTGGGTGCAAATGGGTCTACAAGCGAAAGAGAGGATCTGACGGGAGGGTTGAGACTTTCAAGGCTAGGTTTGTCGAGAAATTGTATACTCAGAAAGAGGATATCGATTATGAGGATACCTTTTCCCTGGTAGCCATACTTAAGTCGATCCATATACTCTTGACCATAGCTACTCATATGGATTATGAGATTTGACAGATGGACGTCAAGACAGCTTTCCTTAATGGAAGTCTTGAGGAGACCATCTTTATGCAGCAACCAGAGGGTTTCATTGTTCAGGGCCAAGAGCACAAGGTATGTAGGCTTAAGAGGTCTATCTATGGACTTAAGCTCTTAAGGAAGCATCCAGATCTTGGAATATCCATTTTGATGAGGTTATCCAGTCATATGGATTCACTCAGTATCCGGATGAGCAATGTGTATATCGCAGGCGTGATGTGATATGGTGGTGTTCCTCGTACTTTACGTAGATGACATCCTTCTAATTGGTAACAGTAATAAGGTGTTGTCAGACGTAAAGGTATAGTTGTCCAGTCAGTTTGATATTAAGGACTTAGGAAAGGCTGGACATATCCTCGGGATCAAGATTATTCGAGATCGTAGGAGACATTCTCTGACACTCTCCTAAGCTTCATTGATAGACACGATTCTGGCCAGTTTTAACATGCAGAACTCCAATAAGGGTTCACTACCTTTCAGGCATGGAGTGCATTTGTCAAAAGAGCAGTGTCCCAAGACTGTTGAGGAGATAGATGTCATGCAGGTGGTACCCTATGCATCTACTGTGGGTAGTCTCATATGTGCTATGTTATGTACGAGGCCTGATATTTGCTTTGCCATTGGTATAGTTAGCAGATATCAGAGTAACCCTGGGAAGGCTCACTCGAAAGCAGTAAAATGCATTCTCAAGTACTTGCGTAGGACGAGAGATCATGTCCTAGTTTATACAGCGCAAAAGCATATACCATTGGGTTACACAGATTCGGACTTTCAAGGTGATATGGACAAGAGTAAGTCTAACTCTGGGTTTGTGTTTACTTTAGGAGGTGGAGCCATAGTATGACGGAGTGTCAAGCATAAATGCATGGCGGACTCCACCATGGAAGCTAAGTACATTGCCGAATTAGAGGCAACGAAAGAAGCTGTATGGCTCCGGAACTTCCTCGTGGACTTAGATGTGGTTCCTAAGTTGCCTAGGTCTATCACAATTTACTGTGATAACAATGGTGCAGTTGCTAACTCGAGGGAACCACGAGCCCACAATGCGAGTAAACACATAGAGCGCAAGTACCACCTGATACGAGAGATCGTAAATAGGGGAGATGTGACCGTGGGCAAGATAGCATCAGGAGACAACCTTGCAGATCCTTTCACAAAGCCATTGACCCCCAAGTTCTTTGAGAGACATGTGGAGGGCATGAGAGTCAGATTCTTAAGAGAGCCATATGAGTGAGCTTAAAAGTGTTATGTAGATTTCATTATGATAGCAGTGTAATAGCGGGTTGGACAGTGTTTTATACTTCTTAGCATAGCTTTGAGTATTAGTGGGAGATTGCTAGTTTTGAATACAGAAAAGCTATTGCTTGTATGAAAAACTAATATCCATAGTTGACGTATCATTTTATTTCAGTATTAAATTTGTTTCATTATATCATAGAACAAGATAACGGGGTGTAGAAAGACACAGTAGATCTCCTTATTGGTTAAAGTATTGATACATAAAAGTATGCTCATAACTGAGATAGTCTGAATATACTATCGGTATAGATTATCGTGTGATTTGGAAATTAGTTAGTCTAGACTAATTAAATCATACGGATATGCCAGGGGCATATTGAGCATGACCAGTCTGGATAGAATTAACTTGTACTGATCGGCGTAGTTAATTAGGTCCTAGTATTCTAATCTCTTAATCCCAACATTGGGACGAGAATGAGAGTTAGATATTGTATGCTTTGATTTTCCAAAGGGTGTGGTCAATTGAGTCCTATATCTCAGTAAGTTGGGTATGCGGTGTTTACCTTCTTGTGTGCCGTTACTAGTAGGAGGAATCCATGTACCGATTCACCGGGTTGATGGTGCTTCCGAGATGAGGTCGTAAGTTTTATTATACTAAACCCTGCCGGTGGACTTTATGTCTGGTATAATAAGAAAGTCGAGTGAAACTAATCTCGGATACCAAGAAGTCGGTGAATTGATTTGTCAATAAATTGATGAACCAACGAGCACTAGATCTTTGATGTGGGTAGATTGAATAATAATAAAGTGAGCACGATGTAAAGTCATTTTTAAGCAGTAGTTCTATAATTGGTCCGATAGTGGTATGACTAATTATGTGTTTGACTAATCAACAAAGTGAATTAATTAATTCTAAAGGTTTAATTAATTTAATTGAGGAAGTGGGTTATTCGAAATAATCCTAAGGGTTCGATTAAATTTAATTAACAAAGTGAATTAAGAAATTAATTCGAAAGGATCAATTAGAGTTAATTAGTCTAGGAAAGACTAAGAGGTCAAAGAAAGTAAAACTTTAAAGGCGCAACTCAAAATCCCACTAGGTCTTCTTTGGAGGTTCCTATAAATAGAATGCTTTAAGCATAAGAAACTTGAGAAAATCTTGCAAGACAAGTCTTGCCTCTTAGAGTGAGAAAGTTCTAGAGAGAGAACCTCTTCCCCTTTTGAGTTTTCTTTCAAAAATGAATTTGAAATCTCACTTCTTGATTTAGATTAAGCTTAAAAGATCAAACTTTTATTTGATTCTTGATGGATTTGAAAGGATTACCACATAGGATCTTGGTTTGCACTTGCTCGATTTACCACGCAACAAAAATTTCTAATTAAAGCGGAACCTTAGAAAAATATCTTTGAAGCGTGCACTTGGCGATTCTCTTGTATGCCACAAGACTATGACTTCTTGTTGTGTGGGCAACAATCCAGAAGTCAATTGATCAGCTATCACCACAATCCACCAGCTAGAAAAATCCAGCACCTCCGCACCTTGCACGTACCGTAAACGCAATGCCCGGAGAGAAAACTATACTCGCAGCTGAAGAAAAGTGACCAAAATTTTCGGCCAACTCTCCCAAAAATCTGCCGCAAGTTTGTTCTTAAAAATCATTTAGGAGAGAGAAATTTTTCTCTCTCTAGAATTTTATCTCTCTAGAAAACTTGTGAATTAATTGTGTGTCTTAAATAGCTAATCCCTTGTCTATTTATAGAGCTACAAGAGATACTCCAAGTTGGTTTAAGATTGGTCTTCCTAATGGGTTTAGGTAATGAATTAGTTTCCAAATCCAATTAGGCAACCAATCTGATTGGATAAACCAAATCCTACTAGATTTTCTAATCTCTAGGATTTCCTAATTCCAATTGAAATTTAAGACTTAATTAATTAATTAAATAATTCCACTTTATTAATTACTTAATTAACCCTTAGGAATTAAATAAATAATTCCACTTTGTTAATTACTGAATTAACCCTTAGGAATAATTAATCAATTAATTAATTAAATCTACCTATTCAATTAACCCATTACAAAATTAATCGTACCACTAACGGATTGATTTTTGCACTACCATCCTACACCAGAATTGCTTCCGGAACAACTTAAATTATATTCATTTATCTCCCCACATCAAAGATATAATGCTCTTTAATATAGATTAATTTATTGATAAATTAATTAATTAACTTCTTTAATTCCGAGACTAGTACCACTCGACCTTTTTACTATACCAGACATAAGTCCACCGGCCGGGTTTAGTATAATAAACATTTCGATCTCATCTCGGGAGGACCATCACCCCGGATGCACCGATACATGATTTCCTTTCGATAAGCAGCAGCACACTAAGTAACTAAACACGCGCACCCAACCTACCGAGACTATTGGCCACAATTGACCTCACCCTTTGGCAGATCAAAGTACACTATGTGTAATCCTCATGCCCGCTCGAGTCTAGGGAATAAGAGATAGAATACAAGGAATGATTTGTCTATTAAATCAGTACAAGACAAATCATTCCTAAAGGTCAAGTTCAATATGCCTCGGGCATATCTATATGATTCAATTAGTTTAGACAAACCAATTATCCGAATCACATAATAACCTAAACCGACAGTTTGTCCAAAACTGTCTCGGTTATGAACCTTATTTATATATTATGTCTTTCGACCGATGATGAGATCTATTGTGTCACACAAGACACCTCATCATGTACTTACATAATATAAAATGACATATTATGCGCAACAAATTATAACCAAAACATAAATCGATATATTAATCTAGGAAATTGTACAATACAAGCATAGCTTATGTATTCAACTCTAACAGGATTAGCTCTGTCCGCCGCCCGATTTTCATTATTTCTGCCAGAAATTAATTCTGATGAGTTGTTGGTATTTTCGGCAGCCTTCATTACCAAGATCTGGGATTCAGATTTCTTCGTGTTGATCTCTTTTTGGTGATCCATTGGATGTTTGTCAAGATCATGACCGGAAAATGGTGGTGGCGGTGGGTTGACCGGAGCGGTGTAGTGGCGGTGGGCAGCCGGTTTTAGTAGGCTGAAAAGTTTTGATATTTTGGGCAGATTTAATCTTTTCGAGGAATTTTCTTGAGTGATTTTCACGGGCTTTGGTAGCACATCCCATTTAACTATTGCCCACACAATATTCGGGGTTTCTTGGAGTTATCCATTGGATTTCGGTGGTAATCGCTTTCCAGTTTATTGGATTTCTTATTTGCTAAGGACTTCGCTTCAAAGGTATAATTTTTAATCCTTCTGCTTTAATTCAAAATTTAATCTTTGAGCGTAATTTTAATAAATCGAATTAGTATAAGCCTAGATCCGTTTAGGGGAAATGAATTTGAGCCTGAGCCGAGTCGAAAGTCTCTAATTCTGGAATGCATTGCACGAAAGTGAGATTTTCAATTTAGCCCGGGTTAGTTCTGTTTCCTTCACGATTAATATTTTATTGATGAAGTGGGTCAAATAAATAATCCTTGGGCTAATTGAGAATTGACTAGTCTAGGGAAGACTAAGAAAGTCAATTAAGTCCAATTAGTAAGGCCTAATTCAAAAGCACACTAGGCCTCCCATGAAACTCCTATAAATACATTAAGTCTTGACATTCAAGACATAAGAAACTTAAGAGGCAAGTTTTGCCTAGAGAGAGAAGGAGAAGCCTAGAGAGAGAACTTCATTTTCTTCATTGAAGATCTCTTTCAAAGTCGGTTTAGTGATCCTTGTTCCTCAAAAATCTCAGCCAAAATTAAATAGTTGCTGCCCATTTTTTTATTCTTGCTGCCAGTTTTTATTGGCTGTCCAGAGTTGTGTCTGGTGTGAGATTCCGGCGAGTGAGCGGGCCGTAGATCTGCCTGAACGGCGTCCAGATCGCGGCCAGTCCTTGCTGAATTTTGCGGCGGCTGTTGGTTTATTTCGCTTGTGGGCAGCGGCTATTTGGATTCTATTTGGGCAGCAATTTTTGAGTTTTTTGAGACGGATTTCTTGTGGGTTTTCTTGGTGCTCGATAAATCTACCAGGTATATAGTCGCCCACTCAATTTACGGGTTTGGTAGAGACATTTGAGGGATTTATAGTGGATTTCGTTACTAAAGCTTGGATTTTTCTTATTTGCTAAGGGACACGCTTCAAATGTATAATCTTTAATTCCGTTTTTTGTAAAGATTCAATTTTTAGTATGTCGTTTAATAGATTTAACAAGTATAAGCCTAGATCCGCTCATGGGAATTGATTTTAGAGTTTAGACTCGATCGAAAGTCCCTAATTCTGGAATGCCTAGCACGAAAGTGAGATTTTTGATTTGGCCCGGACCGGATCTTAATTCCTTGACATGGATCACCCAGTGATCCATGGATTAGGCTGATGGGTCAAAAACCTTAATTTGTAGTTAGGTCCCTTGATTTTTTAGCCTATTACAATTCTTCCTAAGTATTTAATTAACTCATAATTAATACCACAGAATTTTTCAATAATATTTAATTAAATATTATTTGTCTAAGTATAACAATTATACTTAGTGCATACAATAATACTTATTCTGTATTATCGAACTCTCTTATGTGCGATCTTGTAAGCCCATTCCAAATTGACAGTGGATAAATCAATCCCATTGATTAATCCATAAATCATTAGTGGTCTCTAGCAAGACATAATGACTACTCAATTCAGAACGAATGATTAAATGGTGATTCAACACAACCTTCCAAGCATACTACGTACGATCCTCTATATCGATATCCAGTTTAGCGTAAGGCATAGACCATCATCCTTATTTAACTAAACGTTTACTTGATCTCTTAGTGACTCTGATTTTATTCAAGCAAATGATTTCACTTTCTTGGACACGGCCATGCACTTCTCAGTTCACTATCAAATAGCCAAGATATCATCTCTCACTTAAGAGAGACTTGTAGTCCCATCACTTCACCTACACACTTTAGCGTGACTCATAATGTACCCAATCATACCCGTACTTGGCAACCTGTTATGGCCCCGTTAGGCGTATGTCAAAGCACACTACAATTCACCTAAGACCATGTATTGATTTCTGGTCTAAGGATCTTTGTACGAGTACTACTCAAAAGAATCACTCATGATCTTAGAAATCCATGGAGTGTTTCTTTTGGCGGATCATTTTCATGAATTAAAACATACACAAGAATATTACATTCATGAAAATTAACTCATCTGATTATTAGATCAATCAAATGACAAATGTCTATTTACATAAAAAGCCCTTAGAAGGGCACATTCACAAATAGTTAACCAGTCCCTTTGCGTCGCTCTCACTCATTATTTGGATTCCTCCTAATTCGTCCGTGTTTTTCTCGATTTTCTACATAATTTAGAATCACTCAAAATTATGATAAACCAAAACCCAAGAATATGAGTTACCCACAATAACGTCTTCGTTATTACATATATTCCTAATACAAGGCTTTTTCTAGGAATATAAAAGATGACATTTTGATAGAATAAATCCTACTACAAGATTTAATCTAATCCTACACGGCTTCCATCTCGTGGTTATTACTGTTACATACATTCACATTCAAAATAAAATGAGCCCGGACAAGTCTCGGGGATTATAAATGAATGTAGAACCATAATAGCTGGGAATAATAACCACCTGCAATAAAACCGCGCAATAAATCGAACAAGTATAAAGCCAAAACCTCAGCTCTGATACCAATTGAAGGAATTAAGATCCGGCCCGAGCCCAATCGAAAATTTCACTTTCATGCTATGCATTCCAGAATCGGAAACTTTCAATCGAGCCAAACACTAGAATCAATTCCCATGAGTGGATCTAGGCTTATACTTTTTATATGTATTAAACAACAAACTAAAAATCAAATCTTTAAGTAAAAGCGAAATCAAAGATTATACCTTTGAAACGTGTCCATCAAACAAAACCAAAGAATATCTTCGAGAATAATCTGAAAGTCGTGTGGGTAACTCTCTATCAGATCTACTAGCCCACGAAATCAATCTACAAGAACTTTGCCCGAAAAACAAAACCCGATCGCCAAAAAACTAGATCTCGCTAGACTCGGCCTGTCGAAAATCACCCAAACATCCAAGATTGCCATCGCCAATCAGAGAACACCATCCAGCCCGCAGGATAGCTTACCGAAGTCCCTCCCAAAGACCTTGTCATTGCGCTAGAAAAATCAAAGAGACGCTGGAGGTAGCGCTCACCAAAACCGCTGCAAATTACCAGAAAAAACGGACTGCCCAAAAATAGTTTGTTTTGCTGGAAAAAGTAGTTTTGCCATCCAAAGAATTCCAAGCCCCTTTTCCGTGAGAGAGAAATTGAAAACCAACTTTGAAAGAGTTTTCTTGAAGAAGAAGAAAACTTCTATAAATCTCTAGGCTCATTCTCTCTCTAAGAGGCAAGATGTCTTACAAGAATGATTTTTGGGGCAAATTATTCTATTTATAGGGAACTTCCAGAGAAACCTTTAAGTGGACTTAAGTTGGGCCTTCTAGTTGGACCCGTTGACTTCTAAGTCTTCACAAGACTAGTCAACGTTAATCAACCCAATGATAATTAATTAATTCAATCAACTTCTTTACTTGACCAGAGGATAATTCATCAAATAATTAAATCCTCTATCAATTCACTTAAGGATTATTAATTAATTCTTAAATCCACTTTGTCGATTTAATCCAACTCATAATTAATCGTACTACTAACAGATTAATTATGAAACTACCGCTTAAACCAAAATTGCTTCTGGGTCCACTCTTAATTATTCTTTAATCTCCTCACATCAAAGATATAGTACTCGTCAATTTATTAATTTACTGATAAATTAATTAATCGACTTCTTCTCATCCGAGATTAGTACCACTCGACCTTATTACTATACCGGACATAAGTCCATCGGCTGGGTTTAGTATAATAATCCTTACGAGCTCATCTCGAGAGCACCATCACCCCGTACGCACCGGTACATAGTTTCCTTTCGACAAGCAACGACACAATGAGAGACTAAATACGCATACCCAACTAACCGAGATCTAGACCTCAAATATAGACCGCACCCTTTGACAAATCAAAGCATACAATATCAAATCCTCATGCCCGTCCTAGTTTAGGGACTATGAGATAGAATACAAAGCTCGAATTAACTACGAAGATCAGCACAAGTCAATTCGATCCTACTCAAGGTTCTGCTCAATATGCTGCTGGCACATCCGAATGATTCAATTAGTCCAGACAAACCAATCTCAGAATCATACAATAACCTAAACCGACAGTGTGTCCGAACTTTCTCGGTTACGAGCGTTATTTATATATCATAACTTTAACCAATAGTAAGATCTACTGTGTCACACCAACCCCTTATCATCTAGACATCTTATATAAATGGACAATTTATAATACTGAAACACAATCGATATGTAAATGAGAAATAGTTTTTCATACAATCAAAGTTTTTCAGTATTCAAAACTAACACAAATCGCATCTCATGCAACTTAACACTTTTCAATTGTATCACTATGCAACTTTTCAGTGATAGGATTAACATTCCAAATCTTTTGACACCATTCTGTCATTAAAAACCAAATTCTAGTCAACCGTTGGATTGCACACTTAGGACTGATTTTCCTAGGTCAAACCATCCCCCAAAACTTCACATTAATATATATCCCAATAGTTTTTTCACTCTCAGTGGTAGTGATAAAGTGGGTTACCATATTATGTGACAACTCTCCTCACGAAGAAAACCTATGGCCCTTGTGCTCTCCAAGTCCAACAGACGTTCGACGCCTTGACTAGCTCCCAAGTATGGAAGCAATTTTCAGACTTAGGTTTTTAGGGATTTTGTTTGAACGGCTTAACATGCATTTCGTTTTTCATCATTCACAAAATATATAAAATATTAAGAGAATAAATGCAATGAATTCGGCTCATCTCTATTATAAAGCCTTTTAAAATTTTGGTCTTCATTTGGGCCTTCACAGTTGGGCTTCAACTCGAATACTCCATCTTGGACTTCTTGGAATTTCTTGGGCCTAATTTCTAATCTATTACAATAAATTTTAATGGGCTCGCAGGCCCAATTTAATTGGCTCACAGGCCCCAAATTAAAATAAATAAAGCCCAATTCATACATGAAAAACACATAAAACGCAAGTTTTTCGTACAAGTCCATTTTAACTAAGCCAATCAATTTAAAAGATTGTGTAATTGCTACGCTACTAAAATTGATCGTGTCTTGATCAATTTTAATCAACATTTCTTTTTTTTGTTCAATCATTTGTGAAAAATGATGCATGAACATATCGAATATGTATGAAAATATTTAAACTTTTTAAATAAATCATATCATATTTGAAAGCATAAATAAAAGAATAAATTTATCAATCACATTAATTAATTATTCTATTTATTAGCTAATTATCCTAATCTCATTAAGATAATTGATTTAAAACATTTTAAATCTTAAAATCAAATTTTAAAATTAAAATCTGATAAGATTTGTTTTTATCCCAAAAATCAAAATTTAAAATCTTATCAAAATTGAAAAATCAGAAAAAAATATTTTCCTGAAAATAATGAGGTAGTTTGATAATTAAAATAAAATTCTAGACAATGTTTTGAGGAGGACATAAAATCCAGATCATCTGCACTTAAAACTCCTTTAAATGATCTGGCCACTAGGAATTTAGGGCGGCACACAGTTTAGTAATTTAAGCCCATTTGCCTCTGCTGCCACTTTCTTTTCCCTTTTTAGGGTTTTATGGGGTGGAGGGGTAATATTGTAAATTCAGCCCCTAGGGTTTCACCCCAGCCGCCCGCCAACCCTCCGTTCTCAAACTCGCCACCAGCCAGGTCCGTTTCCCGTCTTCAATTTCTAGGTGAAGACTTCGCCACTTCTAGCGCTGCAATCGCAGCTCTAGTCTCCGTCTCTTTGCCCAGATATGACTCCAATAAAATCAAAATCCATCCCGATGACTCATCGATAGATGACAACACAAAATCAAAACTGCGATTCCCGACGTCCAACGCCGGAATCCGATCGCCATGGAGATGCAGCGGCGACGCTCGCCGCTGCACTTTCCATCCTTAACCAAAATGATGGATGGGTCCGAAAGCCTCCGCGATGGAAAAACGACACAACCCAGAACCATTCCGGTGTCCATGTTTTTCCGGCGAGACGCGTACAACCTAGAACATAAAAGACTTCAAAATCAAAACCATTTTCAAAAAATTAAATCGAGGTTCGTCAGAATTTATCTGCAAATCCATTTTTTGGTTAGAAGATTTCAAAACCCCTTCCAAAATCAAACCAAGACCCAAATTCCGGTGAGCCTCGTTTCCCGTTGAAGTTTCAAACAGCCCAGAACATAAAACCCAATTTCCCAAAATCCCGATTTCCTGACCATGGAAATTAAAACCAATAGAAACCTTTTCTCTTCTTCCAGAAACCCAAAATCAAATTTTGAAACCAACAAAATTTGAATGGTTTTTCCTGCGAGAATTTTACAACCAAGATAACAAAACCCAATTTGTAAATTTTTTTTCCGATCAATGCAGCGACCAAAATAGAAAAAAGAAAATGGCACCTTTTTCTGAGACCCAGCAAAATGAGAAAAAAATTTCAAATCGGACCATTCAACAATAAAATTGATTTTTCAAAAACAAAAAACTTGTTTTTTAATAAATTAATTTTAATTTTAACAATAAAATCCGAGCCTAGCTCTAATACTACTGTTGGGATCTAAGGCATGTTTTTCAATATTTTCACAGCAGATTCATGCCTAATATTGTTTTAGTGTTAATTAATTCTACATTCAAAGCATATAAATCATATCCTTGAAGCGTAATCGATTGTCGCGTCTGGATCTTATTTGATGTTAGTCCAGATCCGTCATCTCCAATTTTGTTTATCATCACCAAAATCTTTTCTTGAAGGATTCTCTAATTTTAAACATGAAAGTTCTTCATAGATTCGTTGCTAGCCATTTTTCTGCCTACAGAGAAGTATCGGGATTTTGTGTATTTTATTTCTTTTCTGATTTTTCTATTTTCTGATCCAATAATATCCCCAGGATATTTATAGAGTTAGGTTTTCCAAATCAGTATTGTAATCAATTATTACTTTACTGATTTAATCAGATTCCTAATCAGTATTATTACCAAATATTACGTTACTGATTCCAAATCAGTATTGTAATCAAATAATACTTTAATGATTTGGGTTATACACCAAGCCCATGTATCAACCCATGACCAATGGATCAGGTTGATGGGTCAAGAATCTTAATTGTAATTAAGTCTCTTGATTTATCAGCCTATCCCAATTGTTCCCGTGTAATTAATTAACTCTTAATTAATATCACAAAACTTTTTAATAATATTTAACTAAATCATTTAATTAAATATTATTTATCTAAGTATAACAATTATACTTAGTGCAGGCAAAAATACTTATTATGCATCATCGAACTCTCTTATGTGCGATCTTGTTGGCCCATTCAAATTTGGTAATGGATAAGTCACTCTTATTGATTAATCCATAAGTCATTAGTGGTCTCTAGCAAGACATAATGACTACTAATTCAGAATGGAGAGTCGAATAGTGATTGAACACAACCTTTTCGAGCATACTACGTATGATCCTCTACATTGATATCCCGTTTAGCATAAGGCATGGAACCATCATCCTTATTTAGCTAAACGTTTACTTGATCTCTTAGTAATACTGAATTTCATCAAGCAAATGATAACAGTTATCATTCATTGGGCACGGCCATGCACTTCTCAGTTCACTATCAAGTGGCCTAGATATAATTTCTCACTTAAGAGAGACTTGTAGTCTTATCACCTCACTGACATACCTTAGCGTGATTCATAGCATACCCAATCATACCCATACTTAGAAACCTGTTACGGCCTTATTAGGCATATGTCAAAGTATGATTTCTGGTCTAAGGATTTTAGTACGAGCACTACTCAAAAGAACCAGTCAGGATCTAAGTAGTCCATGAAGTGTTTCTTTAGCGAATCGATCCAATGATATGTTACCTAACATATTCAATTATGTCTTTAGTTGATGTCACAACATCATGGCTAGTGAAACTCTACCATCACTAAAGCACATACTAGTCTTATCATATTGATGTTCGAACGTTAATAACCGACTAGGAAAGTTTTGTACTTAGAACATGCTTTGCTTATTGGGTTTCACAACCAAGACATTTTGAAAGTTCAATCATAAGCATATGTTCTAGTACATGGATTATTTCATTATTTATATATGCACAAGAATATGAAAATAATGAAATTAACTTATTTGATATATATATATGTCAAATGAAAAACGTCTATATAGCCCTTATAAGGGCACATACACCAACAGGATGCTTTGTTGACGGTGGCTTCAGCTGAGCATCACTTGGAAGTGTTCTTTCTCGGTCAACATACACTGAATGTTTAAACTTGGCTTCACTAGATGCTGCAGTTTCTTAATGTCATATTCCCATGCCCCTCAGACGCAAGCATTTGGTGGTCGTCGTGCTAAGAGTTTCATGGAACGCTATTGTGTAATGGCCGGGATATACTCTTTTAGCTTATGCTGATTTGCTCAGTTGTCTTTATTTCATCAAGGTCACGTCCAGTGAATGTTGTCGAGAACTGGATGTCTTCAGCTCACGGCCACCAAACACTGGATTTATTTCAATTTTGTGAATTTAACGCTCAAGTGAAGCTGTCATCTGTTGGCCATGTCATTCCTTCTAGCTTTTGTATCCTTTGTTTTTCTCTGAATGTTAAGTCTGAAGTGTGGTTTTCTACTGTCTTCATTCCACGCATATTTAAGCTGTAATCAACATAAGTTGAGCCGTAGCTAGTATTTTTACCATACAAACATATTATAATTTTGTTCATAGGTAGCTCAAAACTAGCTAAAACATGTATAAAACAGATTGCATCAAGAAGCATCTGAAAGATGGCAGTGAGTCTAGCTTAAAGAAATAGTCTACTAGCAGTAGTTGGTCATAGAAAAAGAGTAGCACGCCTCAGAAGAAGCTTGCGCCAACTTCCCCTAAGCCCAACGTCCACTCTTCTACCCTTTCCTCCTAAGTCTTCAGATTTTAAGTCTGGTAGTCCTCAGAATAGTAAGAAAATTGTTGCTTGTTTTAAATGTAAAGGTGTTGGACACTTTCAATCCCAATTCCCCAATATAACAACTTATACTATGAGCGACAATCAATTGTATGTAATAGAAGGAGATAAAGATAGTGATAGTGATTCATATGAGATATCACCTCTTGACCAAGTAGGTGATGAAGATGAGGAACTGTTTATTGGTGAATCTAATAATGCAGCAGAGGAGGAAAATCAACAAACCCTCCTATCTTTACCTCAGTATTGTGGGCCAACAGAGCAATCAGATGAACCTCGGGTGAGAAATTCTACTCTTTTCATTATTCATACTTTGAATGCTCATTATTCTCCAGATTTAACCCCTACGCAACGAAACAATATATTTCACATATGGTGTAAGAAAGAGGATCAGAAGAAGTGTCTATTGATTATAAGTGGTGGGAGTTGCACAAATGTTGTAAGTGAGTCTTTAATTAAAGATTTGTCACTAACATGTTTGTCATATCCTAAGCCTTACAGGTTGCAGTGGCTCAAAGAGGGAGGGGAGAAGAAAGTCCAATACCCAGCACTAGTCACTTTCTACCTTGGTCCTATAAAGGAAAAATACCATGCGATGTGGTGCCAATGGACACCTGTCACAAACTCCTAGGGAGGCCTTGAGAGTTTGATAGAAAGGTTACCTTCAATGGTTTAACCAATATGTACTCATTCATGTTTAATGTTTAGAAAGCTAACTTGTTACCTTTTTATCATGCACAAGTTTCTAGTGCATAAGCAACATTGCGAGAAGAGAAGAACAATGCAAAGCAATCAAGTATTATACATGCGAAAGCATTACAGAAGCTAACATGCAATTCAAAATTGGCCTTGACATTTAGGGGATGTCCTGCATAATTTCAGCCTTGCCAGGTGCATACTTTGAAGGAAAACTTAACAAGCCTGGGCTAAAATGAAAACCTCACTTTCGTGCAATGCATTCCAGAATCAGAAGCTTTCAACCAAGCTCAGGCTCAAATTAGTTTACCCATGAACGGATCTAGACTTATACTTATTAAATTTATTAATCGGGACACAAAAAATTAAATCTTTAATTAAAGCAGAATTTAAAGATTCTACCTTTTGTAGCGAAGTCCCTTGCCTAAAGAAAAAATCCAATCTTTGTTCCGATTCCAATAGAAATCCAATAGATATCTCCGTAGAAACTTCTAATATTGCGTGGGCAATAATCTATCGAAGTCTACTTGCTTAGCCCACAAGGAAATCAATCAAATCGGATTCAATACAATTCCAAAAACAGACCGAAAAAACCAAAAACAATTTCGCCTCTTGCTATATAAAACTGCTGCCGTTGCTGTAATTTAAAAAACCATCTTCAGTCTGCTAGAATCCAGCTTGAATCCTGTCGCGATCTAGACAAGGGAGGTGTTGGGGTAGAATACATAAGCTATGCTTGTATTGTACAGTTTCCCAGTTTAATATATCGATTTGTGTTTCAGTCATATCTTGTTGTGCATTAATCGTCTATTTATATTATGTATGTAGATGATGAGGTGTCTGGTGCGACACAGTAGATCTCATCATTGGTTGAAATACATAATATATAAATGAGGTTCGTAACCGAGACAGCTTTGGACAAACTGTCGGTCTAGGTTATTATGTGATTCAGATAATTAGTTTGTCTAAACTAATTGAATCATATAGATATGCCCGGGGCATATTGAACTTGACTCTTAGGAATGATTTGTCTTGTACTGATTTAATAGACAAATCGATCCTTGTATTCTATCTCTAAATCCCTAGACTCGAGTGGACATGAGGATTAGACATAGTGTACTTTGATCTGCCAAAGGGTGAGGTCAATTGTGGCCAATAATCTCGGTAGGTTGGGTGCACGTGTTTAGTTACTTGGTGTGCTGCTGCTTGTCGAAAGGAAACCATGTACCGGTGAGTCCGGGGTGATGGTGCTCCCGAGATGAGCTCGAAATGTTTATTATACTAAACCCGGCCGGTGGACTTATGTCCGGTATAGTAAAAAGGTCGAGTGGTACTAGTCTCGGAATTAAAGAAGTTGATGAATTAATTTATCAGTAAATTAATGAATTAACGAGCACTATATCTTTGATGTGGGGAGATTATGAATATAATTTAATTAAGTTGTTCCGGAAGCAATTATGGTGTAGGTTGGTAGTGCCATAATTAATCCGTTAGTGGTACGATTAATTATGTACTGGGTTGTTGACAAAGGTAGATTTAATTAATTTAGAAATTAATTAATCCTTGTGTCAGTTGGTTGTGAATCATCCCAGGAACTGGATTGGGATAAGTGAATCCCTGTGTCAGTTGGGAGTGATTCATCCCAGGAACTGGATTGGGATAAGTGAATCCCTGTGACAGTTGGGAGTGTATCAGTCCAGGAACAGGATTGAAGGAAACAGAATCTGTATCAGTCCAGAAACAGGATTGAAGGAAAACAGAAACCCAGTAGGAAGACCAATCCTAAACCAACTTGGAGTCTCTCTTGTAACTCTATAAATAGACAAGGGATCAGTCATTCAGAAAAATCAAATAACACAATTAATCCACCGGATTTCTAGAGAGAGAAAATTCTAGAGAGAGAAAACGTTTCTCTCTCCAAGTCGAATTTTCAAGAAAGTGTGCGGCTGGTTTTTGGGTTTCTAGTGGCTGAAATTTTGGCCTTGGTCTATACCAGCTGCGCGTAGCTTTCTCTCTCTGCGGGCGGTGCGTTTATAGTACGTGCCAGGTGCTGCGGGGCTAGAGTTTTCTAGCAGTTGGATTGTGGTGAGTAGCTGATCAATTGACTTCTAGTTCGTTGCCCACACAACGTGAAGTCATAGTCTTGAGGCATACAAGAGAATCACCAAGTGCACGCTTCAAAGGTACTTTTCTAAGATTCCGCTTTAATAGAAATTTTTGTTGCGTGGTAAATCGAGCAAGTGCAAACCCAGATCCTACCAAAATCTTTCAGGAGGCTGATGGATCACCGATCAAACTGAATGAGATCAACATCATCTACCTCGAATCAAATGCACGGAATAGCTGAACTCCAACACTAAGAAAACCCACGAAGAACACGCAGCAGCGCCGGGTGAAGAACCCTCAAAAACTGGGCAGCAGTTTGATAGAAACCCAAGCAGAATTCCGGCGAAATATTTAGAACACCAACTGGAAAATTCGATCTTTGGATGAATCCAACCCGGGTGGCCCGTTCGGGCTGTTTTTGGCCCGTTTTTCCTCCAGTTTTCGTTTTTTGAAGTTCAAGACTCTCTCCATCGAGTGACGTGATGAGACACGAGATCAAGGCAGAAGATGGAAACAATTAAAACCATAATAGTCGGGGAATTTATTTTTTCAAATTTATTTCACGTATTTATTGTTTTAATTTTTATGTTGTATTTTAGATGCATGAATTAAAGCATGTCTGGTTTTATGGTTGCACATAACTTAGGTTAGTTAATTGCATGTTAAAACCGGAAAAACCCTCAATTTGGAAATCTAAGTGGGAGCGGGTTGTGTTATATCCCCATGGCCACCATTACGGGTTCATATGCGATGTGGGTGGGCTTGCGCGTTGGCATTAGGGCCTTACTCCATTCGGATGAGTCCAGCCCCGAGATTGCTAGACTATGAGCTTCTGAGTAAGATGACTAGAGCGAGTTTAACTAGGAGAAATGCGACACCCTCTCCATCTGAGGCGCACTATCCTGAGGTAACAAACTCAGAAGTCACGTAATGGCACACACTTAGTGTATGATCTGCAGTATTCCTCCCGCGAGGTTACGCTGCTTACTTGTACGGCTGAAAGCATCGACTATTAACTACATTGATCAAAATATCGTTGGTCAGATAGTGTAGTTAATGAACTTGGTTTTTCTCAAATGAATGTGGGTTAGCGTAAACGTCCACACTGCGTGGCTTGCGAGAATCCCGGTGGATGAGATGTTGGTGGATTAATATTATTGTTTTGAGGGAAATCAATAATTAATTGAATTTTCATATTTTCGAAAATTCTAGCATATATAACTGAAACACTGTTTGTTTACTTTCCAGTTTAAATCGATATGGCATTCAATTCTTTAGCTGCTATTTTGAAAAACAACAATTTAACTGGAACTAATAATGTCGATGGAAGTCGTAACTTGGATATTGTCCTTAGGGCTGAGAGCGCTCCTGTGAGAGATCGTGTCATTGACATGATTAGTAACATCAACAAGGTTGAGGTAGTGGGAGGCAAAATCGTTGGTGAAACCAAAGCCGATATTGTCCTCCAGAGCTTGCCTCAAAGCTATGAGCGGATTCGGTTGAACTACAACATAAGTAAGATGTTGTGGAGTTCATCCGAGCTCTTGGCAGAGTTGATGGCGGCTCAAAGCTATGAGCGGATTCGATTGAACTACAATATAAGTAAGATGTTGTGGAGTTCATCCGAGCTCTTGGCAGAGTTGATGGCGGCTAAAAGTCTTCTTCAAGAGAAGAAGCGAGCTTTAGTCGCAGTCGAAGCTTTAGAATCTTCTTCTGAGCCTGAGGCTGGAAAGAAGAAGAGAAAGCTCGAGGGAGTAGCTGAAAAGGCACAAATTGTGCCTATGCCAGATATTGCAAAGAAGAAGTCGAAAGACAAGTGCTTCAAGTGCAATAAGACGGGACATAGGAAAGCGGATTGTCCAAAGCTTATAAGTACGATAAATTATGCCTTAATTACTGAGACATGTTTAGCGGCGATTCCCACAGATACTTGGTGTGTGGATTCAGGTGCCACTGACCATGTTTGTAATTCTTTGCAAGGGTTCCAAGTAAATCAGAAGCTTAGAGCAGGCGAATTGGATATCTACTTGGGCGACACTACAAGAGTGTCAGTAGAAGCAGTGGGAGTAGTTAAGTTGAATTTCGAAAATTCTAGCTTGGAGTTAGTTAATTGTCTTTATGTACCGAGTTTTAGAAAGAACTTGATTTCGGTTTCTAAACTCTTGAAGAACGGGTATAAGTTTATTTTTTCTGATAACTGTGTTGTTATTAAAAGAAATGGAAAACTTATTTGTTCTGGTTCATTGGCGGACAATTTGTTTGTGGTTAACTCTAACTCCCCTGTTGCACAAAACATAGAGATTGATAGCTCAGAATCTAACATTAATAAGAGGAAGAAACCTTCTGAAATGAATCAAACCTATCTTTGGCATCTCAGGCTAGGTCATATAAACCTTAGTAGGATTAAGAGGTTGGTTAATGATGGACCTTTGGGTTCATTAGATATTGACTGTTATGCAACCTGCGAATCTTGCTTGGAAGGTAAGATGACCAAGAGACCTTTTAAAGCAAAAGGCTATAGAGCTAAAGAAGTATTAGAGTTGATTCATTCTGACTTGTGTGGACCTATGATTGTCCAGGCACGAGGGGGATATGAGTATTTCGTGACGTTCACGGATGACTACTCTAGGTACGGATACATTTACCTAATGCACCACAAGTCCGAATGTTTTGGCAAGTTCAATGAGTTTTGGGCAGATGTGAAGAAGCATCATAGTAAGAGTATCAAGACACTGCGTTCAGATCATGGTGGGGAGTACCTATCCCATGAATTTCGAGATTACCTCACTGAGGTAGGAATTCAGTCTCAGTTGGCTGCACCTGGCACGCCACAGCAGAATGGTGTAGCAGAATGGAGGAACCGAACTCTTATGGAAATGGTTAGGTCCATGATGAGCTATAGTGATTTGCCAAGTTCGTTCTGGGGATATGCCTTGGAAACGGCAATGTATATTCTTAATCTTGTACCATCTAAAACCGTGCCTTCAACCCTAGTAGAGTTGTGGAACAGGCGGAAGCCCAGTCTAAGACATCTCAGAATTTGGGGCTGCCCAGAACATGTGCTTAAGGCAGATACGGCTAAGTTAGATGTAAGAACAGAATTAATGCTGTTTGTAGGATATCCTAGGGGAACGAAAGGTGGTCTATTCTATAGTCCTAAAGATCAGAAGGTGGTGGTAAGTACCAACGCTAGATTTTTAGAAGAGGACTATGTCTTAGACCACAAGCCCAAGAGTAAGATAGTACTAGAAGAGCTTAGACGACAAACTACTAATCCTGATGCACCAGCGCAAGTAGATACACCACACACTGCACATGAGATCACAGATGATGCACCTACACAGGCGGTGCCTCGTCGTAGTGGGAGGGTTATGAGATAGCTAGACAGGTTCATTGGCATGGGAGAGGCTTCAGACCTGGTCCCAGGTGTGCCTGAACCTGACCCAGTTAACTATAATGAGGCGCTTCGAGATAAAGATGCAGAATCTTGGTGTAAGGCAATGATATCTGAGATGGGGTCAATGGACCACAATCAAGTCTGGGAGCTTGTGGACCTGCCTGATGGGTTTAAGCCCATTGGATGCAAGTGGGTCTACAAACGTAAGAGAGGACCTGACGGGAAGGTGGAAACCTTTAAAGCTAGGCGGGTGGCGAAGGGGTATACTCATAAAGAATGAGTCGATTATGAGGAAACCTTCTCCCCGGAAGCCATGCTTAAGTCGATCCAGATTCTCTTGGCCATAGCTGCTCATATGGATTATGAGATTTGGCAGATGGATGTCAAGACAGTTTTCCTAAACGGAAGTCTTGAGGAAACCATCTTTATGCAGCAACCAGAGGGATTCATTGAAAAAGGCCAAGAGCATAAGGTTTGCAGGCTTAAGAGGTCTATTTATGGACTTAAGCAGGCATCCAGATCTTGGAACATCCGGTTTGATGAATTAATCTAGTTCTTTTGGATTTACTCAGTGTCCGGATTGAGCAATGTGTGTATCGCAAACGTGATGGAAACTCAGTGGTGTTTCTTGTGCTTTACGTAGATGACATTCTATTGATTGGCAACAACAAGAAAGTGTTATCAGACGTAAAGGCATGGCTGTCCAAGCAATTTGATATGAAGGACTTAGGGGAAGCGGGACATATCCTTGGGATCAAGATTATTCGAGATCGTAGGAAATGTTCGTTAACGCTCTTCCAAGCTTCGTACATAGACACGATTCTGGCCCGTTTTAACATGCAGAACTCCAAGAAAGGTTTTCTACCTTTCAGGCATGGAGTGTTTCTATCTAAGGAACAGTCTCCTAAGACTGTTGAGGAGATAGAGGCCATGAAGACAGTTCCGTATGCTTCGGCAGTAGGAAGTCTCTTGTATGCCATGTTGTGTACGAGGCCTGATATCTGTTATGCCGTTGGCATGGTCAGCAGATATCAGAGTAACCCCGAGAAAGCTCATTGGGAGGCAGTAAAATACATTCTCAAGTATTTGCGCAGAACGAGGGACCAAGTTCTGGTCTATCAGGCGCCTGAGCTGGTACCCCGAGGTTACACGGATTCAGATTTCCAAGGCGACAGGGACAAGAGCAAGTCTAACTCAGGGTATGTGTTTACTCTAGGAGGTGGAGCCATAGTTTGGCGGAGTGTCAAGCAGAAATGTGTGGCAGACTCTACCATGGAGGCTGAGTGAGTTGCCGCATCAGAGGCAGCGAAAGAAGCAGTATGGCTCAAGAACTTCCTAGTGGACTTAGATGTGATTCCTGGTTTATAGAAGTCTATCACGGTTTATTGTGATAACAACGGTGTAGTAGCAAACTCGAAGGAACCACGAGCCCACAAGGCGAGTAAACATATACAGCACAAGTACCACCTGATACGAGACATCGTAAAGAAGGTAGACGTAGTCGTGGCTAAGATAGCATCAGAGGATAACCTTGCAGATCCATTCACAAAAACATTGACTTTAAAAGTCTTTGAGGCTCACGTGAAGGGCATGGGGATCAGATGCTTAGGAGAACCTTGACAGTTTTTCTAGATAGATAGCAGCAGATTGGGTAGGATTATATGCAGTTGTATACTTAAAGCACAGCTTAAGTATTAGTGGGAGATTGTTGGGGTAGAATACAGAAGCTATGCTTGTATTGTACAGTTTCCCAGTTTAATATATCGATTTGTGTTTCAGTCATATCTTGTTGTGCATTAATCGTCTATTTATATTATGTAAGTAGATGATGAGGTGTCTGGTGCGACACAGTAGATCTCATCATTGGTTGAAAGACATAATATATAAATGAGGTTCGTAACCGAGACAGCTTTGGACAAACTGTCGGTCTAGGTTATTATGTGATTCAGATAATTAGTTTGTCTAAACTAATTGAATCATATAGATATGCCCGGGGCATATTGAACTTGACTCTTAGGAATAATTTGTCTTGTACTGATTTAATAGACAAATCGATCCTTGTATTCTATCTCTAAATCCCTAGACTCGAGCGGGCATGAGGATTAGACATAGTGTACTTTGATCTGCCAAAGGGTGAGGTCAATTGTGGCCAATAATCTCGGTAGGTTGGGTGCACGTGTTTAGTTACTTGGTGTGCTGCTGCTTGTCGAAAGGAAACCATGTACCGGTGAGTCCGGGGTGATGGTGCTCCTGAGATGAGCTCGAAATGTTTATTATACTAAACCCGGCCGGTGGACTTATGTCCGGTATAGTAAAAAGGTCGAGTGGTACTAGTCTCGGAATTAAAGAAGTTGATGAATTAATTTATCAGTAAATTAATGAATTAACGAGCACTATATCTTTGATGTGGGGAGATTATGAATATAATTTAATTAAGTTGTTCCAGAAGCAATTCTGGTGTAGGTTGGTAGTGCCATAATTAATCCGTTAGTGGTATGATTAATTATGTACTGGGTTGTTGACAAAGGTAGATTTAATTAATTTAGAAATTAATTAATCCTTGTGTCAGTTGGTTGTGAATCATCCCAGGAACTGGATTGGGATAAGTGAATCCCTGTGTCAGTTGGGAGTGATTCATCCCAAGAACTGGATTGGGATAAGTGAATCCCTATGACAGTTGGGAGTGTATCAGTCCAGGAACAGGATTGAAGGAAACAGAATCTGTATCAGTCCAGAAATAGGATTGAAGGAAAACAGAAACCCAGTAGGAAGACCAATCCTAAACCAACTTGGAGTCTCTCTTGTAACTCTATAAATAGACAAGGGATCAGTCATTCAGAAAAAACAAATAACACAATTAATCCACAGGATTTCTAGAGAGAGAAAACGTTTCTCTCTCCAAGTCGAATTTTCAAGAAAGTGTGCGGCTGGTTTTTGGGTTTCTAGTGGCTAAAATTTTGGCCTTGGTCTATACCAGCTGCGCGTAGCTTTCTCTCTCTGCGGGCGGTGCGTTTATAGTACGTGCCAGGTGCTGCGGGGCTAGAGTTTTCTAGCAGTTGGATTGTGGTGAGTAGCTGATCAATTGACTTCTAGTTCGTTGCCCACACAACGTGAAGTCATAGTCTTGAGGCATACAAGAGAATCACCAAGTGCACGCTTCAAAGGTACTTTTCTAAGATTCCGCTTTAATAGAAATTTTTGTTGCGTGGTAAATCGAGCAAGTGCAAACCCAGATCCTACCAAAATCTTTCAGGAGGCTGATGGATCACCGATCAAACTGAAAGAGATCAACATCATCTCCCTCGAATCAAATGCACGGAATAGCTGAACTCCAACACTAAGAAAACCCACGAAGAACACGCAGCAGCGCCTGGTGAAGAACCCTCAAAAACTGGGCAGCAGTTTGATAGAAACCCAAGCAGAATTCGGCAAAATATTTAGAACACCAACTGGAAAATTCGATCTTTGGATGAATCCAATTCGGAGAGCAAGAAATCTAGTTCATTTTTGAAAGAAAACTTCGAAAGGAAGAAGTTCTCTCTCTAGAACTTTCTTACTCTAAAAGGGGCAAGAATTGTCTTGCAAGACTTCCTTAGGTTTTCTTGGGCTTCAAGTCTTCTATTTATAGGAGCTCTATTGGAGACCTAATGGGCTCTCAAGTAATATATGGTACATGTATAAGATATTGAATAAGGTATTTGTATATAAATATTAATTACCTCTTTGATGTTTTGCTCACCCAATTTTTCTTTTGAATTTTGCACATCTTTTACATTTGTGGGATGAGGGATGAACCTTCCTTGTCCTAAACCTCCTACTCGTAACTCTTGTACTTCTCTATTATTCGTACTTTGAAAATTCTAATTGATTATGGTAGGGATTGATCTGCCAACAAAGTTACCAGTCCCAAATTGGACCCTATCTAAATAGAACATATTGGTTTAAAACAATATCAGTATTTGTGTGGATATCCCTAAGTAAATACATGCATATAATTATTTGCTTGTATGAATTTTACCAAAATGGACACGCGTATGTATTATATAATGAAGGTTTTTAATAATGAAAATATTACACAATATTTATTTTTGAAAAGTATGAAATACTTACCACCAAGAATGTGATGGGCCCACATAAATGTTGTCTTTTGTTGTCTCGCCATTCATTACATGTAACAACAAGTTTATACATATTGACACCAATCATAATTTCTGATCTCTTTTGCGTCAATAAGCGACTTAAGAAGGTTGAATACTATCTGTTGGTTTGCTTTGCATATAGGAAACTTGATACTATGTATATGATGGTGAAAGCCAAGCCTTTATAAGGAACAAGTCACCGATGATACGTAGCTATCAGGATGATCTGATTCCCAAACATCTAAGCTACACCAATTGTTTCCCGGCCTTTCTTAACTACTCCTTCCTATATCATGAAAAATGAATTAAGTGGTGGAATCATTCAACTCACGAGCACACACTATTATTTAACCTTTTTGTGCAAAATTAATTCTCAGATGATAGACGATGGTTTATGATCAATTTAGTCACAAAAGACATGGATTAATAGTTTAACCAAAACTATTAACACAAAAAGGGGGGCGCGTTTTTGTGGCTCCTACGCAAAGACACTCACGATTTCACAAGATCACTCTAAAATAGAGATTTCGGGTTAAAGATTGAGCACCGACTCAACTTTCGAAAACACAAGACAACCATTTTGATCAAGCAAATATTATTCACTACTTGTCTATTAAAATTTCCGCCAAGGGGGACCTATATGTAGGTGTACAAGAAGTCTTTTTCTTTTTCTAAAAAGTAATCACTCAATCCTAGTGAGAGAGATTAAAAAATAAAATCCTACACTAAATCTAGTTGGCTTATAGATTTCAACCACTTGGAGTAGTATTGCACACGAAATAAAAGTCCTATTATAGAAGGAAAAACTCCATCTATCCTAGTTGAATTAGGATAAACTTACAAAACCTTCTAGACTAAGAAAGTAAACTATAATCCTAATAGGAAGAGACATTGCAAGGTCTCAAATGGGCTTAGAGAGTGAATGGGCTTTGCTCTTATGCCTTTAACTCTTTAACTCAATGTTCAACCTTCTATTTTTAGGCTTCAGCCCTCATTTACGTTAACTCTGCAAGTCCATTATCGAATAATCTCATGACGTTATTAGGTTTGGGCCTTGTGGATAGTAGATGGGCTTGGGCCTATTAGGACTTGAACTTGATATCGAACTTTGAAGCTGGGCTTGATCCACACACGTTCTGGGCTCTTGATCTAGTAAATGGTCCAACGTCCTCAGCTTGTGGATCTCTGAAACAGATATTTTGACCCACTTGTGACCTCCTGAGCTGGATCATCCGTATTTTGGCTCTCCCTGACACCTTTCCCACGTCACTTGCTCTGGAGTGGAGGAAGAACTGGCACCACTTGTTGGTTCTTCTTCTGGTGGAGACCATATCGCCTGGATATCCACATCACCCCTTCCCTGCCGAAAGCAATTTGTCCTTGAATATGATGTGTCTGCATAATCAAACAAAGGATTAAAAAACACATTAGAAAAACTTTCTAACTCACTGGCTTTAGAACTTGTTAAACGTCTGGACTTTGATTTCCAAATTCACTTAAACCTTTTAGTTGACCTCCTACTGTAATAAATTCATAAAAGGATAATAAGGCGCATTAAAAGGTTTAAGATGACAAGTATGGTGCAGTTGCTAACTCAAGGGAACCACGAGCCCATAAGGTGAGTAAACACATAGAGCGCAAGTACCACCTGATACGAGAGATCGTAAAGAGGGGAGACGTGATCGTGGCTAAGATAGCTTCAGATGACAACCTTGCAGATCCTTTCACCAAGCCATTGACCCCAAAGGTCTTTGAGAGACATGTCGAGGGCATGGGAGTCAGATTCTTGAGGGAGCCATGTGAGTGAGCTTAAAGGTGTTCTGGAGATTTCATTATGACAGCAGTGTAATAGCGGGTTGGACAGTTTTTGTACTTCTTAGCATAGCTTTGAGTATTAGTGGGAGATTGTTAGTTTTGAATACAGAAAAGCTATGACTTGTATCAAAAACTAATATCCACAGTTGACATATCATTTTGTTTCGGTATAAATTTGTTCCTTTATATCATAGAACTAGATAACGGGGTGTGGACAGACACAGTAGATACCGTTATTGGTTAAAGTATTGATATATAAAAAGTATGCTCGTAACCGAGATAGTCTGAACATACTATCGGTATAGGTTATTGTGTGGTTTGGAAATTAGTTTATCTAAACTAGTTTAAATCACACGGATATGCCCGGGGCATATTGAGCACGACCAGTTTGGATAGAATTGACTTATACTGATCGGCGTAGTCAATTCGGTCCTAGTATTCGGTCTCTCAATCCCGAGATTGGGACGGGTGCGAGAGTTGAATATTGTATGCTTTGATTTGCCAAAGAGTGCGGTCAATTGAGGCCTATACCTTGGTAGGTTGGGTATGCGGTGTTTAACTTCTTACGTGCCGTTGCTAGTCGGAGGAATGCACATACCGGTTCGCAGGGTTGATGGTGCTCCCAAGATGAGCTCGTAAAGTCTATTATACTAAACCCGATCGGTGGATTTTATGTCCGGTATAATAAAAGGACGAGTGGTACTAATCTCGGAAACCAAGAAGTCGGTGAATTAATTTGTCAGTAAATATATAAACCGATGAGCACTAGATCTTTAATATGGGGAGATAGAATAAAATATAATGGCGCGATGTAAAGTCGTTTTTTTGCTGTAGTTCCATAATTGGTCTGATAGTGGCACGACTAATTATGTATTTGACTAATTGACAAGGTAAATTAATTAATCCAAAAGGTTTAATTAATATTTAATCGACAAAGTGAATTTTTAAATTAATTCTATTTGAATTAATTAATTCTAAGGGTTCGATTAAAATAAATTAACAAAGTGGGTTAAATAAATTAATTTAAATGGGTCGATTGGAGTTGATTAGTTGGGAAGACTTAGCGGTCAACGAAAGTCAAATTAAAAGGCCTAACTCGAGAGCCCATTAGGTCTCTAATAGAGCTCCTATAAATAGAAGACTTGAAGCCCAAGAAAACCTAAGGAAGTCTTGCAAGACAATTCTTGCCCCTTTTAGAGTAAGAAAGTTCTAGAGAGAGAACTTCTTCCTTTCGAAGTTTTCTTTCAAAAACGAACTAGATTTCTTGCTCTCCAAATTGGATTCATCCAAAGATCGAATTTTCCAGTTGGTGTTCTAAATATTTTGCGGAATTCTGCTTGGGTTTCTATAGAACTGCTACCCAGTTTTTGAGGGTTCTTCACCAGGCGCTGCTGCGTGTTCTTCGTGGGTTTTCTTAGCGTTGGAGTTCAGCTATTCCATGCGTTTGATTCGAAGGAGATGATGTTGATCGCTTTCAGTTTGATCGGTGATCCATCAGCCTCCCTTGTCTAGATCACGACGGGATTCAAGCTGGATTCTAGCGGACTGAAGATGGTTTTTTAAATTACAGCAGCGGTAGCAGTTTTATACAACAGGAGGTGAAATTGCTTTTGGTTTTTTCGGTCAATTTTTGGAATTGTATTGAATCCGATTTGAGTGATTTCCTTGTGGGCTAAGCAAGTAGACTTTGATAGATTATTGCCCACGCAATACTCGAAGTTTCTACGGAGATATCTATTGGATTTCTATTGGAATCGCAACAAAGATTGGATTTTTTCTTTAGGCAAGGGACTTCGCTACAAAATGTAGAATCTTTAAATTCCGCTTTAATTAAAGATTTAATTTTTTGTGTCCCGATTAATAAATTAAATAAGTATAAGTCTAGATCCGTTCATGGGTAAACTAATTTGAGCCTGAGCTTGGTCGAAAGCTTCTGATTCTGGAATGCATTGCACGAAAGTGAGGTTTTCGATTTAGCCCGGGCTTGTTCAGTTTTCCTTCAAATTGGTATCAGAGCATTGGTTTTGGTGTTATACTTGCTTGATTTATTACACGGCTTTATTTTGGCATTATTATTTTTGTCGAAATGCTTAAACAGGTGGTTATTGTTTTCCCGGCTATTATGGTAGAAATTTAATTTTCATTCATAAACCCCGGGACATGTTCGGGCTTGTTTTATTTTCGAATGGAAATTTCTGTAATAGTAATAACCACAAGCTGGATGCCGTGTAGGATTAGAAAAATCTTGTAATAGGATTTGATCTAATCATGTCGTCTTTAAATTCCTAGAAAACGCCTTTGTATATAGGAATTTATGTACTATGACGAAGACGTTATTTTGGGTAACTTATATTCGCGGGTTTTGGTTTATCATAATTTTGGGTGATTCCTAATGACGTAGAAAATCGAGAAAACCCAGGCGAATTGAGAGGAATCCAAATAACGAGTGGGAGCGACATGACGGGACGTGTCACCGAGGCATCAAGGAATTAACGATAGAGAAGGCCATAATAGTCGAGAAATTTTATTTAATTTTAATTTCCCGTATTTATGACTTTTCATTGATTGTGTATTTTCGTTTTATTTTGCATGAATGAAAACCAAACCAAAATGTTTTTAAAAGGTAATGTGCAATTAGCTAAGGTAGATTATTCGCATATTAAAACTCCAACGGTTTTATGGGTGCGAATATCCATAGTTAAGATATTGCATGTTAAAACGTAAAAATCCTCAAGTTTAAAAATCTAAGTGGGAGCGGGTTGGTTAATATCCCCATGGCCTCCATTACGAGTTCATTGGTGATGTGGTTAAACTTGTGTGCTGGCTTAGACCTTCCTCCCTATCGGTTGAGTTTTTAACCACGGATATCACCGGAATGAATTTCTAAAGGGATGACTATAGTGAGTTTAATTGGAGAAAGTTGCTACACCCTCGCCATCCGAGGCGCATTAGTATCCTAAGTAACAAACTTAGAAGTCACGTAATGGCATACACTTAGTGTACCGTTTTTAGTATCCCTCCCATCGAGGTTACGCAATTTTCGGGTACGACTAAAATTATCGACTATTAATTTCATTGATCATAAGATCGTTGGTCAGATAATGAAATTAATGAACTTCGGTTCTTCTCGAACGAATGTGGGTTAGCGTAGACGTTCACCTATCGTGACATGCGTTAATCCCGGTGTGAGAGATGTCGGTAGAAGATTATATTGGGTTTTTAGAGGATTTTTTCAATATTTTCGAAAAAGAATACTGAAACTTGAATTGTTTATTTTTCAGTTGATATGTCGCTCAACCCGCTAGCTGTCATTCTGAACCAAAACAAACTCACCGGTCCAAACTATATTGACTGGAAACGTAACCTGGACATTGTCCTTACCGCTGAGGGTTACAAGTACGTGTTTACTGAGGAGTATATCCCTAAGCCCAGAGATGATGCCACCCATGAGTAGCGAGAGCCATATACGAGGTGGCAGAAGGCTGATGAGATGACTAGGTGTTGTCAGACGTAAAGGCATGGTTGTCCAAGCAATTCGATATGAAGGATTTGGGAGAGGCTGGACATATCCTTGGGATTAAGATTATTCGAGATCGTAGGAAACGTTCTCTGACTCTCTCTCAGGCAGCCTACATAGACACGATTCTGGCCCGTTTTAACATGCAGAACTCCAAGAAGGGTTCACTACCTTTCAGGCATGGAGTGCATTTGTCTAAGGAGCAGTGTCCTAAGACTGCTGAGGAGATAGATGCCGTGAAGGCGGTACCCTATGCTTCTGCAGTGGGTAGCCTCATGTATGCTATGTTGTGCACGAGGCCTGATATTTGCTTTGCCGTTGGCACGGTTAGCAGATATCAGAATAACCCTGGGAAGGCTCATTGGGAGGCAGTAAATGCATTCTCAAGTACTTGCGCAGGACGAGAGATTATGTCCTAGTTTATAGAGCGCAGGAGCTTGTACCATTGGGTTACACAGATTCGGACTTTCAAGGTGATTTGGGCAAGAGTAAGTTACCTCTGGGTTTGTGTTTACTCTAGGCGGTGGAGCCGTAGGATGGAGGAGTGTCAAGTAGAAATGCGTAGCGGACTCCACCATGGAGGCTGAGTACGTTGCCGCTTCAGAGGCAGCGAAATAGGCTGTATGGCTCAGAAGCTTCCTGTTGGATTTAGATGTGGTTCCTGAGTTGCCTAGATCTATCACATTTTATTGTGATAACAATGGTGCAGTTGCTAACTCGAGGGAACCACGAGCCCATAAAGCGAGTAAACACATAGAGCGCAAGAACCACCTAATACGAGAGATCGTAAAGAGGGGAGACGTGATCGTGGCCAAGATAGCTTCAGATGACAACCATGCAGATCCTTTCACCAAGCAATTGACCCCAAAGGTTATTGAGAGACATGTGGAGGGCATGGGAGTCAGATTCTTGAGGGAGCCATATGAGTGAGCTTAAAAGTATTCTGGAGATTTCATTATGACAGCAGTGTAATAGCGGGTTGGACAGTTTTTGCACTTCTTAGCATAGCTTTGAGTATTAGTGGGAGATTGTTAGTTTTGAATACAGAAAAGCTATGGCTTGTATCAAAAACTAATATCCACAGTTGACATATCATTTTGTTTCAGTATAAATTTGTTCCTTTATATCATAGAACTAGATAACGGGGTGTGGACAGACACAGTAGATACCATTATTGGTTAAAGTATTGATATATAAAAAGTATGCTCATAACCAAGATAGTCTGAATATACTATCGGTATAGGTTATTGTGTGGTTTGGAAATTAGTTTATCTAAACTAGTTTAAATCACACGGATATGCCCGGGGCATATTGAGCACGACCAGTTTGGATAGAATTGACTTTTACTGATCGGCGTAGTCAATTCAGTCCAAGTATTCCGTCTCTCAATCCCGAGATTGGGACGGGCGCGAGAGTTGAATATTGTATGCTTTGATTTGCCAAAGAGTGCGGCAATTGAGGCCTATACCTCGGTAGCTTGGGTATGCGGTGTTTAACTTCTTACGTGCCGTTGCTAGTTGGAGGAATCCACTACCGATTTGCCGGGTTGATGGTGCTCCCGAGATGAGCTCGTAAAGTCTATTATACTAAACCCGGCCGGTGGATTTTATGTTCGGTATAATAAAAGGACGAGTGGTACTAATCTCGGAAACCAAGAAGTCGGTGAATTAATTTGTCAGTAAATTGATGACGAGCACTAGATCTTTAATGTGGGGAGATAGAATAAAATATAATGGAGCGATGTAAAGTCGTTTTCGATCGGTAGTTTCATAATTGGTCCGATAGTGGCATGACTAATTATGTATTTGACTAATCGACAAGGTAAATTAATTAATCAAAAAGACAAAGTGAATTTAGAAATTAATTCTATTTGAATTAATTAATTATAAGGGTTCGACTAAATTAAATTAACAAAGTGGGTTAAATAAATTAATTTAAATGGGTTCTTCACCCGGCGAGTATTATAACTTAATATTCAATGGTTATATTAAAATAGTCTTGTAATATGTTGTGCAACTTATGATTTTTACATTTTATGAACAATATCCTCAATGATTATTGCACTGATGTAGAAAATTCGTCTACTGAAAAAATTCTTGAGCCCAGAAAGAAAGTGTTACCGTTAGCATTGAGATTCACTTTTGGACAAGCAGACAACAGAAAGACATTATTGTTTCGAGAAGTGTAAAATGGGTGACTGATTTTGTTTTCATGGATGCAGATCATAACAAGATAAGTAAAAAGTATGTGTTGTATATTATATACATACTTTCTTAATTCGATATGCATAAATACTTATACATCGTAACATCATTTTGCAGTGATAGGTTGTTTTAATACCGCAAAGATTTCGCGATTAGTAGGGCTTCATTCCTTTCAATGCAGCCAGGAAATTGGATGTGGACTACTATAATTGATGCCTTTGTATTCCATTTGAATTCGAATGACCCAGAAAGAAGCAAACATATCGAGAATGTTCTTCACAACCAGTGCAGAGGTATTATAGAATGTCTACTACCCAAATTTCAATAAATATAATTTATCTTATATATTTAACTAGATCAATCCTAAATTTTAACTTTCAGGGAAATATCAAAGCAACATACATGAAGAAAATAACAATAGAACTTGAATACGCTGGTCTTGATAAGCAATCCTTTGCTGCAAATCTGGTACATATTTTTTATTATTCTTATTGAAAAATATTTTAAAATTCTCAAATAATTCATTCGTACAAAAACCAATAAATAAATATATATTTCTTAACAGGTGTATTTTCCCATTGCGCAATCTAATCTTTTCTATTTGGTATGTGTCAATGCTTTGGATAAAATTGTCGATATATCGTACAATAGACCAAAAAGAACGTAAAATTAAAAATCTAATCCAAAAAAGCAACATGATGGTGTTCCTGAAGAAATTGTAAGTTGATATGAACATAAATTATCATTTTACCTTACAATATTGTACAAATGTACTTATTTATATTTCGGCAATCAACAAATAGATATGTTTTCCAAATTCATCACATCAACAAATGCATCAACAAGATTTTGAACAGATGATACAATACCAAATCATATTATTGATGTTATCCTGGGAAAACATGAAAAATACAACAAATTGTGGAGTGCTCTATATGCGGCATATGCAAACATACAAAGGACATGGTTGTGACAATATTCTGGTCAAATCCAAAGATAAGTGTGTAGTGCTTGATAAGTTGCGACTATATTTGTTGCACGACATTATTATGTTTGACATCAATATGAAGAGAGATGATGCAAAATCAGCCACATCTATTATGTACAAATGTTAAACTCTCATATTTATTTATACATTTTAAAGGTTTGATTTATGCAAATTATTCAATTTATAATGATTTATTAGGTGACTACCATTAAATTACATTGTTTGTATGCACAAATATTAATTTAATGATATACATGATTTTTAAACAAATCTATAGATTTGTTTAAAAATCATGTATATCATTAAATTAATCCATGTATAACACACTAAATATCTATGCATATAAAACTCATGATATGTGTACATATTATAACAAAACACTAAATATAAATAATATACATTGAACAATAAATTAATATGAATAATAATATTAAAAAATGTACATAAGCAAAATAACTATATAATATGTAATTTTCGAAGCTTGCAATTCCTCCTCTTTCTTTTTTTGAGTGGGTCCAAATAAAGCTTTAAAAGGAGAATGAGCCAACCCATTTTCGGATTGCAAATATGTTGTTCTGGGACATATTCTTGTAGATTGCAAGTTGTTGTAGTTTACGTTTACCTGATCCTCAATTGGGTTGGCTAAATTTGGTCTTTGTATGCATATTTCATAATAATTCCATATATATTACTTACTACAATGGATTTAGTGTCGTGTACCGCTCAGAATTAGTAATTTATAACTAAATACAACGAATAAAAGTATACGGGTCGATCCACAGGGAACGGAGCGTAGAATCTTGCTGCTAAGTTTGAAATATCAACAAAACAGAACAAGTATAAAGCAGTACAATAAGCAGAATGGTAAGACACGTAAATTAAGAATGAAAAGAGGAATTAAATGAACAGAGAAACAGAGGATGAGAGTTTTGATTTTTACTTCCGTATAACGTAAAGGCTCTGATTTCAACATGCAGTTGACGAGAAAGGTTTAAGTTTCCCAGCAGCGAGGATCAAGAATGTGATGAAGAGCACCCAGTTTCAACTCAACTCGAACAACACCTGTTTTCCCTACAAATAAACCATATAGTCCCCATTCACTCTTGTGTACGGCCTAGCACCAGTCCAACCAACCCAGGGGACTGGACCTCCTTACCGCGCATATGTAATACCAAGACTTGAATGAACATAGTATATAGTTGATACGGTATCATCTTTGAAGATCTCCCTACAAGCATTCCGACTTTTATTCATTCGTGAGCTTTACAGGATAAATGGCTGTAGAGGTATTGTCAACTAAGACTTCCTAAAGCATCCCTATACAGCTAGACTAAGGAGCTTCACTGAATAAGTAGCTACTGAAGTATTGCCAATTAAGACTTCCCTATGAGCATTCTTATTCAGCTAAGTTCATGAGCTTAACAGAGTATATAGTTGCTAAGGTATTGTCAATTAAGACTTCCCTACAAGCATTCTGACTCTTGTTAAACTCTGGGAGTCACAGAGTGTATGGTTCCTAAGGTATTATCAATTACGATGTCCCTACAAGCATTCCGACTCTGTAGACTCTGGATAGCACAAGATCATTGGTTACTACAGTGTTATCAATAAAGATTTCCTGACAAGTATTCCAATCCTGTACTACTACAGCCCCTTAGAGTGTATGACACTGCCATGACTTGGACTTCTGTGACATCCTCACACCACTCTCTACTGAAACTTTGATTTAACTGAAGAACCTATACTACAACACACACCATAAATAGAATTAGTGAGCTCAATTACAATGGAGTTCTTAGTAGGTTTTGATAGCAATCTATTCCCTCATCAACCAGCAGAGAGGCATAGGCATGCGATTTGACACTATCAAACCTTTTTTAGTGCACATTTTGTAAGTGAGGCTCTCACATTACCTCTACCTCATTATAAGAAGAAAAATCCAAGCCAAGAGTTAGAACCTCATCGTTCCAAATCATACTCAAATGCTCAAGAACGTGAATAAGGAGAAAAGAAAATTAGTTTCGGATAAAAAAATCAAGTAAAGATGATGGAGCATTAACCCAATAAAAAATAAATGCCTACTATAAAGGGATTTTTAGTAGCACAGCAATGAGTATAGTCGTCTCCACATGGAGCACCGAAGTGAATTTACTTTAGTTAAAAGTAAGTAAGCAAAAAGGGGGGGTTAAAATTATGACTAACTATTAAAATTTAATTAAAATAAATAAAAGAAAACAGATAGATTGATAAAATCAAATTTGGGAAAAGCTCTAGTCAAAGGAATTATTTCCACCTCGATGCGACAAATTGATCCTCGATGCAATAATTTACCCAGTTAAAGTTTGACTATATTGGTTTTCATTATTGAAACCTCCTAACAATTCAATCCTATTAATTTAGCTCCAGCAATTAAGAAGTCTCCGTTAATTGCATCTATAATAGTCCTAGAACCTCCTAGGACACAGATTTTGATAGTCTAGGACTCAATTCAAATAACAAATAAACAAAACTTGTTCAGTTGCAATCTGATAATTTATTATCTTCAAAACAACGTACCACGTGATTAACTGAATTGTTCTCTTACGAATATCGAACCTCATATATTCAAGTAAATTAGACTAACTAGGAATACCTGAATGCTACCAACGATTCAAATAATGCCAAATAGTTCCCAATACAAACCCAGAGAATAAATAAATAATCACAAATTAATTGGTACTAAAGCACAATTAGATCTCACAATTTTATCGGCATTGAGAGTTTAAATTCCTTTGATTAGATTGAAGAAATTTAGCTACGCATAATTAAAACACAAACAAAATTTATAAAAAAATTCATAATTAAAATAGTTAATTAAAGTAAGGAAAAGAAAAGTACTAGTCGGCCTAAGCACACAAAACCGAAAAGAACCAAAGTCGCCGTCCAAAACCTTGGCAGCCAAAACTTCAGCCTACATACTACATATTACCTACTATATGTACTCCCTCTAAAAGGGCGTCGCACAGGGAGTATATATATATATATAACTCTTTGTGTTTACCTTACCTTATTCTAATTTTCTTTTGGAAACTAATTAATATAATAATAATTATGAAATCCAATTTAACTTTGGGTCTACATATAAAACCCAACTGAGTCTTTTTTTTCTTCCTTCACAATTAATCTCCTCACACAAGCCCAATTTGATAATTCTTCATTTTGCCAAACTGATGACTTATTCCCCGAACAATAGTCAAAACACATATTTAGCTCCATCGAATTCCATCTTTCTCTACATTCAAAATACAAACCATTAACCCATAAAATTCATCTAATTAGCTTTCAATATAACCCAAAATCCAACTATTAATTTCTTGCTTATGAAATCCCCAACACCTAAACAATGCTTGTCCCCAAGCATGACTCAAGACTCAACCTAGAGAAATAGAAACAGACAAACACATGGATCCTCAATACGCAATGTATAACCAAGCAAGATTAGCAATCTACGTAGAAAACTTTTCATAGTACTATGCATTTGCAATGACTATACCAAATTCCTCATAACACTCCAAACTCAAATAACAAGCAAGAATGACACCCACATCTCAAGTAATCTCTCATGCACTCAAAAGTGTTTAAGGGACATATAATCACTCAAATTCACCACATATCATGTTTTTGTCATAAGTTTGCAAATATATCACATTTCCATCACTCAAATGAATCCAAATTACAAATCAAAAGGTCTTCGTCAAGGATTATAATGGGGCTCAGGACAAGGTGGGATAAACAAAAGATAAAACATAGGCTACAGTTATGAAAGAAAGCATATACTCAATTGTTAACCTTCCAACATTTTACTGAGGATGTTTCATGCAAGACAATAGTAACTCATAAGATTTCCAACCTAGCTCTTCCTTCAAATTTTCTTTTTTATTTCTTTTTTTTCATTTTTTATTTTTTCTGTTTTCTAGCCACACAAATTCATTGGAATTTGTTTACACTGGCTTCATTTCATTTCTTTTTTTTTGTCTTATTTCATTATTATTTTTTTTAAACAACCCTTGTGCCTTTATTTCATCCATAGGCATCATTACATTGCATAGCATACTTATTTCTTTGTGAGCTACTATTGCCTTGCAATGTCAGCCTTCATACCACAAACCAAAGTCAACAATCAAGTATAAACTCCTTCCAACAACTAGGCAAAAAAAGCAAGCTAAACAAAGCCTAGGTTTTATTTAAGTGGCTTTACAATCAAAGAATAGGATCCAAGCTTCAAAGAGGTTAACTAATGAGCATAGAAGGTTGGATTTTAAAGCAAGCCAAAATTGGTTTATCCTAATACCTTTATCATCTTTGTACATCGAATTCACAAGCAATGTCAACATGCATAAAAAGCAAGTTCTAAAATATGCAAGTTATGTGTGAAATTCTCTTAAAAAAAAAATTGAGCACAAGAAAGAATGTTTCTCATTAAGGCTCAAATCTCACTTTGTAGAGCTTTTTGGTGTCACTCAAGCAAGTAGCATCATTTGAATTATCATAAGGAAAATTTATAGTCATCCAACACATAATACTACTATTATTTCCTACATTTCATCCACACCTTACCCAAATCACACATTGCATATTGATTTTGCAACACAAAACATATAACATATAACTTCTCCCCCCCCCCCCCACCTAGACTCTAAAACATAAAAAAAAACAAAACCATTCCCAAAAAAAGAATCATACAAACAATCCCCCCACACCAAAACTCCACATTGTCTTCAATATATAAAAATAGGCATGAACAGGATCGCAAAAACAAATACCACCAGGACATAATAAAAATAAAAAAAAAAGTTAGGAAGGGGGAAGAGAAGTTTCTCTATGTTGGAGGAATTGGCGGTGTAGCGCCCACATGCATGCAAAGAGCATGAAGATTGGAGTTTATTTCTTGAATTATGTTTTGAAGGCCATTGAGCTAATCGTTCCTCCTCTTGTGGGGGCCTCTTAGCCTTAGCTTGCATTCTCACTATGAATCAACTGCAAAAATAATTAAATCAACAACCAAAAAGTTCAATCAACCCTCAAAGTAAAGGAAATTAACAAGATAAAGATAAGGGAAGAAAAATTTCATCCCAGGGTTAATGGAGAAGACGATGTTAACAGCAGTGAGTGGTCAGTGCATGGCTGCCCCGGTGGTAGAGGTCGGGCGATGAAGATCGGGGCAAACCAGCCATGATGGTTTCCATCGACGGCTGAGTTAGTAGAGGCCGGTGTTGGTGCGATGATGGTTTTGAGAATATCTGCCCAAGAATGGGGTGTTGTGACTATTATGTTAAAGAGGGAAAGAAAAGAAACCCTAAGTAGGGTGGGAAAAAAATATATAAAAGAAAGGTTTTTTTTAATTTTTTTTGACTTGGGCATGTCGCGAGCAAACTTCACTTCTGTCCAAACTTCCAAAATAAGCAAAATAATTCGACATAGGCATGTCACAGGAAAACTTCATTTCTGTCCAGACTTCCAAATAAGTGAAATAATTTGACATGGGCATGTCACGGGCAAACATATTTTTTGGAATTCCTTTAAAACTTGCTCACTAAATACTTGCAAAACGCCTCAAAAAATCTTTAAAACAAGCAAAACAACTATAAAACATGAAAATTGGGTTACCTCCCAACAGGCGCCTTTCTTTAATGTCTTTGGCTAGACACAGTCCTATTTCTTATTACTCCTCATAAATAAGTAGAAATAAAAGAATTTCATCATCAGAAACAGTGTTGACATTCACAAGAAAACGTTTGAGTTGATGACCATTCACAATTAATATTTTTCTGAACTCTATACCTTTAATTTCATCTATGCCAGAAGAAAAAACTCGTACCTCAATATAGGGTCCATGCCATCTTGATTTGAACTTACCAGGCATTAATTTCCATCTGCAATCTGAGAGAAATACCTTCTGTCCAACCACACACTCCTTCCTACATAGTAGCTTATCCTAAATGGTTTTGGTAATTTCCCTGTACAACTGCGAGTTGTCATAAGCTTCCAATCTAATTTCTTCTAACTCTTGCAGCTGTAGCTTTCTCTCCAACCCCACTTCTTTAGCATTTATATTGTACTATTTCACTGCTAGCGATTTCAACAGTTTGTCAATAAAAGGAGGAGGGAAGTAATCATCTCTTACCGGCTTTGATTTGGGTTCTAATAGAAGATATTTGAGACGATTGGGTAACAAATTCAACTTCAATTTAGGTATCTGTACCAAAAAAGGTACAATCTTATCAGTGTTAATAAGCAATCCTAAACATTGACTAGCAAACCTGGTCCGCAATTCAAGACAGGCATGAAGTTCCGTTATTGCTTCAATATTGCCTTCGCTCAATTCTTTGTGGGTATCCTTTTCCTATTTGCAATGTTGTAACACACAATATAACTCATCAAGCATCAACTTATTTTATATATCCTCTTGCACAATGGTATTGACTAGGTTAGCTTCTAAAAAATTTTCAGAACTCGTGGGTGAAAGATTATCTGCCCGAACCTAGCCAGAAACTCACTTTTGTGCTATGCATTCCAGAATCGGAATCTCTGGCCAGACCTAGATGCTAGCACAATTGCTATTCCAACCCTTTTGAAATACAATTGCGCAGGATCTAAATTTGCACTTATTCGATTTTTTCACGCAACAAAATTTCTAATTAAAACCGGAATCTTAGAAAAATGCCTTTGAAGTGTACACACAGGTGATTCTCTTACATGCTTCAAGACTTTGCTTGAATGCTGTGTGGGCAGCAATCTAACCAGCAACTTGATCAGCTAATCACCACAATCCACCTACCATAAAATTCTAGCACCACCACACCTGGAACATGTACTACACGTGCCGCCTGGGAGGAGAGAGAAAGCCACGCACCAACGCCAAAATTGGATAAATCCGGCCGGCCAAGGAAGCTTAAAAAATCCAAAATTTTGAGGGAGAAAATTTTCTCTCTCTAAATTTTCTTGTCTTGAAAACTTATGAATTGTGTATTGTGGAATAGTCAATCCCCTGTCTTTATATAGAGTTACAAGAGATACCCCAAGTTGGTTTAGGATTGGTCTTCCTAATGGGTTTAGGTAATTAATCAGTTTCTAAATCCAATTAGGTAACCAATCTGATAGGATAAACCAAATCCTACTAGATTTCCTAAACTCTAGGATTTCCTAATTATAATTGAAATTTAAGATTTAATTAATTAATTAATTAAATAATTCCACTTTATTAATTACTCAAACCTTAGAAATAATTAATCAATTAATTAATTCTACCTATTCAACTAACCCATTACAAAATTAATCGTACCACTAACAGATTAATTTTGGCTCTACCACCCTACAATAGAATTGCTTCCGAAACAACTTAATTAATTTATTCATAATCTCCCCACATCGAAGATATAGTGCTCGTTAATTTATTAATTTAATGATAAATTAATTAATTAACCTCTTTAATTCCGAGACTAGTACCACTCGACCTTTCTACTATATCGGACATATGTCCACCAGTTAGGTTTAGTATAATAAACATGACGAGCTCACCTCGAGAGCACCATCACCCCAGATGCACCAGTACATGGTTTCCTTTCAACAAGCAGCAACACACCAAGCAACTAAACATGGGCACCCAACCTACCGAGACTATTGGCCAGAATTGACCACACCTATTGGCAGATCAAAGTACACTATGTCTAACCCTCATGCCAGCTCGAGTCAAGGGATTAAGAGATAGAATACCAAGAATGATTTGTCTATTAAATCAGTACAAGACAAATCATTCCTAATGGTCAAGTTCAATACGCCCCAGGCATATCTATATGATTCAATTAGTTTAGACAAACCAATTATCCGAATCACATAATAACCTAAACTGACAGTTTGTCCAAAACTGTCTCGGTTATGAACCTCATCATATATTATGTCTTTCAACCAATGATGAGATCTACTGTGTCAGACAAGACACCTCATCATCTACTTACATAATATAAATGGACATATTATGCACAACAATATATAACCAAAACATAAATCGATATATTACTGGGAAAATGTACAATACAAGCATGGCTTATGTATTCAATGATAAAGCCATATAATGGTATTTTTCAGTGTTATAATTTTATTGTTTTATAGGCTTTGTGAGTTAAATTAATTGCTTATATCTATATTTTGTGTTGAAGGATAGAAATTGGAGATTGCAATTATTTTGGAGGATACACTCTATTAAGGACCAATTTGCAAGATTGAAGGAAAAGTAGGGGTGAAAGTTGACAATGGCATAAATAGGGGGTCAATTCTGCATTGTGGCTATTTTGACTAAAATCCCTAGCTCACTAAATTGAAGTGGTCGGCTGCTCTTCTTCATTTTGCTTCCAGATTTGCAGCTGCCAAGCTGCTGCCATCCATTGTAAAGTTCCCAAGGAGAAGAGCTGAAGCTGGTGGTTTTTCCTTGCTCCGAAGCTGCTGCGGTTCTACCACCTTTTGCTGCTGATTTTTCCTTGCACAGCCCATAGTGAGCTGCTGCTGATTTCTATTTCTAAAGGTGATGCCGAATCCTTTCCTCCCCGACTTGCTGCTGGACCGAATAGAAGAAGAAAGGAAACCAGTTTTTCCTTTAGTTGCAGCTATGCTTCTCCTTAATTACAGCAGCCACGCAAGCAATGGAACCAGAGAAAAAATGGAAGCTGTTGCAGATTCCTTAGCTTCCAAAAGTTGCTGCACAGTGCAGGAAAAAGAAGGAAAATTGCTGAATTTTCTTGTTCCCATAGTTAATTGCTGCTGGACTTCCATATTTTTGGGATGCACAGCTAGAGAAGAAAAGGAAGGAAAAATTCTGCAGCAATTTAGTTCAAAATCATGGCCGCTGCAGATTTCATGAACCATAAAGAGGAAAGGAAGGCAAGTAAAAATCTTTCTAAAAACTGAGTTGCTGCTGATTTTGTGCCCAAAGTTGTTGTCGGTTCTGTTTTTTTTCCCAATTTTGCTGTTTTCTCAAAGGAAAAAATCAAGAGCTGCTGCCAAGCAAAAAGAAGAAAAGGAAATAGGTTCCAATTTCTTTATTTGAAGCTGTTTAATTTCCAAAAAAATTCTGCTGTTGCACCAATCAAATTGAAGATCTCAGTTGCTGTGAAAATTATTCTTGCCAAATCTGAAGTGTGCCGAGAGGAAGCAAAATAAAGGGGAATTTCTTCTTTCCAAATTTGAGCTGATTGATTGTTAAGGGAAAGGAATGTTTCTTCCTTCACCAAAAAGAATCCACAATAGGCAGACCAATGAAAAAGGAAAAAAAGCTGCGGGTTTGGATTTCCATATTTTTATTCTGCTGCTGACATTTAAAGAGAATATAGAACACAACAGTCAGTGGTGGGCAGAAAAGAATAGAACAAGAAGGAACGGAACAGAGCAAATAGGAGATATTAACGGCTGTGCCTGTTTTTTGTTTTTTTCAGTTTTCCATTGTGATGATTAAAAATTTCTTATTTGTTTTGTTCAAAAACATGAGTAGCTAATTTTATTTTTCTAATCCAAGGGATTTGATTTAATTAGCATGTTGTGAGGTTTTGAGTTTAATTTAATTTCTTTCGTTAAATTCAAGTATCGATTGTTTCTTGTTTTAATTTAGAATTTTTAGTACTAATTGAATTGACGACTCAATTAGTGTTGATTTTTCTGTGCTATCTATAGGTTGAATGTTACGTAATAGACACGAACCTGTAGTATCAAGTAGCAATTAGATGTTTTATGCATGTTGGTGAGACTTATTTGTTCATGCATGATAGTCTAAGGGGAAACAATTGGACAGAATTAATTATTTGCAGCTATCTCTTTTAATTAATTTTGGTTTCAACTAATTCTTTTGTGTAATGCTGTTATGGTTGAATATGGAACGCTATCGTGCCCAGTTTTCCATAACAAGATTTAATCGAATGCTGGGTTTGGTTAATTAAATTAGAGAATCCATAGTTGTTACGGCTATCCTAACAATAGTGGAGGTTGAATGCTTGAATGAAAGAATACTTTTGAACCGATGATCGACATAATAATTGAATTGTATTTCCCTTGGATTGGATTTTTCTTCTTTGATTTTCTTGGTTTGAATTTGTCTCAATTTTAGAATTCTTTTGATTTAATAGTTAGTTTAATTGCAAAACCCCTGATAATTGTTTGGTTTAAGAATTAATTTTGGTTCCTTTGGGATTTCGACTCGGTACTACTACTGCTGCAAGTTGTTTGGAGTTCGGTAGAATCGGATTTATTTTGGGTGCCTCGACAAGCACGGCCATTCAACTCCAACAATCTCTCACTAATACTTAAGCTGTGCTTTTAGTATACATCTACATACAACTCCTAGACACACTACTGCTATATATCTAGAAAAACTGTCATGGCTCTCCTAAGTATCTGATCCCCATGCCCTCCACGAGAGCCTCAAAGACTTTTGAAGTCAATATCTTTGTGAACGGATCTGCAAGGTCATCCTCTGATGCTATCTTAGCCACGACCATATCTTCTCTCTTTACGATGTCTCGTATCAGGTGGTACTTGCACTGTATATGTTTACTTGCCTTGTGGGCTCGTGGTTTCTTCGAGTTTGCTACTACACTGTTGTTATCACAATATACCATGATAGACTTCTGTAAACCGGGAATCACATCTAAGTCTACTAGGAAGTTCTTGAGCCACACTGCTTCTTTCGCTGCCTCTGATGCGGCAACGTATTCAGCCTCCATGGCCGAGTTTGCCACGCATTTCTGCTTGACACTCCGCCAAACTATGGCTCCACCTCCTAGAGTAAAAACATACCCTGAGGTAGACTTGCTTTTGTCTCTGCCGCCTTAGAAATCTGAATCTGTGTAACCTCAGGGTACCAGCTCAGGCGACTGATAGACCAGAACTTGGTCTCTTGTTCTGCGCAAATACTTGAGAATGCATTTTACTGCCTCTCAATGAGCTTTCCCAGGGTTACTCTGATATCTGCTTACCATGCCAATGGCATAATAGATCCCAGGCCTCGTACACAACAAGACTTACATGAGACTTCCTACTGCCATAGCATAAGGAACTGTCTTCATGGCTTCTATCTCCTCAACAGTCTTAAGGGACTGTTCCTTAGATAGATGCACTCTGTGTCTAAAACGTAGAAAACCTTTCTTGGAGTTCTGCATGTTAAAATAGGCCAGAATCGTATCTATGTATGAAGCCTGTGAGAGCATTAACGAACATTTCCTACGATCTCAAGTTATCTTGATCCCAAGGATATGTCCCACTTCCCATAAGTCCTTCATATCAAACTATTTGGACAACCATGTCTTTATGTCTGATAACACTTTCTTGTTGTTGCCAATCAATAGAATGTCATCTACGTAAAGCACAAGAAACACCACTGAGTTTCCATCACGTCTGCGATACACACATTGCTCATCCGGACATTGAGTAAATCTGTAGGACTGGATTACCACATCAAACCAGATGTTCCAAGATCTGGATGCCTGCTTAAGTCCGTAAATAGACCTCTTAAGCCTGCAAACCTTATCCACTTTGCCTTTTTCAATGAATCCTTCTGGTTGCTGCATGAAGATGGCTTCATCAAGATTTTCGTGTAGGAAAGCTGTCTTGACATCCTTCTGCCAAATCTCATAATCTAAATGAGTAGCTATGGCCAAGAGAATCCAGATCGACTTAAGCATGGCTATCGGGAAAAAGGTTTTCTCATAATCGGTTCCCTCTTTCTGAGTATACCCCTTCGCCACCAGCCTAGCTTTAAAGGTTTCCACCTTCACGTCAGGTCCTTTTTTATGTTTGTAGACCCACTTGTATCCAATGGGCTTAAACCCATGAGGCAGGTTCACAAGCTCCCAGACTTGATTGTGGTCCATTGACCCCATCTCGGATATCATTGCCTTGTGCCAAGATTCTGCATCTTTATCTCGGAGATCCTCATTGTAGTTAACTGGGTTAGGCTCAGGCGTGCCTGGGACTAGGTCTGAGGCCTCTCCCAAGCCAATGAACCTGTCGGGCTGTCTCAAAACCCTCCCACTACGACGAGGCACTACCTGTGTAGGCACATCATCTGTGATCTCTGGTGCAGTATGTGGTATATCTATTTGTGCTGGTGCATCAGGATTATTAGTTTGTCGCCTAAGCTCTTTAAGTACTATCTTACTCTTGGGCTTGTGATCTAAAATATAGTCCTCTTCCAAAAATCTAGCATTGGTACTAACCACCACCTTCTGATTTTTAGGACTATAAAACAGACCACCCTTCATTCCCCTGGGATATCCTACAAACAGCATTAATTCATTTCTCGCATCGAACTTAGCCGTATATGCCTTAAGCACATGTGCTATGCAACCCCAAATTCTGAGATGTCTTAGACTGGGCTTGCGCCCATTCCACAACTCTACTAGGGTTGAAGGCACGGTTTTAGATAGTACCAGATTAATAGCATACATCGTCGTTGTTGGAATTTGTTTAGGCATTTAATCTAATTAAACGGCGGAATCCTAAACACTAAGGATCGGGTCTTCCCTTGAAGCGTAATCGGTTGCGCACGTCGCCTGGCTCCTCTGAGAAGATGGCATTTTGTTGTCTCCAAAATCCTTCCTCTAAGGATCCTTTACTCTCAAGCACGAAAGTCTTCGCAGGTTGGTGCTAGCCGATCTTGCTTACCCGGAGAATTTTGGGAACTGCTGTGTATTTTTGTCTGATGAGAATAATTCAAATTCCCCATCATTCTACAATTATATCCCTAGGATATTTGTAGAGGATTAATTTCCAAAATCAGTATTGTAATTATCCAATTATAACTTAACTGATTTTAGTCATATTCCAAATCAGTATTATTACCAAATATTATTTAACTGATTACAAATCAGTATTTAAATAATATTTACTAATTCCAAATCAGCCTTAAATAATACCTTAATGATTTGGGTTATACACCAGGCCCATGGATCAACCCATGACCTATGGATCAAGCTGATGGGTCAAGAACTTCAATTGCAATTAAGTCCCTTGATTTATCAGCCCATCCCAATTGTTCTCAGGTAATTAATTAACTATTAATTAATACCACAGAACTTTCCAATAACATTTAATTAAACCATTTAATTAAATCTTATTTATTTAAGTATAACAATTATACTTATTGTAGGCAAGAATCCTTATTCTGCATCATCAAACTTTCTTATGTGCGATCCTGTAGGCCCATTCTAAATTGGAAACGGATAACTCTATCTCATTGATTAATCCATAAGTCATTAGTGGTCTCTAGCAAGACATAATGACTACCCAATTCAGAATGGAGGGTCGAATGGAGATTCAACACAACCTTTCCGAGCAAACTGCGTACGATCCTCTACATTGATATCCCGTTTAGCATAAGGCATGGAACCATCATCCTTATATGGCCAAACGTTTACTTGATCTCTTAGTGACACTGAATCCATCAAGCAAATGATATCCTTATCATTCCTTGGGCATGGCCATGCACTTTTCAGTTCACTATCAAGTGGCCAAGATATCATCTCTCACTTAAGAGAGATTTGTAGTCCCATCACTTTACCTACATACCTTAGCGTGTGTCATAGTGTACCCAATCATACCCGTACTTGGCAACCTGTTATGGCCCCGTTAGGCGTATGTCAAAGCACACTACAATTTCCCTGGGATATCCTACACTAGCATTAATCCTTTAGTTCTTCGTAAGTACTTCAGGATTTCTTTGACTGCAGTCCAATGATCCATCCCTGGATCTTGTTGGTATCTACTAGTCATGCTAAGTGCATGTGCAACATCTGGACGGGTACACAACATGGCATACGCGATAGATCCTATTGCCGAAGCATATGGGACTCTACTCATTGTATCCCTTTCCTCTCTTGTTGAAGAACCTTGGTTCTTCTTCAAGAGAAGGCCATGTCTAAATGGTACCTTACCATTTTTGGAGTTAGACATATTGAATCTTTTCAATATGTTATCTATGTACCCTTCTTGACTTAGTCCCAGAAACCTTTTAGACCTATCTCTATAGATCTTGATACCTAGTATCGTCTCAGCTTCTCCTAGGTCTTTCATAGAAAATACACTCCTCAACCATTGTTTGATGTCTTTCATCAAGGGAATGTCATTTCCTATGAGCAGGATGTCGTCCACATATAGGACAAGGAAAACAATCTTGCTCCCACTAACTTTCTTGTAAACACAAGGCTCATCTTCGTTCTTGATGAATCCGTAACCTTTTACTTCCTCATCAAAACGAAGATTCTAACTACGAGATGCTTTCTTTAGTCCATAGATGGACCTCTAAAGCTTACATACTCGATTAGGATGCTTTTAATCGATGTATCCCTCGGGTTGTTTCATATAAACATCCTCGAGTAGGTTTCCATTCAGGAAAGTCGTCTTAACATCCATCTGCCAGACCTCATAGTCAAAATATGCTACTATGGCAAGCATTGTTCTAATGGACTTGAGCATCATGACAGGGGAGAAAGTTTCATCATAGTCTATACCATGAGTCTATCTGAAATCTTTAACCACTAGTCGTGCCTTGAAGATCCCCCCAGGTTTTAACTTGAAAATCCACTTGCAATCGACAACCTTTGCCTGAACAGGAGGGTCAATCAAAGTCCACACTTTATTGTCCCTCATGGATTGCATTTCAAAATCCATGGCTTGTAGCCATTTATCTGAATCCGGACTTTCTAAAACCTGTTTGTAGTTCGCGGGCTCATTAAAGTCCACCAAGATCAAATCTTGATCGTCAGTTACGAGAAATCCGTATCTCTCGGGTTGGTGACGAGATCTACCATATCTTCTAGGTTCTTGTGTTGTTGACTCAGGTTTCTCATTTTCATGAGTTTCCATGTCAACTTCCATCTGAGTTTCTGTAGATCGTTCTACATTCCCTTGTGGTTCTTGAACTTCTCCGAGTTCTATTCTACTCCCACTATCTTTCTTGTACAGAAATTCTTTCTCTAAGAAAGTAGCTCCTTGAACAACGAACACTTTATTCTCAGTTGGGTTGTAGAATTGATATCCTTTGGTTTCCTTAGGATATCCCACAAATAGGCATTTGTCAGTTTTGGGTTCAAGCTTATTACTTTGTAAACGCTTTACATAAGCTTGACAACCCCAAACTCGTAGATAAGACATATAGGGCTTCCGACCCATCCATATCTCATATAAAGTCTTATCTACTGCCTTAGATGGAATACGATTCAATAAGTAGGCAGCAGAAATTCGTGGGACAGGTACTCCCCACCACGATCTGAATATAGTGTACCATGATGCTTCTCCACATCTGCCTAAAACTCTTTGAACTTGCCAAAGCACTCGGATTTGTGACGCATTAGGTAAATGTACATGTACCTTGAGTAATCATCTGTGTGTTGGAGTAGAATACATAAGTTATGCTTGTATCGTATAGTTTCCCAGTTTAATATATCGATTTGTCTTTCAGTCATATCTTGTTGTGCATTAATCGTCCATTTATATTATGTAAGTAGATGATGAGGTGTCTGGTGCGACACAGTAGATCTCATCATTGGTTGAAAGACATAATATATAAATGAGGTTCGTAACCGAGACAACTTTGGACAAACTGTCGGTTTAGGTTATTATGTGATTCGAATAATTGGTTTGTCTTAACTAATTGAATCATATAGATATGCCTGGAGCATATTGAACTTGACCTTTAGGAATGATTTGTCTTGTACTGATTTAATAGACAAATCGATCCTTGTATTCTATCTCTTAATCCCTAGACTCGAGTGGGCATGAGGATTAGGCATAGTGTACTTTGATCTGCCAATGGGTGAGGTCAAATGTGGCCAATAGTCTCGGTGGGTTGGGTGCGCGTGTTTAGTTACTTGGTGTGCTACTGCTTGTCGAAAGGAAAACCATGTACCGGTGAATCCGGGGTGATGGTGCTCCCGAGATGAGCTCGAAATGTTTACTATACTAAACCCGGCCGATGGACTTATGTCCGGTATAGTAAAAAGGTCGAGTGGTACTAGTCTCGGAATTAAAGAAGTTAATTAATTAATTTATCAGTAAATTAATTTTAATTAACGAGCAGTATATCTTTGATGTGGGGAGATTAATGAATATAATTTAATTAAGTTATTCCGGAAGCAATTCTGGTGTAGGATGGTAGTTCCAAAATTAATCCGTTAGTGGTACGATTAATTTTGTAATGGGTTAATTGAATAGGTAGATTTAATTAATTAATTGGTTAATTATTCCTAAGGGTTAATTCAGTAATTAACAAAGTGGAATTATTTAATTAATTCCTCAGGGTTAATTAAGTAATTAACAAAGTGGAATTAATTAATTAATTAATTAATTCTTAAGTTTCAATTGGAATTAGGAAATCCTAGAGATTAGAAATCTAGTAGGATTTGGTTTATCCTATCAGATTGGTTGCCTAATTGGATTTGGAAACTAATTCACTACCTAAACCCATTAGGTAGACCAATCCTAAACCAACTTGGGGTCTCTCTTGTAACTCTATAAATAGAGAAGGGATTAGCTATTCAAGATACACAACTCATAAGTTTTCAAGACAAGAAACTAGAGAGATAAAATTCTAGAGAGAGAAAATATTTTCTCTCTCCAAAACGAATTTTAAAGAGCAAATACGCGGCTGGTTTTCTTCATCAAGTGGCTGAAAATATTGCTCCAAAATACTAGCCCCGTGTGTTGCTTTCTCTCTCTCTGGGTAGTGCGTTTGCAGTACGCGCTAGGTGCGGAGGTGCTGAATTTTTTCTGCAGGTGAATTGTGTTGAGTAGCTGATCAATTAGCTTCTAGTTCGTTGCCTACACAACGTGAAGTCATAGTCTTGAGGCATACAAGAGAATCACCAGGTGCACACTTCAAAGGTACTTTTCTAAGGTTCCGCTTTAATTAGAAATTTTTGTTGCGTGGTAAATCGAGCAAGTGCAAACCCAGATCCTATGTGGCAAAATTCTTTCACTGTGAACGTCACGAAATACTCAAATCCACCTCGTGCCTGGACCATCATTGGTCCACACAAGTCAGAATGAATCATCTCTAATACCTCCTTAGCTCTATAACCTTTTGCCTTAAAAGGTCTCTTGGTCATTTTTCCTTCCAAGCAAGATTCGTAGGTTGTATAACTGTCAATCTCTAATGAACCTGAAGGTCCATCATTGACCAACCTCTGAATCCTACTAAGGTTTATATGACCTAGCCTGAGATGCCAAAGTTAAATTTGATTCATTTCAGAAGGTTTCTTCCTCTTATTAATGTTAGGTAAAGAGCTATCTGTTTCTGTGTTTTGCGCAACAGGGGAATTAGAGTTAACCACATATAAATTATTAGCCAATGGAACCAGAACAAATAAGTTTTCTATTTCTTCTAATAAATACAGACTCATCAAAAAAACAAACTTATAACCATTCTTCAAAAGTTTAGAAACCGAAATAAGGTTCTTTCTAAAACTCAGTACATAAAGATAATTAACTAACTCTAAACTAGAACTTTCAAAATTTAAAGTAACAGCTCTCACTGTTTCTACTGACACTCTTGTAGTGTCGCCCATGTAGATGGCCAGCTAGCCCTCTCTAAGCTTCTGGGTTACTTGGAACCCCTGCAAAGAATTACAAACATGATCAGTGGCTCCTGAATCCACACACCAAGTATCTATGGGAATCACCGCTAAACTTGTCTAAGTAATTAGAGCAGAAACTATCTTACCTTTTGGCTTTGGACAATCCACTTTCCAATGTCCCGTTTTCCCGCACCTGAAGCACTTGCCTTTGGGCTTGCTCTTCTTTGCGATTTTGGGCTTCACAGTAAGTTTCTTGGCATTCTTCTTCTTCTTATTCTTCTTTCCTTTTGGCGCAGAAGAAGAACTTGAAGCCTTCGCTGTGACCAAAGCTTGCATCTTCCCGTGGAAGATGCCTTCGGCCGCCACCAAATCAGTTAAGAGCTCGGATAGAGTATAAAATCTTTGGTTTATGTTGTAATTAACCCAAAACTGCTCAAAACGAGAGGGTAGGCTCTGGATGATAATATCTATCTGACTTTCTAGGTCGATTACTCTTCCCAACACCTCTATCTCATTGATGTTACTGATCATGTGTAGCACATGATCTCTCACTGATCCGCCCTCAGCCATCTTTGTGTTCATTAACTTCCTTATGGCTGCTTGCCTAGTAGTCCTGCCTTGATGTGCGAACATCTCCCTCAGGTGAGCCATCATGTAGAAGGCAGAGACCGTGGGATGAAGTTGATGTTGCAGTACATTTGACACAGAGGAAAAATATAGCATCGCGCCATCTCATCCGCTTTTCTCCACCTGGCATAGGCATCCCTATCCTCTTGAGGAGAGTCCTCATCAGGCACAATGGACATACTTCGGTGATCACAAACTTATACTGCTCAGCCGTCAGGAAAATGTCCAAGTTACGACTTCAGTCGACATAGTTGGTTCCAGTTAATTTATTGGCTTTCAAAATAGCAGCTAAGGGGTTGAATGCCATATCGATAAAAACTATAAAATAAATAAACAAACAATGTTTCAGTTATTAAGTCTAGAATTTTGAAAATAATGAAATTCCATCAATTATTGACTTTCCTCAAAACAATAATCTTAATCCACCAACATCTCATTCACCGGGATTCTCGCAAGCAACGCAATGTGGACGTTTACGCTAACCCATATTCGTTTGAGAAGAACCAAGTTCATTAACTATACTATCTGACCAAATGATCTATTGATCAATATAGCTAATAGTTGGTGCTTTTAGCCATAAAATAAGCAGCGTAACCTCGAGGGAGGAATAATGCAGATCGTACACTAAGTGTGTGCCATTACGTGACTTCTGAGTTTGTTACCTCAGGATAGTGCGCATCAGATGGAGAGGGTGCCGCATTTCTCCTAGTTAAACTTACTCTAGTTATCTTACTCAGAAATTCATAATCTAACGATCTCGGGGTTGGACTCATCTGAATGGAGGAAGGCCCTAATGCCAATGCGCAAGGCCGCCCACATCGCATATAAACTCGTAATGGTGGCCATGGGGATATTAAACTAACCCGCTCCCACTTAGATTTCTAAATTGAGGGTTTTTTCCAATTTTAACATGCAATTAACTAACCCTAAGTTATATGCAACCATAAAACATTATGCTTTCAAATCATGCATCTAAAATACAGCATAAAAATAAAGCATAAAAAATTAAAACAATAAATACGAGAAATAAATACGAAAAATAAATTTCCAGACTATCATGGTTTTAATCGCTTCCATCTTCTGCCTTGATCTCGTGTCCCGCCATGTAACTTGATGGAAAGAGTCTTAAACTTCAAAAAACGAAAATTGAGGACAAAAGGGACAAAACACGACCCGAACGGGCTGCACGCACGCAGCCCCCATGGGCCGCGCGGCAGCGCCGCTGCTGTTGCCGGCTGTTGCTAGCGGCTGCTCCTGCCGGCGAGTCGTCACCGGCGCTGCCCCCTGCCACCAATCCCTCATTCGCTTCTTCCCATGCTATTTGGTCTTCTTGCAATTCGTTCTGGGTTCTCCTGGGTTTCTACGAATTAACGATAACCCAAAAGCCACGAATTCAAGTTGCCCACTATAACGCCTTCGATTACAAAATTTAATTCTCATACGACAAGGCTGTCTAGGAAAATTGAATAATCAAAATTACATAGAAAAAATCCTACTACATATTTGATCTAATCCTACACGGCTTCCAGCACGTGGTTATACTATTACAAACATTCATAATAAAATCAAATCCGGACATGTCCCGGAGTTTAATTAAAACCCATACAAACGTAACCATAATAATCGGGATTTCTTAACCACTTGCAAATAAAACCATGTAATAAATCGAACAAGCACAAAACCCAAAACCAGGTTCTGTTACCAGTTGAAAGATTATCTGCCCGGGCCTAGCCAGAAACTCACATTTGTGCTATGCATTCCAGAATTGGAATCTCTGGCCAGGCCTAGACGCTAGCACAATTGCTATTCCAACCCTTTTGAAATAACATTGCGAAGGATCTGGGTTTGCACTTATTCGATTTATCACGCAACAAAATTTCTAATTAAAAGCGAAATCTTAGAAAAATACCTTTGAAGCGTACATTCAGGTGATTCTCTTATATGCCTCAAGACTTTACTTGTATGCTGTGTGAGCAGCAATCTAACCAGCAACTTGATTAGCTAATCACCACAATCCACCTGCCAGAAAATTCTAGCACCACCGCACCTGGAACGTGTACTACACGCACCGCTTGGGAGGAGAGAGAAAGCCACACGCCACCGCCAAAATTGGATAAATCCGGCCGGCCAAGGAAGCTCAAGAAATCTAAAATTATGAGGGAGAAAATTTTCTCTCTCTAGGATTTTCTCTCTCTATGTTTTCTTGTCTTGAAAACTTATGAATTGTGTATTGTGGAATAGCTAATCCCTTGTCTATATATAAAGTTACAAGAGAGACCCCAAGTTGGTTTAGGATTAGTCTTCCTAATGGGTTTAGGTAATTAATTAGTTTCCAAATCCAATTAGGTAACCAATCTGATAGGATAAACCAAATCCTACTAGATTTCCTAATCTCTAGGATTTTCTAATTCTAATTGAAACTTAGATTTAATTAATTAATTAATTAATTCCACTTTGTTAATTACTCAATTAACCCTTAGGAATAATTAATCAATTAATTAATTCTACCTATTCAATTAACCCATTACAAAATTAATCGTACCGCTAACGGATTAATTTTGGCACTACCACCCTACACCAGAATTGCTTCCGGAACAACTTAATTAATTTATTCATAATCTCCCCACATCAAAGATATAGTGCTCGTTAATTAATTAATTTATTGATAAATTAATTAATTAACCTCTTTAATTCTGAGACTAGTACCACTCGATCTTTTTACTATACCGGACATAAGTCCACCAGCTCAGTTAATAAACATATCGAGCTCATCTCGAGAGCACCATCACCCCGGACGCACCGGTACGTGCTTTCGTTTCGACAAGTAGTAACACACCAAACAACTAAACTCGCGCACCCAACCTACCGGGACTATTGGTCAGAATTGACCTTACCCATTGACAGATCAAAGTACACTATGTCTAATCCTCATGCCCGCTCGAGTCTAGGGATTAAGAGATAGAATACCAAGAACGATTTGTCTATTAAATCAGTACAAGACAAATCTTTCCTAATGGTCAAGTTCAATACGTCGTGGGTATATATATATATATATATATATGATTCAATTAGTTTAGACAAACCAATTATCCGAATCAGATAATAACCTAAACCGACAGTTTGTCCAAAATAGTCTCGGTTACGAACCTAATTTATATATTATGTCTTTTAACCAATGATGAGATCTACTGTGTCACACAAGACACCTCATCATCTACTTACATAATATAAATGGACATATCATGCACAACAATATATAACCAAAACATAAATCGATATATTACAGGGAAACTGTACAATACAAGCATGGCTTATGTATTCAACTCTAACAGGGGGCGTTTCATAGCCTTATACATATTGAATTTCACTTTTTCGCCATCAACTTCAAAAGTAAATATACAAGAATCAAGATCATTTTTTATCCATTTTCATGAATGCTCTACCCATCAAGAGAATATTAGAGTTAGGAACATGTTCATCATTCATGTCAATGATGTAAAAATCAGCTGGAAAAATCAATGGACCACATTCCACCAGAACATCCTCCACTACCCCTTCAGGATAAATCATTGACCTATTAGCCAACTGAACTATGACATTAGTATCCTTGAGTACTTCAATTTTCAGCTTATTAAAAAGGGATAATGACATAACATTTATAGATGCCCATAAATCTAGCATAGCAGCTTTTATTACCTGAGATCCAATGACACAAGAAATAGAGAATATACCAGGATTAACACATTTTTGAGGTAGCTTCCATTGAATTATCGACGTGACGTTTTCATTCATAAACTCCTTGCCTTTAGGTCTCTTCTTTCTGGTCAGAAGTGACTTCAAAAATTTGGTATATTCAGAATTTGACCAATTGCATCTATCAACAGAATGTTTATGGCCACCTTGCGAAATACTTCCAAAACCTCTTTATCAATGTACTCTGTCTTCGGTTATGCCAACCTACCAGGAAAAGCAGGTGGTATTACAAATTCATATTTAATTTTAATAGGCTCAGGACTTACCTCCTTTTCTTTCACTTCTTCATTATTCCTTTTTTTAATAGATTTATGTAAAGAACCTTGGACTTCTAGAGTCTGACTTTGAAGTTCTTGCAACTCTTTTCCACTTCTTAAATTCATTACACTGACATTCTCTATTAAACTAATTCTTGGCTGAGAAGGGAGTTTCCCACTTGCTTTCTCCCTCTCGTGTATCTGGGTGGCTAATTAAGAGACCCGTTTCTCCAAAATTTTTATTGTTGTTTGTGATTGTTGGTTACGGGCTTGTTCCTTCTCAACAATTCCTTGCACAGTAACTGTTAAACTCCTAATCATATATTCCAGAGACATACCAGAAGTATCTGCTTTTGTAGGAACTGGATTCCTTATAGGAGGCTATAGTTGTGGCTGGAAACCTGGTTGCTTGTAAATGAAATTGGGGTAATCCCCCCCAATCCTGGATTGTAAGCATTAGAGTACGGGTCATACCTTCTTTGGGTTTGGCCTGGGAATCCACCTATAGCATTCAACTATATACATTCTTGCATGGATGGACAGTCATCTGAAGTGTGTCCTTGAATTGAGCACATCCCACAAACCTTAACTGCCTGTAGTTGTCCTACAGCTAGCTGACGCACCAAGTCAGTTAATTGCTCAATTTTACTTTCCACACTTGAAGCACTAACTTCATTTACTCTTTTGGTAGGAATGTCTGCTCTCCTATGGAGTTGTTTTGATGTCTCAGCCATAATAGAAATCAACCTCATTGCCTCTGCAGAGTGTTGTTCATAAGTGCTTCTCCACTTGCTGAATCAATTTTGTCCCTCTCTAACTTGGATAAACCTTCATAAAAATATTGACAGCTGCTCAGGAATCTGATGCTTAGGGAAGCTTCTACATAGATCACTAAATCTCTCCCAATACTCGTATAGACTCTCGCCACTAAGCTATCGGATACCACATATATCCGTTCTGATGTTGGAAACACGAGATACTAGGAAGAATTTTTCCAAAAATGGCTTTTTAAGCTCATTCCATGTAGTAATCGAACCAGCTGGTAACCCAAAGAGCCAATGTTTCACTTTGTTCTCTAGGGAAAATGGAAAAGAAAAGAGCTTGACTTGCTCTTCAGTGACATATTGGTAGCTTACTGCCGAGCACACGATGTGGAACTCCATCAGATGCTTGTGGGGATCCTCACCTGTTGCACCACGAAATTTGGGCGGTAAGTGTATTGTACTAGATTTTAATTCAAATCTAGGAGTATCATCAGGAAAAGCAAATCAAAAAAGCTGCTGGTTAACGTTGGGAGTTGCCAACTTCCTTAAAATCTTGTTTGCCATTGGTTCGTCAATTAGATCTTCTTCCTCTTCGGGGACCTCAATTTCTTATTCTCTCTCTTGTTCTTCTTTGCAGTTTTCTCTATCTCAAGATCGAAAATTAATTTGCCTGTACGAGAAGAACGAACCATAAAAAGGAACAAAACAAACCAAACTTCTAACTAAAATCAAAACACTACACCGTGTTCCGTGGCAGTGACGCTAAAATTTGATGAGTCGTCAACCCAATCAAAAATAAAGACCTACTCTAAAGGGGTTTTTAGTAGCACAGCAATGAGTATGATCGTCTCCAAAGGGAACACCGAAGTGAATTTACTTCTGTTAGAAACAAGTAACCAGAAATGGGGGTTTTAAAATTATGACTAACTATTAAAATTCAATTAAAATAAATGAACGACAACAAATAGATTGATAAAATCAAATTTGGGAAAAAGCTCTAGTCAAAGGAATTATTTCCACCTTGATGCGACAAATAGATTCTCTACGTAAAAATTTACCCAATTAAATTATTACTATATGGGGTATCATTGTTGGAACCTCCTAACAATCAATCCTATTAATTTAGCACTAGCAATTACGGAACCTCTGTTAACTGCATCTATAATCAAATAATCAGTTCTAGAACCTCTTAGGACACAGATTTTGATAGTCAATGACCCAATTCAAATAACAAATAAACAAAAATTGTTCAATTACAATCTGATCATTTATTCTCTTAAAAACAACTAACCTACGTACCACATGATTAATTCAATTATTCTCTCACGAATATCGAACCTCGTATATTCAAGTAAATTAGACTGCCAAAGAAAACCTGAATGCTACCAGCGATTCAAATAATGCCCAAAGTCCACAATACAAACCCAGAGAATAAATAAATAATCACAAATTAATTTGTACTAAAGCACAATTAGATCTCACAATTTTATCGGCATCGAGAGTTTAAATTCCTTTGATTCGATTGAAGAAATTTAACTACGCATAATTAAAACACAAACAAAATTCATAATTAAAATAGTTAATTAAAGAACCAAAGTCGCCGTCCAAAACCTTGGAAGCCAAAACTTCAGCCTACATATTACATATTACCTACTATATATACTCCCTCTAAACGGCGGGCAACAAGGAATATATATTACATATATTTGTGTTTAACTTAACTAATTCTAATTTTCTTTTGGAAACTAATTAAAATAATAATTATTATGAAATCCAATTTAATTTGGGTCTACATATAAAACCCAACTGAGTTTTTTTTTCTTTTTTCCTTCATAATTAATCTCCTCACGCAAGTCCAATTTGATAATTTTTTATTTTGCCAAACTCTTGACTTCTTCCCCGAACAACGGTCAAAACACATATTTAGCTCCATTGAACTCCGTCTTTCCCTACATTCAAAAGACAGTCCATTAAACCATAAAATTCATCTAATTAACCTTCAATATAACCCAAAATCCAACTATCAATTTTAGGCTTATCAAAAAAATACAAGGGAAAAAACTCCGAACTCCTACTCTACTACTCCTACTCCTTACTGTCTCTGTTGTTGAGTTCGGAGTTAACTACTACTATTTGTAGAAGGAAATATAGTGAAGAAAATGTTGGATGACTAATTTGGAAATTTCGAGATTGTTTGGTGGTTAAGGATTCCAAGCCGGCTTCTTGGCATCTTCTAGGGGGCAAACGCTAACATCCGGCCGTAAAATCATCCCTACACAGTTCATAAACGGTTAAAGTAACCTGCAACACTGTTCCAGGCATACTTCTACAACATGATTCCTACACCGATGTACTTCTTGTCTCCTCGGGCAGGGACCATCAGCTGTAATGTTGTACTTCTTGTATCCCGTGGTCTTGCCCGTAGTTGTAGTCGGCGTACTAGCTGTCCTTCTGGGTTTTGCCTGCTTCCTGTGCCGATGATGTGGTTGGATGCTCAGCTGACGGTGGCTTCAGCTGAGCGTTACTTGGAAGTGTTCTATCTCTGTCACTGTTCACTGAATGGTTGGACATGGCTTCACTAGATGCAGCAGTTTCTGATCGTCATCATCTCATGTTCTCCTGACGGTGGCGTTTGGTGATTGTCATGTTGGGACCATTGAAGGGAAATTATCGTCCAAAGGCCATGATCTCCTCTCTTAAACTCCCTGTTGCTTCACTTTAGTGCTATCTCCACTTTGTCGGGGTCACGTCCAGTGAATGGTGTCGTGAACTGGACGTCTTCGGCTCACGGTCTCCAAACGCTTGATTTCACTGGACTTAGCCAAATTCAAGCTCAAGTGAAGCTGTCATCAGCTGGCCGTGTATTTCCTTCTAACTTGAGAATCCTTTGTCCTGCTCCAAACGCTAAGTCCGAAGTGTGGTTTTCTACATTCTCCATTCCATGCGGATTTAACCTGCCAATAACACAAGTAAAGCCGTAACTAGTATTTTTACCATACAAATAAATTAAGAATATGTCGGTAAGCAGCTCAAAACTATGCTAAAAATAAGTAAAAATATGTATAAAATGAATCGCATCAATTACTCATATATAAAATGTATATTATGTATATTTTTTTAAAAAAAATTAATTATATTTACCTCCCTTGTGGTTTGGTCAAACTACCAATTGTCTTCCGAGATTTCTGATTGAAAGATTATCCGCCCAGGCCCAGTCAAATTAGGAACTCTTGACTGAGCCTAAGCTCTAGCACATTCGCTATTCCAATCATTGCTCGAAATAAAATTGCTCAGGATCTTAGCTAGGTCCGGGCAGGTAATCTTTCAATAATCACTTGCAGACCAGTAGCAATAATGGTGTTTATGAATATCAAGTTTGGCGTACCAAACTTGATTTGTTTCGACACGTAGTTCGTTTTGATGAGAATGAATATACAGTGAGCTACACTTGCAATCTTTTTTCTGAGGCTGGGTTGTTATGCTCGTATGCTCTGCATGTGCTAAATCTAAATAATTACTCGGTATGTATTTATTGCAACTTCAGAGATATTTTTTTTTAGTTTATCTGATATTAGGTTTAGTTTGATCTGATATTATGTTTGATTTGATCTGATTTTACATTTGAGTGATGTGATTTTTTTTAGTTTGCTGATATAATTCTCTATGTAATGTGATCTGATATTAGTTGATAGTTGATATGATGTTAATTATTATTTGATCTGATATGATTAACTTTATAATTTTTATATACTGTAGAGAATCCCTAAGAAGTATGTATTGAAAAGGTGGACTAAGAGTGCAAGTAGTTGTGATTATTATTCGAAAGAAGATTGTTTGTTGACATCAAGTAGTTGCGAGAAAAATTCAGATTCTGTTTGGAGAGTTGAAGAAAGCAGAAAATATTTGGATTTAATTAGACATGCACAGTCTAGTTCTGTTGCACATTTTATTCTTGACAAGCACTTCAATTTGGCTAGAGTTTCAATTAAATCAGAGGTTGGTTCATCCTATGTTGGTGAAAAAGAAGAAGGTTCAAACATTGTTGAAATTAGAGATCCAAAGAGAAGAAGAGAAAAAGGTGTTAGAAACATTTGTCCAAAAAGCGTTGTGGAGAAAATGTGCAATAGAGCAAGAGGAAATAAGAAGAAGACAGCTGCATATGCATTTCGTACTAGAGAACAGGTCGCATCAATGGGGATTGAAATTTGTGGAGTTGTTGCTAGTAATTTTGTCAATCCTGTGGTGGAAAAGTTGTAGTTGTAGTTAATATGAATTCTTTTAGTTAGTTGATACAAAACATGAAATGACTTCCTGTTGTTGGGAGAGATTGTATGTTATATGAATTTTTTTTTTTGTGTGAGTTGATAGTTATTTTATATGATTTCTTTTTACTGTACTTAGTTGTTTCATAACAATGTAGACATCAGATCAGAGTATTACAAATATCAGATAAGAGTATTATGATATCAGATCAATTGACTGTAGACATCAGATCAGAGGACTATAGACATCAGATCAGAGGTTTATAGAGATCATATCAGAGGACTATAAACATCATATCAATAATGCGATATGATATTAGTTATTAGTTGATGTGATATTAGTTATAATTTGATCTGATATTACGTTTTGAGTTGATATTTTAATCTCTTTGTTTGAAGATATCACATCGCAACAGAAATATGAATTAGAAATGGTGATATAGATAATAACTTTCATTTGGTTTGGAATTAAAGTATGAAAACACAAAAATAGACAATTGGGAAATTTTATACACAATTGGGAAATGTCAACATTATCATGTACAGTCAATCTAAAGTCTAGACTAGAGTCAAGTCAAGTATCTATTATAATTTTGTCCTATAAAACTTCTCAATTTTAGCCTTGAGCTCATCTTTCGTTGAATTTGTTTGAGAAGCCATTATAGTATAAGAGTACCTGACCCTAAGAATCTGTATAGCCCTGTTTAGAGCAGTTTTGGATAGTCAACATCAGATAATTGGATATTAGATATCAGATCAAAAAGACAAGATTACATATCAGGGTAAAGAATTTATGTAAATATAAATTAGAACTTACTGCTCACTGATTTTATTTTCCATAGTCCCTGTTAGGTAAGCATAATCCGTGAATAGTCTCTCTCTCATTGAGATCTTAAAAAATGGTCTAGGCGTCTTGAGCTAAAAATCTGATCTCAAACGAACAGGGAGTTGTCTATCTCGATGTTTTGAGTTTGGTGTCAAGATGACATCTTCCTCAGCATTGTCTGGCTCTTCATTAATCATGCTGTAAATAGAGTTCATATCAGTAGATATAAGATATCAAATCATTAAACGAAAGATATCATATCAGATTGTAGTGTGTTTTTACTTACGTTATGAGTTCTGCTATGTCTTTGTCAGCTTTTGAAATCGTGGCTTCTTTTGGAGTCTGATCTACTTTTGAAATGATTGCATTGATGCTTGTAGCAAGCAGTACTGCATCCTCCACCATTCTTTCAATATCTTCATCTTGTGATTCAGTCAAATTTACAGAGGCATTGCCTTTCTCCTTGTTAGTTTCTATTTCTTCAGGCTTCTCTTCCTCCTCATCTTTTTTTCTTAGCATTATCTGGTTTTTCTTTCTCCTTGACTAACATGTTGTACACCAATTGATTTTCAATTGGATCTTCCTTTTGCTTTGTTTTTCTCTCTTCCCTTTCTATATCTTTTGGTTCAACTTCTGTTTGTTTCAGGGGGAGTGGATAGAGTGTAGTGACTGAGGTTCATTTTATTTTTCCTTCACCACATTTTCTTGTTCTGGTTCATCAAAACTGTCTTCAAATGCAGGTTTTTCATCTTCTGAGGATGATAAGAGATTGAATTTTGGCACATCATCTTCAGAGTGTGCAGTGGCGGATTTCTTCTGCATTCTATTGTAATCTTCCAGTAGTTTATCCGCAATTTCTGCACATGCTGCATAGAACCTTGCATATTGTGATGACGTTGTTTCATTTTCTTCTGTTAGGGATTTTGAGGATTGACTCTGTTGTTCTGGAGTTGTATTTTTCTCCCTCAAGTCAAGGATAATCCCCTCCACTGTGCTTGTTATTATTGCAAATCCTGTAGCACCTTTTAGATTGTTTGTTGCCCCAACATTGTGTCATGCTTTGATAAAAGCCATCATGGACTTTGCCAAATCAACAACTGATTGTGTCATTTCATCAGTATTTTCAAAATCCTGTTACATAAGATAATTGTTATAGTTAGTTTGTTACATATTATCATATAAAAGAGATATTAAATCACGAAAAAACAGACATTAGATCAGAATATAAGACATATCATATCAGAACTATAAAAGAAAGAATACTATAGAACTAAAATATATTTAACAAAGGGAGATCAAAGCATCATTATACAGACATCAGATCAAGAAAAAACAGATATCAGATCAGCATATAACACATATAAGATCACAACTATAAAAGAAGGTAAGTTATATTGGGATATGAAAACATGATTATATAGACATCAGATTATCAAATAGTACACATCAGATCACCATATAACACATATCAGATCATAACTATAAAAGAAAACATACTATAGAAATAAAATGTACTTAACAAAGGGACATCAGATCAAGAAAAAACAACATCAGATCATCATATAAAACATATCAGATCAGAATTATATCTTGCTCTTTGATGTGGTTGGACCTTTTTTGGATGTGCTGGTCTTCTTTGGATTTTCCACATGCACCTTGGCTTTAGCCCTTTCTCTTATCCAGCCTTGACCATGTCCTCCATTTTTCTCTTTGAGTCTTGCTCTCTCAAAGAGTTGACTCTGACTCCAATTTGGTAATGTTGGTAGGTTTCTTGGAATATCTTTGTGAATTCTATACACAACCCTATAAACATAGAATAACTAAAAAATATATGTTAGATGTGAGTTAAAAAAATAAAATTTTTGAAAGCAAATCATTTCACAGACTAAAACAGATATCAGATCACAAAATATACGCATCCGATCAACATATAATAGAAATCAGATCACAACAATACAGACATCAGATCTGTAATTTTGATAGAAAATTATTTTAAAGAACTAAAACAAAATTAGCAGTATATAATAGACATCAGATCAACAAGAAATAGATATCAAATCAAATGAATACAGACATCAGATGAGAGACTTACAATCAAAAAAGCCATGGTCTATGGTAAGCTGTTGATGTTGTGTCATCTTTGTGAAAATACTTTTTTTGGCATTCTACCAATGCTCTGAATGTGTAGCTACACCATTTTAGCTGCCTTATTTGGTCAATACTGTTGATGGATTTTAGGAGCCAATATCTGATGTTGTTGATGCTCCCATGATGGTAAAAAAGTGGTGGCCAGGTAGATAAGGAAATCCTGAATGAAGTTGATGTCATTGTAGTCCTGCTTGTTGACAATGTACTGCTCAAGTTGCTTGATGGTTGGTTTTTTTTATGGATGGCATGCCAAATATTTGACAGTAGCCTTTAACATTCTGTTTATAATCTTCGCCCTTTGACTCAGCTGTTGTATATTCTTCAACTTTAATTGGACCTCTTGGGAAGCCAAGAACCAATTCCACATCTTCTTCAGCAATTGGAATAATTGCATCTTGTTCCAGCTCCAGTCTCAACTTGAGAAAGTTGAATTTGATGAGCAGGTACTGTCCCAATTTGTTAGGCATCTTGCTGTAGTTGATACTGAGGAAGCTGCCAAAGCCTATATCCCTCACTACATTTCTTTGTGGTTCTGAGAGTTTAGAAACCACATAACTGATACCGTTTGGAGATGTACTGCAGCTGAATGTTTTGCTCATTATCATCATCATCATTAACCTTCCTCTTTTTTTTTTTTCATGTGGACTTCCACATCCCCCTGTTTTTTTTCCTTGTTGACTATGACATTAGTCTTTTTCTATTGTTGTTTCTTTTGCACATCCTTCTTCTGCAATTGTTGAAGAATTTCTTCATTTGTCTTTTTTTTTGCAGATACTTTCATCATTTTACTTGTTGGATCCTTTTGGGATGGTTGAAAAACTTCCTGTTGTTTTCTTTTCTTGTCCAATTTACGTTTGTACGTATGTTGTAATAAGGGCACATTGGGATTGCTAGGTGGTTGTTCAAAATCTAAACGGTCATGTTGTCTTAGAACAACTTGATTGGTTTTATCAGCCATTATTAGTATATATTGTTGTTTCCTGTAATATATCAGTAAAAGAATGTTAGCAAAAATAAGTTGATATCAGATCACAAGAAAGTAGATATCAGATCAGCAGATATAAGACATCAGATCACTGTTGGAATTGAATACATAAGCTATGCTTGTGTTGTACTTTTTCCCTGTAATATATCGATTTATATTTTGGTTATATCTTGTTGTGCATTAATTGTCCATTTATATTATGTAAGTAGATGATGAGGTGTCTGGTGTGACACAGTAGATCTCATCATTGGTTGAAAGACATAATATATAAATGAGGTTCGTAACCGAGACAGTTTTGCACAAACTGTCGGTTTAGTTTATTATGTGATTCAGATAATCGGTTTGTCTAAATTAATTGAATCATATAGGTGTGCCCGGGGCATATTGAACTTGACATTTAGAAATGATTTGTCTTGTACTGATTTAATAGACAAATCGATCTTTGTATTCTATCTCCTAATCCCTAGACTCGAGCGGGCATGAGGATTAGACATAGTGTACTTTGATCTGCCGATGGGTGAGGTCAATTATGGCCAATAGTCTCGGTGGGTTGGGTGAGCATATTTAGTTACTGGGCGTGCTGCTGCTTGTCGAAAGGAAACCATGTACCGGTGCGTCCGGGCCGATGGTGCTCCCGAGATAAGCTCGAAATGTTTATTATACTAAACCTGACCGGTGGACTTTTGTCTGGTATAGTAAAAAGGTCGAGTGGTACTAGTCTCAGAATTAAAGAAGTTAATTAATTAATTTAGCAGTAAATTAATTTATAATTAACGAGCACTATATCTTTGATGTAGGTTCATTAGAGATTGACAGTTATTCAACGTTCGAATCTTGCTTGGAGGGTAAAATGACCAAGAGACCTTTTAAAGCAAAAGGTTATAGAGTAAAAGAAGTACTAGAGTTGATTTATTCTGACTTGTGTGGACCAATGTCGGTCCAAGGACGAGGTGGGTTCAAGTATTTCGTGATGTTCACGAATGAATACTCAAGGTATAGGTACATCTACCTAATGCGTCACAAGTCTGAGTGCTTTGGCAAGTTCAACGAGTTTCAGGCAAATGTGGAGAAACATCATGGTAAGAGTATCAAGACACTGTGATCAGATCGTGGTGGAGAGTACCTCTCCCATGAATTCGAGAATACCTCATTGAGGTAGGAATTCAGTCTCAGTTGTCTGCACCTGGCACGCCTCAGCGGAACGGTGTAGCAGAAAGAAAGAATTGAACTCTCATGGAAATGGTTAGGTCGATGATGAGCTACAGTGATTTGTTGAGTTCGTTCTGGGGATATGCCTTCAACCCCAGTAGAGTTGTGGAATGGGCTCAAGCCCAGTCTAAGACATCTCAGAGTTTGGGGCTGCCCAACACATGTGCTCAAGGTAGATACGGCTAAGCTAGATACAAGAACAGAATTAATGCTATTTGTAGGATAGCCTAGGGGAATGAAAGGTGGTCTGTTTTATAGTCCTAAAGATCATAAGGTGGTGGTTAGTACTAACGCTAGATTTTTGGAGGAATACTATATCCTATATCACAAGCCCAAGAGTAAGATAGTACTAGAAGAGCTTAGGAGACAAACTAATAATCCTGATACACCAGCACAAGTAGATACACCACACACTGCACAAGATATCACAGATGATGCAACTACACCGGTGGTGCCTCGTCATAGTGGGAAGGGTTGTTAGACAGCCCGACAGGTTCATTAGCGTGGGACAGGCCTCAGACCTAGTCCGAGGCACGCCTGAACCTGACCCAGTAAACTACAATGAGGCTTTCCAAGATAAAGATACAGAATCTTGGTGCAAGGTAATGATATCCGAGATGGGGTCAATAAACCACAATCAAGTCTGAGAGCTTGTGGACTTGCCTGATGGCTTTAAGCCCATTGGATGCAAGTGGGTCTACAAACGTAAGAGAGAACCTAAAATAAAGGTGGAAACCTTTAAAGCTAGGCTGGTGGCGAAGGGGTATACTCAGAAAGAGGGAATCGATTATGAGGAAACCTTCTCCCCGGTAGCCATGATTAAGTCGATCAGAATTCTCTTGGCTATAGCTGCTCATTTAGATTATGAGATATGGCAGATGGATGTCAAGACAGCTTTCCTTAACGAAAGTCTTGAGGAAACCATCTTCATGCAGCAACCAGAGGGATTCATTAAAAAAGGCCAAGAGCATAAGGTTTGCAGGCTTAAAAGGTCCATTTACGGACTTAAGCAGGCATCCAGAACTTGGAGCATCAGGTTTGATGAGGTAATCCAGTCATACGGATTTACTCAGTTCCCGGATGAGCAATGTGTGTACCGCAGATGTGATGGAAACTAGGTGGTGTTTCTTGTGCTTTACGTACATGACATTCTATTGATTGGCAACAACAAGAAAGTGTTATCAGACGTAAAGGCATGGCTGTTTAAGCAGTTTGATATGAAGGACTTAGGGGGAAGTGGGACGTATCTTTGGGATCAAGATAATTCGAGATCATAGAAAAGGTTAGTTAACGCTCTCCCAAGCTTTATACATAGATACGATTCTGGCCCGTTTTAACATGCAAAACTCCAAAAAAGGTTTTCTACCTTTCAGACACAGAGTGCATCTATCTAAAGAACAGTCTCCCAGGACTGTTGAGGAGATAGAGGCCATGAAGACAGTTCCTTATGCTTCGGCAGTAGGAAGTCTCATGTATGCCATGTTGTGTACGAGGCCTGAGTTGGTACCCCGAGGTTACACAGATTCAAATTTCCAAGGCGACAGGGACAAGAGCAAGTCTATCTCAGGGTATGTGTTTACTCTGGGAGGTGGAGCCATAGTTTGGCGGAGTGTCAAGCAAAAATGCGTAGCGGACTCTACCATGGAGGCTGAATACATTACTGTATCAGATGTAGCGAAGGAAGCAGTGTGGCTCAAGAACTTCTTAGTGGACTTAGATGTGATTCCTGGTTTACAGAAGTCTATCACAGTATATTGTGATAACAACGGTGTAGTAGCAAACTCGAAGGAACCACGTGCCCACAAGGTGAGTAAACATATACAGCGCAAGTACCACCTAATACGAGACATCGTAAAGAGGGAAGACGTGGTCATGGCTAAGATAGCATCAAAGGATAACCTTGCAGATCCGTTCATAAAGACATTGACTTCAAAGGTCTTTGAGGCTCACGTGGAGGGCATGGGAATCAGATACTTAGGAGAGCTATGATATTTTTTATAGACATATAGTAGCAGAGTATATAGGAGTTGAATATAGTTGTATACTTAAAGCACAACTTAAGTATTAGTGGGAGATTGTTGGGGTTGAATACATAAGCTATGCTTGTATTGTACTTTTTCCCAGTGAATATATCGATTAATGTTTTGGTTATATTTTGTTGTGCATTATTTCTCCATTTATATTATATAGTTAGATGATGAGGGGTCTTGTATGGTACAGTAGATCTCATCATTAGTTAAAAGACATAATATATAAATGAGGTTCGTAACCGAGACAGTTTTGGACAAACTGTCGGTTTAGGTTATTATGTGATTTGGATAATTGGTTTGCCCAAACTAATTGAATCATATAGATATGCTCGAGGCGTATGGAACTTGACCAATTAGAATGATTCGTCTTGTACGGATTTAATAGACAAATCGTTCTTGGTATTCTATCTCTTAATCCCAAGACTTGAGCGAGCATGAGGATTAGACATATTGTACTTTGATCTACCAATGGGTGAGGTCAATTGTGGCCAATAGTCTCGGTAGGTTGGGTGCGCGTGTTTAGTTTCTTGGTGTGCTGCTTGTCGAAAGGAAACCATGTACCGGTGCGTCCAGGGTGATAGTGCTCCCGAGATGAGCTCGTTATATTTATTATACTAAACCCAGCTAGTGGACTTATGTCCGGTATAGTAAAGAGGTCGAGCGGTACTAGTCTCGAAATTAAAGACGTTAATTAATTAATTTATCAGTTAATTAATAAATTAACGAGCACTATATCTTTGATGTGGGGAGATTATGAATAAATTAATTAAGTTGTTCCCGAAGCAATTATGGTGTAGGATGGTAGTGCCAAAATTAATCCGTTAATGGTACGATTAATTTTGTAATGGGTTAATTGAATAGGTAGAATTAATTAATTGATTAATTATTCATAAGGGTTAATTAAGTAATTAAAAAAGTGGAATTATTTAATTAATTAATTAAGTCTTAAGTTTTAATTAGAATTAAGAAATCCTAGAGATTAGGAAATCAAATTGGATTTGGTTTATCTTATTATATTAGTTAGCTAATTGGATTTGGAAACTAATTAATTACGTAAACCCATTGGGAAGACCAATTCTAAACTAACTTGGGGTCTCTCTTGTAACTCTATATATAGACAAAGGATTAACTATTACACAATATACAATTCATAAGTTTTCAAGACAAGAAAACTTAGAGAGAGAAAATACTTGAGAGAGAAAAATTTCTCTCTCTAAAATCGAGTTTTTGAAGCTCAATGGCTGTCGGATTATCCTTCTATTTTGGGTGGCCAATGTTTGTCCAATTCCGGCGGTGCGTGAGTTCTCTCTCAGGTCCCAGGCGGCGCATGAATCTTACGTGCCAGGTGCGATGGTGCTGGAATTTTTCTGGCAGGTGGATTGTGGTGATTAGCTAATCAATTATTCATTGGATTGTTGCCCACACAACATACGAACAAAGTCTTGAGGCATACAAGAGAATCACCTGAGTATACACTTCAATAGGTAATTCTTAGTCTTCCGTTTTTAATTAAGAATTTATTTGTTGCGTGATAAATTGAATAAGTATATACCAAGATCCTGTGCAATGTTATTTCAAGCAAGGGTTGGAATAGCGATTTTGCTAGCGTATAGGCCTGGCCAGAGATTTCGATTCTAGAATGCGTAGCACGAAAGTGAGTTTCTTGCTAGGCCCGGACAGATAATGTTTCAATAACAGACATCAGATCAACAGAAAAAAATGTCAGATCGAATGAATACATACATCAGATCACTAATTATTCAAAGAAAATAACGGTTATAAATTTGAAATCCTATGATACTTATATATAACATTGGTTTGAGAAAACAAGCAAGTTTTTCTTACGATTTGGAGACTTTTTGTAGCGTTTGAGTTGAACAACAAGTTTTTCTTCGCGAAGATGATGGTTATGGTGGTTTCTGAACCTATATGATCGGAAGAAAAGCATAAATTCGAAAAGCAGTGGTCTCTGAACGTATTTGAGATTAGAAATTTAGATGGTGATGATCTGATATTGAGAGCGCGAATGAAGCGTTTTGGGTTTTCAGTTTCAGAGCGGGAGAAAGGAAAATAATTCGGGTTTAATTAAGTGGCGTGTTTACACGCGTATTAGATGCTACTGGGCTTGCGCGCTAGAGTAGGAGTAATATTCACGCTGCTCCTGTAGCTCTACGGTATATGAATCCTTTTATATATGTTTTTCGACAAATGCAGATATGAGAATTTATATATATATTTTTGAGTAAATTCCAAAATTGGTCACTATACTATAGTCACTTTCTGGTTTTGGTCATCATACTTTGAAAACTATTTTTAAGGTGATCATACTTTACTTTTCTTTTCAAAAATGGTCACTCCGTCAAGTTTGACCGTTAACCCACTAACGGTCAACTTTTTTAAGGGTTATTTTTGTCTTTTCATTAACTCATTAAATTTAAAAAGAGTAAACTCTGAATTTGATCATCATACTTTTTTAAAATCCCATTTTTGGTCATCTTACTTTAAAAATTATATTTGAGGTCATCATACTTTCATTTTTTATTTAATTTTGATAATTCAGTCTAAATGTTCCGTTAAGTCTCAATCAGTCATAATTTTTTATGGTAAATACCAAAAAAAACACCCCATCATGCACGTGAAATTTTTTTATTTATTAATTATTTTTTCGCACCTCGGCCGCCAACACCCACACCCTCACCCCCATCATGCACGTGACTTTAAAAAGTTTTGTTCTTCTTAAGGGTGTGGGTTAGGGCTGTTAATTCATGTCAGTGTGTTAGTTTCGTGTCGATTAAAAGAAAAATTATATTTTTGCCCCCAGTCCTAACCCGAAACAGAACGTGTTGGAAAACCCCAACCCGAACCTGACCTGATTTTTACCAAGTCAACCTGAAACCGACATAGTCAACCCGTTGATTGACCCATCAACCAGAGCCAAACGGGTTGACCGGGTCAGGTTAGTGTCGACCAACCCTAACTCGACCCGTAAACTCAATTTTTTTCACACAATAATTTTTTAAAAATATTTTGAGTCATCATGTCAACCCGTTGACCGGGTGTGTTGACCTAATTTTGACCTGAAAATTTTGGACCGATTTCGGGTCCAAAATTCCAACTCGAACCCTACCCGTTTCGTGCCAATTTCGTGTTCAATTTTCGTGTCGTGTCAGAAATTACCAGCCCTACTGTGGGTGTTCGTGGCGAATATGTGAAAAAATAATTAATAAAAAAAATTTCACGTGTATGATGAGGTGCATTTTTCTGTATTTACCCTCAAAACATTATGGCCGTTAGAGACTTAACGAAACATTTAGACAGAATGACTAAAATTGAATAAAAAATGAAAGTATGATGACCTCAAATATAATTTTTAATGTAAGATGACCAAAAATGGAATTTTAGAAAAGTATGATGACCAAATTCAGAGTTTACTCTTTTTTAATTTAATGAGTTAATGAAAAGACAAAAATAGCCCTAAAAAATTTGACCGTTAGTGGGTTAACGGTCAAACTTGACGGAGTGACCATTTTTGGAAAGAAAAGTAAAGTATGATGACCTTAAAAATAGTTTTCAAAGTATGATGACCAAAACCAGAAAGTGACTATAATATAGTGACCAATTTTAAAATTTACTCTATATTTTTTAAAGTATATATAGAAAATTATACATGAAATTTATAATAACATATATTTTATATAACTTATAGTTTATTTAACAATAAAAAATTATATTTGGTGTAAAACAAAAGTGTTCACATTTACACAAAAACTGGTATAATTGCCCACTCTACGCATGGGCCCTCTTGTTCTAAAATTTAACTTTTTAATTGTAATTTTAAAGAAAAATATTTTTAAAAAATAATAATTTGAACAAATTTTTATATTTGAGGGGAAAATTTTGTTAAAAATAATGTTAGAAGAAATTTGAATGGATGATATTGTTTAAAACTTCATTGTTTTGTTAGAAAATTACTCTATTTTTTTAAGTAAACACCAAATATAGTTAAAGTTAAAAGAAAAAAGAGTAAATTCCAAAATTGGTCATCATACTATGGTCAGTTTCCAGTTTTGGTCATCATACTTTCAAAACTACTTTTAAGGTCATCATACTTTCATTTTATTTTCAAAAAAGATCACTCCGTCCATATTGGCTGTTAACCCTCTTAACGGGGCCTTTTTTTGAGGGCATTTATGTCATTCTCATTTATTTAGCTTTCCAATTTCCATCCAGTAACGCGCTACATACTTAACAAGGGAGATCATATCAGGATTATATAGCCATCAGATCAGCGAATACTTGACATCAGATCAACAGACTATAGATATCAGATCAAGAATATAAAAGAAATCATACAGTAGAACTAAAACATACTTAACAAGGGAGATCAGATCAGGATTATATAGACATCAGATCAGTGAATACTTGACATCAGATCAACAGACTATAGATATCAGATCAAAAATATAAAAGAAATCATACAGTAGAACTAAAACATACTTAACAAGGGAGATCAGATCAGGATTATATAGACATCAGATCAGCGAATACTTGACATTAGATCAACAGACTATAGATATCAGATCAAGAATATAAAAAAAATCATACAGTGGAATTAAAACATACTTAACAAGGGATATCAGATCAGGATTATATAGACATCAGATCAGCGAATACTTGACATCAGATCAACATAATGATGTAACGAATGTTTTTTAACTTAAGAATTTGTTTGTATTTGTTTTTTGGATAGTTGATGTGTATGAATTTTTCTTCCAATTCACATGAATGTATGTAAAATGCTCTTTTATTTTGTACTGGATTGCAACCAAATTTTTTTTTGTATAAATAATTAATATTTCATTTGTATAAATAATTAATTATTTATACAAATGAAATATTAATTATTTATACAAAAAAAAAATTTGGTTGCAATCCAGTACAAAATAAAAGAGCATTTTACATACATTCATGTGAATTGGAAGAAAAATTCATACACATCAACTATCCAAAAAACAAATACAAATAAATTCTTAAGTTAAAAAACATTCGTTACATCATTATGTTGATCTGATGTCAAGTATTCGCTGATCTGATGTCTATATAATCCTGATCTGATATCCCTTGTTAAGTATGTTTTAATTCCACTGTATGATTTCTTTTATTTTCTTGATCTGATATCTATAGTCTGTTGATCTCATGTCAAGTATTCGCTGATCCGATGTCTATATAATCCTGATCTGATCTCCCTTGTTAAGTATGTTTTAGTTCTACTGTATAATTTCTTTTATATTCTTGATAGGATATCTATAGTCTGTTGATCTGATGTCAAGTATTCGCTGATCTGATGTCTATATAATCCTGATATGATCTCCCTTGTTAAGTATGTTTTAGTTCTACTGTATGATTTCTTTTATATTCTTGATCTGATATCTATAGTCTGTTGATCTGATGTCAAGTATTCGCTGATTTGATGTCTATATAATCCTGATCTGATCTCCCTTGTTAAGTATGTTTTAGTTCTACTGTATGATTTCTTTTATATTCTTGATCTGATATCTATAGTCTGTTGATCTGATGTCAAGTATTCACTGATCTGATGTCTATATAATTCTGATCTGATCTCCCTTGTTAAGTATGTTTTAGTTCTACTGTATGATTTCTTTTATATTCTTGATCTGATATCTATAGTCTGTTGATCTGATGTCAAGTATTCGCTGATCTGATGTCTATATAATCCTGATCTGATCTCCCTTGTTAAATATATTTTAGTTCTACTGTATGATTTCTTTTATATTCTTGATCTGATATCTATAGTCTGTTGATCTGATTTCAAGTAGTCACTGATCTGATGTCTATATAATCCTGATCTGATCTCCCTTGTTAAGTATGTTTTAGTTCTACTATATGATTTCTTTTATATTCTTGATCTGATATCTATAGTCTGTTGATCTGATGTCAAGTATTCGCTGATCTGATGTCTATATAATCCTGATCTGATCTCCCTTGTTAAGTATGTAGCGCGTTACTGGATGGAAATTGGAAAGCAAAATAAATGAGAATGACATAAATGCCCTAAAAAAAAGGCTCCGTTAAGAGGGTTAACAGCCAATATGGACGGAGTGACCTTTTTTGAAAATAAAATGAAAGTATGATGACCTTAAAAGTAGTTTTGAAAGTATTATGACCAAAACTGGAAACTGACCATAGTATGATGACCAATTTTTGAATTTACTCAAGAAAAAAATATAATTATCAAAAAATCATAGTTATTTTTTTTTAAGCAAAAAATCATAGTTGTTAGTTCTGGTTTCAAACAGCAGAATTATAATTCAATATTCTTTAAAATGACGGTAATTCAGGAAGTCACAAACTCTTAGATAATTTTTAACATTTAAATTATATGATTTGGAATTTACCCGAAACTCTTATATATTCTTTTAACCATGAACGTACTCTATTGATCCACCATGTCCCACAAATACATTTTAAAAATGTTATGTGAACATAGAATCCAATGGCATATTATCTAATGCATACCTACTAAAAAAACTATTAGGGTAGACAATGCCATGGATGGTTACCATCAAATTATTGAAAAATCAAAGTCCGATTATATAATTACAAATAAATTTTTTTTTGTTACAACTAGAACTTTTGAGATTTTACGACCTTTTTGACATAAAAATTATGAATCATTGTAAGCTGTCTTTTCTCCATGTCTGAATTATTAATAATTTAAATAGTTAAGACGTATACATAATTTTAAATTTGGAGGGATATTGATAGTTTGACCAAATCACACCGATCAAAAAAATAATGACATTAAATATCGCCTATTTTTCTGACAAAATAATAATATAGAGGATGATAAATAAGAAAAAAAGTAGTATTTAAGTGTCCACATAAAAAAAAAGGGACAAAATAATCATTCATGGGCAGTAAATAAGAAAACGAGGTTGGTATTTAAGCATCCACCAAACTAAAATGTAAATATCAGTACTTTTTTTGTTATTGTTTCCCCCCTCTTTTAAATCAAATCATTTACTTCCTTTGGTTTCCTTTGCATATTGATGAAAAATATTCACATAAAAAATTCATTATTATTTAATTTAAATGATAATATTATGTTTAAAAAATATATATTTTTCTATTTATTCAAATTTTATTATTAAATATGAGTTAATTATAATTAATAAATAAGCCTATTGTTTTGGATTGAGGATAGTAATTAAAATTTGAGCAAGAGTTATAAAATGATCCATTGTTTAACACTCATTAATTCCAAAAATTACATGAAAAAAATTGAGCAAGCAGAGCCAAATCAAATTGGAAGAGTGACTATAATTTTCTTCAGTCCTGAATGATCTTTTCTAGAGAAGGAATAATCATCAAGAAAGCTTCATCAGGGACAGAGTTGATCCAGCATGATGCATAAAAAGGCTTACTTCCTTCCTGAAAACATATTTTCTTAGCCCCTAAATCATCCCAGATAATTGTAGAACTGCTGATTTTGTAGGCAGCAATGGATGGCTCCTGAATTAGTTCTTCTCTTGTGAAGTTCCTCACTTTAACATCACTTGAAGGTTCTTTCATCAAGCAAGAGAACAAGAAGTTTGGAGCTGTTTTTCGGGCTAGCTTCTGCTCTGCCTCATCAATGCATTATGCAGCAAACTTCTTGTGGTTTTGTGTTTGAGCTTGGTAGACAGGAAGAAAGGCTGTTGTTTCTGAGATTAGGACGATAAAATACCGGTATTTTGGGAGCATCAGTTCTTGAGATCATTTCAATGTGGATTTCAGTCCATCTCTCCAGGAAACTTATCATGGCAAAAGGATCAATCAGAAGAAGGATGGAGCTGATCCCAATTAAGTATCCCCCACAAGTGAAATTTGTCACCTGAAGATGAAACATTGAAGATTAACTATGTTTGGATTGATGAAGACATTGATGTTGCAAACAAAAGTACAACTGACCTGGATATAAACCAAAGGGGAAAACTGAGGATTATGTTCCTGATGATCTAAATCCTCCCAGAAGACAAGTTTAGCTCCTGCTTCAGCTTCAGCTTCTTTATTTTCCTTCATTTCCAAAAACTATGCCAATGTCATTGACATCTTTGCCTCAATCAATCTAGCTCCCGACTCATTCGACACCACTCCATCTCTCATTCGCCGTCTTGATTTGGCCTTAGCCTTCCACCAAGCATTGGCTGTTCCACCATGGTCCTCCTCCTCAGCTGAGGTTGACTTCTTGTAGTATAAAACAATGTTAAAGCACCTTTTGAATATTCCTGGACTGGTGGGACTTTCATCTCCACGTGCTGAGCAGCAGGGCTCAACCAAGAAGAATTACTCACCTTAAAAAGTAACAGGAAGTTTTTAGATGATCAGTAGCATCAAAGAATATCGAAAACAATATGTTTAAGTCAAGCCAAAATACTTATCACCGAGATTGAGTCTTAATTACATGATAGAAGCAATATTCATCATGATTAATTGATTCTTTATTTATCCTCACAGTCACATCGTTTACAAAGACTTCACAACTCATCATCAACAATGATAAGTAAAATATATGGATAGTGTATTTTCTTGTCATATGCAATTTCATTGACTTAAATATATCATGTTTTTTCTTTATTCTCTAACATGCTGTAGTCACCAGTGCCCTTTCTGTCTCTGCCAGCTCATAACCTCGCTTCTGATTATTCATATTCATGAAATTAGAGTATATAAATGTCTCCTAGGTTCATGTTCAAACTGCTTTAAGCAAAGTCTAATTTCCTTTCTCAATGTGTCATTCATTCATTACCTACTTTATCATACTTTCATCTCAACATTCTAGACAACTAAAAATGAATTCATGAATCTGCACACAACTACAACAATATATAGAAACTGTAAAAATACGCTAAAACCAGTTCGGTTTGATTTAGGTTTCTGAACAATTTAGCAGTAAGCAAGATAAAGTATTCACAAAATACAAGGAAGAATGCAACAAAATCAGATTGGAAAACACAAACTTATAACTTGTACTAACAATTATGCATCATACACAAAAGTATAACAGCTCCAAGGATCAATCCGTAACATGGTCACAAATTCAAGAAGTTCGAAGATCTAACATTTGCATGAATTAGATGTTAGAAAAAGTAATTTCCAACCAACACACCCACGCATTTGGAAACAAAGGGGAAAAGAAATATTCAATTAGAAGACCATGTACAACTGAATCAGTAAAAAAAAAAAAATTAAAAGAAGATCTCCACGTATTAATCACGAATAAAGCAACAAAACTCGATCTGCACCCAAATTTTGAGGATGGGTATAAAAAGATTATACATTGTTTCTGTGTGCGTGCGTGTGAGACAGGGAGGAGTTGACCTGAGGAAACTAATCAATATAGTAGAAGAAACTGTCTCAAAGGTGAATGTGATTACTTCAAAATGGGGTTGACATCGGGTCGGCGGTCACAATGGTGATGGGTTCCCATGCAATTTCCTTCTTTTTCTTTCTTAAAGGTTTTACTACCCTCCTCTTTCAACAAAGATTGGGATGATTTAAGGATGAATTGGGAGTTTTCTTGGGTTTTCCCCAAACTTCGACAATGGAGATGCAGGGAGTTTTGGGTTTGAAAAATAAGAGGGCCACTTTCCAATTCAAGGAGTAGCAACAGGGCCACGTTCCTCCTACGGCTGTTGTTGAGACTCCAGCACCAACCCAATATCCTCAGAACCACCACTTTGGCCTTCGGGACATTCCTCTAGGAAACAGGCACAGCAAGAAAAGTCTTGGTTTTGCCAATGGGCCGGCTTTTTTCCAGCTGAATGGTCCCCAACTTTAAATTGATTCAAAGGGTCATGAGTGTTGATACTTCTTCTTCTTCCCGACTCTGCGCTTGTGGCCTAACCTCCACCGCCACCGTCTTGTCGCTGGTGGCGTAAACCACGCGGCCTTGCACTGATTTCATGGCGCAGATTGGAGGGAGGATTGCCGGCATTGTGGAGAGTGGGGTAGAGAGTGAAGAAGAGGGTTTTGACAGGCGGAATTGGGTGGAGAGCGAGAGGGATTTTAATTTGGACGCAATTTATATGTTTTATCACTGTGTACATCTACCACTTACTATAATTAGCACATTTTTTTCAGCCAACTGTCATTTCTCAATTTTTAGTAATATTTAGTGACGCGCCCAATTTTTTTTTCCCTTCTTTTCCTACCGTGGTATATATACATTGAAAACGTGGTGGTTGCACTTTTTTTTTCAAAAACTGAACGAGAGCGATCAAAGACTTACCGAGAACTATCGAAACCAGAGATTTTTGAATTGCGCTGCTTCTGAAATCATTCTGCAAGCATTGAAATTGTTAATAAAGGTATCAGATTGAAGAACAATGATGATCATCGGTTTTTTTTCTTTTCGCGATTGATATTTTTGTTGTTTAATTGTTGTTCTTATAGTATGTTTTTGCGAATTATGATTTTTGATCAGTTGAAAATTGTTGTTCCATTCGTATGATTCATTTTTTTGATGATGTTATTATGATCGTTGTGTTCGAGGACTTTGTTGGTATGTATTTTTGTATGTTGCGGCATAAATCTGCACGTTGTGGGATTGGATGTTATTTTTTTTTAGTTTTTATATGATGTGGCTGGACGTTGCGTAAGGTATAACTAGGATGTGTTGGGACGTGCTTAATGCGATGTTGTTTGTTTTAGTTTTGTTGTGATGTTTCTGGACGTTGGTAAGTAATAAGTGGGACTTAGTGTGACGTTGCGGGATATGAGTTTTTTCCCTAGTTTTTATGTGATGTTTTTCTGGACATTGCGTAAGTAATAAGTGGGACAAGTTGGTGAAAGAATTTGCCACATAGGATCTGGGTTTGCACTTGCTCGATTTACCACGCAACAAAAATTTCTAATTAAAGTGGAACCTTAGAAAAGTACCTTTGAAGCGTGCACCTGGTGATTCTCTTGTATGCCTCAAGACTATGACTTCACGTTGTGTGGACCACGAACTAGAAGTCAATTGATCAGCTACTCACCACAATCCACCTGCTAGAAAACTCTAGCGCCGCAGCACCTGGCACGTACTATAAACGCACCGCCTGCAGAGAGAGAAAGCTACGCGCAGCTGGTATAAATAAAGGCCAAAATTTCAGCCACTAGAAACCCAAAAACGAGCCGCACACTTTTTTGAAAATCCGACTTGGAGAGAGAAACATTTTCTCTCTCTAGAATTTTCTCTCTCTAGATTCTTGAATTATGATTCTATTGAATTGTGTGTCTTGAATAGCTAATCCCTTGTCTATTTATAGAGTTACAAGAGAGACCCCAAGTTGGTTTAGGATTGGTCTTCCTAATGGGTTTAGGTAATGAATTAGTTTCCAAATCCAATTAGGAAACCAATCTGATAGGATAAACCAAATCCTACTAGATTTCTTAATCTATAGGATTTCCTAATTCCAAATGAAACTTAAGACTTAATTAATTAATTAAATAATTCCACTTTGTTAATTACTTAATTAACCCTTAGGAATTGATTAAATAATTTCACTTTGTTAATTACTGAATTAACCCTTAGGACGCACCGGTACATAGTTTCCTTTCGACAAGCAGCAGCACACCAAGTAACTAAACACGCGCACCCAACCTACCGAGACTATTGGCCACAATTGACCTCACCCATTGGAAGATCAAAGTACGCTATGTCTAATCCTCGTGCCCACTCGAGTCTAGGGATTTAGAGATAGAATACAAGGATCGATTTTTCTATTAAATCAGTACAAGAAAAATCATTCCTAAAAGTCAAGTTCAATATGCCCCGGGCATATCTATATGATTCAATTAGTTTAGACAAAACCAATTATCCGAATCACATAATAACCTAAACTGACAGTTTGTCCAAAGCTGTCTCGGTTACGAACGTCATTTATATATATTATGTCTTTTAACCAATGATGAGATCTACTGTGTCGCACCAGACACCTCATCATCTACTCACGTAATATAAATTGACGATTAACGCACAACAAGATATGACTGAAAAAAAAATCGATATATTAAACTGGGAAAATGTACAACACAAGCATAGCTTATGTATTCCAATCCAACAGTTTGGACGTTGCTTAAGTTGTTATTATTATTTTTTCCCTTTTTTTGTTTTTTTTTTCATATATGGAATCAGTGGATGATGAGTCGATGCTGTCTTTGATTGGTCAGAGAGTTGGTAGCATAGATAAGGCATACGATTTGTATAACAAATATGCTTTCGAATTTGGTTTAGTATTAGGAAGCATAGGTCTCGTAGCAAGGAAGATGAGATATATTTGAGACAATTTGTGTGTTGGAAGCAAGGTGACAAGGATTATAAAAATAAGACTGAGAATGAAGCAAGGTGAGAAGGATTATAAAAATAAGACTGAGAATGAGAGGATTTATTCTAAATTGGACGTTCGAACAAAATGTAATGCGTTTGTTGAATTTAGGAGAATTGATGGTGGTATTTGGGAGGTGCAAAAGCATTTTCGGAAACACAATCACGAGATGTGCTTTGAATATCAGAGACACTTATTGCGTTGTAGTAAAAATATAAATTCTATATCAGTTGATTATTTGAAGACTTTGAAGGATTCTGGTGTTCGTGTTTCAGATGGTTACAGAGTGTTGTATAAAGAGGTAATTGACTTTACATAGTTTTTCTGTAGACGTAAGTGGACGTTGCGAGAGTATTATTACAGACGTTTCTGGAGGTTGTCATAACTTTTTAATTTTTTTTTTGTTTGCAACAGGCTGGTGGACCATCTCAAGTAGGTTTTACTTCACGAGATGTTTATAATTGTATGGAAATTGAGAAGAAGAAGACCATTGATGGTTGTGATGCAAATACACTTTTTGAGATATTGAAGAAAAGGTCTTGTGATGAACAGGATTTCTATTTTGATTTTGAGTTGGATAGTAATTCATCATTGTGTAATTTGTTTTGGCGTGATGGACAAATGAAGGTGGATTACAAGATATTTGGAGATTTGTTTGTTCATGACACGACTTATAGGACAAACAAGTATGGTTTGATATGTGGACCATTTGTTGGAATGGACAATCACTGCCGTAATGTTATGTTTGGAATTGGTTTCATAAAGAATGAGAAGATTGAATCATTTAATTGGTGGTTTAAGATGTTTTTGAGGTCCATGGATGGTCAAACACCAATTAATATTATGACAGATCAAGCATTTTTGATGGCAGCAGCTATAAAGGATGTATTTCAACCAACTCGTCATCGGTTGTGGCTTTGGCATATAACTGAGAACTTTCGGAATAACTTACCTTCGTTGCATGATGACACATGTTTTTATAAATTGTTTCAATGCCTTCTTTACAGTGTGTTTACAAAAGAAGAGTTTCAGCATGTTTGGGACAGGTAAGGATGTTGCGGTAGTGTTTTTTTGGACATTGCAATAGTATTTTTATGTACATTGCGGTATGTGTTTTTGATTTTGCGAAAACATTTTTTCATTTTTTTTTGTTTGTTTACAGCATGGTGGCTAAATATAAATGTGGAAATATTAAGTGGTTGAATGATCTTTATGAGATTCGCGAGAAATGGTGTCCTGCATTTAACAAATATTACTTTTATGGAGGGGTTATCTCATCTCAAAGGAGTGAGTCAACAAATCGTGTGATTTTAAGGTGGCTAAGCAAAACATCACCACTTTGCGATTTTTATCATCAGTTTGTAGATGTGGTGAATGACTGGAGGAATAACGAAAATGAAGAAGACTACAGGTGTTATCAAGGGAAGCTGGATTTGTTTGTCCCAAAATATTCGATGTTAATTCAAGCTTCTGAAGTTTACACAATTAATGCATATCGTATGTTTGAGACTCAGTTTAAAGACATGCCTTTATACAATTATGAAAAGATTTGTGAAGATGACAGTTTAATTCAGTATCATATCTGGTGGGATGGAGAAGATATTTTTCAACATGTTGTGTTGTTTGATAAGTTGACTGATTGGATAGAATACAGCTGCAAATATTTCAATGAAGTTAGGATATTATGTGGTCATTCACTTCGTGTTTTTAACTTGAATTGTATTAAGGTATGAATTTTTATTGGTTCTTTTTTTTTTTTTAGGGGGGGACGTTGTCAATGTTTTAATCTGGACGTTGTGATTTGTGATAGTGTTTTTTAGGACATTGCAGATGTGAAACTTGTTTTGTTGATTAATTCTTTAGTTTTTTTTAGATACTACCTGATAGATGTATATTGCAAAGGTGGACTAAGGGCGTGACATACGGCAGTCAGATTCAATTTCACATTTCACGTCCGAGAAATGATGGAGATTATGTTTACTATTGTGTTTGGAGGCATGCTGCCAGCAAGAAGTATTTAAGATAGATTTAATTTTGTCAGTCGAATTTTGTTGCTCGTGGCATTATAGATGATAAATTCAAAGATCTTAGAGATTGCATTGCTGAGTTAGCTGGTATAAGATTGGAATGATGGGGTGAAGATGTGGATGATGATGATGATGGTATAGAAGAAGAAATTAGGGACCTAAAAGAAAAGAGACTGAAAGGTGTTCGAAATGTATGCCCAAAAAGTATAATGGAAAAAAAAAATGAATATCTCAAGAGGTAGGAAATACAAAAAAAAGAAGTAGTTCAGATTTTGTAGTTGAGTGAGATGATTACAGGGATTGAGATGAATTTGTAGTTGTAATTAACATTTGATTTTGAAAATGAATGTTTATTGTGTTTTGATTTTGTAGACGTAATTGGACGTAGTTGGAAGTTGTGGCAGTATAATAGGATTGTAGGATTCCAGACATTTCACACATCTCTATGAAATTTAGTACAGTTGTTCAGTTTTAGGAGATGGACGTGTTGTGACGTATATGGACGTTGTGATATTGTTAACAGACGTTGTTGAAGTAATTATAACAGCGATATTGATAACATATGAATTATGGACATTGTTTGTATAGTAGTTGCACGTAAGTGGACGTTGTGATAGTGTTAACAGACAATGTTTTACTAAATTGAATAAACTAATATGTAGATTAAAACAAAATACAATAGAAACGAGAATGTAGGGATTCTGGTAGCATTTTCTGGCCTTTTTTTTTTTTTTAAATAGAAGAACTTTTGTTGTTTTTGAATTGGTTTTTGAAAGGGAATGTCTCACCACGTCTCACCATGTCCCGTAAACAACTATCACAACGTCTGATATGAAAAGAGAAACATTTCTTATTTTTGAAAACATAAATGTAGTACTATGTTTTTCGGACGTTAAAGAATTGAACTATAAAGAAAGATAGTAATATTAAAAGAAAACTAGAGATTACATTAAAAATTATAATTTATTATACAATAATTTCCTAATTACTATCTAAGCTTGAGGATGGATCAAGCGTAGGATTTTGTCTTGCATTTTCAAGAAGAATGCAAGAGATGTCATCAAGATACGTAGGAAGTGTCACCAGTTCATCATCATTGTGTTTTAGGATTCCAGCTATTTCACACATGTCCATGACTAGGTTGGGGTAAAGGATACTCCTAGTCCATGTTGTGCAAACTTCTTTCATGTAGTATTTGATGATGTTGCCCCAATTGATTTTTTCTTTCTTGCCATCGTGGCAATTTATAGTTGCAACCTGAATGCCTTGGAGACTTCTCCTGCAGCGACATTGAAACGTAGAAACGTGTACAATGCCTTTGCAAATGTGCTCAGATCTTCTAATCTGATCGTCCAGTAATAATCTGGGACGTCAACATTTTGCTTTAATATTGCTCTGACTTCTTCCTTGGTCGGACTTCTTCTTCGGATAGCCTCATGTGTTAGTGCATCAGGATTTTGGTTCCTCGGGGACAAGTGCGTGTTGATTGCTTTTGTTGATATGCTAAATTTAAAACCCCTCACATTCACTATATTTATTGCATCTTTGTTGTGTAGTGCATCATAGAAATCTAGTACCAGCGTTCTGTTTACTTATTGGTGGTCCATTGGCAACAATCCCGTCAAACCATTTCTGGTGAGAAATAGCATAAGGTTTGAATTATCTTCTACATTGAACATATGCTTCATCGGCATATGGTCAAGTGGAAGTGGCGGTGGTGGTGGCATTTGTTGTGGTGATTCTTGGTTTTCTTCAAAGATATTCATGTTACGAACAATGTAGCGAAAGGTCATTGAGGAAATTAGTGAGAAATAGTTCAGGTTTGTGGCTTGGTTTTTTGCAAGGGAATAAGAAAAACAGAGGAAATGTTGTATGGACGTTGCCAGGCGTGGGTTTTGTTTATAATAGAATTTTTTAAATAGTTTATATTGAACGTGCGTGGTTGATTGCGCAATTAATATGAATGTAGTTGAAACTATTAATAAGTATGTGGTTGAGAAAATTTAATGAAGTGATGGAGTTTTGATTGGACTTGGCGGGAGTTGTTTTTCAAAAGTGGTAGGACGTTGTATGCTTACTGTTAACAAATATTATATACTTTAAGTTTTGATTTTACATGTTATATCCCGCCATGTCCCATTACGTCTTAAAAAATAACTATCGCAGCATCTGAACAGTCAACACCCAATACGTATATAAAAAAAAAAATTAATTAAAAGTTTAAAGAAATGAAAGTTGAAAGACATTTCTTTGAAATAAACTTATATATATTGATAAATTATAGTGGAAAGTATATGCAAATATAAGAAATATACAAATATACAAAGAAACCTATTTATTTTTTATTTTGGGGATTCTGTTTTTGTTGTTTCTTTGGTGGTTGTTATTTCGGCTTTGGATTTGCAATCTCTGGATCTGAATAAGGCAAATCATATTTTTCGCTTTCACTTTCTTTTTTCCCAATGGGCATTGGCAATGACTCCTGTGCCATGCTTGATAAAATATGATAATTCTTCTGGTAGTAGTCCAATGCTTTTTGCTTGATCTCATCTTTTATCATGTTTAATGGAGACATCAGGATGTTGTATGAATACTTGGCTCGCAACCTGATGAATACGCTTTTGTCATTGGCCTTCTTACTTTGGATGAGAAGATCGTCATAATTGAAATCCAAATCACCTTCATACATATCTATGTGCCTGTTAGTAGACACAAACTAGTGGAAGTTATTTTGCAAAATAGCAGTTTTACCATAATAAGTAATAGCAAAGACCCGCAACGTCTAGTTACATACCCACCACGTCCCCTTACGTCCCAAAAATCAACTATCGCAACGTCCAACAGCAAACAGAAACAACAATTATTAACTAACTCACCAAGTCTATCTACGTCACAAAAACAAGTAATACAACAAGTAGTAAAAGAAATAATATTACCTTATGGTGTATATTCCGCAATCGCATTATTATTTTCATCTTTCCAAGGCAGATCAGCATATTCTAATAAATTTTTCTGCATTTGTTAGAATTCTGGATAATGTCCTTTTTTCTCCTCATCCATTATGCTTGCAAACATTGTTAGGACGTCATTATGCAATCGATTTTGATTTGGTCCTAAGTTGTCGAGAACTTTGGCATATGCATCCTGGATATTAACGGCCAGGGTGGTGAAGTGTCCACCGTCGATGATGGGGAAATAAACCTTCAAGTGATTGAAAAAAAAATTATAAAATAGAATTTGAAATGTATACTTAATGAATGATTTTGTAAATGTACTTATAAACTCGAAATTGAAATGTTCCAAGCTATAATTGAATCGAGCAAGTTCTTCCTATATCCAATCACAAAAACATTTTTGTTATCCATTTTCACTATCTTGTTCTAAGCTTTTTTTGTAACTGGTGAAAATTAACTGCATCAAAATTAAAACACAATGTCAGTTAAAGGTTTTCTAACAACAGAAAGGGCAATACTACTTTTATCTCAAACAGAAACAGTTAACAAGTAGCAACTGAAAGAATTTTGTCACATAGGATCTGGGTTTGCACTTGCCCGATTTACCACGTAACAAAAATTTTTAATTAAAGCGGAACCTTAGAAAGTTACCTTTGAAGCGTGCACCTGGTGATTCTCTTGTATGCCTCAAAGACAGACCTCTTGTTGTGTGGGCAACAATCTAGAAGTCAATTAATCAGCAACTCACCATAATCCACCTGCTGAAAAAATTCAGCACCTCCGCACCTAGCACGTACTGTAAACGCACTGCCCGGAGAGAGAGAAAGCAACACACGGGGCTACCAAAAGAGAATCAAATTTCGGCCACCTCTATGGAAAAAATCAGCCGCCCTTTTGCTCTTCAAAATTCGTTTTGGAGAGAGAAATTATTTTCTCTCTCTAAAATTTTATCTCTCTAGATTCTTGAATAATGAATCTATTGAATTGTGTTGTCTTGAATGGCTAATCCCTTGTCTATTTATAGAGTTACAAGAGAGACTCCAAATTGGTTTAGGATTGGTCCTCCTAATGGGTTTAGGTAATGAATTAGTTTCCAAATCCAATTAGGCAACCAATCTGATAGGATAAACCAAATCCTACTAGATTTCTAATCTCTGGGATTTCCTAATTCCAATTGAAACTTAAGACTTATTTAATTAATTAAATAATTTCACTTTGTTAATTACTTAATTAACCCTTAGGAATAATTAACCAATTAATTAATTAAATCTACCTATTCAATTAACCCATTACAAAATTAATCGTACCACTAACGGATTAATTTTGGCACTACCATCCTACACCAGAATTGCTTCCAGAATAACTTAATTAAATTATATTCATTAATCTCCCCACATCAAAGATATAGTGCTCGTTAATTAAAATTAATTTACTGATAAATTAATTAATTAACTTCTTTAATTCCGAGACTAGTACCACTCGACCTTTTTACTATACTGGACATAAGTCCACTGTTCGGGTTTAGTATAATAAACATTTCGAGCTCATCTCGGGAGCACCATCACCCCGGATTCACCGGTACATGGTTTCCTTTCGACAAGCAGCAACACACCAAGTAACTAAACACGTGCACCCAACCCACCGAGACTATTGGCCACATTTGACCTCACCCATTGGCAGATCAAAGTACACTATGTCTAATCCTCATGCCCGCTCGAGTCTAGGGATTAAAAGATAGAATACAGGGATCGATTTGTCTATTAAATCAGTACAAGACAAATCATTCCTAAAAGTCAAGTTCAATATGCCCCGGGCATATCTATATGATTCAATTAGTTTAGACAAACCAATTATCTGAATCACATAATAACCTAAACTGACAGTTTGTCCAAAACTATCTCGGTTACGAACCTCATTTATATATTATGTCTTTCAACCAATGACGAGATCTACTGTGTCACACTAGACACCTCATCATCTACTTATATAATATGAATGGACAATTAATGCACAACAAGATATGACTGAAACACGAATCGATATATTAATCTTGGAAACTGTATAATATAAGCATAGCTTATGTATTCTACTCTAACAGCAACGTTCAGTTACATACCCACCACATCGCCCTACGTCCAAAAAATCAACTATCGCAACGTCTACTATAATACCCACCACGTCCCATTACTTCCAAAATTTAACTACCGCAACGTTCGACAAGCAAATACAAAAAATTGTTATTTATTGCAAATATAAATGTTCTTACTAAAAATCTGGTTGTGAAGAAAAACGTTTTTAGCCCAGATGCGTCTCTTAGCTTGCCAGGAAAGCTTATTATGTAGTTTTCGTAGGCGCACCATGTATTTAGGATTTTTATACTAAGCCATTTATTTGGTGACTGGAAGTCTAGCCTAGTCAAGACCATTCTTCCAAAGCTGTAGAGTGTTTCACTGCATTTGTTGGATCATAAGTTAGTAAGGATAAATAATTAATTTTGTTAAATGATAATGTTTTGGATGTATTTACCGTTTGTGGTGAGTCTTATCCCTTTTCCTATCCTTAATGAGGAATGTGAAATTGGTCATCAGTTCCTCTTTCTTTGAAAGCTTTACATCCAGCATTTACTTCTTTGGAGGCTTGATGTAACAGTAAAATGGACTCCTCAGTGCCAATGGAAGTTTGATCTGGCAATGCTTTGGGTTTAGCTTTGGATTTTCATCATGTTTTTCCAGCGGATTGTCTTCCTCATCCATGATGATTCTGTAGAGAAATAATGAAAATGTATATGTCAGTAATAATATTATGATACAAAATGAATGAATTATAGTATTACTTACTGTCTGATTTCTTCTATTTTTGAGCATGTGGATCAGCTTGTATCTGCTGAGAAGCATCACACTCCTTTTGTAGATTCCTTGGCCTTGGCTGATACTGCTATGACAAGTCTATGCTGAGGTCGAAGCTTGGTGGTATGATTTCTTTAATTTCTTGAAACTTCTTGTTTGTCTCTTGTTGTTCTTTTTCTATCTTATCAATCTGACTGAGAAGTGCAGCAATGTTATCTTTATCAATCTGACTTTATGGTGTGACAAATACAGTAAACTTCTTATCGATCTCTTCTTGGACAATCTTATCCACTTGACTCAAAATATCAGTAGGATACTGTGTTGTTTATGTAGCATCAATCTTCTTGTTGAGTTCTTGTTGTTGTTTTTGGAATATCCTCTCAACTTGAATCAGCATTGGTTCAAAGTCAGTGGGAGGTTGACTTGGTACAATAGCAGCAGCATCTTCATCTTGTTCTGTTTCTTTGATGACATTGTTGAAGAGATTTTCCATATTTTTCAATGTCACTTCAAGCATCCTCAATGCTGGATTATCTTGTATTGCCTTTGTATCTTCTACAAGTTTGATGAAGTTGGTGTATTCCTTGAGTAATTGAGTCAATCCTTGATTTTGGCTTCATCAGAATTATCAACAGGCTGTACACAATTAAAAAGGAACAACAGAGGAGTTATTTTGAGTGAATAATACACGCAATGTCCTGTTACACACATGCAACGTCCTGTTACACTCACGCAACGTCCTGTTAGACTCACACAACGTCCCGCTATGTCTAGAACAAATAATGTTTTTGTGTTTGTAAATGTGAATATTACCTGATGTTGATCTTCAGAGATTTGATCGTCATGTGGGATTTGATCATCTTCTAACTGGTTTTTCATCTTATCCATTGTCAATATTCTTCCCCTTCCAAATCCTCCCATTGTTGTCTCTTTTGCCTCTCTTCTTGTATACTTTTCATAGTCCCAATGTGAGAGTAGAGGCACGTTTCTTGGACGTACGGGTTCACCACGAATTATGACTCTGTCCAAATACAGTAGCTTGAAAAAATAAAAGAATAAATATTAGTTACGTCTGATGAAAATCAAGTGCACAACATTTATACAGTAGTTTGGAAGTACTTACAACAATGAAAGGGAGCGATTCTTTAAAGATTACTTTTTCATTTGTGTCATTCCAAGGGTTGACTGATTGTATCAAGCCTATGATGGTGAACTCGCACCAGTTCATGTTTCTGATGTTATCTATATTTCTGACACTCTTCAGTAGTGATTGTCGATAACTTAAATCCGTGTAAGCCCAAAGGAGTGTTGTTGTCATATAGATTGTGAAGTCTATTTAAAGTTTTCATCTGCATAGTCTTTGTATTGCCTTATATAATCTGTCATTTGTGTTGTGGTTGGTTTTCTTTGATTCCCTTCGTTGTTAATGGATCCTGGATGTCTGGAATGAAAGTTTTCCATTTCTTTCTTGTAGTCATCAGAGTATAGATCAGAAGAGGTGTATTCTTCAACCTTAATACCACCACGTGGTATTCCAAACACATGACTGACGTTTTCTTCTTCAATATCAATGTTGTCACTATTCAATTGGATTCTACACCGATTGTTTGAGATTGTGAAAGACCGCAACAGATGTTCTCCTAATCCACATGATAGTTGATTCAAGTTGATTTCAAGCAACGATCCGAATCCAATATCTCTCGCTGCCTATTTTTGCTGCTTAGTCAAATGTCTTACAAGCTTGTACAATGCAACAATGCTGGTCCTTGTTTGGACTTTGGTCTTCTTAGGAGATATTTTTTCTTCATTTTTTTGATTGACTGTGATGGAAATAAATGAAAAAAAATCAGTCACCAAAAAAAAAAAAAAATTTCGCAACGTCTATTATAATACATACCACGTCCCGTTACGTCTATAAAATAACGACCGCAACGTCCTCAAACAACATGTTGATATGATAATAGAAAATATGAAAGTAAAAAGATCACAATGTCTTCATACCTGATTGAAGTCTTGGTCTCTTTGGTTGTTTTTTTGTAGGTTTTTCTGCTACGGGTTACTTTTTTGTTTGTGTTTTTTTGGGTTTAGCAGGCTGTTTCTGTTTTTGTTGTGGTTCATCTTTTTCTGATTCTATTTCGTCTTTAAGTCTTTTTGGTTTCTATTTTCTTGGCGGTTTATAGGCAACAGGATGTTTTATTGGTGGTTTTTGGGCAACAAGATGTTTTGTTGGTTGTTGTTTTTTGGTGTTGGACTGGTGATCTTGGGTTTTTGTTGGTTTCTGTTTTGGCTATGGATTATTTTGAGGGTTAAGGATGGGTTTTGTTGTTGCATCAACAAGGAAATCTAGATTTTTTGCAGAAATTTGAGGGCTGACATTTCTTTTTTTGAGTATGTATTTGTTTAATGGAGTTTGGGAGTCATCTTCACTTGGTGCGGCAGCATTATCTTTACTTGGTGTTGGTGATGGTGTGGATTCTGTGACGAAATCATCATCTGTATTTGGTATTGATATTTTGTGGATTGTTTGTAGTTAACCATCCTGCAATGAACTAGGGAAATAATCATCAGAAACAAACACACAAAATTGTTAACATTATGCTTACAACGTCCCGTTACGTCAGAAAAAAAAACTACCGCAACGTCCAACAACTAAGACAAAAAATTTATTATTTTTTCATAAATACAAAACACATTTTTGGTCACCGAATTTCTATAACATACCTACCACAAACACAATGTTACTTTTATTAAATTAAACAAACAGCAAAGACACCTCAACATCCAGTTACATACCCACCATGTCCATCTATGTCCCAAAAATTACTACCGCAATGTCCATTGGGAAACACAAAAAACAAAATTGTTATTTCCTCCAATTCAAAAACCAAAGAGATTGTGTATCCTCTAATTCGTATAACATATATCACAATGTCAAATTTGAAACAAAAACAATTCTATTTTTAGCAGAAAAACAAGTCGCAACGTTCAATTGCATACCCACCACGTCCGGAAAATTATTACCGCAACATCCAACAAGGAATTTTTGTACAGAAATAACAAAGACGATGCAACGTCTAGTAAATTTCAGAGTAATAGAGCATTATTTAGAGTAATAGAACATTATTTACAGTAGTTTGAAGAGTAATAGAGCAACGTCTAGTATAGCATTATAATCGAATGCAGCAAATACAGGAAAATATGGTTTCGAAAATTCATCAATTTCAGTCAAAAATAGTTTATAGTAAATAATATAGTAGATTTTGCAATATATTACCTGTAGTTTTGTGAAGAAAGAAGTTTTGATGAAGTGTATTAACATTGCGGGACGTAGGTTGCCTGGATTGAAGTTGTTCCGGTGGGTTTTTGCTCTTCTTTGTCGGAAACTTTGTCGGAAATTTCGTCTGATTCGTGTTTCGTCTGGATTTTTGAAGATTGGAAGCAGAAATAAGGTTTTTTAGGGTTTGATCGCTGGCAGTTATGGAATATTTTGAGCGGAAGAAGTTGGGATTTTGAAAAAGAAAACTGCTAGTAAGTGAGTTTTATGAAGGGTTCGCGCACGTGAAAATCACTATATAATAGTGAGAGTGAGATATAAATACTAGACACATGTACATAATACAGGGTATACACGCTGGAATTGGGATAAGGGAAGTTGGACAGAGTTGAGGTTACAGACATTATTGTAGATATCGGATTAAAGAGGGAGCAGCTGATTTCACCCAAGAATTTTGCGATTGTGGATCAACAAACTGGGCTGAATTTTAAAAAAAGTCTCACCCGTGGGAAGGAGGAAGAATCAAGCGTGGGAAGGAGGAAGCAGAGGACACCTAGTTTCTCTTTATATATATCTATCTTTAGACAAAAACAAGCTTACGACCTGGGTCATGCTAGGTTGCCTACAATATTTACACGTAACATTAACTCGGTTACGAGGGCGACACTTATCACATTTGCATGCACACTTGTCTCGCAAAGATCCAACGGCTAAATTTCTGGTGCTTTTTATAACATTTTACACCATTACTGAAACTTGGTACAGAAACCAATAAATTTGGGATCCCATTTTGAAGAGGAGGGATCGATAATCTTATTTCTTAATAATTTCTTGAATTTTATCTATAAATGAGCTACGTGCAGCACATCCATCATGGACAAGGTAATTAATTTGATTATGTTAATTAATTCCGCTCCAAGTGGCAGTGCTAATCGATAGAGCAACAAGCCTGTAGTTTGATGCTTGAAGGTTTAAATGTTGATAAATTAGAGTTTTTGAAGGTATTTTATGGAACAAAATTGATGATATTTTTGCGTAATTCAAATATATTTTCAGGGTTTAGCTTGGGGTCGCCTGAAGGTTACCCGTCAGCGGTTCCACCTCCACCAGGATTCTTCCGTGATAATCTAGGTCCGGCGGCGCCGCCACCCCCACAGGCGCAGCCATATTATTATGGCTATCAAGGCTACCTTGAGGAGGCTTATCCGGGTCCACCACCAGCTCATATCGGCCATCAATCATGGGGTTACGGCCGTGATGATTATTTATGTTCATCATTTATAAATACCTGGTAATAAGTAGCTCTGATCCATTTGGGTTTTCCACCTTACTCTCTGAGATGCATTTATTACTGCTTTCGTGATCAACACTAAGCTTTTGTTTGATATGTTACAACGTTTCGGGAAAAAATGAACAAATTTTTGTTCTTGAGTTGGTGCAATACTTCACAGAAGTAAAGTTAACAGACCCGGCCCTAAATTTTAGCTCCGTTGCTGGGACCGCAGCTGACCTGCTTTAAGCAGGTCTCTATTCATTGTGACGGGTTGAGAATGGATCAGCCGATGGGCTTAAATCTTATCCGATTAGTTTGGATGGTCCGATATATTCGATTCATTTGTAATATCAGCACCTCTTCCCCTCCCTAGTTGTGAATTGTGAATTCTAATCAGAAGGGTGGAACACTAGTTGATGTGCTTTTAGTGCCTAGTTATGGTGGTTTTAGGTTTTTTGTGCATTTATTTTTTGTGTCTGGTCTAAAGATGGTTAGTATTAAATACAGTACACTGATTATGTGAATTGCAAAATTAGTAATTATTGTTATAATGGACTAAATGGGATGGTGAAATTGTGTGATTTGGTGCAGTCTAGCGACACTTTGTTGTTGCTGCCTGCTGGAGAGGTGCTGCTTGTGGTGGTGACTCCAATGTCGTGCAAGATGCAATAATCACACCCTTATATCAAAGAGGGGACATGTACCATGGTATTAGGTGATCCTCGGACACAAAATCCTGTAAAAATTGGGACAGGTGATCTTCTGTCACAAAATCGGGAGATTGTAAAATCCAAAATGAATGCGATGCGACATATTTGTTTGGACAAGTACAGTGGTGATTGGCTTAAATTTTCTTAATGCGTTTTTTGGTTGTCTGATTACCTTGTTGTATAGCCCGGGTTGCTTGTTTGTTTCTAAAGTTTCGGGTCACTCTCCGATGAACTCTCCCACAGGATCTACACCAAAATGTGGACTATTCTTTCTCCATTCTTCATGGCAATTTTGCATGATCGCATGATACTTTTGTTGAAATAGTTTGGATAGTTTGGGTTTCAATGTTTAAAATGTTTTGGTTTGATCTTTTCTTTTTGAATTTAATTTTAATTTGATGTTATTTTATGTTAAGGATTTTTTTTTTTTTTTTTTGGGTGGTTTAATTGGAGAAAGAAAAGAATATAATGGGTATTATATCCTTAGGAGGGTAGATGGATCGGCTTCGAAGGACAATAATTTAAAATTGTTTCTTACCATTTAATTCTTGCTGGCCAAATAGGTATATTAGGGAATGCAGTACTTATATCATACCACTAGGAGTACCACTAGGAGTACCATATGAGAGTGGTACCCTTAAGAAAAAAAATTAAAAAGTAAATTAGTTATTGAGAGAGTGTTTACACTCTCTTCTTGAAAATAAGGAAACATAAATAAGGAAACATCATTTAATGAGATGTTTTCTTGAAAATAAGGAAACATAAATAAATTAATAAAGCTGTCATTTTACAACTCACTACTTTCCAAGATAATGATAATTATTTCAATTTTCTAGGGAAATTTAACATATTCAAAATTACCATCAATCCTCACAATAAGTGCATGAGTTTAGTGATATAACCCATCAACAACAACAAAGAAATGACAATTTACACGAAGAAAATAACCCATCAAAATACAAACTTGACAGTTCCAATAGATTAAAACTCACGTCGCCATTACATCACCATTTTGTACGATATTCCATCAATTCCATCAATCATCATCCGTCTCTTCGTCATCATCGTTCTTCATTTTGCCTGTACGTAAAGAGTTTTCCATCAACTTTGGACATATTTCATCAACTTTGGACATATTCCATCAACCAGAACAGATATCATACAACATTTTATTCCATCAAATTTGGACATATTCCATCAACAGAACAGATATCATACAACATTTTATTCCATCGAGAAACAGTTTCACATAAGTAACATGATTACCATCAATTTCATCACCACTCACCATATGGACGATATTCCATTACAAATTGTGATATTCCATCAACAACAACAGACTAAAAATAAGTGCAGGAGTTTAGTGATATAACCCATCAACTTTGGACATATTCCATCAACTTTGGACATATTCCATCAACTTTGGACATATTTCATCAACCAGAACACATATCATACAACATTTTATTCCATCAACCAGAACAGATATCATACAACATTTTATTCCATCAACCAGAACAGATATCATACAACATTTTATTCCATCGAGAAACAGTTTCACATAAGTAACATGATTACCATCAATTCCATCACCATATGTACGATATTCCATCACAAACTGTGATATTCCATCAACAACAACAGACTAAAAATAAGTGCAGGAGTTTAGTGATATAACCCATCAACTTTGGACATATTCCATCAACTTTGGACATATTCCATCAACCAGAACAGATATCATTAAACATTTTATTCCATCAAATTTGGACATATTCCATCAACCAGAACAGATATCATACAACATTTTATTCCATCGAGAAACAGTTTCACATAAGTAACATGATTACCATCAATTCCATCACTATCTGTACGATATTTCATCACAAATTGTGATATTCCATCAACAACAACAGACTAAAAATAAGTGCAGGAGTTTAGTGATATAACCCATCAACTTTGGACATATTCCATCAATTTTGGACATATTTCATCAATCAGAACAGATATCATACAACATTTTATTCCATCAAATTTGGACATATTCCATCAATAAGAACAGATATCATACAACATTTTATTCCATCGAGAAACAGTTTCACATAAGTAACATGATTACCATCAATTCCATCACTATCTGTACGATATTCCATCACAAATTGTGATATTCCATCAACAATAACAGACTAAAAATAAGTGCAGGAGTTTAGTGATATAGCCCATCAACTTTGGACATATTCCATCAACTTTGGACATATTCCATCAACCAGAACAGATATCATACAACATTTTATTCCATCAAATTTGGACATATTCCATCAACCAGAACAGATATCATACAACATTTTATTCCATCGAGAAACAGTTTCACATAAGTAACATGATTACCATCAATTCCATCACCATCTGTACGATATTCCATCACAAATTGTGATATTCCATCAACAACAACAGACTAAAAATAAGTGCAGTTGTTTAGTGATAGAACCCATCAACTTTGGACATATTCCATTTACTTTGGACATATTCCATCAACCAGAACAGATATCATACAACATTTTATTCCATCAAATTTGGACATATTCCATCAACCAGAACAGATATCATACAACATTTTATTCCATCGAGAAACAGTTTCACATAAGTAACATGATTACCATCAATTCCATCACCATTTGTACGATATTCCATCACAAATTGTGATATTCCATCAACAATAACAGACTAAAAATAAGTGCAGGAGTTTAGTGATATAGCCCATCAACTTTGGACATATTCCATCAACTTTGGACATATTCCATCAACCAGAACAGATATCATACAACATTTTATTCCATCAAATTTGGACATATTCCATCAACCAGAACAGATATCATACAACATTTTATTCCATCGAGAAACAGTTTCACATAAGTAACATGATTACCATCAATTCCATCACCATCTGTACGATATTCCATCACAAATTGTGATATTCCATCAACAACAACAGACTAAAAATAAGTGCAGTTGTTTAGTGATAGAACCCATCAACTTTGGACATATTCCATTTACTTTGGACATATTCCATCAACCAGAACAGATATCATACAACATTTTATTCCATCAAATTTGGACATATTCCATCAACCAGAACAGATATCATACAACATTTTATTCCATCGAGAAACAGTTTCACATAAGTAACATGATTACCATCAATTCCATCACCATCTGTACGATATTCCATCACAAATTGTGATATTCCATCAACAACAACAGACTAAAAATAAGTGCAGTAGTTTAGTGATATAACCCATCAACTTTGGACATATTCCATCAACTTTGGACATATTCCATCACAAATTGTGATATTCCATCAACAACAACAGACCAAAAATAATGCCATCTAATTCCTTTACAAAAAGATTCATACTATCCATTTGGTCCAAACTTCCTGGACACCGCAACGAATCAAATAATGGTCAGAAAACAAAAGACACTTAAAATAACAAAAATATTTGTGCTTACATCATTTCAAATGTTAAAATGAATCCAAAACTATAACGCTTATAAAAACCAAGTCACATAAACTATCATTCTCGAAGTCAAATCTCAATAACCGAGTTTGAAAGTTAACTAATTCAGTGCTGTTTTACGCGAGAAAAATATGCTAGAATCCTGGAAGTCATATCTCAAGTGGGACAAATAAAAACAATAGAAAAATACAATCTTTGTGACAAAACCAATATTAGGGATAGGAGACTAAGTCACAGTAAAACATGAATAACCATTCTTGGTTCTTATATGGTTTAAATACCATCAAAACCAAATTTCACAAAAAAAACTCGGATACACAATCTAAAGTAAATTAATAAAAAAAATCCCATCTTTTTATTTAAAAAAAAAAAAGTTAAACAGACAACACGCTTCGTCTTCCCCCATAATCAATAAACTAAAACAGTATGTTTGGACGAAAAAGGAATTTAGGCATTTGATTGAACAAATACCTGTGGTGGCTGGGATCTGATCATCGGCCGTGTGGGTTCTTTGGGACCTATCTTTCTTCTTGGATTTCCCTTTCCCTGTGCAGAGGAACCATCTCATAACTTCTCAAATTTCTTCTCTAACCCTTTTGTGTAATCTCTCGAAACAGCCCAACAACAGCTGAGTCGCCGGGAGAGAAAGCGCAATCACGCAAGTCGTCAGGACCAAGAGGAACCGACTGGGAAGAAGGTTCTAGTGGGGAGAGAGAAAGGGGAAAGAAGAAACAAATGCTGGCTAGGGTTTAGTGCAATGAATGTGAGACAATTTTCAAGGCAAAAAAAAAAGGGCTGGAGAAGGAATAAAGAGAATAAAGGATGCAGCATTAATTAATGGAGCAATTTTCAAAAAAATTAAGGTTTTGCAAACATAGTTTAGGCGCGTGAGTAAGAATAGAAGAGGAAAAGTAGGGAGCATCATTTAATGAAATGTTTTGTATACAAAATTCACTAGGTGTACTATGCTCATAGTATACCTAGGTGTACTATAGAAATTGCCTAGGGAATGAGCCTACATTTCTTATCTTATCAACCTTTTTTTTTTTTTTTTTTTGAATCAGTTATCAACCTTTATTTAAATAAAGAATAAGTGTATATGTTATTTTTGGATAAAATATGAGAATGAATGAAAGCTTTTAATTCAAGAAAATCTTTGATGCAGTTCGTCTTATTCTCGGATTGCTTATTGCCCTTGTTGTCACTCTCTCCCTTTTCTAACTTGAAAATAACTAAATTGTCCAATTCCAATGAAAAAATGAAAGATAGCCTTAAATTTGAAAATAATTAAAAGTCTAATACTAATGAAAAATGAACAATACCGTCGAAGAAACTTTATAATAAGTTTGACCTGGGTTATCAGACCAATCAAAAATAAAATTTATTCTATAAGCTTTTTAAATAGTTTAGTGCGAGTAAGATCGTCTTTACAGGAGCATTGAAGTGAAATTAATTCAGTTAAAAGTACGTGATCAAAGGGGGTGTTTTGAATTAAAATTTAATTAAAAAATCACAGAAAATTAAATAGACTTAAGAATTCAAATTAATTTAGGAAAAACTCTAGTCAAAGGAATTATACCACCTCGATGTGACGAATCAATCCTTAATGTAAGAATTTATCAATTAACTCATGATTACATTGGTTTTCATTGTTGGAACCTCCTAACAATTCAGTCTTATTAATTTAAGCCAATAATTAAGGAACTTCCGCTAATTGCATCTATAATCAATAACCAATTCTGGAACCTCCTAGAATAGATCATGATAGTCAATGACCGAGTTCAACTACAATTAAGTATTTTGTTCAATTGTAATTAATTACTTATTCTTTTCAACACAATAACTAACGTATCACGTGATTAGTTGTATTGAACTCTTAGGAATACCGAACCTCGTGTATTCAAGCTAATTGTATAATCTAGGAGAGTTCGCATGCTACTAGTTATCCAAACAGTGCCAAATAATTCTCAATACAATTCATAAAAATAAATAAGAAATCATGAATTAATTAATATTAAAATAATTCGATCTCACGATTAAAGTAACATCGAGGAGTTTAATTCATTTGACTATACAAAATGAATGAGCTACTCATAATTGAAATGCTAAAAACTAAATAAAAATTGTATATCATGAATTCAAATTAAAACAAAAAAAAAAAATTGAATAACATGCGTAATGATTGGGCAGCCGCCTAATTCCCAACGCTGCGTCACCTTGCTGCCCTCTAAAATCCTTGCCAGTGAGTCTCCCAAAAATTCCTCCTGCAAAGCTGCTGCCCGCAGCCACCCCTCGATACCGAAACATAAGTCCCCAAAAACTCCAGCCAAAAACCTAAAAAAATTCTCTCTTTTCACTAATTGGGCCCACACTCCTTTTCTAAACTAAAAATCTCCCAATAAAATAATTACAGCTCAATTACTAATTAATTAATAAAATCTCTTGTACATAATTAAATCTCATGCCTCAATAACAACTCAAATTTTTTTGTCTTCCTTCAAGCCCAACTCGCATTTCTTCCTCAAAGCACCCAAATTCGCACCAAATAGTATTAAGAAATTTAAGCTTATCAAATCCCCCACATATAGACAATGCTTGTCCCCAAGCATGACTCAAGACTCGACAAAGAAACAAACACAAAACAACAAACGGACAACAGGATCCTTAATATGCAACACACAATCAAGCAAGGTTCGCAATCCACATAGGGAACTTTCATAGTGCAATGCATTTGCTATGACTATACCCACTCCTCACAACTCTCCAAACTCAAATACAAGCACGAATGACACCCACCTCTCAAGTAATTCACTCATGCACTCAAAATGTTTAATTGACATAATCGCACAAGTTCACCACATAGAGTTGTTCTTACCATATGCTTGAAAAATTATCGCACTACCATCACTTAAATGAATCAAAGTACAAATCAAAAGGACTTCATCAAGGGTTATCATGGGGCTCAGGACAAGGTAGGATAAACAAGGATTAAACAAAGGCTACTGTCATGAAAGAAAGAACATACTTGATTGTTAACTTTCAACCATCTTACCGAGGATGACTCATGCAAGACACTTGTAACCATAAATGAATTTAAATTCGGCTCTCCACCTTCTTTTTTTCCTTCCTTTTTTTTTTAATTAGCCACACAAATTCATTTGAACTTGTTTATATTGGCTCTTTTTTTTTCTTTTTTTTTTCAGAATCTCGTTTGTTTCTCTTTCTTTCTTTTTTTTTTTTTTTTTGTTACAACAGCCTTGGTTAGAGCACACTCACAATTATTCATTATGAATTACTAATGCCTTGCAATGTCCGCCTTCAAACCACAAACCCAAGCCAACAACCAAGTATGTACTTCTTTCAATAACTATGCAAAAGAGCAAGTTAAACTATGCAAAAGAGCAAGTTAAACACAGTCCAGGTTTAATTTAGTGGCTTTTAAAATCAAATAATCAGGTCCAAGTTTCAAAACGGTTAACTAAGGATAAACATAGAAGGTTGGATTTTTAAAGCAAGCCAAATTTGGTTATCCTATTGCTTTTATCACTTTAGTACTTCAAATTCACAAGCAATGGTAACACGCATAATAAAGCAAGTTCTGAATATTCAACATATGTGTGAAACACTCTAAAAGAAATTAAGCACACGAAAGAATTGTTGCTCATTTAAGGCTCAAAATCTCACTTTTCTAGTCTTTTGGGTGTCACTTCACACAAGTATCATCGTTCGAATTGTTACCAAGAACAGTTATAGCCATCAAACACAAAGCACTACTAATATTCCCTACAATTCATCCTTGTTGGAGTTGAATAAATAAGCTATGCTTGTGTTGTACTTTTTTCCCAGTTAATATATCGATTTATGTTTTGGTTATATTTTGTTGTGCATTATTTGTCCACTTATATTATGTAGTTAGATGATGAGGTGTCTTGTGTGACACTGTAGATCTCATCATTGGTTAAAAGCCATAATATATAAATGAGGTTCGTAACCGAGACAACTTTGGACAAACTGTTGGTTTAGGTTATTATGTCATTTGGATAATTGGTTTGTCTAAATTGATTGAATCATGTAGATATGCCCGAGGGTATTTAACTTGACCATTAGGAATGATTTTTCTTGTACTGATTTAATAGACAAATCGTTCTTGGTATTCTATCTTTTAATCCCTAAACTCGAGCGGACATGAGGATTAGACATAGTGTACTTTGATCTGCCAATGGGTGAGGTCTATTGTGGCCAATAGTCTCGGTAGGTTAGGTGCGTGTGTTTACTTACTTGGTGTGCTGCTGCTTGTCAAAAGGAAACCATGTACCGGTGCGTCCGGGGTGATGGTGCTCCTGATATGAGCTCGTAATGTTTATTATATTGAACCCGGCCGGTGGACTTATATCCGATATAGTAAAAAGGTTGAGTGGTACTAGTCTCATAATTAAAGAAGTTAATTAATTAATTTATCAGTAAATTAATAAATTAACGAGCATTATATCTTTGATGTGGGGAGATTATGAATATAAATTAATTAAGTTGTTCCGAAAGCAATTCTGGTGTAGGAAGATAGTGTCATAATTAATCCGTTAGTGGTACGATTAATTATGTATTGGGTTATTGACAAAGGTAGATTTAATTAATTAAGTAATTAATTAATCCTTATATCAGTTGGTTGTAAATCATACCAGGAACTAGATTGGGGATAAATAAATCCCTATATCAGTTGGTTGTGAATCATACCAGGAACTGGATTGGGATAAGTGAATCCCTGTATTAGTTGGATATGAATCAGTCTAGAAACATGATTAAAGGAAACAGAAACCCAGTAAGAAGGCCAATCCTAAACTAACTTGGGGTCTCTATTGTAACTCTATATATAGACAAGGGATTAGCTATACCATATAATACAATTCATAAGTTTTCAAGACAAGAAAACTTATAGAAAGAAAATCCTATAGAGAGAAAATTCTCACTCTAAATTTTGGATTTCTTAAGCTTTGGGGCAGCCAAAATTTCTTCAAGTTTTGGCAGCAACGTGTAGCTTTCTCTCTCTCCGGGTGGTGCGTGAATTGTACGTGCCAGGTGCAACGGTGCTGGAATTTTCTGGCAGGTGGATTGTGGTGATTAGCTGATCAAATTGCTAGTTAGATTACTGCCCACACAGCATATAAGCAAAGTCTTGAGGCATACAAGATAATGACCTGGGTATATGCTTCAATAGGTAATTCTTATTCTTCCACTTTTAATTAAGAATTTTTGTTGCGTGGTAAATCGAATAAGTGCAAACCCAGATCCTGTGCAATGTTATTTCAAAAACGGTTGGAATAGCGATTGTGCTAGCATCTACGCCTGGCCAGAGATTCCGATTCTGGAATGCGTAGCACGAAAGTTAATTTCTGGCTAGGCCCGAACAGAAAATCATTCAATTGGTATCAGAGCCTGGTTTTGGGTTATGTGCATGTTCGATTTATTACATGGTTTTATTTGCAGGTGGTTAAGAAATCCTGACTATTTTGGTTACGTTTGTATGGGTTTTAATTAAACTCCTGGACATGTCTGGATTTGATTTTATTATGAATGTTTGTAATAGTATAACCACGTGCTGGAAGCCGTGTAGGATTAGATCAAATCTGTAGTAGGATTTTTTCTATCTAATTTCGATTATTTAATTTTCCTAGAAAGCCTTGTAGTAGGAGAATTAATTTCTTTGTAATCAAAGGCGTTATGGTGGGCAACTTGAATTCCTGAGTTTAGGTTATCGTTAATTTGTAGAAGCCCAGGAAAACCCAGAACGAATTGCAAAAAGAATAAATAGCGTAGAAGAAGCGAAAGAGGGATTGGTGGCAGGGGGCAGCGCCAGCGATGACTCTCCAGCGGGAGCCGCAGCCGGTAACCGTCGGTAGCAGCAACACAGCTATAGCGCGCTGGCACTGCAGCAGCGGGCAGCAGTTACTGCTCACAGCAACTGCCGCGCACTGCTGGGCCGCACGAGCGGCCCATATCGGAAGCTTTTTGGCCCATTTTTCCTCCAGTTTTCATTTTTTGAAGTTCAAGACTCTTTTCATAGAGTAACGTGGTGGGACACGAGATCAAGTCAGAAGATGGAAGCGATTAAAACCATAATAGTCGGGAAATTTAATTTTTGCATTTATTTCCCGTATTTATTGTTTTAATTTTTGTGCTTTAATTTTTATACTATATTTTAGATGCATGATTTTAAAGCATGTTTGGTTTTATGGTTGTATATAACTTAGAGTTAGTTAATTGCATGTTAAAACCAGAAAAACCCTTAATTTGGAAATCTAAGTGGGAGCGGGTTGATTTAATATCCCCACAGCCACCATTACAAGTTCATATACGATGTGGGTGGACTTGCGGATTGGCATTAGGGCTTTCCTCCATTCGGATCAGTCCAACCACAAGATCGCTAGATTATGAATTTCTGAGTAAGATGGCTAGAGTAAGTTTAACTAGGAGAAATGCGACATCCTCTCCATCTGAGGGGCACTATCCTGAGGTAACAAGCTCAGAAGTCACGTAATGGCACACACTTAGTGTATGATCTGTAGTATTCCTCCCATCGAGGTTACGCTGCTTATTTGTACAGCTGAAAGCACCGACTATTAGCTGCATTGATCAATAGATCATTTGGTTAGATAGTGTAGTTAATGAACTTGGTTTTTCTCAAATGAATATGGGTTAGCGTAAACGTCCACACTATCGTGGCTTGTGAGAATCCCGGTGAATGAGATGTTGGTGGATTAAAATTATTGTTTTGATGAAAGTCAATAATTGTTAGAATTTCCTTGTTTTTTGAAATTCTAGTTTTATAAATTGAAACATTATCTGTTTATTTATTTTACAGTTTTTTGATATGGCATTCAACGATTTAGCAACTATATTGAAATACAATAAGTTAATTGGAACTAACTATTTCAACTGGAGTCGTAATATGGACATTGTCCTGACAACAGAGCATTATAAGTTTTTGCTCACCGAAGTATGTCCAGATGTACCTAATGAGGACTCTCCTCAAGAGGATAGGGATGCCTATACCAGGTGGAGAAAAGCGGATGAGATGGTGCGGTGCTATATTTTGGCCTCTGTGTCAAATGTGCTGCAACATCAGCTTCATCCCATGGTCTCTGCCTTCAACATAATGGCTCACCTGAGGGAGATGTTCGCTCATCAAGGCAGGAATGCTAGGCAAGCAGCCATGAGAAAGTTGATGAACACTAAGATGGCTGAGGGCGGATCGGTGAGAGATCATGTGCTTCACAAGATCAGTAACATTAACGAGATAGAGGTGTTGGGAGGTGAAATCGACCCAGAAAGTCAAATAGATATCATCTTCCAGACCTTACCCTCTTGTTTTGAGCAGTTTCAGGTCAACTATAACATAAATCAAAGAGTTTACAGTCTACCCGAGCTCTTAACTAATTTGGTATTGGCCGAAGGCATCTTTCACGAGAAGAAGCAAGCTTTAGTCACGGTGAAGGCTTCAAGTTATTCTTCTGCGCCTAAAGAAAAAACGAATAAGAAGAAGAACAAGGCCAATAAACTTACTGCAAAGCCTGATATCGCAAAGAAGAGCAAGCCCAAATGCAAGTGCTTCACGTGTGGGAAAACGAGACACTGGAAAGTGGATTGTCCAAAGCCTAAAGGTATGATAGTTTTTGCCCTAATTACTGAGACATGTTTAGCGGTGACTCCCACAGATACTTGGTGTGTGGATTCAGGCGCCACTGATAATGATTGAAATTCTTTGCAGGGGTTCCAAGTAACTCGGAAGCTTAGAGATGGTGAGCTGGACATCTACATGGGCGACACTACAAGAGTGTAGGTAGAAGCAGTGGGAGCAGTCACTTTAAATTTTGAAAGTTGTATATTAGAATTAAATAATTATTTTTATGTATTGAGTTTTACAAAGAACCATATTTCGGTTTCTAAACTCTTAAAGAACAGTTATAAGTTCATTTTTTCTGATGATTCTGTATTTATTAGAAGAAATGGAAAACTTATTTGTTCTGGTTCATTGGCTGACAATTTGTTTGTGGTTAATTCTAATTCCCCTGTTGTGCAAAACATAGAAACAAATAGCTCTTTATCTAACATTAATAAGAGGAAGAAACCTTCTGAAATGAATCAAACCTATCTTTGGCATCTCAGGCTAGGTCATATAAACCTTAGTAGGATTCAGAGGTTGGTCAATAATAGACCTTTAGGTTCATTAGAGATTGACAGTTATTCAACCTGCGAATCTTGCTTGAAAGGTAGAATGACCAAGAGACCTTTTAAGGAAAAGGGTTATAGAGCTAAAGAAATACTAGAGTTGATTCTTTCTGACTTGTGTGGACCAATGATGGTCCAAACATGAGGTGGGTTTGAGTATTTCGTGACGTTCACGGATGACTACTCAAGGTACGGGTACATTTGCCTAATGCATCACAAGTCCGAGTGCTTTGGCAAATTCAAAGAGTTTCGGGCAGATATGGAAAACCATCATGGTAAGAGTATCAAGACACTGCGATCAGATCGTTGTGGGGAGTACCTGTCCCACGAATTTTGAGAATACCTCATTGAGGTTGAAATTCAGTCTCAGTTGTCTACACCTGGCATGCCACAGCAGAACGGTGTAGGCGAAAGAAGGAATCAAACTCTCATAGAAATGGTTAGGTCGATGATGAGCTATAGTGATTTACCGAGTTCGTTCTGGGATATGCCTTAAAAATAGCGATGTATATTCTTAATTTCGTAACATCTAAAACCGTGTCTTCAACCCCAGTAGAGTTGTGGAACGGGCGCAAACCCAATCTAAAACATCTCAGAGTTTGGGGTTGCCCAGCACATGTGCTTAAGGCATATGCGACTAATTTAGATGCGGGAACTAAATTAATGCTGTTTGTAGGATATCATAGGGGAATGAAAGGTGGTCTATTTTATAGTCCTAAAGATCAGAATGTGGTGGTTGTTACTATTGGAGTAGAATACATAAGCTATACTTATATTATACAGTTTCCCAGATTGATATATCGATTTGTGTTTCAGTCATATCTTGTTGTGCATTAATTGTCCATTTATATTATGTAAGTAGATGATGAGGTGTCTGGTGCGACACAGTAGATCTCATCATTGGTTGAAAGACATAATATATAAATGAGGTTCGTAACCGAGACAGCTTTGGACAAACTGTCAATTTAGGTTATTATGTGATTCGGATAATTGGTTTGTCTAAACTAATTGAATCATATAGATATGCCCGGGGCATATTAAACTTGACTTTTAGGAATGATTTGTCTTGTACTGATTTAATAGACAAATCGATCCTTGTTTTCTATCTCTTAATCCCTAGACTCGAGCGGGCATGAGGATTAGACATAGTGTCCTTTAATCTGCCAAAGGGTGAGGTCAATTGTGACCAATAGTCTCGGTAGGTTGGGTGCGCGTGTTTAGTTACTTAGTGTGCTGCTGCTTGTCGAAAGGAAACCATGTACCGGTGCGTCCGGGGTGATGGTGCTCCCGAGATGAGCTCGAAATGTTTATTATACTAAACCCGGCCGGTGGACTTATGTCTGGTATAGTAAAAAGGTCGAGTGGTACTAGTCTCGGAATTAAAGAAGTTAATTAATTAATTTATCAGTAAATTAATTTTAATTAACGAGCACTATATCTTTGATGTGGGGAGATTAATGAATATAATTTAATTAAGTTGTTCTGGAAGCAATTCTGGTGCAGGATGGTAGTGCCAAAATTAATCCGTTAGTGGTACGATTAATTTTGTAATGGGTTAATTGAATAGGTAGATTTAATTAATTAATTGGTTAATTATTCCTAAGGGTTAATTCATTAATTAACAAAGTGGAATTATTTAATTAATTCCTAAGGGTTAATTAAGTAATTAACAAAGTAGAATTATTTAATTAATTAATTAAGTCTTAAGTTTCAATTGGAATTAGGAAATCCTAGAGATTAGGAATCTAGTAGGATTTGGTTTATCCTATCAGATTGGCTACCTAATTGGATTTGGAAACTAATTCAGTACCTAAACCCATTAGGAAGACCAATCCTAAACCAACTTTGGGTCTCACTTGTAACTCTATAAATAGACAAGGGATTAGCTATTCAAGATACACAAATCAATAGATTCATTATTCAAGAATCTAGAGAGATAAAATTCTAGAGAGAGAAATTTCTTTCTCTCTCAAGAACGAATTTTTGAGCAAATAGGCGGATGGTTTTCTTCATCAAGTGGTCAAAAATATTGGTCCAAAATACTAGCCCCGTGTGTTTTGCTTTCTCTCTCTCCGGGCAGTGCGTTTGCAGTGCGTGCTAGGTGCGGAGGTGCTGAATTTTTTCAGCAGGTGGATTGTGGTGAGTTGCTGATCAATTGACTTCTAGATTGTTGCCCACACAACAAGAGGTCATAGTCTTTGAGGCATACAAGAGAATCACCAGGTGCACGCTTCAAAGGTAACTTTCTAAGGTTCTGCTTTAATTAGAAATTTTTGTTGCGTGGTAAATCGAGCAAGTGCAAACCCAGATCCTATGTGGCAAATTCTTTCAATTGGTATCAGAGCCTGGTTTAGAGGGTTTTGGTACTTCTTTAATTTATTACATGGTTTTATTTACAGGTGGTTTAGAATCCCGACTATTATAGTTACGTTTGTATGGGTTTAAATTAAACTCCGGGACTTGTCCGGATTTAATTTTATTATGAATGTTTGTAATAGTATAACCACGTGCTGGAAGCCGTGTAAGATTAGATTAAATCTGTAGTAGGATTTTTTCTATGTAATTTCGATTTTTTAATTTTCCTAGAATGCCTTGTAGTAGGAAAATTATTTTTTGTAATCGAAGGCGTTATGGTGGGCGACTTGGATTCGTGGGTTTTGAGTTATCATGAATTTGAAGAAACACAGGAAAACCCAGAACGAATTACAAGAAGACCAAATAGCGTGGGAAAAACGAAGGAGGAATTGGCGGCAGGAGGCGACGCCGGTAATGACAGCCAGCAGCAGTCGCGCCGGCCGGGGAAGGCAGCAGCACGCAACAGTTGCTGCGCGCAGGGCGCGAGCAGGGCCGCGCCCGCACGGTCCTTGCGGGCGGTGCACGTGCGCACGAGAAGTGCGGCCTTCGGGCCGTGCTGCGGCACGGAAGGCCCGTTCGGGCCGTTCGACCTATTTTTGGCCCCTTTTTCCTCCAGTTTTCGTTTTTTGAAGTTCAAGACTCTCTTCATCGAGTGACGTGATGGGACACGAGATCAAGGCAATGGATGGAAGCAATTAAAAACCATAATAGTCGGGAAATTTATTTTTCGTGTTTATTTCCCGTATTTATTGTTTTTAATCTTTATGTTGTATTTTAGATGCATGAATTAAAAAATGTCTGGTTTTATGGTTGCATATAACTTAGGTTAGTTAATTGCATGTTAAAACCGGAAAAACCCTCAATTTGGAAATCTAAGTGGGGGAGGGTTGGTTTAATATCCCCATGGCCACCATTACGGGTTCATATGCGATGCGGGTGGGCTTGCGCGTTGGCATTAGGGCCTTCCTCCATTCGGATGAGTCCAGCCCCGAGATCGCTAGACTATGAACTTCCGAGTAAGATGACTAGAGCGAGTTTAACTAGGAGAAATGCGACACCCTCTCCATCTGAGGCGCACTATCTTGAGGTAACAAACTCAGAAGTCACGTAATGGAACAACTTAGTGTACGATCTGCAGTATTCCTCCCGCGAGGTTACGCTGCTTACTTGTACGGCTAAAAGCACTGACTATCAGCTACATTGATCAAAAAATCATTGGTCAGATAGTGTAGTTAATGAACTTGGTTCTTCTCAAATGAATGTGGGTTAGTGTAAACGTCCACACTGCGTGGCTTGCGAGAATCCCGGTGGATGAGATGTTGGTGGATTATAATTATTGTTTTGCGGGAAGTCAATAATTAATAGAATTTCATTTTTTTTGAAATTCTAAGTATATATAACTGAAACATTGTTTGTTTACTTTTCAGTTTAAATCGATATGACATTCAACCCCTTAGCTGCTATTTTGAAAAACAAACAATTAACTGGAACTAATAATGTCGATGGAAGTCGTAACTTGGACATTGTCTTTAGGGCTGAGAGCGCTCCTGTGAAAGATCATGTCATTGACATTATTAGTAACATCAACAAAGTTGAGGTAGTGGGAGGCGAATTCGTTGGTGAAACCAAAGCTGATATTGTCCTCCGGAGTTTGCCTCAAAGCTATGAGCGGATTCAGTAGAACTACAACATAAGTAAGATGTTGTGGAGTTCATTCGAGCTCTTGGCAGAGTTGGTGGCGGCTAAAAGTCTTCTTCAAGAGAAGAAGCAAGTTTTAGTCGCAGTTGAAGCTTCAGAATCTTCTTCTGAGCCTGAGGCTAGAAAGAAGAGGAGGAAGCTCGAGGGAATAGCTCAAGTGGCGCAAATTGTGCCTAAACCATGTATTGCAAAGAAGAAGTCGAAAGACAAGTGCTTCAAGTGCAATAAGACTAGACATTGGAAAGCGGATTGTCCAAAGCTTATAAGTACGATAAATTCTGCCTTAATTACTGAGACATGTTTAGCGGTGATTCCCACAGATACTTGGTGTGTGGATTTAGGTGCCACTGACCATGTTTGTAATTCTTTGCAAGGGTTCCAAGTAACCCGGAAGCTTAGAGAAGGAAAATTGGATATCTACTTGGGCGACACTACAAGAGTGTGAGTAGAAGCAGTGGGAGTAGTTAAGTTGAATTTCGAAAATTCTAGCTTAGAGTTAGTTAATTGCCTTTATGTACCGAGTTTTAGAAAGAACTTGATTTCGGTTTCTAAACTCTTGAAGAACGGGTATAGGTTTATTTTTTCTGATGACTGTGTTATTATTAGAAGAAATGGAAAACTTATTTGTTCTGGTTCATTGGCGGACAATTTGTTTGTGGTTAACTCTAACTCCCCTATTGCGCAAAACATAGAAATAGATAGCTCAGGATCCAACATTAATAAGAGGAAGAAACCTTCTGAAATGAATCAAACCTATCTTTGGCATCTCAAGTTAGGTCATATAAACCTTAGTAGGATTTAGAGGTTGGTCAATGATGGACCTTTAGGTTCATTAGATATTGACAGTTATGCAACCTGTGAATCTTGCTTGGAAAGTAAGATGACCAAGAGACCTTTTAAGCCAAAAGGTCATAGAGCTAAAGAAGTATTAGACTTGATTCATTCTGACTTGTGTGGACCTATGACAGTCCAGGCATGAGGGGGATATGAGTATTTCGTGACGTTCACGGATGACTACTCTAGGTACGGGTACATTTACTTAATGCGCCAAAGTCCGAATGTTATGGCAAGTTCAAAGAGTTTCGGGCAGATGTGGAGAAGCATCATGGTAAGAGTATCAAGACACTGCGTTCAGATTGTTGTGGGGAGTACCTATCCCATGAATTTCGAGATTACCTCACTGAGGTAGGAATTCAGTCTCAGTTGTCTGCACCTGGCACGCCACAGCAGAATGGTGTAGCAGAAAGGAGGAATCGAACTCTTATGGAAATGGTTAGGTCCATGATGAGCTATAGTGATTTGCCAAGTTCGTTCTGGGGATATGGCTTAGAAACAGCAATGTATATTCTTAATCTTGTACCATCTAAAACCGTGCCTTCAACCCCAGTAGAGTTGTGGAACGGGCGGAAGCCCAGTCTAAGACATCTCAGAATTTGGGGTGCCCAGCACATGTGCTTAAGGAAGATACGGCTAAGTTAGATGCGAGAACAAAATTAATGCTGTTTGTAGGATATCCTAGGGGAACGAAAGGTGGTCTATTCTATAGTCCTAAAGATCAGAAGGTGGTGATTAGTACCAACGCTAGATTTTTAGAAGAGGACTATGTCCTAGACCACAAGCCCAAAAGTAAGATAGTAGTAGAAGAGCTTAGACGACAAACTACTAATCCTGATGCACCAACACAAGTAGATACACCACACACTGTACATTAGATCACAGATGATGCGCCTACACAGGTGGTGCCTCGTCATAGTGAGAGGGTTGTGAGATAGCCCGACAGGTTCGTTGGCATGGGAGAGGCCTCAGACCTAGTCCTAGGTGTGCCTGAACCTGACCCGGTTAACTACAATGAGGCACTTCGAGATAAAGATGCAGAATCTTGGAGTAAGGCAATGATATCCGAGATGGGGTCAATGGACCACAATCAAGTCTGGGAGCTTGTGGACCTGCCTGATGGGTTTAAGCCCATTGGATGCAAGTGGGTCCTCAAACGTAAGAGAGGACCTGACGGGAAGGTGGAAACATTTAAAGCTAGGCTGGTGGCGAATGGGTATACTCAGAAAGAGGGAATCGATTATGAGGAAACCTTCTTCCCGGTAGCCATGCTTAAGTCGATCCGGATTCTCTTGGCCATAACTGCTCATATGGATTATGAGATTTGGCAGATGGATGTCAAGACAGCTTTCCTAAACTGAAGTCTTGAGGAAACCATCTTTATGCAGCAACTAGAGGGATTCATTGAAAAAGGCCAAGAGCATAAGGTTTGCAGGCTTAAGAGGTCTATTTATGGACTTAAGCAGGCATCTAGATCTTGGAACAACCAGTTTGATGAGGTAATCCAGTCCTTTGGATTTACTCAGTGTCCAGATGAGAAATGTGTGTATCGCAGACGTGATGGAAACTCAGTGGTGTTTCTTGTGCTTTACGTAGATGACATTCTATTGATTGGCAACAACAAGAAAGTGTTATCAGACGTAAAGGCATGGCTGTCCAAGCAGTTTGATATGAAGGACTTAGGGGAAGCGGGACATATCCTTGGGATCAAGATTATTCGAGATCGTAGGAAACGTTCGTTAACGCTCTCCCAAGCTTCATACATAGACACAATTCTGGCCCGTTTTAACATGTAGAACTCTAAGAAAGGTTTTCTACCTTTCAGGCATGGAGTGTTTCTATCTAAGGAGCAGTTTCCTAAGACTGTTGAGGAAATAGAGACCATGAAGACAGTTCCATATCCTTCGGCAGTAGGAAATCTCATGCATGCCATGTTGTGTACGCGGCCTGATATCTGTTATGTCGTTGGCATGGTGAGCAGATATCAGAGTAACCCCGGGAAAGCTCATTGGGAGGCAGTAAAATCCATTCTCAAGTATTTGCGCAGAAAGAGGGACCAAGTTCTGGTCTATCAGGCGCCTGAGCTGGTACCCCGAGGTTACAAAGATTCAGATTTCCAAGGCGACAGGGACAAGAGCAAGTCTACCTCAGGGTATGTGTTTACTCTACGAGGTGGAGCCATAGTTTGGCGAAGTGTCAAGCAGAAATACGTGGCGGACTCTACCATGGAGACTGAGTACGTTGCCACATCAGAGGTAGCGAAAGAAGCAGTATGGCTCAAGAACTTCCTAGTGGACTTAGATGTGATTCCTGGTTTGCAGCAGTCTATCACGGTATATTGTGATAGCAACGGTGCAGTAGCAAACTAGAAGGAACCACGAGCCCACAAGGCGAGTAAACATATACAGCGCAAGTACCACCTGATACGAGACATCGTGAAGAGGGTAGACATGGTCGTGGCTAAGATAGCATCAGAGGATAACCTTGCAGATCCATTCAAGAAAACATTGACTTCAAAAGTCTTTGAGGCTCACGTGAAGGGCATAGGGATCAGATGCTTAAGAGAGCCTTGATAGTTTTTCTAGATAGATAGCAGCAGATTGTATAGGAGTTGTATGTAGTTGTATACTTAAAGCACAGCTTAAGTATTAGTGGGAGATTGTTGGAGTAGAATACATAAGCTATGCTTGTATTATACAGTTTCCTAGATTAATATATCGATTCGTATTTTAGTCATATCTTGTTGTGCATTAATTGTCCATTATATTATGTAAGTAGATGATGAGGTTTCTGGTGCGACACAGTAGATCTCATAATTGGTTGAAAGACATAATATATAAATGAGGTTCGTAACCGAGACAGCTTTGGACAAACTGTCAGTTTAGGTTATTATGTGATTCGGATAATTGGTTTGTCTAAACTAATTGAATCATATAGATATGCCCGGGGCATATTAAACTTGACTTTTAGGAATGATTTGTCTTGTACTGATTTAATTGACAAATCGATCCTTGTATTCTATCTCTTAATCCCTAGACTCGAGCAGGCATGAGGATTAGACATAGTGTACTTTGATCTGCCAAAGGGTGAGGTCAATTGTGGCCAATAGTCTCGGTAGGTTGGGTGCGTGTGTTTAGTTACTTGGTGTGCTGCTGCTTGTCGAAAGGAAACCATGTACCGGTGCGTCCGGGGTGATGGTGCTCCCAAGATGAGCTAAAAATGTTTATTATACTAAACCCGGCCAGTGGACTTATGTCCGGTATAGTAGAAAGGTTGAGTGGTACTAGTCTCAGAATTAAATAAGTTAATTAATTAATTTATCAGTAAATTAATTTTAATTAACGAGCACAATATCTTTGAAGTTGGGAGATTAATGAATATAATTTAATTAAGTTGTTTCGTAAGTAATTCTGGTGGAGGATGGTAGTGCCAAAATTAATCCGTTAGTGGTATGATTAATTTTGTAATGGGTTAATTTAATAGGTAGATTTAATTAATTGGTTAATTATTCCTAAGGGTTAATTCAGTAATTAACAAAGTGGAATTATTTAATTAATTCCTAAGGGTTAATTAAGTAATTAACAAAGTGGAATTATTTAATTAATTAATTAAGTCTTAAGTTTCAATTGGCATTAGGAAATCCTAGAGATTAGGAATCTAGTAGGATTTAGTTTATCCTATCAGATTGGTTACCTAATTGGATTTGGAAACTAATTCATTACCTAAACCCATTAGGAAGACCAATCCTAAACCAACTTGGGGTCTCTCTTGTAACTCTATAAATAGACAAGGGATAAGCCATTTAAGATACACAATTCAATAGATTCATTATTCAAGAATCTAGAGAGATAAAATTCTAGAGAGAGAAATTTCTTTCTCTCTCAAGAACGAATTTTTGAGCAAATAGGTGGCTGGTTTTCTTCATCAAGTGACCGAAAATATTGGTCCAAAATACTAGCCCCGTGTGTTGCTTTCTCTCTCTCCGGGCAGTGCGTTTGCAGTACGTGCTAGGTGCGGAGGTGCTGAATTTTTTCAGCAGGTGGATTGTGGTAAGTTGCTGATTAATTGACTTCTAGATTGTTGCCCACACAACAAGAGGTCATAGTCTTTGAGGCATACAAGAGAATCACCAGGTGCACGCTTCAAAGGTAACTTTCTAAGGTTCCGCTTTAATTAGAAATTTTTATTGCATGGTAAATCGAGCAAGTGCAAACCCAGATCCTATGTGGCAAATTCTTTCAGTTACCAACGCTAGATTTTTGGAAGAAGACTATATCATAGATCACAAGCCCAAGTGTAAGATAGTACTAGAAGAGTTTAGGAGACAAACTACTAATCCTGATGCACTAGCACAAGTAGATACACCACACACTGCACAAGAGATCACAGATGATGCGCCTACAGCGGTGGTACCTCGTTGTAGCGGGAGGGTTGTTAGATAGCCCGACAGGTTCATTGGTGTGAGAGAGGCATCTGACCTAGTCCCAGGCGCGCCTGAACCTGACCCAGTTAACTACAATAAGGCTCTCCGAGATAAAAATGTAGAATCTTGGTGTAAGGCAATGATATCCGAGATGGGGTCAATGGACCACAATCAAGTCTGGGAGCTTGTGGACCCGCCTGATGGGTTTAAGCCCATTGGATTCAAGTGGGTCTACAAACGTAAGAGAGGACCTGACGGAACGATGAAAACCTTTAAAGCTAGGCTGGTGGCGAAAGGGTACACTCAGAAAAGGGAATCAATTGTGAGAAAACCATCTCCCCAGTAGCCATGCTTAAGTCGATCCAGATTCTCTTGGCCATAGCTGCTCATTTGGATTATGAGATATGGCAAATGGATGTCAAGATAGCTTTCCTAAACGAAAGTCTTGAGGAAACCATCTTCATGCAACAACTAGAGGGATTCGTTGAAAAAGGACAATAGCATAAGGTTTGCAGGCTTAAGAGGTCTATTTACGGACTTAAGCAGGTATCCAGATCTTGGAACATCCAGTTTGATGAGGTAATCCAGTCCTATGGATTTACATAGTGATCGGATGAGCAATGTGTGTACTGCAGACATGATGGAAACCCAGTGGTGTTTCTTGTTCTTTACGTAGATGACATTTTATTGATTGGCAACAACAAGAAAGTGTTATCAGACGTAAAGGCATGGTTGTCCAAGCAGTTTGATATGAAGGACTTAGAGGAAGTAGGACATATCCTTAGGATGAAGATAATTTGAGATCGTAGGAAACGTTCGTGAATGCTCTCCCAATCTTCATACATAGATACAATTCTGGCCTATTTTAACATACAGAACTCCAAGAAAGGTTTTCTACCTTTCAGACACGGAGTGCATCTGTCTAAGGAACAGTGTCCCAAGACTGTTGAGGAGATAGAGGCCATGAAGACAGTTCCTTATGCTTCAGTAGTAGGAAGCCTCATGTATGCCATGTTGTGTACGAGGCCTGATATCCGTTATACCGTTGGCATTGTAAACAGATATCAGAGTAACCACGGGAAAGCTCTTTGGGAGACAGTAAAATGCATTCTCAAGTATTTATGCAGAACAAGAGACCAAGTGTTGGTTTATCAAGCGCCTAAGCTGGTACCCCGAGGTTACACAGATTCAGATTTCCAAGGCGACAGGGACAAGAGCAAGTCTACCTCAGGGTATGTGTTTACTCTAGGAGGTGGAGCCATAGTTTGGCAGAGTGTCAAGCAGAAATGCGTGGCAGACTCTGCCATGGAGGCTGAATACATTGCCGCATCAGAGGCAGCGAAGGAAGTAGTGTGGCTCAAGAACTTTCTAGTGGACCTAGATATGATTCCCGGTTTGTAGAAGTCTATCACGGTATATTGTGATAACAATGGTGCAATAGCAAACTCGAAGGAACCACGAGCCCACAAGGCAAGTAAACATCTACAGCGCAAGTACCACCTGATACGAGACATCGTAAAGAGAGAAGACGTGGTCGTGGCTAAGATAGCATCAGAGGATAACATTGCAGATCCATTCACGAATATATTGACATTAAAAGTCTTTGAACCTCACGTGGAGTGCATGGGGATCAGATACTTAGGTGAGCCATGACAGTTTTTCTAGATATATAGTAGCAGATTGTATTGGAGTTGAGTGTAGATGTATACTTAAAGCACAGCTTAAGTATTAGAGGGAGATTGTTGGAGTTCCATACATAAGCTATGCTTGTGTTGTATTTTTTTTCCAGTTAATATATCGATTTATGTTTTGGTTATATTTTGTTGTGCATTATTTGTCGACTTATATTATGTAGTTAGATGATGAGGTGTCTTGTGTGACACAGTAGATCTCATTATTGGTTAAAAGACATAATATATAAATGAGGTTCGTAACCGAGACAGCTTTGGAAAAACTATCCGTTTAGGTTATTATGTGATTCGGATAATTGGTTTGTCTAAACTCATTGAATCATATAGATATGCCCGGGGCGTATTGAACTTGACCATTAGGAATGATTTGTCTTGTACTAATTTAATAGACAAATCATTATTGGTATTTTATCTCTTAATCCCTAGACTCGAGCGGGCATGAGGATTAGACATAGTGTACTTTGATCTGCCAATGGGTGAGGTCTATTGTGGCCAATAGTCTCAGTAGGTTGGGTGCGCATGTTTAGTTACTTGGCGTGCTGTTGCTTGTCAAAAGGAAACCATGTACCGGTGCGTCCGGGGTGATGGTGCTCCCGAGATGAGCTCGTAATGTTTATTATACTAAACCCGGCCGGTGGACTTATGTCCGGTATAGTAAAAAGGTCGAGTGGTACTAGTCTCGGAATTAAAGAAGTTAATTAATTAATTTATCAGTAAATTAATAAATTAACGAGCACTATATCTTTGATGTGGGGAGATTATGAATATAAATTAATTAAGTTGTTCCAGAAGCAATTCTGGTGTAGAATGGTAGTGCCATAATTAATCCGTTAGTGGTACGATTAATTATGTATTGGGTTATTGACAAAAGTATATTTAATTAATTAAGTAATTAATTAATCCTTGTGTCAGTTGGTTGTGAATAATATCAGGAACTGGATTGGGGATAAGTGAATCCCTGTATCAGTTGGTTGTGAATCATACTAGGAACTGGATTGGGTTAAGTGAATCCCTGTATCAGTTGGACATGAATCAGTCCAGGAACAGGATTAAATGAAACAGAAACCCAGTAGGAAGGCCAATTCTAAACCAACTTGGGGTCTCTCTTGTAACTCTATATATAGACAAGGGATTAGCTATTCCACATAATACAATTCATAAGTTTTCAAGTCAAGAAAACTTTGAGAGAGAAAATCCTAGAGAGATAAAATTCTCAGTCTAAATTTCGGATTTCTTAAGCTTTGGGGCAGCCAAAATTTCTTTAAGTTTTGGCAGCAACGTGTAGCTTTCTCTCTTTTCGAGCGGTGTATGAATTGTACATACCAGGTGCAGCGGTGCTGGAATTTTCTGGCAGGTGGATTGTTGTGATTAGTTGATCAAATTGCTAGTTAGATTGCTACCCACAGAGCATACACGCAAAGTCTTGAGACATACAAGAGAATCACCTGAGTATACGCTTTAATATGTAATTCTTATTCTTCCACTTTTAATTAAGAATTTTTGTTGCGTGGTAAATCGAATAAGTGCAAACCCATATATTGATACGCGGAAGAATAAGAATTACCTATTGAAGCGTATACTCAAGTGATTCTCTTGTATGCCTCAAGACTTTGCTTGTATGCTATGTAGGCAGCAATGTAACGAGCAATTTGATCAGCTAATCACCACAATCCACCTGCCAGAAAATTCTAGCACCGCTGCATCTGGCACGTACAATTCACGCATCGCCTGGGGAGAGAGAAAACTACACGTTGCTGCCAAAACTGGAAGAAATTTCGGCTGCCCCAAAGCTTAAAAAATTCGAAATTTAGAGTGAAAATTTTCTCTCTCTATGTTTTCTTGTCTTGAAAACTTATGAATTGTATTATGTGGAATAGCTAATCCCTTGTCTATATATAGAGTTACAAGAGATACCCCAAGTTGGTTTAGGATTGGCCTTCCTACTGGGTTTCTGTTTCCTTCAATCCTGTTCCTTGACTGATTCACATCCAACTGATACAGGGATTCACTTATCCCAGTCCAGTTCCTGGTATGATTCACAACAACTGATACAGGGATTCACTTATTCCCAATTCAGTTCCTGGTATGATTCACAACCAACTGACACAAGGATTAATTAATTACTTAATTAATTAAATCTACCTTTGTCAATAACCCAATACATAATTAATCGTACCACTAATGGATTAATTATAGCACTACCATCCTACACCAGAATTGCTTCCGGAACAACTTAATTAATTTATATTCATAATCTCCCCATATCAAAGATATAGTGCACATTAATTTATTAAGTTCTTTAATTCTGAGACTAGTACCACTCGACCTTTTTACTATACCGAAAATAAGTTTACTGGTCGGGTTTAGTATAATAAACATTATGAGCTCATCTCGAGAGCACCATCACCCCGGACGCACTGGTACATTGTTTCCTTTCGATAAGTAGCAGCACACCAAGTAACTAAACACGTGCACCCAACCTACCGAGAGTATTGGCCACAATAGACCTTACCCATTGGCAGATCAAAGTACACTATGTCTAATCCTCATGCCCGCTCGAGTCTAGGGATTAAGAGATAGAATACCAATAATGATTTGTCTATTAAATCAATACAAGACAAATCATTCCTAATGGTCAAGTTCAATATGCCCCGGACATATCTATATGATTCAATCAGTTTAGACAAACCAATTATCAGAATCACATAATAACCTAAATCGACAGTTTGTCCAAAGCTGTCTCAGTTACGAACCTCATGTATATATTATGTCTTTTAACTAATGATGAGATCTACTGTGTCACACAAGACACCTCATCATCTAACTACATAATATAAATGGACAAATAATGCACAACAAAATATAACCAAAACATAAATTGATATATTAACTTGGAAAAAGTACAACACAAGCATAGCTTATGTATTCAACTCCAACATTTATATCTCCCCCACTTCTAGATTCTAAATACAATAAATCACAAAACCATCCTAAAAACAATAATCATACAAAACAATCCCCCCACACCAAATCTCTACATTGTCCCCAATGTAGAAAAAAAATAGGCATAACAAGATCGCAAAAACAAACACCACTAAGCCAAAATAAAAATAAATAAAAAATAAAAGTTAGTAAGGTGAAGAGATGCTTCTCTATGGTGAAGGAATTGGCGGTTTCAAGCCCACATATGGGCAAAGGGTTTGGAGATTGGAGTTCACTTATCGAATTATTTGTTTGAAGGCCATTGAGCTAATCGTTCCTCCTCTAGTTGGGCTTCTTGGCCTTGGCCTGCATTCTCACCACTAATCAACTGCAAAAAGAAATTAAAAAGTCAACACCAAATTCAAATAATCCCCCAAAATTAAAGATGTGTACCAAGAAAACAAAAAGGATAATTTAGGGCTTGGGTGTGTGGTGACTGCTCTGCCGCTGGAATGAGCTCAACCCGACATGGCTCGTGGATGGGTAAGGCGTGTGGTGACCACTGCTAAGTTGCTTAGGTGCCCGATGGATGAACATGGTGCGGTGGAAGGAAAGCAGCCGATGAGAATCACTCCAAAAGTGCCGAAACGGAGTGACGATTGGAGAAGATTACAGACAACCGACTGACGATCGATTGCTGTCATTTGGTTCATGGTTGAACGTGTTAGAGTTGAATACATAAGCTATGCTTGTATTATCCATTTTCCCAGTTAATATATCAATTTAATGTTTTGGTTAGATTTGTTGTGCATTATTTGTCCATTTATATTATGTAGTCAGATGATGAGGTGTCTTGTGTGACACAGTAGATCTCATCATTGGTTAAAAGACATAATATATAAATGAGGCTCCTACCCGAGATAATTTTGGACAAACTGTCGGTTTAGGTTATTATGTGATTCGGATAATTGGTTTGTCTAAACCAATTGAATCATATAGATATGTCCGGGGCATATTGAACTTGACCATTTTGGAATGAATTGTCTTATATTGATTTAATAGACAATTCATTCTTAGCATTCTATCTCTTAATCCCAAGACTTGAGCGGGCATAGTGTACTTTGATCTGCCAATGGGTGAGGTTAATTATGGTCAATAATGTTGGTGGGTTGGGTGCGCGTGTTTAGTTACTTGGTGTGCTGCTGCTTGTCGAAAGGAAACTATGTACCGGTGCGCCCGGGGTGATGGTACTCTCGAGATGAGCTCGTTATGTTTATTATACTAAACTCGGCCGGTGTACTTATGTCCGGTATAGTAAAAAGGTCGAGTGGTACTAGTCGCGGAATTAAAGAAGTTAATTAATTAATTTATCAATAAATTAATAAATTAAAGAGCACTAAATCTTTGATGAGAGAGATTAAAAATAAATTAATTTAGTTGTTCCGGAAGCAATTCTAGTGTAGGATGGTAGTGCCAAAATTAATCCGTTAGTGGTACGATTAATTTTGTAATTGGTTAATTTAATAAGTAGAATTAATTATTCCTAAGGGTTAATTAAGTAATTAACAAAGTGGAATTATTTAATTAATTAATTAAATCTTAAGTTTCAATTAGAATTAGGAAATCTTAGGGATTAGGAAATCTAATTGGATTTGTTTATCCTATTAGATTAGTTACCTAATTGGATTTGGAAACTAATTAATTACCTAAACTCATTAGGAAGACCAATCCTAAACCAACTTGGGGTCTCTCTTGTAACTCTATATATAGACAATGGATTATCAATTACATAACACACAATTCATTAGTTTTCAAGACAAGAAAACTTAGAGAGAGAAAATTCTAGAGAGAGAAAGTTAATCTCTCTCAAGTCCAAATTTTTTAAGGCTTTTGGCAGCTGGTTTTTTCTCCTTAAACCGGCGGAGCGTGAAGCTCTTCTCTCGGGCCTAGGTGGCTCGTGGACATTACGCGTTAGGCGGTTGGTGGCTGAAGTTTTTTTCGGTAACCCAGTTGTGTTGATTGCTGATCAATTGCTCTCTAGATCGTTGTTCACACAATGTGCGATCATAGTCTTGAGTCATACAAGCGATCACCTGAGTTCACGCTTCAAGAGGTACTTTCCATGATTCCGCTTTTAATTAGAAATTATTGTTGCGTGATAAATCGAATGAGTGCATACCAAGATCCTGTGCAATGTTATTTCAAGCAAAGATTGGAATAGCAATTGAGCTAGAGTCTAGGCCTGGTCAAAGATTCTGATTCTGAAATGCGTAGCACGAAAGTGAGTTTTTGACCGGGCCCGGGCACATAATCTTTCAGAACGAGCTTTGAGAGAGAAAAGAAAGAAAAACTTGGGCGGTTGAGGTTAGTAAAACCAAAAAAGTAAAGGTAAACCCTAAGTACAACACAAGAAGAAAAAGGATTTTTTTTTTTTTTTTTAGATTTTTGACATGGGCACGTCGAGGGAATATTTATATTCTGCCCAAACCACCTTAAAAATAAAAGAAAAGTTGAACTGGGTGAAGAAAAACAGAACAAGCCCGGGCTAAATCAAAAATCTCACTTTCGTGAAATACATTCCAGAATCAGAAACTTTCGACAAAGCTCAGGCTCAAATTTATTTTTCCCTAAACGGATCTAGGCTTATACTTATTTAATTTATTAAATCAAAAAAGAATGCACAAAGAATCAACCTTTACTTAAAAGCGAAAAACAGAAAGGTTATACCTTTGAAGCGAAGTCCAACGCAATAAGAAAAATCAAATCTTTACGTTGCGATCACCACCGAAATCCAAAAGATGACTCCAAGAAACTTCAAATATTACGTGGGCAATAATCTATCAAAGTGTGCTAGCAAAGCCCATGAAAACCCACGAAGAAAATCCCTCAAATAAAACAAGAACGGCCTGAAATCTGATAAAAAACACAACCAGTCGCTAGGACTGCTGCGCCATCCAAGTCTGCCCAACCCCGGTACGAAAAAATTGAACCAAACAAGTTCAAAGGTTCAATCTTTGGTCACGATCTGCACAAGTCTACTCATGGATCACCAAAGGAGAGATCGACATGAATAAACCTGGATCAAGCACCCTAAAAATTGACCCAAAACCTGCCGGAATGTATGAACTAGCGGCGGCACGGAAATAGGTCCGACGAACTCAATAACACGGCGGAATTCCAAAAGGTTTTTGATCTTCGAGCTTTGTTTCAATTTGAGAAGTGAGATCTCAAGTTCGTTTTTGAAAGAAACTCAAAAGACAAGAGAGTCTCTCTCTAGAACTTTCTCACTCTAAGAGGCAAGAAATGTCTTGCAAGATTTTCTTAGTTTTCTTTGGCCTTAAGCTTTCTATTTATAGGGAGCTCTTAATGAGACCTAGTGGGCTTTTGAGTTGGATCTTTTAATTTGACTTTCGTTGACCGCTTAGTCTTTCCTAGACTTATCAACTGCAATCGACCCATTCAAATTAATTTCTTAACCCACTTCGTTAATTTAATTTAATCGAACCCTTAGGATTAATTAATTCATATAGAAATAATTTTTTAATCCACTTAGTCAATTAAATATTAATTAAACCTTTAGGATTAATTAATTCACTTTGTCGATTAGTCAAATACATAATTAGTCGTACCACTATCGGACTAACTATGGAACTTCCACTCAAAAACAACTTTACATCACGCTACTATATTTTATTCTATTTCCCCACATTAAAGATCTAGTGCTCGTCGGTTTATCAATTTACTGACAAATTAATTCACCGACTTCTTGGTATCCGAGATTAGTACCACTCGACCTTCTTATTATACCGGACGTAAAGTTCATTGGCCAGATTCAGTATAATAAACCTTACGAGCTCATCTCGGGAGCACCATCAACCCGGTGAACCGGTACGTGGATTCGTCCGACTAGCAACGGCACGTGAGAAGCTAAACACTGCATACCCAACCTACCGAGGTATTGGCCTCAATTGATCGCACTCTTTGGCACATCAAAGCATACGATATCTAACTCTCATGCCCATCCCAATCTCGGGATTGAGAGACTGAATACTAGGACCGAATTGACTACGCCGATCAGTACAAGTCACTTCTATCCAAACTGGTCGTGCTCAATATGGCCCGGGCATATCCGTGTGATTTAAATTAGTCTAGATAAACTAATTTCCAAACCACACGATAACCTATACCGATAGTATGTTCAGACTATCTCAGTTACAAGCATACTTTTTATATATCAATACTTTAACCAATAACGGAATCTACTGTGTTTTTTCACACCCCGTTATTTAGTTCTATGATATAATAGAACAATTTAATACTGAAACAAAATGATATGTCATCTGTGGATATTAGTTTTTGATACAAGCCATAGCTTTTCTGTATTCAAAACTAACACTGGGCGTGTCGGATGAAGACTTATGTTCTGCCTAAACACCCAAAAATTGTAAGAAAAATAGGCCTGGACATGTCGGGGGAACTATGCCCAGACATCTAAAAAAAATTGAAGGAAATTTTGACCTGGGCATGTCGGGAGAAATCTTATATCCTGCCCAGACGCTTCAATCTTCCTCGCGAACTCCTGCCAAAAATCACTTAACAAGCAATTAAATTACTAAAACTACAACAAAAAAACTTGAAAAATTGGGTTGTCTCCCAATAAGCGCATTTCTTTAATGTCTTTGGCTGAACATAGCCCTACTTCTAATTAATCTTCATAAATAAGTAGAAATAAACAAATTTTATTATCAGAAGTAGTGTTAATATTCACAATACAAGATTTGAGTCGATGACCATTCACAACCAATATTTTTCTGGACTCTAAATCTTTAATTTCAACCATACGAGAAGAAGAAATACTTACCTCAATATAGGGTTTATGCCATCTTCATTTGAACTTACCAGGCATTAATTTCCATTTGCAATCTAAGAAAAATACCTTCTGCCCAACCACACATTCCTTCCTTCGTAGCAGCTCATCCTGAATGGTTTTTTTCCTTTCATTGCACAACTGAGAGTTGTCATAAGTTTCCATACTAATTTCTTCTAACTCTTGCAGTTGTAACTTCCTCTCTTACCCTACTTCTTTAGCATTCATATTGAACTGTTTCACTGCTAGCAATTCCAACAGTTTGTCAATAAAAGGAGGAAGGAAGTGATCATCTCTTACCGATTTTGATTCGGACTCTAACAGAAGATATTTGAGATGATCGTGGAACAACTTGAACTCCAATTTAGGTGCCTGTACCAAAGAAGGTAAAATATTTTCAGAACTAATAGGCAATCTCAAGTAATGGTTAGAAAACCTCATTGGCAGTTCAGGATTGGAATTAAATGCCATGATTGCCTCAATGACGGATTCATTCACATCTTTTTGAGCATCCGTTCCCTGCAAACTATGTTGTCACACAAAATTCAGCTCATCAAGCATCAAATTAAACTCAACTTCTTCTTGCACAATAAAATCAACCAGGCTAACATTGACAAAGTATTCAGAATCTGGTGGATACTTCATAGCTTTATACAAATTAAATTGTACTTTTTCACCATCAAACTCAAAAGTATAAACACCAGCATCTATGTCAATCTTTGTTTTAGGCGTTTTCATAAATGATCTACGCAGTAAAAGAATATTAGAATTAGTCACATGCTCATCATTCATATCAAGGATGTAGAAATCAGCAGGAAAAATCAATTTATCACATTTACCTAAGACATCCTCAACTACCCCTTTCGGATAAATCATCGACCTATTGGCTAACTGAACTATCACATTTGTGTTCTTAAGAGCCCCAATTTTCAACTTGTTTAACAAAGATAGAGACATAACATTTATCGAGGCTCTTAAATCCAACATGGCTATTTTTATAACTCGTGACCCAATAACACAAAAGATAGCAAAAATACCTGGGTCAGTACATTTCTGAGGCAATTTGCACTGAAGGACTGAGGAAACATTTTCATTGACATACACCTTACCTTCAGGTCTTCTCTTCTTTGTCAGCAGTGACTTCAAGAATTTGGCATACTTGGGGATCTGCGCAATAGCTTCCATCAATGGGATGTTGATGGCCACCTTGCGAAACACCTCTAGAACTTCCTCATCGATGTACTCCTTCCTTATTTGGACCAATCTGCCAGGAAAAAGTGGTGGAATTACACTTTCAGTTTTTCTGACAATAAACTTAGGATTTACCTCCTTTTCTGGCAACGCTTTCACTTCTTCTTCCTTCTCTGATTCCTTAGAAGATTCCTGAACCTCGAGAGTCAGACTTTTGGGTTCTGGAAATTCTCTTCCACTCCTCAAAATCATGGCACTAATATTCTCTGTGGAACTACCTGGTTGAGAAAGAAGCTTCCCGTGGACTTTTTTTCTCTGATTCACCTGAGTGGCTAGTTTTGAGATTTGTTTCTCCAAGATTTTAGTTGCTGCTTGTGACTACTGTTCACGTTCCTATTGTTGCTGTTCTCGTGCTTGATCCCTCTCAACAAGTCCATGCACAACAACTGTTAGCCCTCTAATTATTGATTCAACCAACGAACCTGAAGCCTCTGCTGGTGGAGGTACTGGGTTCCTCACTGGAGGTTGGAAACCGGATTGTTGAGGTTGAGATTGAAACCCAGGCTACTTCTAGCTGAAATTTGGATGATTCCTCCACCCCGGGTTGTAAGTATTGGAATACGGACCATACCTCCGTTAAGGTGGAGCCTGGAATCCTCCCACAATATTTACCTGCTCCCTTCTTGCATTGCTAGACAATCATCCGAGGCGTGTCTTTGCATTGCACAAATTCCGCAGACCTTAACTGCCTGCAACTGTCCCACAACAAGCTAGCGCACCAAATTAGTTAACTGTTTAATTTTACTTTCCATATTAGAAACACTCACCTCATTAACTCGTTTGGTGGGCATGTTCGCTAGCTTATGGAATTTTTGGGACGTCTCAGCCATCACAAAAGTCAGCCTCATTGCCTCTGCAGGAGTTTTATTCATCAATGCTCCTCCACTTGCTGAATCAATCTTGTCCCTATCTAACTTAGATAAACCCTTATGGAAATACTGAACTAAGAGCTGCTCGGGAATCTGGTGTTAGGACAGCTTCTGCAAAGATCACTGAATCGTTCCCAATACTCGTACAAACTCTCACCAATTAATTGTCGGATACCACACATATCCTTCCTAATATTAGAAGCATGAGAGGCTGGGAAGAATTTCTCCAAAAATAGTTTTTTGAGCTCATTCCACGTGGTAATGGATTTCGCTGGTAGCTCGAAAAGCCAATGCTTCGCTTTATCTTCTAATGAGAAAGGAAAAGCCCAAGCTTGACCTGCTATTCAGTGACACCTTGGTAGCTTACTGCTGAATACACAATGCGGACCTCCATCAAGTGCTTTTGGGAGTCCTCACCTGTCAAACCATGAAATATAGGCAGTAAGTGTATAGTACTAGATTTTAACTCAAATCTAGGAGTGTCGTCAGGAAAACAATGCAAAAAAAATTCTGATTATCACCAGGAGTTGTCAACTCCCTTAGAGTTCTTTCTGCCATTGGTACTGCGATCAACTCCTCTTCTTCTTCAGGAACCTCTATTTCTTCTTCTTCGTCAACTGGTTGAGACACCGATGTTGACTCAACCACTTGGGCTCTTAGTTTCTTCTCCTTTGTATTCCTCTTTGCAGTTTTCTCTACCTCTGGGTCAAATACTGGTTTGCCTGTACGAGAAGAACGAACCATAAAAAGGAATAAACAAAACAAAACGTTTAACCAAATTAAAAACACTACACAGTGCTCCCCGGCAATGGCGCCAAAATTTGGTGGGTTGTCAGACCAATCAAAAATAAAACCTACTCTATAAGCTTTTTAAATAGTATAGTGCGAGTAGGATTGTCTCCATAGGAAGCACCGAAGTGAAATCAACTCAGCTAAAAGTACGTGACCAAAGGGGGGTGTTTTGAATTAAAATTAATAACTAAAATTCAATTAAAATAAATGAGATGAAATTAAACAAACTTAAGAAGTCAAATTTGGGGAAAACTCTAGTCAAATGAATTGTACCACCTCGATGTGACGAATCGATCCTCGATGCAAGAATTCATCAATTAATTTATGGTTATACTGGTTTGCATTGTTAGAACCTCCTAACAATTCAGTCCTATTAATTTAAGCCAGCAATTAAGGAACCTCTATTAATTGCATCTATAATCAATGACCAATTCTGGAACCTCCTAGAACCTAGATCATGATAGTCAATGACCCAGTTCAACTACAATTAAGCATTTTGTTCAATTGCAATTAATTACTTATTCTTTTCAATACGCTAACCTACGTACCACGTGATTAGTTGTATTGAACTCTTAAGAATACCGAACCTCGTGTATTCAAGCTAATTGGATTACCTAGGAAAGTTCACATGCTACCAGCTATCCAAACAGTGCCAGATAATCCTCAATACAATTCATAAGAATAAGTAAGAAACCATGAATTAATTAATATTAAAACAATTTGATCTTACGATTAAAGCAAAATCGAGGGGTTTAATTCCCATGTCTAGACTAAAAAAATAAGTTACTCATAATTGAAACACTAAAAACTAAATAAAAATTGTATGTCATGAATTCAAATTAAAACAAAGAAATAAAATTGAGTACCATGCGTAATCGTCACGCAGCCGCCTAATTCTCAATGCTGCGTCACCTTGCTGCCCTCTAAAATCCTTACCGAAAAGTGAGTCTCCCAAAAGTTCCTTCACCAAAGTTGCTGCCCGCAACCACCTCTCAATACTAGGGGTGTAAATCGGCCGGTTTGGCCGGTTTGAAGGCTAAAGTACCGGCCAAACCAATAACTACGGTTTGACAAATTTTCAAACCAAGTCGGCCAAATGAATATGCCAAACCAAGTCGGCCAAACCATATTTAGACGGTTTGGTTCGGCCGGTTTGGACGGTTTCAAACAAATTTACGTTTTATTTCAAAAAACAAGTACACACAAATACAATAATTGGAGCTTCTATATTTTGTAAAACATCAATGGAAACTATCATTTGAAAGTGGTAACTACCCAGCAAGTCAATGAAAATATATCCAAATATAGACTATCAAAAGGGGATTTATGGATCGTATCATAAAAATGAAAAATTATGTCCAATTTGAATCGATCTCAGGCGATCCCCCATTACTGCTACTTTGAGCAGTAATGACTAGGGATGACAGGATTCGAACCCGTGACATTTTGTACCCAAAACAAGACTTCACAAAAATAATTGATTTCTTTTATATTCTTGATCTGATATCTATAGTTTGTTGATCTGATGTCAAGTATTTGCTGATCTGATGTCTATATAATCCTGATCTGATCTCCCTTGTTAAGTATGTTTTAGTTCTAGTGTATGATTTCTTTTATATTCTTGATCTGATATCTATAGTCTGTTGATCTGATGTCAAGTATTTGCTGATCTGATGTCTATATAATCCTGATCTGATCTCCCTTGTTAAGTATGTTTTAGTTCTAGTGTATGATTTCTTTTATATTATTGATCTGATATCTATAGTCTGTTGATCTGATGTCAACTATTTACTTATCTGATGTCTATATAATCCTGATCTGATCTCCCTTGTTAAGTATGTTTTAGTTCTAGTGTATGATTTTTTTATATTTTTTATCTGATATCTATAGTCTGTTGATCTGATGTCAAGTATTCGTTGATCTGATGTCTATATAATCCTGATATGATCTCCCTTGTTAAGTATGTTTTAGTTCTAGTGTATGATTTCTTTTATATTCTTGATCTGATATGTATAGTCTGTTGATCTGATGTCTAGTATTCCTTGATCTGCTGTCTATATAATCCTGATCTGATCTCCCTTGTTAAGTATGTTTTAGTTCTAGTGTATGATTTGTTTTATATTCTTGATCTGATATCTATAGTCTGTTGATCTGATGTCAAGTATTCGCTGATCTGATGTCTATATAATCCTGATGTGATCTCCCTTGTTAAGTATGTTTTAGTTCTACTGTATGATTTCTTTTATATTCTTGATCTGATATCTATAGTCTGTTGATCTGATGTTAAGTATTTGCTGATCTGATGTCTATATAATCCTGATGTGATCTCCCTTGTCAAGTATTCGCTGATTAATTAAATATATTTATTATATATATTAAATTAAAAATGGCCGGTCTGGCCAAAGTGGCCGATTTTATTACTGAAACCGTTGGCCGAACAGTATTTATCGGTTTGAAAATTTTTAAACCGACAGTAATTATATATATTTTGAGACCGGCCAAACCGGCCAAACTTGACCGGTTTGGCCGGTTTGGCCAGTTTCGGCCGAACCAATTTCACCCCTACTAAATACCAAAACATAAGTCCCCAAAATCTCCAGCCAAATAGTATTAAGAAATTTATGCTCATCACGACCACTTTAGATCAATTAAAAAAGAATTTAAATTATATTCAATAAAGGAAAATTTTCACTTTGTCTTTATCAAATTAGAAAAATTTATAAAATTTTTAGCTACTAAAACTCTTAAAATACAATAATTTAATGAAAAATGAAAACAATGTTCATTCGGGGTACCTTTTTGGACCTTGGTGACTTTTTGGGGAAAATTATATCATAGGATTAGGAGTAAAAGGAGTAAATCAGGAGATATACTCCTACCAGGTTTTTTTAAAAAATCGGGTTAATTGAGAAAAAACCGGGTAAAATCGAGTTTTTTTTTCAAAAACGCACAAAAGAGGTGGCTAGGCACATTTAATGCGTATTAAATGCGTCTATCCCCAGCTGTCCTCAGCTTCTCTCTCCCTTTCACTCCTTACGCGCCTCATTGTTTTGAATTCTCACGCCACTTTACACCAACTTTAATGTAAAGTTATAGTTTACATTGATGTAAACTGCCAGTTTACATAAAAAATGATGTAAAGTCGCGTTGCATTGGTGTAAAGTCACAGGCATCATTTGTTTGAATTCCCGCATCACTTTACACAAACTTTAATGTAAAGTTGTAGTTTGCATTGATATAAACTGCTAGTTCACATAAAAAATGATGTAAAGTCGCGTTGTATTTGTGTAAAGTGACGAGTTTACACCAACTAACAGTACTTTACATCAGCAAACAGTACTTTACACAAAGAGATCAGTACGAGAATTTTACACATAGGAACATCATTTTACACTAATAAACTGTAGTTTGCACAAACTAATAGTACTTTACACCAACATATCAGTACTTTACAGCAACAATCAGTTCGTTACACCAACATATCAATACTTTACTCCAGCATATCAGTACTTTACACCAACATATCAGTACTTTACACCAACATACCACTTTACATCGATAATGATATAAAGTCGCGTTGTATTGGTGTAAGTCGCGAGTTTACACCAGCCAAATTTTATTTTGACCAAAGAATCAGTAGTTTACATCAGCGAACAGTACTTTATACCAACATTAAGCACTTTACATAAAAACTAGCACTTTACACTAACGAATCAGAATGAAATTTTTACACTATCCAAAACCACTTTAAACCAGAAAATAGTTTTTTATACCAAGGAACAGCATTTTTACCAAAGAATCAGTAGTTTACATCAGCGAACAGTACTTTACACCAACATTCAGCACTTTAAATAAACAATTAGCACTTTACACCAGTGAATCATAACAAAATTTTAAGACTAACAAAAACCACTTTAAACCAGAAAACAATATTTTATACCAAGGAACAACATTTTTACCAAAGAATCAGTAGTTTACATCAGCGAACAGTACTTTATACCAACATTCAGCACTTTACACTAACGAATCAAAACGATGATTTTACACTATCAAAGACCACTTTAAACTAGAAAAGAGTATTTTACATAAAGGAATAGTATTTTTACCCAAGAATTAGTAGTTTACATTAGCAAACTGTACTTTACACCAACATTCAACACTTTACATAAACAATTAACACTTTACACCGACGAATCAAAATGAAATTTTTACACTATCCAAAACCACTTTAAACCAGAAAATAGTTTTTTAATACCAAGGAACAACATTTTTAACAAAAAATCAGTAGTTTATATCAGTGAACAGTACTTTACACCAATATTTAGTACTCATTTGTTTGAAGTCAAACGCCACTTTACATCAACTTTGATGTAAAGTTGCAGTTTACATTAATTTTTTATGTAAAATGCCAGTTTACATCAATAATGATATAAAGTAGTGTTGTATTGGTGTAAAATCGCAAGTTTACACAAACTAAACAGTACTTTACACCAACAAAAGTACTTTACACCAAGAGATCAGTACAAGAATTTTAGACATAGGAACATCATTTTACACTAATAAATAGTACTTTACACCAACAAATGCCAGGTTACATCAACAATGATGTAAAGTCGCGAGTTTACACCAACCAAACAGTACTTTACACCAATAAAAAGTACTTTACACTAAGAGATCAGTATGAGAATTCTAGACATAGGAATATCATTTTACACTAATAATGCCAGTTTACATAAACAATTATTTAAAGTCGCATTGTATTGGTGTAAAGTCGCGAGTTTACACAAAACAAACAGTACTTTATACCAACCAACAGTACTTTACACCAACATTGAGCACTTTACATACACAACTAGCACTTTACACCAATGAATCAGAACGAAATTTTTACACTAACAAGACAACTTTAAACTAGAAAACAGTATTTTACACCAATGAATAGCATTTTGACCAAAGAATCAGTAGTTTACATCAGCGAACAGTACTTTACACCAACATTACGCACTTTACATAAACAACTAGCACTTTACACCAACGAATCAGAACCATGATTTTACACTAACAAAGACTATTTTAAACTAGAAAACAATATTTTACACGAAGGAACAGCATTTTGACCAAAGAATCAGTGGATTACATCAGCGAACAGGACTTTACACCAACATTCAGCACTTTACATAAACAACTAGCACTTTACACAAACGAATCAGAACGAAATTTTTACCAACAAATACCACTTTAAACAGAAAATAGTATTTTAAACTAAGTAACAACATTTTTTTAAAGAATTAGTAGTTTACATCAGCGAACATACTTTACACCAACATTTAGCACTTTACACTAACGAATCAGAATGAAATTTTTACACAAAAAAAGATAACTTTAAACCAGAAAACAGTATTTTACACCAACGAACAACATTTTGACCAAAGAATCAGTAGTTTACATCAGCGAACAGTACTTTACACCAACATTCAGCACTTTACATAAACAACTAGCACTTTACGCCAACGAATCAGAATAAAATTTTTACACTAACAAAGACAACTTTAAACCATAAAACATTATTTTACACCAAGAAATAGCATTTTTACCAAAGAATTAGTAGTTTACGTAAGCGAACAGTACTTTACACCAACATTTAGCACTTTACATAAATAACTAGCACTTTAAACCAACGAATCAGAACGATGATTTTACACTAACAAATACCACTTTAAGCTAGAAAAGAGTATTTTACATAAAGGAATAACATTTTTACCAAAGAATCAGTAGTTTACATCAGCGAACACATTCAACACTTTACATAAACAACTAGTCACTTTACACCAATGAATCAAAACGAAATTTTTACACTAATAAAGACCATTTTAAACTAGAAAACAGTATTTTACACTAAGGAACAACATTTTGACCAAAGAATCAGTAGTTTATATTAGCAAACAGTACTTTACACCAATATTCAGCACTTTACACAAACAACTAGCATTTTACACAAACGAATCATAACAAAATTTTTACACTAACAAAGACCACTTTAAACAACAAAACAGTATTTTATACCAAGGAACAACTTTTTTACCAAAGAATCAGTAGTTTACATCAACTAAAAGTACTTTACACCAACATTCAGCACTTTACATACACAACTAGCACTTTACACCAACGAATCAGAACGAAAATTTTACACTAACAAAGACCAATTAAATCCAGAAAATAGTATTTTACACCAAGGAACAACATTTTTACCAAAGAATTAGTAGTTTACATCAGCCAGCAGTACTTTACACCAACAAATCAGCATTTTACACAAATAAGTATTACACCACAGATACTTCAGTCCGGCGAACGACGGCTGCGGCTCATTCACAGTAGGGCCAAAGCCACCTCTCGTCGGGCTGAAGCATCTGAGCATTTTACACCAACAGTTTACGCTAATAAATAACAGTTACACCATTTTACACCAACAAACCAGCATTTTACACCAACAAACCAGAATTTTACAGCAACAAATGCCACCAATGAACAACAGTTTACACTAACAAACAACAATTTACACCAACAAACAGTACTTTACACCAACAAACCAGAATTTTAAAACAACAAAGCCCACCAATAAACAGCAGTTTACACCAACAAATAGCACTTTACACCAACAAACCAGAATTTTACAGCAACAAAGCTCACCAATAAACAGCAGTTTACACCAACAAATAGCATTTTACACCAACAGTTTTAACCAATAAACAAACAGCAAAAACATACGATTTTACATAAAAATATTGTTGCCAAAACCCTAGTTTTCCTTCCTCTCTTTTTCACTTTCCATCCGCCTGCCCCTCTCCCCTCTTCCCTTCAGCCACCCTTGTCGTTGTCACCAACATCAGATTTGGCCACATTCAAACTATAGATTATTCAAAATAAATGATTTTATATAAAAAAAATTTACGATTTTACATAAAAATATACCTTTTTGGCCAAACCCTAGTTTTCCTTTCATAAAAAATCATCTCTTCTTGGCTGCCGCTGTCACCACCGCCGCGAGCCGCCTCTTCTTGGCCTGATCTTGATTTAAATAAGTACGAAAATGGTGGAAAAAGCTATAGGTTTTTAAGGTTAAGAGGTGAGGAGTATTTTGACAGTGATAGATCTTCAAAATTTCGGCCGGAATGACCAGAATCGGCGGCAAGAAGTGGATGGGAAAGAGAATTTGGGGGAGAGAAACCGCTAGAGAGAAAATAGAGAGAGAAAGAGAAATGGATTAGGGTTTGGGGGAAAAAAGTGGCTGCTGATAGTATATAAGACGCGCATAGGGTTCAAACTCTAGGAACAGCTCCAATTTTTGCTTCTGGGTGTACGGGGAGCCATTTACACCTAGTCCTACTATATAATAACTGGCTTTTCGGCCCTTTGTTGGGCTTTCTTGATGGGCAAGTTCATTTTTACAAAGTGACTCCATATTTACGGTCGCATCTTTATACCAAAATTGATTTTTATCCAAATAGCTTAGACCTTCCACCCCACTAAATGTCACACTTCAAAATATAATAGGGTCCAGTTGACACGACACAAATATGATTTTACAATGGGTATTACTATTTGTAGCCCATTTATTTCTATTTGTAACCCTATTTTCAAAATAAACTTCTCAAATTGCCCTTTTACTAATTTTTAAAAAATTTATCCCAAATTTAACAAAATCAGAGGAGAATTTGATGATCTCTTTTCTACCCAAATTGCAGATATACTTTACGTCCTTGTATGATCTGAAGTATTGCATGATGGTGAAAGTAACACTTATACTCTTGACGTCAATAAGAAGAAAATTGTTTAAAGCTTAAAGACAGGTTAGCCAAAAAAATTGATCACGTAGTTAGTGATAACAGAGTTCTTTATATTAAAAGAGGGATGTGAAGTTAAGAGCCCTGACATTTAAAGCCTCTGGAGTTTAGTACACATCTTCACCATAGCCCCAAAGGCCTCATCAATGGGTTCATTTGTCAGGTAATCAGGCTGTCCAGGATTCATTATGCAGAGACGGAAATGGATAAAATTAGGCCAGTTCTGCACTGCACAATTGTAGCAACGGCTGCATTTGTCATCTGCTTGCAAACATAGAGAATGTAGTGGAGCTTCCGGCAACCCTAAGAGACAGCTAGAAGAGTCTGAGTTCTTCAAGTAAGGGACAGGAGAAACCTACCGCCTTTATTTATTCATCTTCAACCGTGTCAAGGACCTGAATGAGAACATTCATATATTAGAATCCCAAATTGCATAATTATTGCATATCAAGGTTTTAGAATAAGAGATAAGCAAATTTTCAGATGGACGACATCTTTGTTTGAAACAGATTCAACTTGCAAGTAACTTGGATTCATATGACCATGTTTTAATTTTGTTCAATAAAATGCTTTCTAAGTTTTTGACCCCAATAGAAATATAGTCAAAACACACTAGTAAAATTGATGTAGCAATTCAGAATTTTGATGAGATTCAAGAGGAAGTAGATGAAGCACTCCCCTAGTAGCAAATCTTCTATACACCAAGTTGGAACAAAGCATTGGTTTTTGTTCATATTAACTATAAGATTTAAGTTTGAGTTACATTACGGTTGAATCCGAAACTATATAAGTTTTGGAGCCATGCATTTGAAGTTTTCTGCTCCAAGGTATTCCAAGAATAAATTTTGTGCTTGAATGGGATTTTGGCTTAAATTCAATCGACAAAATTTTACTTTGATCTTTTCATCCTAAAATTAGGGAAAGACTGTGTTGCAGTGATGCTTTTGCTTCTATCTATTGCGGTCAGTTTCAGATTTTGGCTTTGTCTTTCCAAATTATTTAAAAACTGGAGTTTGAATTGTTTCAACTGTTAGAGAATGAACAAACTCATGAAAACATCAAATCAAGATTTTTATAATTCTATCCAAGTTTTGCTAGACCAACATGTTACAGAACTGTTTAAATTTATTCTTTTTGATTTTTTTCCGTTAGAGGGGTATTATAGGTATTAAACTTTGAAAATAGGGCTATAAATAGTAAAAAATGGACTACAAATAGTAGCTCAGTTTCGGAAATTCTAAATCATACTGGTAAGACACAACTGGACATAAATATGATTTTACCATCTCTATATCATACTCGTAAGACTTTCTTTTTCGCAATAAAATTTAAAATTTAGGAAGTAGTTAAACTAGGGATATAAACGAATCGAGTCGAGTTCGAGCGAGGCTCTGCTCAACCTCGCCTCGTCTTGAAAAAGTGAGCTCGAGAACTCAAAATTTTGAGCTCGAGCTCGGCTAGAACCGAGCTTATCGAAGTTGATTTTTTTTAAAGTATAAATTATAAAATATTATTATTACTTATCTTTATTATATTTAAATTAATTATTATTTTTTAAATTTTCAAGTTCAGATTTTTTATCTTTATCCAAAAGCAATTTTTTAACTATCCAATAACAATTTAATATTTGATAATTGTTTCAAAGGTTGTACTTTCCGTAAAAATCAGGAAAGGCTCAAAATCTCCAGTTTTCTAATCTTTATCCAATTGCTATTTAATATCTTATACGTGGAAAATCAGTCAAATTTTAAACCGAACCATTTCAACACAACAAATAAATACAAATAAATGCAACAGAAGATTCTGAATAAAGAAAAAAAGATCATTGAAGATGAAGATGAACAATGCTCATTCTTCAACATTCCTGAAGGAAAAAAAAAAAAAAAGAAACCATTGAAGATGAGATGAACAATGATGATATGATGCGGCAGCTGAAGTTTTTTTTTAAAGATGTCTCAGCCTGCCCATCAACATCTGTGAGGAAGAAAACCCAACACCATGTATTAACACTCAGGGACCAACACTAATCTAAAAAAAAATATTGAACACAGAATGGAGTGAAGATGGAGGATAACAGATGAGGAAGGATACGGGGCAGAGTTACAGCGGGAGGAGAGGGGGGAGAGGAGATCGGTGGTGGGAAGGGGAGAGAGAAGGGAAAAGGGGGGGGGGGGGGGGGGGGGGGTGGGGGCCGAGAGGGGGTGACGGCAAAGAATGGAAAGCGGAGGGAGATAAGTGGGGAGAATTTATATTTCAGGTTAGTGGTGGTAGGCTTTTTCTAATTATTATTATTTTTAATTTATATATAATATAATATGTATAGGCTCGGTAGAGCCGAGTTCTAGTTCGAGCTCGGCTCGTCAGTAAGACAGGTTGAGCTGAGCTCAGTCGAGCCGAGTTCGAGCTCGATCAACCTAAGATTGAGCCGAACTTTGACCGAACGGCTCGGTTCGTTTACGGCCTAAACTAGACTATAGGGGTTGCGATAACATTAGTATATCCATTGTCCAAATCAATAAAACATTTCATGGAAACATAAAGTATAAGTAAATGAAAACAAAAGGAGCATATCAAACATGCTTTCACTTCGATATGGAAAATTGAGACATTAGCTATATACTTTATTCTAGTAACCTATGCACAGTTCTGGATACAAGCCCTCCAAACTTTGGGGCACCTTTACTTTAGACCCTTTGGCCCATATTTACTTTATCTCAGACCTTCCTGTCCATCTATAAAGTTTACTTAGGACTTTCCAATCCACTTCAAAAGCTTACTTTGACCTTTTCAGCCCTTTTTACATTTCTTTTGTGATCACTACGAGAATATCGTACGTGTTTTTTGTCTCAAACTTTAAAGCAAACATTTACACATAAAACTCAACATGTTCCATGCATCATGAGAGAAACATTTATTTCACAACGTTTTAGACAAGCATGTAATGCGTTACGCACCTTATTCGATACTCTTTTTCGGTATCTCTGGTTGTCCGGTTTCACCTGACATTGAGTATGAATATCCTTAGGTTAGACATTTCATATCTAGGCTAACTATTCCTAGACCAACCATCCCAAAATAATTTTCTAAAGTTGTTGATTCCTAACAGTTCCTCACTATCGTACAGTTTTGAAGGCATTATGGAAAACCCTATCAATACTAGTTAGAAAAATATAATTTTCGTTCCCAATATCAGAGACCCCTTTTCCAATCTACCCTCAAAATTTCACCCATTTTGGACATAAATAATGACCAAAACTGACCTGCAAGGTTGACTGTTCATTCAACGGATAGAACAGTATACCTGGGGGTTCATTGCTGATATTTAAAGGAATTTGACATTCAAAATCCCAAAAATAAATTTTCCCTTTTGTAAACACAATTTTCGACAATTATGAGAAATTTCCTAATCTTTAGAACTATTATTGGTCCAGAATAAAATTTACAAAATTGAAATCCCACAGATCTCCCTACACCGACAGTCCCCACTTAACCTCAATTAAATCTCCACACAAACCTCCAAAATTCATGAAACTAACCCAGAACATTTACAACCCAACTAAGATCATTATTTTTAAAAATCAGAAATTTTGGACTCATGGTTAAATAGATAACATTTTCGTAATAGTGAAGTTCCCCATACACAGAAACATTAGCAGTTTGAATGTTAACAATTTATTTCTCAGAATCCGTTCATCCTTATTCTGAAATTTTAACCCACTGTACCTTCTCATATGAACTACCTACTGTGAAAATTTTGGGACTTTTTTAATCTTTCTATCAGTACCTACAATTAACACAAAACGGACAGCCCCTGACGGGTTTCTGACCAGGATTAGCAACATAAAATATTTTTAACTACCTACCCAGAAGAGCAAAAATCATATAGATCGGCCAGAATCCCCATACAACCTGAACTAATTCATAGAAAAAATATCATAATTTTTCATTCTTCCTAGACTCAAAAATAATAATATTTTATCTAATCCAAATTCTGAAACTAGTTCCATACCTTCACAGCTGATGGCTTCCTTTGGAAGACTGATTCCCGCCTCTCCTCACAGATGATCTTCTTAAGTCAAAACCCTGTCGACTGTGAGGTTTCATGGAACGATCGTGGGTTTTTAATAGACAGACTCACAGTCCCATACTCTCACTAGGACACTTCATCCCTTACGTTTCTGTAGCACACTTACCTCTCCTACTCCTATCCAACTTCTATTTTATTTTTATTTTTATTTTTATTTTAACTATTGTCTACCTATTAAATATACTAAAGGAAAAATATAACAGAGAAGATACGGGTATTACACCCGTAGTTTTACTAGAACTCTTCATAACTTACACTTGTGAAAAATAATAACTAAAAAATCCTACTCCTAACTAAATTCTAACTGAATCCTTTTATTTAAATTAATTAATTATTTATTTTTATCTTTTAAATTATTTCTTAAATAATTTTTGAGTTGAAAAATTCGAGTATTACATATTCCCTTCCCACTCTGCCGTCCTCTTCGTTGTCACCGCAGTATCCGATCTTTCTCTCCCAATAGAACTCTTAGACCCTCCAAATTTCTGTCCCCTTTTCCTCCTCCCCCGGTCATTACAGTTTTTGATCTCCCTTTCCCGATCTAATCTCTCTCCTCCTGTCCGTTCAAAACCCTCTCTCCTAATCTCCTCTCTTCCGCTCGAATTTCCCTTCCAGTTCTCTTCCCTGATACGATTCTAAGGTCCTCACTCACATTATTCAACCTTAAGGATGCCTATCAAGAGAAGACAATGTTGAAGAGCACATATTAGGGACAATTCATAGGTATCAAGCCCAATTTTGAAGTATAATATCAAGTCCAAGATCAATTAGGCTATCAAAGGTTGAAGATGTTAGAGTTGAATACATAAGCTATGCTTGTATTGTACTTTTTCTCAGTTAATATATCAATTAATGTTTTAGTTATATTTAGTTGTGCATTATTTGTCCATTTATATTATGTAGTTAGATGATGAGATGTCTTGTGTGACACAGTAGATATCGTCATTGGTTAAAAGACATAATATATAAATGAGGTTCGTAACCAAGACAGTTTTGGACAAACTGTCAGTTTAGGTTAAACTGTCAGTTTAGGTTATTATGTGATTCGGATAATTGGTTTTTTCTAAACTGATCGAATCATATAGATATGCCTGGGGCATATTGAACTTGACAATTTAGAATGATTTGTCTTGTACTGATTTAATTGAAAAATCGTTCTTTGCATTCTATCTCTTAATCCCTAGACTCGAGCGGGCATGGGGATTAGACATAGTGTACTTTGATCTGCCAATGGGTGGGGTCAATTGTGGCCAATAGTCTCGGTAGGTTGGGTGCACATGTTTAGTTACTTGGTGTGCTGCTGCTTGTCGAAAGGAAACCATGTACTGGTGCGTCCGGGGTGATGGTGCTCCCGAGATTAGCTCGTTATGTTTATTATACTAAACCCAACTGGTGGACTTATGTCCGGTATAGTAAAAAGGTCGAGTGATACTAGTCTCGGAATTAAAGAAGTTAATTAATTAATTTATCGGTAAATTAATAAATTAACGAGCACTAAATCTTTGATGCTGTGAGGTTAAGAATAAATTAATTAAGTTGTTCCGAAAGCAATTCTTGTGTACGATGGTAGTGCCAAAATTAATCCGTTAGTGGTACGATTAATTTTGTAATGGGTTAATTCAATAAGTAGAATTAATTATTTAATTAATTATTCCTAACGGTTAATTAAGTAATTAACAAAGTGATATTATTTAATTAATTAATTAAGTCTTAAGCTTCAATTAGAATTAAGAAATCCTAGAGACTAGGAAATCTAATTGGATTTGGTTTATCCTATTAGATTAGTTACCTAATTGGATTTGGAAACTAATTAATTACCTAAACCCATTAGGAAGATCAATCATAAACCAACTTGGGGTTTCACTTGTAACTCTATATATAGACAAGGGATTAGCAATTAGGCAACACACAACTTATACGTTGTCAAGACAAGAAAACTAGGGAGATAAAATTTAGAGACAGAAAATAATTTTCTCCCTCATGGAAGCTTAGAGGTGGCCGAATTTTTGGTCCCAGGTGGTAGCGAAGTTCGTTTTTCTAGCGAGTTTTCCCGACGCAGTTTTTGTGTTGATTGCTGATCAATTGGTTGCTAGATCGTTGCCCACACAACTTGCAATCCAAGTCTTAAGTCATACAAGCGATCATCTGAGTTAACACTCTTCAAGAGGTATATTCTACGATTCCAGTTTTTATTAGAATATTTTGTTGCGTGATAAATCGAATAAGTGCAAACCCAGATCCTACGCAATGTTATTTCAAGCAAGGGTTGGAATAGCGATTGTGCTAGCGTCTAGCCCTGGTAAGAGATTTCGATTCTGGAATGCGTAGCATGAAAGTGGGTTTCTGACTGGGCCCAGGCAGATAATCTTTCAATTGGTATCAGAGCCTGGGTTTGAGTTTTGTGGTTGTTCAATTTATTACATGGTTTTATTTGTAGGTGGTTAAGAAATCCTAACTATTATGGTTACGTTTGTATGAGTTTTAATTAAACTCTGGGACATGTCCGGATTTGATTTTATTATGAATGTTTGTAATAGTATAACCACGTGCTGGAAGATGTGTAGGATTAGATAAAATCTGTAGTAGAATTTTTTCTATGTAATTTTGTTTTTTTTTTAATTTTCCTAGATAGCCTTGTAGTAGGAGAATTAAATTTTGTAATCAAAGGCGTTATGGTGGGCAACTTGAATTCGTGGTTTTGGGTTATCGTTAGTTCGTATAAACCTAGGAAAATCGAGAATTAATTGAAAGAATACCAAATAACATAGAAGAAGTGAATGAGGAATCGGAGGGAGAGGGCGGCGCCAGCGACGACTCGCCGCCGGGAGCCGTCGTCAGAAACCGCCAGAAAACGGCAGCACCGCCGCCGTGCAAATCTGCTGCTCGTGGCCCGTTCTGGTCGCGTTTTGGCCCGTTTTTCCTCCAGATTTTGTTTTTTGAAGATCAAGACTCTATCCATCGAGTTACGTGACGGGACACGAGATCAAGGCAGAAGATGGAAGAGATTAAGACCATAATGGTCGGGAAATTTAATTTTCGCATTTAATTCTCGTATTTATCATTTTAATTTTTGTGCTTTAATTTTTGTGCTGTATTTTAGATGCCTGATTTTAAAGCATGATAGTTTTATGTTTGCATGTAACTTAGAGTTAGTTAATTGGATGTTAAAACCTGAAAAACCATCAATTTATAAATCTAAGTGGGAGCGGGTTAGTTTAATATTCCCATAGCCACCACTACGGGTTCATATGTGATGTGGGTGGACTTGTGCATTGGCATTAGGGCATTCCTCCATTCGGATGAGTCTAATCACAACATCACTGGATTATGAATTTATAAGTAAGATGACTAGAGTAAATTTAACTATGAGAAATGCGATACCCTCTCCACCTGAGGCACACTATCCTGAGGTAACAAGCTCAGAAGTTACGTAATGGCACACACTTAGTGTACGATTTGTAGTATTCCTCCCATCGAGGTTACACTGCTTACTTGTACGGCTGAAAGCACCGACTATTAGGTACATTGATCAATAGATCGTTTGGTCATATAGTGTAGTTAATAAACTTGGTTCTTCTCAAACGAATGTGGGTTAGCGTAAAAGTCCACATTATCGTGGCTTGCGAGAATCCCGGTGAATGAGATGTTGGTGTATTAAAATTATTGTTTTTTAGGGAAGTTAATAATTATTAGAATTTCCTTTTTTTTTTGAAATTCTAGGATAAACACTGAAACATTGTCTGTTTATTTAATTTACAGTTTTTCGATATGGCATTCAAACCTTTAGTTACTATATTGAAAGACAACAAACTTACTGGTCCTAACTATGTCGACTGGAGTCGTAACTTGGACATTGTCCTGATGGCTGAGCAATACAAGTTTGTGCTCACCGAAGTCTGTCCAGATGTGCCTAATAAGGACTCTCCTCAAGAGGATAGGGACACCTATAATAGGTGGAGAAAAGTGGATGAGATGGCGTGGTGTTACATTTTGGCCTCTGTGTCGAATGTGCTGCAACATCAGCTTCATCCCATGATCTCTGCCTTCAATATGATGGCTCACCTGAGAGAGATGTTCACTCATCAAGACAGGACAGCGAGACAAGCAGCCATGAGGAAGTTAATGAACACCAAAATGGCTGAAGGCAGGTCGATGAGAGATCATGTGCTTCACATGATCAATAACATCAATGAGATAGAGGTATTGAGAGGTGAAATCAACCCAGAAAGTCAGATAGATCATACTCCAGAGTTTACCCTCAAGTTTTGAGCAGTTTTGGGTAAACTATAACATGAATCAAAGAGTTTACACTCTACCCGAACTCTTAACTGATTTGGTGTCGGCCAAAGGCATCTTCCACAAGAAAAAGCAAGCTTTAGTCATATTCAAGTTCTTCTTCTGTGCCTAAAGGCAAGAGAATAAGAAGAAGAAGAATGCCAAGAAATTTTCTGCTAAGCCTGAAATCGCAAAGAAGAGCAAGCCTAAAGGCAAGTGCTTCATGTGCGGGAAAATGGGACACTGGAAAGTAGATTGTCCAAAGCCTAAAGGTATGATAGTTTTTGCCCTAATTATCGAGACATGTTTAGCGGTGATTCCCATAGATACTTGGTGTGTGAATTCAGACGCCACTGATCATGTTTGTAATTCATTGCAGGGTTTCCAAGTAACCCGGAAGCTTAGAGATGGCGAGCTGGATATCTACTTGGGTGACACTACAAGAGTGTCATTAGAAGCAGTGGAAGTGGTTACTCTAATTTTCGAGAATTCTAGATTATAGTTAGTTAATTGCCTTTATGTACCGAGTTTTAGATAGGACCTTGTTTCAGTTTCTAAACTCTTAAAGAACGGTTATAAGTTTATTTTTTCTGATGATTCTGTTATTA